>OZ005651.1:27572934-28772934 GCA_963930645.1 Salticus scenicus | reverse complement strand
TTTTGCGTAATTTTGTGCAAATTTGTCAATGTACTAGGAAAACGTGTACTATCACTAAGATGACACGTTACTTGACAAGTTTCGATTTTCCATTTTTCTGTGTGTGGCTCAGGTAGCATCTTCTGCTATTCTAATAATCAGTTTTTTTCCATGCCGTCATATGTGATTTAATGAATATTATTTTAAAAAATTCTATTTATTTCTTCTGAGAATGTCATAAATAAGTGTTAGTATAAACTTTTATTATTAACTATACAAATTAAATTATGCTTAACAATTTTTACAGTCATGAAATTCATAGTATAATAAAAATATTTATCATAGATAACTACATAAAAATATATTTACGTATATCTTACAAACTAATACATCTTATTAATAAGTATCTTCATAAAAGATATCAAGTTTTTGTATCTGTAATTTAATAACTCTCACTTCACTTATTTTGGAATTAGAAACATATTAAAGAGATGAAAATTGCATTTATTTACATTCTTGTTCAATATGAACATAACAAAATTTTGAATATTTGTATATATAGAAATTCAAAAATTTTAAGTGAAAATCTACATAGTGTGGTAAAGTATACTTCTTTTAACAAATATAAACTTACCACCATTATCATGATAAATTGAAATGTTTTCAGGTCTTTTTATCTTTTCTCAAAAAAAAAAAAAAAAAAAAAAAACCTGTTCAAGTGGTTATTCACTGCAGAAATATCACTCAATAAAATCAGTCAGACATTAAATTTATACATTACAAAAGATGGAAGATTAAACGTAAACAATAATAATCTTTTTGCATCATAGGATCTTAATTGAAGCAATATCTTATAATAATGAGCATGTTATTATGAAAATTACTATTTAAATAACCATGCTCCTTAATAATAATAAGTAAACGGTACCTACAGGGAAATGAATACTTTCTATATTTCATACTTTCATGAAACCGATTAAACGTAAACAATAATGTTATTGCCTGAAGTAATATCTTATAATAATGAGCATGTTATTATGAAATTGACTATTTAAATAACCATGCGGTTTCATCCTATTATACGGTACCGGTAGCCCATCGAAAGAAATGAAAAATGAAATTGTTTTTGAACGGAATGACAACTATTTATTTAAACTACAGTTGAACCTTTTAACTATAGATAAGCCTTGTTCGCGTTCACAGTGCATACGAAAAAATCAAAATTATTTTATTAAGCCAGTACAAACACATGTATAATATCTCATGCAGAAGGACAGTATAAGTAAGGACTTGAGAAAAATGCTTTATTACTTACTTTATTCGAAAAATAAAAACAATGATAAAAATAATGCAAAATCATCACACATAGAAAAACAAGATGGCTGCCGATCTTTAAGTTTAAGGAGAAGTGTAGAGCTATCCTTAAGAATTTAAGGATCCTTAAAGTTAAAGTTCTTTAAACGGACATCTGAATTTCTATTTTAAGGAAAGTCGGAAATAAAGATTGTTTACATTTCGATTGACCAATGAAAATGCATCTTTTTAAAGATCTTTAGTTAAGGATCCTTAACAGCGGACATCTGAATGTGGGTGTTGGTCTTGGAACAATGCATCCAGTCTCATGGACCGGGAGAGCTACTACATCCAGACTGAAACATTGTGATCACAAATAGGTAAACAATCACAAATCTGGCCGTGTTTCAATCCAAACGCAACATTTGTTTACAAAACTGATCGCAAAGTTGTGAGCGATGAGGGGGAAATTTGTGACTGCCTCGGAGCTCTCACAACTCGATCGCAATCGCAGGTTCTATGACTTTCGCCTTAAAAAACATGGCTGCTGTTGTCCAGTATTATCGAAGAAAGTAATAGTCACAGACAAGGATAAGGATATCTTTGTCTGTGGTAATATGTAATAATCATTCATGAAATACTAATACATAATCCGAAACAAATAATTTATTATAATATTTCATTATTCTACAATATGAATTACTACCCAAAATAGCGAAGCTCTTCTTTGCTTTTGCTCGGAAATGATACTTAAAGCTCTCATTGGAAGATAAATGTAAGTGTAAAATATGTTATGTTATGGTTTTGTATATTCATGTAAGTAAGATTAAATGTTTAACATTGAAATATTATTATGGATTACACTGAAACTTATAATTGTAACATTTGTATATTTTATAAATGTTAGGCTTATTTAATGTAAATTATCTTCTCGTTGTAAATAAAAGCCCGATTAGTCAATTATTTATTCTATTATCTATTTATTCTGTGTAGGCGAAAAAAAAAAAAAATAATAATAATATGACAGCAATATTTCGTAAAACTTTATAATTCGGTGTAGTAAACCATAAATATTCTTTTTATTGTAAATAACAGCTATTGCATTTGATTGTAAAAGCCTGAGTAGTCAATTATTTATTTTATTATATAGAAAACTTGTAGAGAATCCGAGTGGGCCATGATTCTCAAATGTAGATCTTAAATCCTAGATCTTAGATCTTACTAGATTTTAAATATAAACTTGAATACTTAATTGCTTAATTAGCTAGAAATAAGAAGAGCTCGAGACAAAGTTGACAAATAAATAACACAGTTTATTTAGCATTCAGTATTAAGGAGGGCGTTGAGCTAACTCTAATTACATAAGTGCCTTCAAGAAATAATTTTAACAAGACATAAAATAAGAAGTTGTTTTATCTCACCAATGCTGATCTTTTGGCAACTGCTCACTGCTACTCGCAAACTATTCTCACCTCAGAGTGTCGATCGGATTCCCGATACACGACTGACTCTTTTCTTAATTTACTCCACAATACTACACCTCTCTACCATCATACGCGTAGAGCTATCACCATCAACATTACTCTTAACTCCACCTCCTCACACGCTAAGCAGCTATCAATTCATTACCATTCCATTACATTTCCTTCTCCTAGCAATTCACTATCCTTCCTTTTATACTACGTCCTAACAAACATCCTTTCCCTTCATTTCAGTTAAAACTTACAATCACTTCCCATTCATCAAACATTCAGATCCTAATTATTTCATAGCAGCACTATGCCGACATAAAACTAACTCGACCAAGATTTTCGCCGAGTCCCTGGCGACGAAGTAATCTAACCATCCCAACTTTTGGTGACGGTCTATAGTCTCGACCTCACAGTCCCCCTCCAAGAAAAAAAATTTAGTCGGGAAAATCTCCAACGGGTTTTAACGAGTAAATTTAAACACTACTAAATCTCATAGGAGTGAGTGCAGCCACAACTTAGTTTCTTAAATTTTAAAATAAGTTAGAAAAAAAATTGAAAGTGCAATTTGCTGAGCAATGAACTGCTTACAGCTTCAAATACAATGGCGATAAAAAAAAAAAAAAAATCCATTAGCGAAAAACCGGGCCAACCTCGAAAAAGAAATTTAAATTTTAAATTAAAAGGAGGACCTTTTATGGCCGGAAACTCCGGAAAAAAAAAAAAAAAAAACGCCTCAAATATGTTAGCTCATCGGATATACAGCAGGGCTTACAACCATCTTTCTGTTATTCCAGAAAGGAAACTTAATTTTAAACTTGATGTGTAGGAGGAAGAAGGTACAGGGGGGGGGGGGGGGTTGCTTAAACATAACCAAGCAACATGAAGAAAATAGTTTATTGAAAAAAAAAAAAATCTTGCAATCGTCTCTGAAGCAAGCCATCTTTCGAAACTTATGATGAGGAATTTCTTCCAGAGAGAGAGCCAGTCTAGGCTTTAAAACGTCAGCTATAACTTAGGTCATCAAAAAACGAGGCTTTCCATCGTTGGCTTACAGGAGAGTAGGACTGTGGACCTCAGATTAGATTGGAAGGACTGGAAATTCCATTTGGAAAGTTTCTAAAATATAAAACTCTTTTTACTGTATAAATCAAAAAATAGACTTAAACTACAGTTGTAGTTAGATAAACGAGACAAATTGTCTCTGAATACATAAAATAGTTTATATACAACAATTTTTCCCTCCTGGGCTATAGCATACGAAAGACAAAAAATTAATTTGTTAGTGATTTTAAAGTTAGTAGTTACGCGTGATTTACGCATATAGCCCACCAAAAAATATTTCCCCACTCAAACACACACACACATATATATATATACTAGCTGACCCGACAAACGTTGTTTTGTCATACAAATTATTTCTAGAGAATATTTTGCTAGAAAAAAAATAACTAACTTATTGTAAGTGTGTAAGGATGTGGTATATAAGTGAAACAGGTATGGAGCGCTGTGAACGGTGACTGTGAATTCCGATTATAACGTAAAAGACATAATTACCGAAATTTTCGCTACTTGCTTCTTGCTACAATTTAATTTGGTTAAAACTTGCTACTTGTTAAACAATTTAAATTGGACTGAATTGTATATCTAAACCATTCTCGAATCCACCTGAAGACACACAAAAAATTTCATTAAAATCGGTCCAGCCGTTTAGGAGGAGTTCAGTGACATACACACGCACAAAAGTATGGGACCCCTTTGGTGACTTTAAATTTTTTAAGCCATTTTTGCGATGAATTGCAATGGCTATCTCAATTGTGGAACCAAAGATCTTGGCGAGAAGCGTTCGAGCTACTTCGGTGTCAAATTTCAAATTTTGCCAAAGGGATCCGATACTAAAGGTGTTCCATACAAAAAATAAATAAATAAAATATCAGTGACATACACACGCACAAAAGTATGGGACCCCATTGGTGACTTCAAATATTTTAAGCCATTTTTGCGATGAATTGAAATGGCTATCTCAATTGTGGAACTAAAGATCTTGGCGAGAAGCGTCCGAGCTACTTCTGTGCCAAATTTCAAATTTTGCCAAAGGGATCCGATACTAAAGGTGTTCCATTCAAAAAATAAATAAATAAAATATAATAAATTAGCTACACAAATAAATTTGTAGGTTAGGGTGGTTGTAAATCAACGCGAGTGTAAATTTGATAGAAAATTATATAAAATACTCACTCCAATTCCGCACTAAATTTGCAAATTGTATAGTTTTTTATGCACACTTCAAAACTCTTCAAACACTAATTACATCTTCATGTAATATTTCAATTAGGACACAATTTTTTGTATAACAATAATAACACGAAGTTACAAAAAATTTTCCGGAATTTGATCGCAGCACCAACTGTCGGGACAAACTGGAATTACAATAGAATATACGCAAGCGAAGTGTGACGTCACTGACCGTCAGTGGATGCAAGAAAAAGATTTCCTATGTCCATCTCCCATTGGATTTTTTATAAAAAATTATTAAAAATCGAGGAAAATTATTTCTCGATTTTAATCCCCGTATTTGGGTATAGATATGTATTAGTTATTGTATGCATGTGTTAGATTGAGTTATTTTGCTCTCAAATTGACAAAATTTTAAATTTCAAAACTCTGTCTTCCTTGGCGTTTTTTGTATTTGGCGATCAAAAACGTAATACGAAAATATACATGCCAGATGTATATTTTCGTAATATGTATTGTACGAAATTGTTTCATATTATTCATTGAACAGGGAGCAGCCCCCGCTCACCGCTCGAAGAGCGGTGTTGAGCGCTTCCAGGAAAATCCACGTGAGCTGCTCCGACATTTATTGAGAAAACAAAAAAAAAAAAAAAAAATTACATCATGCATCGCCTGGCTTAGCCAGCCCGCGACAAGGGGCGATGCACATGGGCATGGGTATTTACAAGAGCGGCGCCAGACACAAGTCTACCCTCGACACGGGGCGCCGCTTGATTATAGGAGAGAGGGTGCGAGGCTGTGTGGCCTTCCACGACAAGCGGCACGCTACCAGTTTAGACCCTTGCATTTATGAGGGCTACTGCAGCATCACGGGCACACGGGAAGATAACAGGGAGATAGAAGAATATACTCTCTTAATATAAGTTGTTGAAATAACCATTATTTTTGAAAGAAATATGTTCGCCAGATGATATGGCGATATTTTTTTTTTCCGCCAAGGATGACAGAGTTTTGAAATTAAAAATTCAAATTTTATCAATTTTACAGCAAAAACAACTCAATCTAACGCATGCACATGATAACTAATACATATCTATACCCAAATATGGGGATTAAAATCGGGAAATAATTTTCCTCGATTTTTAGTAATTTTTTACAAAAAATCCAATGGGCGATTAACATAGGAAATATTTTTCTTGCATCCACGGACGGCCAGTGACGTCATCATTTCGCTTGCGTATTATTGAATATTCGATACTACGATCGTAGCACAGTGGCCACAGTCTGCCGGATCCAATGTGAAACATTCCAAAATCAACAACAATTTATAAGTGATAAATTAATTAAATAAACAATTTAAATTGGACTGAATTGTAAATCTAAACCATTCTCGAATTCACCTGAAGACATACAAAAAATTTCATTAAACTCAGTCCAGCCGTTTAGGAGGAGTTCAGTGACATACACACGCACAAAAAAAATATATATATAAAGATATATATATAGATAACTTTTAGTTGAATACAAAAGTTTCAACAATAAAAAATACTCATTTTATACACTTATCAAATTTCATTTTATATATGCAAATACAATATGTATAGAAATACGAAAAGGGGGGGAATATTTACAAAGGTTAAAAAAAACATTTTATATTATCCTCTCTGCAGGTGATGGCTACAAAATAAAAGAACTTAGTATACATACATAAAATATATTAAGAGAGAACTAAAATGTTGACAAAGAATCATAAACATGATTTTCGAAATGAAAGTTCACGTACTAATTTAAATTTTACAGTTTTTAGTTTTAGAAAGTCCTGCTCCTTCATACAAAAATAAGAAGTCCGAAAGGCTTTAAGGCATGTCTTACATTTTGGTACAGCTCTGATAAACAAATACTTGAGAAAAAATAAAATAAAGAACGATACGACCTTACGGACGGTTTCCGCTGTAACAGCATTAGCATTACATCAGTTAGTCCCGCTAGGTATTGCACTCGTTGCAGAAATCACAGGGCTGGAAGCTTGCAGCAGGAGGTCAGGCGTTGCAAGGGCACATTCCTGGGCTGTGATCGAACCCGGCACGCTGTCGCTGTCCTGAGCGTCAGAGGACGATTCAGCTCGCTCTCTACTCATGAATGTTGAGGTCTTGGAGGGCTTACAGGCTTGGAAATAATTCAAATTTTTAGTTGCAATCACAACATTTGCTTTTAACTTTGTAAAGAAATTTTTAGAGGCAGCGTTCCTTAATATATCCTTGTCAGTTACCGCATTTTCAGCCAAAATACGTGACTCTGTCAACTTGACAGTTGTAGAAGTTAAATTTAATACTTTAACGTGGAAATGTTTTAATCTGCCTCGTTTATTCCCTACATTTTTAGGTAAATTAGCTAGCAGTTTTTGAGCAGGACCGCTATTTAACTTTCCACTTTCTTTTACAACATTTTCAGTTATTTTTTTGTTTAAACTAGTGGGTTCCGTCGGCTTGACATGTAGAAAACTTAAATGTCCTTTTTCACTACTTTCTTTTAAATTAGCTACTCGCTTATGAGAAGCATCGTTGTTTAAACCGCTATTTTCTGTTACTTGTACCACAACATTTTCATTTGGGCTAACAATTAAATCTGGTGGCTGACCAGTTGTAAAACATAAATTTAACTTATTTGCTAAAGGTTGAGTACCAACATTAATGTTAACATTTTCTGCGACCATTTTTCCTGTTTCATGAGATAAATTTCCGGACTCGAGCAGTTTAGCATTTGCGTAAGATTTATCATTACAAATAGCAGAATCTGCCGACTTGACAGTTTTAGAATTGAACTGTAATTTACCATGTGGTGAATTTAAACTACTAGAAAAGTCTGTTGGCTGAATAGTTTCAAAACATGCATTTGAGTTATTGACGGAAGGATTAGCCGCTACGTTTAATAGGCTTTCATTCTTCTCTAAATTTGAAGGTAACGGAGAGTTTAAATTGGAAACGCATTGAGAAGAATTTAAATGTGGCAAGTTGACTGAAGAAATAGAAAGAGAATTTAAACATATAGATTGAGCTTCGGTATTATGAGAGTTCGTTGGATCCTGTGCAACGTTTTCAGGTTGATTTAAATGACTGTTTCTCGGCTGCAAAAAGTTAGCTTGTTGCGGTCGGATGAAATTAACATTTTGAGGGGGGGGGGGGGAATTTTCTCGCTGTTCATTTTGAACATTGACGGGTTCTTGCCGGCAATTCGACTTTTCCGCCGGTTTAATAGCGTGGCGTGCTTGATATTTATCCAAAGTTTCAAAAAGAGTATCAACAGATGCGGTTGGCTTTAAATCGAGGTAATCTTGAATTGGCACCGTGAACAGCGGATTTATAATATCAAATATTTCCAAGAAGGATAAATTTAGTTGCAGTTGCTTAATTAAATCCAGTTTACGCAGGAAAAGGTTGTCAGCTTATCGAATACGGACATTTTCGTTGTATACAGTTTCTGCATTAATTTAGCTCTATCAGCACTCGAGGAAAATGTGCTTATAATTTTGATTTTTAACTGTTCATAAGTGGGATTTTGACCCAAAGAATGAGAGGCGATGAGGTCAAACCACCTTTTGAGTTTTCTTTTAAAAGAGTATTTTAAACAGTTACATCGATCAGAAATATCAATATGATATACGTCAAAATATTCTTCAAGTTCTTCAAAAAAGTTGAGCACATTATTTTTGCCGGTAAAATATACTCGAGCAGAGGAAGGGGGGGGGGGGGTCGAGCTGGTTTGGGCGCCACTGTAGAGAATCGATGTGGGCCATGATTCTCAAATGTAGATCTTAAATCCTAGATCTTAGATCTTACTAGATCTTAAATATAAACTTGAATACTTAATTGCTTAATTAGCTAGAAATAAGAAGAGCTCGAGACAAAGTTAACAAATAAATAACACAGTTTATTTAGCATTCAGTATTAAGGAGGGCGTTGAGCTAACTCTAATTAAATAAGTGCCTTCAAGAAATAATTTTAACAAGACATAAAATAAGAAGTTGTTTTATCTCACCAATGCTGATCTTTTGGCAACTGCTCACTGCTATTCGCAAACTATTCTCACCTCAGAGTGTCGAGCGGATTCCCGATACACGACCGACTCTTTTCTTAATTTACTCCACAATACTACACCTCTCTACCATCATACGCGTAGAGCTATCACCATCAACATTACTCTTAACTCCACCTCCTCACACGCTAAGCAGCTATCAATTCATTACCATTCCATTACATTTCCTTCTCCTAGCAATTCACTATCCTTCCTTTTATACTACGTCCTAACAAACATCCTTTCCCTTCATTTCAGTTAAAACTTACAATTACTTCCCATTCATCAAACATTCAGATCCTAATTTTTTCACAGCAGCACTATGCCGACATAAAGTAACTCGACCAAGACTTTCGCCGAGTCCCTGGCGACGAAGTAATCTAACCGTCCCAACTTTTGGTGACGGTCTATAGTCTCGACCTCACAAACTCTATAGCTGAAACTATACAACTTCATTTTTAGTGTTGAAAATGAGATTTGGAGAGAAATATTTTACTGTCAAATAACTATACATGTGTATAATTTGTGTCTGCAGCTGGTTCATTACATTTAAATTCAGTATTTAACTGTTTGTAAGCTTTAAATGAAAACTTTATGATTAAACACTGTAAATTACAAAATCTTGTCCATTAAAAAGGGAGGGGGAGATATGCTGCTCTCCCTCCCCTTCCTGTTACTTTGTTTATGGCTACACGATTACACAATAAATAGACTCCCCCTCCCCCTTCAATACACTTTCTTCTTCATTTTTTAATATTTCTTTTTTCGCTGTGTTTAAATTCTCTGCTGCTGGATCTATTTTTTCCCAATTGCTTATTACTTTGTTACTGAATTTTTTCTTCATATACTATATTCATTTTAACTAAATAACTTGATATAGTTAATTGAATACAACACACAGACATCAAGCAATAACGAATTAGCCTTGAATTAAAGCATTGTAGCCTGAACGAGAAACATTAATAACATTTTTAATAGCAAAATTTTAAATTTATAGCTTACTAACAGCTAATATTGAATTTAAATATAATGAAATAGCTGCAGCTGTTAATTATACATATGCATTATTGTTTGATAAAATATTTTTATTTTTCAAAACACAATTACAGCACTAATAGAGAAAGAATGTGGCTTGTACTTTTTCAACTATAAATGTATATCATAAATTAAAAAAAAAAAAAAAAAAAAATGACTAATCAGACAGTTACATTTAAATGTGGTAGCAGTTATTTACAATAAGAATATTTAAACAACTCGATAAAAAACATATATATATATATATATATGAAAATGATGATTTTTAAGATTTTTTGTACAGTTACCAACTAATGATAGAACTGTTCCTTCTGTTTTTTTTTTTTTAAATCAAGTTATCTTTTAAATATGTGTGCTAATTTTTTTCAAGTCAATATTGGAGCAATGCAATTTTTTAAAATAAGTTTTAATTTGATGTTCTTAATTGGGAACGTTGGCCTATAAAAAGGTTAAATAAGCCTAAAATTTATAAACTATATAAATGTTACAATTATAATTTTCTTCGCAATCCATAATATTACAAAAAAGTGATCATACAAAACCATTGTATCTATATTTTTATGCTTGACATGTATCTTCAAATGAGAGCTTTTAGTATCTTTTCCAAGAAACAAAAAATCTTGCACCACAAAACTGACGTTAAAAATTAATATATACAAAACTTTGAATAAACACCATAAAGCGTTTTCATTCACAAAAATTGTTTTGGGTCAAAAGAAAACAGGATCTTTTGTCAAGCGAACAAAGTAGGCATGAGTGCTGCAAACAAACACTCATGCCTACTTTATTCGCCTGACGAAGGGTCATGTTTTGTTAACATGATCATTATTTTTTTTTTTAAACCTTAAATTCTGTTTTCACATTCAGAACCATACTACTACTTGTTTTCACAATTTCTAACATTTTATTCAGCTTAAAAATACATTTAAATATTTCTGTTTTTTAAACTCAAAAGTGAAACATTAATTTTTTTAAAAGTAATACTAACTGAATGGTTTTCACAACATGAATACATAATTAAAAAATGCATTAAGCAATGAGTAATTATAGAAACAAATTTCCCAATAGAATAACATGAGTTCGGCTTCTGATCAGCAGCTGACTTTCTGTTTACCAACTCCGCATTTCCTACATAATATCCGTTAGCATGTAAGGATAAATTTTTTATACCAACTATATGAAAAACGACAGAGCTGAGAATTTAACTCTGGTACTTAAACAGATATTATATTGGAAATGCTGAGCTGGTATCTGACAGGGTAGCTCAGCGATACATAATAAGCGGAGTGCTCGATTTCAGTTCCCAGCTCTGGCCTTTTTCACGTAGTTGGTATACAAAATTTAGTCTTACACTCAAATTTCTCTAAATAAATCATGATTCATGAATGATTTAAGTAAAGATTACAAGGTCTATCAAAGTTGTGCCATCATTAATCTTTACATGTTTACCCGTTAAATCTGCATTGCCAACAGATTTCATGTGGGAAATGCCGAGTTGATAATCAGCCAAGGTGGCTGAGTGATAGAACATCTGCACCATTAAATGAATTTTCACATTTTTTAGTCCACTGAAAATTTACATTTTTACGTAATAATTCATTTAGAGGATAAGCAATCGTAGATAATTTAGGAACAAATCTAGAATAGTAAGATACTAAGCCTAGGAACGCTTTTACTTGAGTTACGTTTTGAGGTATTGGAGCATTTAAAATAGCAGAAATTTTTTCTTGCGTTTTGTGTATGCCATTTTTATCAATTTTGTAACCGCAGTATGTAATTTCATCATTCATGAAAAAAGATTTTTCTTTATTTATTTTAAGATTATATTCACGTAACCTTTCTAGCACTTGTTTTAATCGCTCTAAATGTATTTCATCCGTTTCCCCTGAGATGCATATATCGTCAATAAAAACTGAAATACCCTCTATACCTTTTAAAATTTGTTCTATAGTTCTCTGCCATATTGCTGGCGAACTGGCAATTCCGTATGGTAATCGCGTAAATTTAAATAAGCCTTTAGGAGTGTTAATGGTAAGTAATTCTTGTGAATTTTCCTCTACCGGTAAATGCAAGTATGCTTGATTTAAGTCAATCTTTGTAAAATGTAATCCACCCCCTAAAGTTGCTAATATATCCTCAATTTTTGGTAGCGGGTATTTGTCAACCTTTAAAAATTTATTTACCGTGACTTTAAAATCGCCACATAAACGAATTTTCCCATTAGGTTTTACCACCGGAACAATAGGCGTTGCCCATTTACTAGTACTAACAGCTTTTATTATCCCTTCATTTTCTAATCTTTCCAATTCTTCATTTACCGCATTCCTTAATGCATACGTAACTGTTCTCGATTTACAAAATATTGGTGATGAGTCTTTCTCTAAATGTAATTCAGCTTTAACATTTTTAATTTCACCTACGTTATTTGTAAATAAATCCGGAAATTTATTCAGTAAATTATTTAAATTATCCGAGATTTGTACTTTGTTTACCGGAACAGTTTGTAAATTGTTTGGGAATATATTAAATGTAGTTATCCAATCCCTACCAAGCAATAAAGGAAAATTGTCTTTTTTAACTAAATATAACTTAACATTCCTAGTTTTGTTTTCGTAAGTTACATTTACTCTAACAAATCCCTCGGGCTGGAAAATTTCTCCCGTGGCTGTCTTTAATTGTACATCAGCAGGAAACATTTTATGTTCTGGAAATAATCTCCGAAAACGATTTATCGGTACAGCGGATATCGCCGATCCTGTATCAAGCTCCATTTCTGCTTTAGCACTATTTTCTATCAAAACCCAAATTTTTATAGGTTTAGTGCCTTCAGATTGTAATGACAAAATGTCTACAGTATCAAGAACATTTACATTTTTCTTTTGAGTAACATTGTTTTGTGCGTTCCGACACACCTTACTCAAATGACCGCGTTTTTTACAAAAATTGCAAACTGCATTAATAAATTTACAAACATTTGCTAAATGAGAACTATTTCCACAACGATAACAATAAGTTTTACTTTTATTTGCACTCGCAGTTTTGTTCACATTTTGTTTACTTAAGTTATTTTGAGAATAATTTTGTTTTGGTTTCCTAACACTAACAGAAACTTTATTCAAATTCAAATTTTTATTCTGTAATTCTATCAAGTCATTTTCAGTACTTTGCATAGTTACGGCTTGTTCTACTGCTTTTTCAAATGTTAAATCTTCAACCTGAGACATTAATTTGCTTTGGATTGTTTCATTTTTTAATCCGCGTAAAAATTGTTCTAACAAATTTTCTGACAGCGATTCGCCTGTAAACGCGCAATGTGTTGTAAGCTTCTTTAATCGAACACTAAAATCCTGCACAGATTCGTTATCTCCTTGACAACATTTTCTAAATTTAATGCGCTCGCTGATTTTGTTTGGAATTTTACATAGATGTTTTGTTAAGACATTTACTAATTCAGTGTAAGTTTTTGATTCAGGGAGATCTGGGAACAGTAAATTTGTAAGTAAATTATATAATTTCGGGCCTATAAAAGTTATTAAGGCACTAACTTTTTTTTCATCCTTAATATCAAACAATATAAAGTTTTGTTCCAATCTTCTAACATAAATCTCAAAAGATTCAATTGAATCATTGAATTCCTTAAAATTCTGAAACATTTTTAATAAAATTATGCTAGTTCTAACAATAAAAACATGCAATCTAATAAAAGAACAGAAAGAAAAAAAATAAAATAAATGTGTAAATACCTTTTTTTTTTTCTCTTTCCCGAAAAAATAAAAAGTCGCAGATTATCGCAGACGATAATTACACTCACTGGCGCCTAAATCGCACCTGCCCGCCACCAGACAATGATATTAACTGCTGCTGTCTCCGATCGCATAATGATTCATTTCGAAATATTAATTTTCTTTATGAAATAAGTAGATTTTGAATAAACACATGTGTAGAAGATATTCCGTTCTTTTTTTATGAACTGCAGATTTCATTTTTAATCATCTTGAATTAGATATTATTAAAATGTTGAAGAGCAAAACTTCTTTTTGCTTTTTTCTTTTTCATCTCGTCGCCATTTTAATATTTTGTGAGCAGGAGAAGATTTATAAGCCATAACTAGGATATGACGAGGCGTTTCATTTTAAACACACAAAATTTAATAGATGACAATTACACATGAAAAATACAAGTAACATGAACAACTACATTTTTAAGACTGCGATCTGTTCTAGCAGAGATAAAAGTAAAAAGGAATGAACAGATCATTGATTGGACGTGACGTCACTTACCAACAGTCCAATAGATTAAATCAGGAATACAATGACGAAATACACCACAATTCGAGCTGAACATTTTGCGAATTTTATATGAACAGAACCGAAAGTTGAAAAATCCTAACGTTGAAAAGTACCTAAATATAGAACCCCTTTTGCATAAGGCATTTTAAGAAATTTCCTTTTGTCCGAAATGTTCGTCCCCACCTCATCGCTCTAAAAACAATTTATGCTTATAATGGTGCTTATACATCAACTTTGGCTTTGGCTTAACACCCCCAAACAATTTTCTTTTCTTAATCCCTTTTTCCTCATGCTGTTTATCAAACTAGGGACTTCTGAACCCCCCTTTTTACCGAAAATGTAATCACCCCACCCCCTTCACTTTTCTCGTATTTGGACCATCAATGAATGTGAGTTTTGGTAATTGAAAAATTTCTGTTTTTTTATCATTATTTGCTGCGAAAGAAAAAGTATTTCGTGAGGCTTAAATTTTCGCGATTACGATAGGGTCGCGAAAATAAGTGCTTTTACAGTAACCAATAGTAGGTAAGAAAGGCCGGTTCTAGCTCATGAGGGTGCGTTGGTGTGCAGGCAAGCCGTGCGGGTGTCACGCGGAGCGTGTCAATCATGTTCACGGCGGAGCACTCCCTCTGACTTAATCGTGAAACGTGACGAAGGTGTTAATGAGGAAATTTAATTAAAAAAATTAATTAGTGATTTTTGTAAAAGGTGACGATGGTTTTAAAGAGATGTTTGCGGTAGAATGAAAAAAGCATGATATTGTTTGTGAGTCATTAGGGAAATTAATTAGGAAATTAATTAAGAAATTAAGAAATTAATTATAAAAAATTAAAAATTGGGAAATAAATAAGGAATAAATAAATAAATATGAATTTAAGTATGAAGGATGTTGATGTGAATAAATTATGAAAGAAATAGAGAGGTCCGACTGGGATTCGAACCCGGCACCTTACAGTAAAAATATTTCCATAAGACTGCAGTTTTCGCGTATGTGTGAGTGATTTTTCTATTATATACCTACACAGTTCTTTTTAAACCTAAGAATGTTATTGATTGAAAAAAATTCAATCGTTAAAATGATATTAATTACAGAATAATAATTAAGAAAAATATTAATTAAGGATTTCCTTGTAAAAATTCATCAAATGTTTTCCGAAAAAAGACAATGAGAGTAAAAATTAAGTAGAAAGAATGAAATAAAGTGTAGAAATAAAGATGACCGGGTAGGATTCGAACTCGGCACCTGCTTGAAGTAAAGAAACAGTAGTTTTCGCGTATGTGTGAGTGATTTTTCTATTATATGCGTGCACTATTCTTTTTAACCTAAGAATGCTATTATATGAGAATGATTCAACCATTTAAATTATATTAGTTTACAGAATAATAATTAAAAAAACATTAATTAAGCATTTTCTTCTAAAAGATTACAAATGTTTTATGAAAAATGACAATGTGAGTAAAAATTAAGTAGAAAGAATGAAAGAAAGTGTAGAAATAAAGATGATCGGGTAGGATTCAAACCCGACACCTTGCAGTAAAAATATTTACATTGTGTGTGCGCATGCATGTGTGATTTTTCTATTATATGTCTGCACAGTTCTTTTTAAACCTATGAACGCTATTGTCTGAAAATTAATCAACCATAAAAATGATATTTATTACAGAATAATAATTAAAATAATAATAATTTAAGATCTTGTAAAATCCACTAAATATTTTATGAAAAAAGACAATGTACGTGAAAATTAAGTTAAAAGATGATTAAAATCTCAAATGTATATGTGGTATTCGAACCTGACATTTTCCTTGAGTTATTTTAATAAAACCCATCACCCCTTACACTGAAATGTAACAGCCTACGATACCTTACATCCCTAACAAAATGAATGGAATAGTCTGCCAAACTTATTACCTATTTCGATAATTGTGGAATTACTCTTTTTTATCCTTAGTAATTAAAACAGTGTAATTACAAAACTGTTAATTATGAATTTTCTTGTAAAGATTACGAATGTTTTATGAAAAATGACGATGAGAGTAAAAATTAAGTAAAAGGATGATTGAAAATTCTTCAACATGTCTGAAATTCAATTAGTTATCAAATCTTTAATGAAGTGATTTGCAAAAGGTAATATATATTTTTTCTTATTCAATCTCCCCTCACAATGAGCTAGGTAACATGCCAAGGTCATACATCCCTTCCCGAACCTGTTTTTCCCCCCTACTTACACCCTCGAAGGAAATTGACCATTCCTGCCTTTTTAGTGATGAGAGAAAATATCAGATTTTTTTTTATAGATTTCCACTAACTTTTTAAAAATATAAATACATCCCTTACATTTCTTTTGAAAAAACTTTACCCGCTACTACACTTAGAATTTTGGCAGGATTTTAAAACAGTAATATTTTCGGATATATTTAACAAGATATTTAAGTTATTTGGCGATAAGATAATTCAGATTTGGCAAGAAACATGCGGTATAAATGAAGAGCGAAAAAATTTTATCACATGCTAACTTATTTTTACGGAGTGAGAACGTCTATTTTATAACCTGAATCCAGTGTTACATATTGTTAATTTCAATTAGTGTTAGAGATGAGTCTACCCGTAGAGATACCTATTTTAAATAAACAGTTCACTCAGTCACGAATGAATGACAAGAATTTGTACAAATTTCCAATATGTCCAACTTGTAATAAGACTTATTCTAAAAAGTCTAATTTAATTTGACATTTGAAGGTTCATATGGGTGTGAAACCTTTTATTTGTAATGTATGTCAAAAATCATTTAGAAGACCCGACTATTTGAAAAGACATTTAAAAATTCATGAAAAGACTCTTACAGAATATGAATGTGAACAATGCAGTGAAAGTTTTAATCGCAAGTATGATTTATCGATTCATGTTAGAAAAAATCATAAAAAGACTTTATCTAAGCATATTTGTGAAGTATGTAGTGAAATCTTCTGATGGAAATGTGAATTATTGAAACACATAAGAAAAAATCATCGGAAATCTTAACCCCAACATTTATGTGAATTATGTGATGAAGTATTCAATAGTAAAATAGATTTGTATTGTCATTTACGTACTTCAGTCAGGCATCAGTCATCACCAAAAACTCTAGAAAATTCTTCCCAAGATCCACTTAAGGAGAAAACTAAGTTTTTTAAAAGACGAAGTGCTGTTATTGTACATACATCCACTATCTTTGACAATGAAAATAATAATATGGTTTTGTTATCATTTTTTAATAATTTAAGAACTAACATTTTAACCGAATTGAACTTTCAATTAAACGATGAAAAAGGAATGAAATGGTTTTTAGTTGTTAAACTTACCCTTAAACGTTCTATGGAAGGTAAAGAAGAATTTATTTCCCATCATTTGCAATCAAAAACCTTTTCTACATTTTTATCAAGTGATTTGAATAATGATCTTGAAAATGCTTTCAACAAAATGACAGAAAGTTTTGAAGAATTTACTGATCAAGAATTAGGTTGTACTTTAGTTGAAATTAGTAAATTACAACTTTGTATGGTAAAATTTTAACTCATGTATCATATATCTCATGTAATTTCATTATATTCAATAAATTGAAAAAAAAAGTTTCTACATAATTTGTTTAATACAACCCAACATTAGTTATTTTAAGGTATATTTCCTAAGAATTATTCAATAATCTATGGCAAATAAAGACTTCCCAACTACATTTATTACTACTTTTCACTACATTTTACAACTTTAACATAGTGAAATGCCTCATGTCATATTCTACCCTTCACTCAGTTTTTCTTTACAGATAGCAAGTTTGTAAATAATAAAAGCTAACTTTGAAAAAATATTAATATATGTTTTATAAATATATTCATGTTCACAAATACATACTTAGATTTTCTAAGTGTATTGAAATATACTTAAAAAATATTTTAATCAAGTATTGTAGATTACAAACATATGTACATAAACTGAAAATGTTTTTGAACAAAGTATTTTTGAAATTAAGATAACTTATTCTTGAATAGAAATATAAGAAATTTATTTCCACAATAATAAAATTGTTAATGTAAGATAAAATCACAAAGTTACTAGCTTAAGAGGCTGTAGGTATTCGAAAAAAAATCATGAAGTATGGAATTTTAATGTTACACATGTGTTAACAACACATCTTATTTTACAAAGTACTAAGTTTTTTAAAGTCATTTAGTTTGAAGTTTTTCAGACTTATGCTTATAAACTGAAATTTTTGTGAATGAAAAATTTTTCACACAAAGTATTTTAGAAAAAATATCTCAGAAATTAATTATTTTTAGAATAAAAATATAAGAAACTTATTTTTTCTATTGATAAGAATGAAAATGTAAGATAAAATCTCATTCTTACCAATTTAAGAGACTGCAAGTATTTGAAAAATTCTGAAGTATGGAATTTTAATGTTACACATGTGTTAATATCGCATCTTATTTTACAAAGTACTAAGTTTTTTAAAGTCATTTAGTTTGAAGTTTTTCACACATATGCTTATAAACGAAATTTTTTGTAAATGAAAAATTTTTACACAAATTATTTTAATACAAATACTATCTCAGAAAAATTAACTTTTTCTCTTTTGATTGGAAATGTAAGCTAAAAATCTAACACTTATCAAATTTAGAAGCTGCAGTTGTATGATGAAATCATGAACTTGAAACTATTAACAACCTACCTTCTTTCTTTGAAAATACTAAACCACGAGTTTCGACAAATCTCTAATCAACTGTTAAAAAACATAGATCTTAGAATATTTTTTACCCTAAAAAGTTTAACGTAGATGCTACATCCATAAAAATACAGAATGAAAGTGTACAAATTATCTGTTTAGACATGTTGATAAACTAGAATTTTCCACAAGATTCGAGTATTATAGCAAGGTATGGGATAATATTTGGCTAAATTTTCACTAATATTGGCGATAGTTTTAAAAATTTGCCATGAAATAAGAGAATTTGGCGTAAATTCTTAAATAAAACTGATGAACGAAGAAAAAATTTGAATTAGTTTCAAACTTTTCTCGCTGTAGAGTTGTCTAAGTTCTCATACTTAGTAGTTTTTAAACATTTTTAAAGTCTTACTTTTAGAGTGATTTTTTATACTTTTCTAAACTGAAGTACAAAATGGATAATACTTTACCGTCTAAGGAGACACACGTTTCTGTTCAACAACTCCCTTCATCAAGTTTTGAGGATGAGAAGTTATCTAAACTTTTTACTTGCCCAACTTGTAATAAGTCATTTAAAAAAAAAATCCTATCTTACTAGACATGTGAAGGTTCACAATGATATTAAACCGAATATTTGTTACGTGTGTGAGAAAGGATTGGTTACTTTACATCGTTTAAAAAGACATATGGAAACCCATAGAAAAATTTCCATAAGATACAAATGTGAATATTGTATTGAAAATTTCAATCGCAAGTGCGATTTATTTAAACATAAGAGATTATTTCATCAAAAAGTCTTAAATGAACATCTATGTATTATTTGTAAAGATGCTTTTAAACACAAGTATGAATTAGAAAAACACAAGAGGGTGCATTATCGTAAACCTGAGAATCTACGTGAGGAATGTTGTATAACCTTTCCAACTAAACATGCTTTTTCAAACCATAAGCGAAAAAGTCATAAAAAGACTTTACATACATACTGTTGCGACGAATGTACTGATACTTTTTTAAACAAACGACATTTTTTAAAACATAAAAGAAATATGCATAAAAAATCTTCAATGCAAACTAGATGTGATGAATGCAGTGAAACTTTTCAGTGCAAGTATGAATTATTGCAACATAAGAGAAAGAATCATCTTAAAGACTTTAACATACGTAGAAATTGTAATGAACGAAGTACTAACAATGACTTACCAACAGTTAATAATGACAGTGAGAATCTGGACTTGTTAAATTTTTTGGATAATTTTCACATTGAATGTATGAATGGTGTTTTTGACTTACCTTCCAACAACTTTCAGAATGAAAATATAGACTTAGACTTAAAAATTTTTTTGAACAATTCGAATCTGGAATATACAAGTGGAAATAATATTGATGGCTTATCTACCAAAGTTGAAAATGAGGACTTAAATAATTTTAACCTGATACAAACTGATTTACCTCTAGTAAACTGTGACAATAAAAATCTAGACTTGCTAAATTTTTTGAATAACTTTAATACCGAATGTATGAACGATATCGCAACAATATAGATTTGTGTGAATTTGTTGTCTTGTATTATTCTGAATGAATTTCAAATAAAAAGATTTCAATGAAAATAGTTTGTTTTAATTTTTATTACAAAATCACCTTTTATATAATATTTTCTATTAGAATACAAAACGAAGTGTCATCTTTTTAAAATAAAAACATGCAAAAAGTTTACTTGTGTATTAGCGATAAACTTTTTCACTACTGTAGTAAAATTGGTTGAGTATAATATTTAAACACTAAGTAAAAATTATACACGATAGTAGTTTTATAAACAATCAAACTTACATCGAAGAAGAAAAAAACTTGTAAAATTGTTTTACCACTCAATTGTAAAGTACTTGTGAAAATCTTAAATGAATTTATCATATTAACAATTTTCCTGAAAAACTAACTTATAAAAATTTTAGATATAATTATGAAGTTAGTATTTTCCTAAGTATAACGATTGAATCTTACTTTGAATATGCATCATCAAAGTGTTTTGTACTTTAACTAAAATCACAATCTCTTTTCTAAAGAGTGTAAAAATAATTTTTGAGTAACAACTTTTATATATAGATACTTTCACGATTGTATTTTAACTTTTTTTTTTTTTTTTTTTTTTTTTAGAATACAGAAAGTATTTTATAAGAATTGTGAAAGATTAATTTTAGAAGTTTGTAAAATTTCACAAATTTTTTTAAACATTTTTGTCAAATGCTTCCCTCATGTCACATCACTTAGAAAAAATTAATTGTTTTTAGCAGAATTGCTAACACAAAACATTAGGTTAGAAAATTTATAGATAAAACTTAAAAGATATGAAAAACCATATGTGAAGTAATAACAAAAAAGATACATACTTTCAAGTTTAGACATGGTTGAACAAGCTTGAGGAGACACTAAAACCTGTTGCTGACGTCATAACCCCTGCGACGTAAATTCCCCCTTACCACAACGTCACAAATGTATAATTTAACAAAAAGTACTTATGTCTACCCACAATTCCTGTCTTGTATTATTTTACTTTGTCTATTAAATCAATGATCTGTAAAAAAAACTTTGTCTTTTTTATACACTTTGAAGTAAAAATTTTCTCCCTAAGCATCAAATTATATTTTACAAACATGAATTGATATGTATTTGTTTTAAATATCTCTAACTTACATTATACCAAAGTATATTTTCTAATATTTAAACAATTTCCATTTTACAAAAATTAACTTGTATGCATTTCTAGGTCTTTAATAAAAATCTTTATTTTTTTTCGCAAAGACTTCAAACTATTCGAGATGTTTGCAGCTTAAGTACAGTCCAATACTATTTGTATAACAATGTGGAAGTTCATATGTTAAGAAAATCTTAAATTTTGACTAAGTTGCAAATCTCAGTGAAAGTATTTTAAGATTACTTTGCTAAAATTTACTAAGTATTACAATATTTTTCAGTTATTAAACGAAAAATTGTGTAAAATTTACTAAGTGTTTCATTAAAGAAGAGAATTACACTAAAAAGTTGGAATACTAAATTTACTAAGTCACATACGTAGGCGTAAACACCACGTAAACACACAACATAAGAGAAATCTTTAAAAACATTATTGAAAAAACTAAATTTTTTTAAAAATTGTTAATTTAGATTGTAAAAAATATTTAACAATATTTCATAATGATTATAATTACAAGCATGTGTGTATGTATTATTGAAAAAACTAAATTTTTTAAAAAACTGTTAATTTAGATTGTAAAAAATATTTAACAATATTTCATAATGATTATAATTACAAGCATGTGTGTATGTATACGTGTATGTAACTTAGTATTTCTTTTAGTATTTCTTGACAAAACTTTTTAGTGTAATTCTCTTCTTTAATGAAACACTTAGTAAATTTTACACAATTTTTCGTTTAATAACTGAAAAATATTATAATACTTAGTAAATTTTAGCAAAGTAATCTTAAAATACTTTCACTGAGATTTGCAACTTAGTCAAAATTTAAGATTTTCTTAACATATGATATTCCACATTGTTATGCAAATAGTATTGGATTGTACTTAAACTGCAAACATCTCGAATAGTTTGAAGTCTTTGAGAAAAAAATTAAAGATTTTTATTAAAGACCTAGAAATGCATACAAGTTAATTTTTGTAAAATGAAAATTGTTTAAATATTAGAAAATATACTTTGGTATAATGTAACTTACAGATATTTAAAACAAATACATATCAATTCATGTTTGTAAAATATAATTTGATGTTTAGGGAGAAAATTTTTACTTCAAAGTGTATAAAAACGACAAAGTTTTTTTTACAGATCATTGATTTAATAGACAAAGTAAAATAATACAAGACAAGAATTGTGGGTAGACATAAGTACTTTTTGTTAAATTATACATTTGTGACGTTGTGGTAAGGGGGAATTTACGTCACAGGGGTTATGACGTCAGCAACAGGTTTTAGTGTCTCCTCAAGCTTGTTCAACCATGTCTAAACTTGAAAGTATGTATACTTATTGTTATTACTTCACATATGGTTTTAAGTTTTATCTATAAATCTTTTAAGTTTTATCTATAAATTTTCTAACCTAATGTTTTGTGTTAGCAATTCTGCTAAAAACAATTAATTTTTTCTAAGTGATGTGACATGAGGGAAGCATTTGACAAAAATGTTTAAAAAAATTTGTGAAATTTTACAAACTTCTAAAATTAATCTTTCACAATTCTTATAAAATATTTTCTGTATTCTAAAAAAAAAAAAAAAAAAATTAAAATACAATCGTGAAAGTGTCTATATATAAAAGTTGTTACTCAAAAATTATTTTTACACTCTTTAGAAAAGAGACTGTGATTTTAGTTAAAGTACAAAACACTTTTGATGATGCATATTCAAAGTAAGATTCAATCGTTATACTTAGGAAAATACTAACTTCATAATTATATCTAAAATTTTTATAAGTTAGTTTTTCAGGAAAATTGTTAATATGATAAATTCATTTAAGATTTTCACAAGTACTTTACAATTGAGTGGTAAAACAATTTTACAAGTTTTTTTCTTCTTCGATGTAAGTTTGATTGTTTATAAAACTACTGTCGTGTATAATTTTTACTTAGTGTTTAAATATTATACTCAACCAATTTTACTACAGTAGTGAAAAAGTATATCGCTAATACACAAGTAAACTTTTTGCATGTTTTTATTTTAAAAAGATGACACTTAAGTTTGTATTCTAACAGAAAATATTATATAAAAGGTGATTTTGTAATAAAAATTAAAACAAACTATTTCCATTGAAATCTTTTTATTTGAAATTCATTCACAATAATACAAGACAACAAATTCACACAAATCTATATTGTTGAGATATCGTTCATGCAATCGGTATTAAAGTTATTCAAAAAATTTAGCAAGTCTAGATTTTCATTGTCACAGTTTACTAGAGGTAAATCAGTTTGTATCAGGTTAAAATTATTTAAGTCCTCATTTTCAACTTTGGTAGTTAAGCCATCAATATTATTTCCACTTGTATATTCCAGATTCGAATTGTTCAAATTTTTTTTTAAGTCTAAGTCTATATTTTCATTCTGAAAGTTGTTGGAAGGTAAGTCAAAAACACCATTCATACATTCAATGTGAAAATTATCCAAAAAATTTAACAAGTCCAGATTCTCACTGTAATTATTAACTGTTGGTAATTCATTGTTAGTACTTCGTTCATTACAATTTCTACGCATGTTAAAGTCTTTAAGATGATTCTTTCTCTTATGTTGCAATAATTCATACTTACATTGAAAAGTTTCACTGCATTCATCACATCTAGTTTGCATTGAAGATTTTTTATGTATATTTCTTTTATGTTTTAAAAAATGTCGTTTGTTTGAAAAAATATCAGTACATTCGTCGCAACAGTATGTATGTAAAGTCTTTTTATGACTTTTTCGCTTATGGTTTGAAAAAGCATGTTTAGTTGGAAAGGTTATAGAACATTCCTCACATAGATTCTCAGGTTTACGATAATGCACCCTCTTGTGTTTTTCTAATTCATACTTGTGTTTAAAAGCATCTTTACTAATAATACATAGATGTTCATTTAAGACTTTTTGAGGAAATAATCTCTTATGTTTAAATAAATCGCACTTGCGATTGAAATTTTCAATACAATATTCACATTTGTATCTTATGGAAATTTTTCTGTGGGTTTCCATATGTCTTTTTAAACGATGTAAAGTAACCAATCCTTTCTCACACACGTAACAAATATTCGGTTTAATATCATTGTGAACCTTCACATGTCTACGTTAAACTTTTTAGGGTAAAAAATATTCTAAGATCTATGTTTTTTAACAGTTGATTAGAGATTTGTCGAAACTCGTGGTTTAGTATTTTCTAAGAAAGAAGGTAGGTTGTTAATAGTTTCAAGTTCATGATTTCATCATACAACTGCAGCTTCTAAATTTGATAAGTGTTAGATTTTTAGCTTACATTTCCAATCAAAAAAGAAAAAGTTAATTTTTCTGAGATAGTATTTGTATTAAAATAATTTGTGTAAAATTTTTCATTTACAAAAAATTTCGTTTATAAGCATATGTGTGAAAAACTTCAAACTAAATGACTTTAAAAAACTTAGTACTTTGTAAAATAAGATGCGATATTAACACATGTGTAACATTAAAATTCCATACTTCAGAATTTTTCAAATACTTGCAGTCTCTTAAATTGGTAAGAATGAGATTTTATCTTACATTTTCATTCTTATCAATAGAAAAAATAAGTTTCTTATATTTTTATTCTAAAAATAATTAATTTCTGAGATGATATTTTTTCTAAAATACTTTGTGTGAAAAATTTTTCCTTCACAAAAATTTCAGTTTATAAGCATAAGTCTGAAAAACTTCAAACTAAATGACTTTAAAAAACTTAGTACTTTGTAAAATAAGATGTGTTGTTAACACATGTGTAACATTAAAATTCCATACTTCATGATTTTTTTTCGAATACCTACAGCCTCTTAAGCTAGTAACTTTGTGATTTTATCTTACATTAACAATTTTATTATTGTGGAAATAAGTCTCTTATATTTTTATTCAAGAATAAGTTATCTTAATTTCAAAAATACTTTGTTCAAAAACATTTTCAGTTTATGTACATATGTTTGTAATCTACAATACTTGATTAAAATATTTTTTAAATATATTTCAATACACTTAGAAAATCTAAGTACGTATTTGTGAACATTAATGTATTTATAAAACAATATATTAATATTTTTTCAAAGTTAGCTTTTATTATTTACAAACTTGCTATCTGTAAAGAAAAACTGAGTGAAGGGTAGAATATGACGTGAGGCATTTCACTATGTTAAAGTTGTAGAATGTAGTGAAAAGTAGTAAAAAATGTAGTTGGGAAGTCTTTATTTGCCATAGATTATTGAATAATTCTTAGGAAATATACCTTAAAATAACTAATGTTGAGTTGTATTAAACAAATTATGTAGAAACTTTTGTTTTTCAATTTATTGAATATAATGAAATTACATGAGATATGTGATACATGAGTTAAAATTTTACCATACAAAGTTGTAATTTACTAATTTCAACTAAAGTATAACCTAATTCTTGATCAGTAAATTCTTCAAAACTTTCTGTCATTTTGTTGAAAGCATTTTCAAGATCATTATTCAAATCACTTGATAAAAATGTAGAAAAGGTTTTTGATTGCAAATGATGGGAAATAAATTCTTCTTTACCTTCCATAGAACGTTTAAGGATAAGTTTAACAACTAAAAACCATTTCATTCCTTTTTTATCGCTTAATTGAAAGTTCAATTCGGTTAAAATGTTAGTTCTTAAATTCTTAAAAAATGATAACAAAACCATATCATTATTTTCATTGTGAAAGATAGTGGATGTATGTACAATAACAGCACTTCGTCTTTTAAAAAACTTAGTTTTCTCCTTAAGTGGATCTTGGGAAGAATTTTCTAGAGTTTTTGGTGATGACTGATGCCTGACTGAAGCACATAAATGACAATACAAATCTATTTTACTATTGAATACTTCATGACATAATTCACATAAATGTTGGGGTGAAGATTTCCGATGATTTTTTCTTATGTGTTTCAATAATTCACATTTCCATCTGAAGATTTCACTACATTCTTCACAAATATGCTTATATAAAGTCTTTTTATGATTTTTTCTAACATGAATTGATAAATCATACTTGCGATTAAAACTTTCACTGCATTGTTCACATTCATATTCTGTAAGAGTCTTTTCATGAATTTTTAAATGTCTTTTCAAATCGTCGTGTCTTCTGAATGATTTTTGACATACATTACAAATAAAAGGTTTCACACCCATATGAACCTTCAAATGTCGAAATAATTTAGATTTTTTAGAATAAGTCTTATTACAAGTTGGACATATTGGAAATTTGTACAAATTCTTGTCATTCATTCGTGACTGAGTGAACTGTTCATTTAAAATAGGTATCTCTACGGGTAGACTCATCTCTAACACTAATTGAAATTACCAATATGTAACACTGGATTCGGGTTATAAAATAGGCGTTCTCACTCCGTAAAAATAAGTTAGCATGTGATAAAAAAATTTTCTCTCTTCATTTATACCGCATGTTTCTTGCCAAATCTGAATTATCTTATCGCCAAATGCCTTAAATATCTTGTTAAATGTATCCGAAAATATTACTGTTTTAAAATCCTGCCAAAATTCTAAGTGTAGTAGCGGGTAAAGTTTATTCAAAAGAAATGTAAGGGATGATTTTATATTTAAAAAAAAAATAGTGGAAATCTATAAAAAAAAATCTGATATTTTCTCTCATCACTAAAAAGGCAGGAATGGTCAATTTCCTTCGAGGGTGTAAGTAGGGGGGAAAAACAGGTTCGGGAAGGGATGTATGACCTTGGCATGTTACCTAGCTCATTGTGAGGGGAGATTGAATAAGAAAAAATATATATTACCTTTTGCAAATCACTTCATTAAAGATTTGATAACTAATTGAATTTCAGACATGTTGAAGAATTTTCAATCATCCTTTTACTTAATTTTTACTCTCATCGTCATTTTTCATAAAACATTCGTAATCTTTACAAGAAAATTCATAATTAACAGTTTTGTAATTACACTGTTTTAATTACTAAGGATAAAAAAGAGTAATTCCACAATTATCGAAATAGGTAAAAAGTTTGGCAGACTATTCCTTTCATTTTGTTAGGGATGTAACGTATCGTAGGCTGTTACATTTCAGTGTAAGGGGTGATGGGTTTTGTTAAAATAACTCAAGGAAAATGTCAGGTTCGAATACCACATATACATTTGAGATTTTAATCATCTTTTAACTTAATTTTCACGTACATTGTCTTTTTTCATAAAATATTTAGTGAATTTTACAAGATCTTAAATTATTATTATGTTAATTATTATTCTGTAATTAATATCATTTTTATGGTTGATTAATTTTCAGACAATAGCGTTCATAGGTTTAAAAAGAACTGTGCAGACATATAATAGAAAAATCACACATGCATGCGCACACACAATGTAAATATTTTTACTGCAAGGTGTCGGGTTCGAATCCTACCCGATCATCTTTATTTCTACACTTTCTTTCATTCTTTCTACTTAATTTTTTCTCACATTGTCATTTTTCATAAAACATTTGTAATCTTTTAGAAGAAAATGCTTAATTAATGTTTTTTTAATTATTATTCTGTAAATTAATATAATTTAAATGGTTGAATCATTCTCATATAATAGCATTCTTAGGTTAAAAAGAATAGTGCACACATATAATAGAAAAATCACTCACACATACGCGAAAACTACTGTTTCTTTACTTCAAGCAGGTGCCGAGTTCGAATCCTACCCGGTCATCTTTATTTCTACACTTTATTTCATTGTTTCTACTTAATTTTTACTCTCATTGTCTTTTTTCGGAAAACATTTGATGAATTTTTACAAGGAAATCCTTAATTAATATTTTTCTTAATTATTATTCTGTAATTAATATCATTTTAACGATTGAATTTTTTTCAATCAATAACATTCTTAGGTTTAAAAAGAACTGTGTAGGTATATAATAGAAAAATCACTCACACATACGCGAAAACTGCAGTCTTACGGAAATATTTTTACTGTAAGGTGCCGGGTTCGAATCCCAGTCAGACCTCTCTATTTCTTTCATAATATATTCACATCAACATCCTTCATACTTAAATTCATATGTATTTATTTATTCCTTATTTATTTCCCAATTTTTAAATTTTTTATAATTAATTTCTTAATTAATTTCCTAATTAATTTCCTAATGACTCACAAACAATATCATGCTTTTTTCATTCTACCGCAAACATCTCTTTAAAACCATCGTCACCTTTTACAAAAATCACTAATTAATTTTTTTAATTAAATTTCCTCATTAACACCCTCGTCACGTTTCACGATTAAGTCAGAGGGAGTGAACCCGGGCTCCGCAAAGGCCGTGAACATGATTGACACTCTCCGCGTGACACCCGCACGGCTTGCTTGTGCACCAACGCACCCTCATGAGCTAGAACCGGCCGTTCTTACCTACTACCAATCTTCATTTTGATGGGGATAGTGGAAACAGTTCATGTTAATAAGGTTTGACTGTATATACCTAATGCATCGAAAAATTAAATTAACATTTGAAATACGTTAACATTTTACTTATAAACAATCTCTTTTTACTTCCTTATACAATGTATAAGAAAGTATTGTAATCCTGATTTGCAAAATGGATTTTATATCTGATACTAGCGAGCTTTGCCCGCTAACGGATCAGTATTTTTAAATGAATCACTATAATGAATGAATTCTCAAAATTGCATCTTATCGCTCATTAACATTACTCTTAAGAAAAGAAAAAAAAAATCAATTGTGATAGGGTAAAAACTCATACCGGGTCCCTACTGCCGTCGGCAGCGTAGACCCGTGCACTGCGCGCGCGTGTTCCTTCACCATCCTTATGATTTCTCAAAATTCCATATTATTACTCATAAACTTCATTCTTAAGAAAAGGAATTAAAAAAAAAACATTTAGCATCGAATAAAAACTCACACCATGTCCCCACTGCCTTCGGCAGCGCAGATCCATATGCGCACATATCCTTTCTCAAGTCAAACTTTTATTCTTAAGGAAAGAAAATGAAAAAAATCCTTTATCATCAGGTAAAAAGTCGGACCGGGTCCCTACTGCCTTCGGCAGCGCAGTCCTGTGCACGCAGGGGATACGTGCATTGCGCAAATGGGTCCCAATTTTTGCCTGAATCGAACCCTGGTCAACTATAATATTGACATAGGGAAAATTGTGAAAGCTTTCTTTTTTTTAAATTATGGGTTTAAGTTTATAAATTTTAATATTCATTAGTAATGAAGCTTATAACTAAACAAACCACTTTAAAAAAACATTACCCGCTTGTTCTGCCTAATTAGGTTTTTTTGTTTTTGTTTTATAATTAGTTTATTCAAACTTTGAATTGAATGGTATAGGGTTCGAACCCAGGTTGTGCTCAATCGCCTAGCCATTCAGAATTCTCAATGCGGTCTTCTGAAACTTACACAACTTGAGCTAGAATCCCGTAAAAAAGATCATCATTAAAGGTACCTCACTCAGACCCATAGCATTATTAACATGTTCATCGCCCAGCATGATTCAGCTGAGTTTCTCACTGGGCACAAATTCGATCGTCGGAGATGACATGTACCAGACAGCCACAAATAAAAAAATAGAAATAAGAAAATTTCAGAAACTTTTTTTATCAAAGGGTTGTCCTCAGAAAACGCTATGCCCGGCAATAATAGAAGTAAAACAAGGAAGTGTCCCCCCCTTCATAGATTTGTAAGAATCAGCAAAGCGAGCCTATAAGAAGCATGTACGTGTGCGCTCTATGTTACCAGAAGATGAAGCAAACTGCCAAATGCCAAGAAGCAAAGAAAAATGTAAAAGAAAACTCTATATATGCGACCTATTGTTTCTGTTGTCCAGAATCACCTCAAATGTACTTAGAGTGTTTTAACGAACACCATGCGATATAGTATAATGTAATATGTTTTCCGAAATATAAATTAATAAAAAGTGCAGCATAATGTGTATATTTTTAGTATTTTTATGTTGTATATCCTTTATTTATATTTCAGTGCTTATTCCATTAAATTCCTTTTAAAAATCCTATTAATGCATTAGTAGTCGCGTATCAGTCTATTTGCCGCCCATTGATTATAAATTTCCGCAACACATCACCCCTTTAAAATAAAGTAAGGAAATTCTGTGTAACTAACCTTGAGTGGATGTTCTCTAACGTAGTCTGTTTTCAAGTCATTCCTGATACTCTTTGAGCAGTTAAAAATTTTTACTTCTCAAATCGGTATTTGACCACGACGCGACTATTAACGTTGATTATTTTTTTCCCAACTTCTTGTTTTTCAGAAAGGTTAGAGGTTTGCGGGAAAAGTTTTGCATGAATTAAAGGCAGCTCATCTTTCTCTACTGGCTTTCCCCTAATATTAAACAACAGCGGGGAATGGACCGACATGCGACTACTAGCGTTATAAAAAATGATTCGACTACTCTCATGCAGTGGCGTCACCAGAAAAATATCCAAGGGGGCACAACCTGAAAAAGTATTTTTTTTTTTAATAAAATTCTGATAGCATAATTTTAAAGTTAAAGAAAAAAATGCTTATTCGAATTTTCCAGGGGGAGGCAAGTGCCCCCCCCCCTTGCCTCATTGTCCCAACGCCCATGCTCTTGAACATGCTTGAACAAGAAGAGCGTCACCCATATTTGGGCGACGCCCACGAAAGCATAGCCATCACCCATATCTGGATGGCACGGAGACGAACGTGTTAAATTTTATTAACTCAAATACCTCTACGTTACCCTATTTACACAAACAAAATTTACTGCTGTCTGCATTCAAGTGCTTCCATATCTTTACTAGAATGACGTAATAATCATAATGAAGGAAAATGGGTATTTGTCTATAATAATGAATGATAGTAAAGTACCGCTCTATAAAGTCGCCAAAAAAGATACTACCAACACCGAATGGAGTATCCTTACTGGTAAACCGCCACATTTTCAAAACAAGCTGCATTCATTTCTTATTAGTCACATCTTTTTCCTAATACATCAAAAATGGATGAGAAACCAAAATTAATAAAAATTTGGGATTTGACTGAACAGAGGAAGAATCTGTCAGTTTATTTCAAGCAAAAGATATTTAGCCTAAAGTTACTTCTTGTGCAAAAAAATTCTTAGAACTAACATTTATTAAATTCTTTTTATATGTAAACTGTGTGTTGACATCAATAAAGTTTGTTTGGCGAGATTTGCAGCATTTTTAACATTTTTGTTTGGTGAGATTTGCACCAGCGAAATGGAAAAGTACCGATAATAATAAACCTTAATTTATTTAAAAAAAAATAATTAAGCAATGTATCATTTGTCCCTAGTCATTAAATAATATGAAAGAGCCTGACAGTTTATCCAAAATTAAATCAATTTACAAAATCTTTATAAGCTTTTAATTGTTGAAAATTACCTACTAAACAATTAAAATAAATGCTAGTTTTCATGTACTATGCAAAAATAATAACTTTAGAAATTTTTAAAGAAATGCTTAAAATATGGATTAAATGTTAGATTAGTTGATGCGGATACATAACCTTTCTGAAGCTAAAAATATAAAAGATACAAATACATTAATATTTCTAAACTAACTTTAAAAAAGCTGCATGTAAACAATCTATAAAAAAAAAAAAAAAAAAAAAAAAAAAAAGTTCAACTAATTAAAAAAAAAAAAAAAAAAAAACTGCATTAAACTTCATATATTAGTGTGAATATCCTTTTATTTTATCTCCTTCTGATAATACACAGGGAGAGACATTTCCAGGAAAACAATTACACTTAACATTTCGGTCATTTTAATCACGGATACGTTAGTAAATAAATATAAACAAAAACGCAAGCATATGCTAGCACATAGGCTAGCACTAGGTCACATGTTTCTCTCTAGCCAATCAATACGGCTTATCGTTTAAAATAATCGATGTATTGGAAACCGGAAATCACAAACTTGCGATCAGCCGTCGTCATTTGTGAGCGACTGAAATTGTTCCGTTTGGAATGAAACTTTCATGGCGAGCACAAATTTCGGATTTGTGATCACTCGATTGCGAGCGAGCGAGCGTTGCAGCCTGGATGTAACTGCTAAAGAATGTGGATGTGTGCTTCTATAATTTTGTAGCCGACAGTATCTCTCGATTAGAGAGCCTACAAGTAGAGAGGCAAGAATAGCGAATCAGCTTCTGATTGGCTTGAAATTTTTTTTTTTTTTGACAAAAATTTCCATTTACAGTCGGCAGCAAAAGTATGCAAGAACTAGCCAATAATTCCGATATCAAAAATGTACACTTAATACTGCTTTGTTAAATAAATCCTTGTCAAATCATGTTCTTAGTCTGACTATTTATTTAACAAAGCAGTATTAAGTGAATTTTTTTAGACAGAGATTATTGCTAGCGCTCGGATACTGTTGCTGTCGACTGTAAGAGTGTTCTTGATACAATCGGCAGCAAAAGTATCCAAGCACTAGCCAATAATTCCGATATGAAAAAAGTACACTTAAAACTGTAATATCCTCAAAGTGGCGGATCAAAATTAGGATAGCCTGTCTTCAAAGTCAAACCACCCTTGGGGTGTATCCCAGGCAGTCGCCAATTGCTCCTAATGTAGCACTAGTGTAACGCAAAATCTTCTCAACCGTATTAATCAAAGGTGTTCACTATTGGAACAAAAAAGGGTCGACTATTGGGTTTTAGTGTGTCCACTACTGGCTCATTTTAAGCTCTCTGAAATTTTTTATTTTTACATATAAAAAGGGCACAATAAGCAATTTTCTTAACACACTCATGTAAAGAAAGAGTTAATAAAGGTGTGAAACATTAATTATGTTTTGAGTATCTAATATGAAGAAAATTACACAAAAAAGGCAGAAAACGTCCTTAAAGTGTCCACTACTGATGCGTTTACCTTATAACTTTTTTTTTTTTTTTTTTTTTTTTTTTTTTTTTAATGCATGAGTCATTACTTTCCCTTTCTCCTTGTAAAATTTTAAATTCTAATAAATACAGTGGTGGACATAATTATAAGATACCTATCTAATTTTACAAATAGTGAAAGAAAAGATTCAGAGCTTGAAAATGTTTTATCAAATACGTCAAAAACATAAATTTATTCTGTTATCATATATAATTATTTTATAATAATGATATTTTCATACAGTTTAATGAAAAAACTTAAAAACGTAATATACAAAATTATAAGACACCAACCGTTTTTTCCAAATACCGTGGTCAACATAATTAGCAGACACTAATGGTCTAAAAGAAAATCCTCTAAATGGTTATTCAATATTTGGTGGAGCCACCATCGTTTTTTATAACATGAAAGATGCGATTCAGCATCGAATCTATCAATTGTAACAAAATATCGCAAGACAGTTCTTGCCAAGCACATTTTATAGCATTGTTTAGGTCTTCGACACATATAAACTGCCTCCCATTTCGGTAAACCGCACGAGCTAAGATCCCCCACAAGTTTTCGATGAGATTTAAGTTTGGGGAGTGAGAAGGCCACGGGAGAACATTGATACTTTGCTCTGAAAGCCACTTTTTTGTTTCGTGTGATGCATGAATCAGCGCGTTATCGTGCTGGAAAGTGTAGTTTTCGCCACAAAGAAGTTCACCGTATATGGCTAGTTGGTCTTTAAGAAGATTCTTATACTTTTTGGAATTCATTCTTGAATGCACAAAATCAATATCTGCTTTCCTTTGAGCCGAAAAAGCAGCCCAAACCATTACTGAGCTTCCACCCATTTGGCGGCTCATTAGTACATGAGGAGACTTCCGTAAATCATGCCAATAATATTGAAACCCGTCAGGACCATCCAGGTTAAACTTTTTTTCATCAGAAAATAACACAGAGCACCATTTGGAGGTCCAGGCCATAGTTTGTTTAGCGAAGTTTAGACGCTCCCTTTTGTGCTGGCTTAGAAGCGGTGGTTTTTTCTTCAAATTTTTATATTTCACATAGGAAGCATAATGGAACACCCTGCGAATGGTTCTCCTTGAACAATTCAGTTTCAAAGCACTTTTAATACCTGTAGTGGTCATCTCATTCTGTGTAGCGAGCGAAAGCACATGGCGTCTGTCTCTCGAGGACAAGCAAGAAGTACGTCTAGATCTTTTAATCACAAATCCATTAATTCCTCTTTTCAAAACATTTCTAATTGCACATCTAGAGCGTTTAATAACTTTTGAAATATTAATTGAAGCACCAGTTCCATTTAATCTCCAAATTTCGCGAATTTAACTTTTTTTTAATTCTGTACCTCGTGGCATGTTTGTAAATGCGTGAAGTAGGTTCTCGTCTGCTTCAGTTAACTGCTGACGTCATAACAGCGTGCAGAAAATTTGCATATTGCACATTAATTTCGAAAAAAAAAGCAGGTGTTTAAATTAAAATGTTAGGGTGTCTTATAATTTTGTCCATGGTACTTTTAATTTTTTTTATTAAACTCTATAAAAATATCATTTCTGTAAAACAATTACGTGTGATAACAGAACAAATTTATATTTTTGACGTATTTGATAAAACATTTTTAAGTTCTGAATCTTTTCTTTCACTATTTGACAAATTAGATTGTTGTCTTATAATTATGTCCACGACTGTAAACTAAAAAGTCCAAATACATTAAATAAGAATAAATCAGAAATTTCCCCTTTCTGATTTTTTATAAATTAATCTCATTAACATCCAGGCACTATATATATATATATATATATATATATATATATATATATAAGAATAGTTTTCTAATTTAATTTCAATCATTTGTGTGTGTGTATATATTTATTTTAGAATAGTTTTTTAGTTTCATTCATTTGTGTGTATATATAATTATACATATCAATATTTCAACTTAATTTAAAATTTATTTCCACTATTAGGTCGCCGAATATTAAGATATTTGACCGAACCGAATATTCGGTGCAACTCTAGTATCAGTGGTTTGGTATGATCACCACGCATAGTAAGTGGATGCAAGACTAATTTCCCCCATATCTATTCATTGCACTTTTGACTTTTATTTAAACATGTAGCTGGTGGTTAAAATAAAGATGCAAATGATCAAGATTCACATTAATGTTGACAAAAGACCTATGATCAACCCTTAAATGTGAGGTACCATATTTATCCCTTAAGAATTGTTTCGTGCAAATGGGAATATCATGACTAAATACCTTTTGATGGTTTTTAACACTTTCCAACAAGGTTGAAAAGGGTTTATGACTTGGGTTTGTCTGTCTGTCTGTCTGTCCGCGCTCTAACTCCCGTAAATATTTATGGAATTTCTTGAAACTGATATATGTTATTCAAGTTCACTATCAATGTTCCCTATTGAAAATGGAGTTTATACCTCCACTGGTTTGTGTACAGGGACCCCCGAAAATATTTCAAAGCATTGTGTTCTATGAGAGGCATTTCTATAAACCATATTTTCATACCCTTACTGTACAAAAATCTTAATGAAAATGAAATATGTTATACAAGTTCACTATCGGATGTTCCCTATTGAAAATGGAGTTTATACCTTTACTGGTTTGTATACAGGGACACCCGAAAGTAGTTCAAAGCATTGCGTTCTATGAGAGGTATTTCTATAAATCGTATTTTCATACCTTTACTGTACAATATCTTCATGAAATTGAAATATGTTATTCAAGTTCACTATTGGATGTTTCCTATATAAAATAGATTACATACCAGCACTAGTTTATGTACAGGGACACTCAAAAGTACTCCAAAGCATTGCGTTCTTTGTGAGATATTTCTATAAATCAAATTTTAATAACTTTACTTTCCACGAAGTTTTAGGAAATTGAAATATGTTATTTATATGCACAAAAGAATGCTTTGCGTAGAATATAGCATGGTTACCATTAGATTTACAGAGTGACACAAAAATATTCAGTTATATAAAGAGCTATTAATAAAAAATTGCTAGAATTGTACTTTCGTTTACATTAAGCGTTTTTGACACTTTCTATCTTTTTTTAGTGTGAATATAATTTCAATTTGTGTATATGTCTGACTGTTCTGCTGTCCGTCTGTCTGTCTCTCTGTCTGTTTTTCTGCGCTCTAATACCCGTAAATATTTATGGAATTTCTTTAAACCGATATATTTTATTGAAGTTCGCTATCGGATGTTCCCTATCGAAAATGAAATGGATACCTCTTCTGGTTTGTGTACAGGGACACCCAAAAGTATTCGAAAGCATTGTGTTCTACGAGAGGAGTTTCTATAAACCATATTTTAGTACCTTTAATGTATAGAAACTTTAATGAAATTTTAATATGTTATTCAATTCCATATCAGATGTTTTCTATGTAAAGTAGAGTACATTTCTAACTGGTTTGTGTACAGGGGCACTTGAAAGTACTCCAAAGCATTGTGTTGTATGAGAGTTATTATTATAAACCAAATTTTAATAATTTTTTCTTCCACAAAGCTTAATGCAATTGAAATATATTATTCGTATGCACAAAAGAGTGTGCCTTCTATGTAATATAGTATGGTTAGCATTAGATATACAGGGCCACACAAAAATAATCAGTTATATTAAGAGGTATTAATATAAATTTGCTAGAATTGCACTTTTGTTTACATGAGCGTTTTAACACTTTCTTATAATTTTAGTGGGAATATGATTTCAATTTCTGCATCTGTCTGTCCGATTGTCTACCTTTCTATCTGTTTGTCTCAGGCTCCTATCATCCGTGAATATTTCGAGAAATTTTTAAAAATGATACACTAATTTTCCCTATGGAATGTTCCCTATTTAAAATGTCATTAATAGGTCCTGTACAACTAGTTTGTTTACAGGGACAACAACAACAACAACAATAAAAAAAAAAAAAAAGCGAATGTATTACGTTTTAGGACAGAATTTTTTAAATGTTATATTTAAAAAACAGTCTACTACAAAAATCTTAAAATCACTGACATGTATTATTAATATTCTAAAATATTGTTTCGTATAGAATATGATATGATTAACTTTCAGATTTACAGGGTTACAGTAAAATATTCAGAGAGTTTAAAAGCTGTAATTATAATCTAACGGCTGCATTTTCTTTTGCGTTAAGCCTTTTTAACACTTTCCAAAATGCTGAAGAGTAATTTTAAAATCAATTAGTCAATCTGTATGTTTTTCAGTCCTGTCTGTTGTGCGATAACGTAGGCAAAGAAATTTAATAGTTATTCGATACAACAATTGCGTACAGTTGGAAAGTGTTACTAATCAATGCGTACTGCATGATTTTTCTTTCTTGTTGGTCATGTGTTATATTTACATACACTCTTTGCTCAAAAGTTTATCAAGGCTTGCAAACGATCAGTTTTTTCAAACTAAAAAAAAAAAAAAAACTTCTCGCAATGAAATATTTTCAAACATCCATAATTAAAAATATTCCACATATTTAAAAAACGGTCTCATATTTTACAGTGAAGATTGGTTAAGACAACAATTAGGGGGCCGGTAACAAATTGAGCTAAATTAATCATGCTTGTGATCCCCCTGTATCGTTAAGTGAACTGTAACTTTGGAATATATTATTATAGACCAAGTTCAATTTGTTGATGAAATTGTGTGACGATAGCATATTAACTGAGATAAGCATTTATTAAAAAAAAGGTTTATTTACAATAGAGTTTTAACGAATATTATTCCCACATTCAGGCAAGTTGGAAAAACACTTTAAAGATATTTGTATTCAGATTACAGTATATTGTTTCAAACCTCTAGAAATATATGAACATTTTTATGAAAAACGTTTTTACTGCGCATGTACGAAAGATAAAACATTTTTTATTGCATAGGTTGAAAGCTGATGTATTGGGCAATTTTTATCAAAAGTGCATTTGTATAGAATAAAAATTAAGAATTGTACGAGAGAGAACGAGCTAGATTTTAGATATTTTCCAAAAGTTATAAGTTAATGGGTTTTTCACATGCCGCGCAATTAATTTGAAAATCCAATTATTTCAACCACTTTCCAAAAGTTTTTAGTAAAACCCCTTTTTCCCCCATAAGTCCAAGTAAATAATCAGAAATATGTTGGAGTTAGAAGCTTATAAGGGGCTTTTCACATAAAGTACATTTGGAGCGTGGTTGAAATAATTAGATCTCCAAATTAATTACGCGGCATGTGAAAAACCCCTTAAGAAATTTCAACTCTTGGAAAATATCTAAAATCTAGCTCGTTCTTTTTCGTACAATTTTTATTCTATACAAATGCACTTTTGATAAAAGTTGCCCAATACATCTAGCTTTCAACCTATGCAATAAAAAATGTTTTACCTTTCACACATGCGCAGTAAAAACGTTTTTCATAAAAATATTCATGTTTCACGAGATATTTAAGATATTCGTATTCCGATTGCAGTATATTGTTTCCAAAGTGTTTTTTCCAACTTAGCTGAAAGTGGGAATAATTTTCGATAAAAACTATATTATAAATAAAAAAAATTTTTTTTGGAGTTTTGGAACGAATACTTATATCTGTTATTTACCATGCTAGCGTCACACATATTCATCCACAGGTTCACTGTAAAAAAAATCTGTAGTTTGTACAGAAAATATCTGTATTTTGTACATTAAAGAGCTGTTTTAAAGAAAAAACAGATTTTTTCTGTCTTTTATCTTTTTTTCTGTTTTTTTCCTCCCCCTTTTTCTGTTTTTCCCTCTTTTCTGTTTTTCAGCACGCTGAAAACAAAAAATCTGTATTTTTTACAGAAAAAACTGTATTGTTTACAGAAAAAATCAGTTTTAAAGAAAATCAGTTTTTTTTTTTTTTTTTTTTTTTTTCTGTTTTGCGGGTGCAAAAATTTGTAAACTGTAACAGTAATATGAAGCCGTGGCACCAGAAGGGGGTGTGCCCACAGAGTTAAAAGGAATACGCCAATTTTCTTTAGTTGTCAGTAAACCAGAAATCACATTTTATGTGTTCGGTTTAAGTCAGAATAATACAGACATACATACATACATACACACACACACACACACACACACACACATATATATATATATAGGGTGTTTGATAAGTCTCGTTACACCAAAATTTCTCGAAAGGAAAGTAAATTCGCTGAACACGTTAATTTCAAAAGTTTCCTGGATTCAAATATCTCACATGAGGTATCACAAATGGGCCCCCTGGTAACCTGAGGGCCCCACGTGACACAAACTCCATCTTTTTTTTTTTTTTAAGTAAAACATGCCTTTTTTTTTTTTTTTTTTTACAGAAACGTGTTAAGCGCAAAAAACCTGTTCAAAAAATCACGTACTGTTTTTTTTTATTTTGCAGCGTACGGGCCCCTCTGGCCCTTCAAAAGTTTCGCGCATTCGAATAATCTATAACTTAAATTATCATAAATTATCATGAAATGTAGAAAAGGAACGGGAGTTTCGAAGAAAACAACGGAAAACTCATAACGCTTTTATTCTTTTATATTTTGCAGTTTCGAATTCTGATACTCCGTTCACATTTCATACTAAGTATTTTTAACAGTATTTAGCCCGGAATTACGCAAGTTTCGGAGAAAACCACGAAAATGTCAGACATAAATCTTTTTATAACGTTATTTATATTATTTTTGTATCTCAGCTTAATTAGCATAATTTTAAAATTAATATATCATTTTAAAACTTATTTGATTTGGATTTCAAGAGTAGACGTCGCAAATCACTATCGCCAGATGGCGCTTTAATATTTTAAAATTTCAATATCTCCAATTCCAATTATGATTAAATTACTTGGGTAGATTAGATTGTAGCCGTCACCGGATTGGGGGTTTGCCACGATAATAATTTTCAAGAGTCGTTTGCACGAGGAACGAATAGATTGTTTCATATCATGAAACGCAGATGGGCGTCGCAATCGCTATGGAGCGGATATTTGCAACAATTAGAATTTTCAAAGGTATTTGCACTATGAGCGAGCAAGATGTTGTAGGTTCTAAAACGGGGAGAAAGCGCCGCAGGCGACACCAAGATGAAATTTAATACGGTGAGATTTTTCAAGGATCGCTTGCACGGTGAACGAACAGGCTGTTTAGATCATGAAACAGGAATACGGCGCCGCAGGCGCTACAAAGCGGGAATTTGCTATAGTTAGAATTCTCAATAAAGGTACTTAACAATAAGCGAATAAGTTGTTATAAGTCCTGAAACGGGAAGAAGGTGCCGCAGTCGCTACCGAGCCGGACTTTTCAAGCATCGCGAACCAGCTGGTCGCTAAAGGCGGCTAGTATACAGCTTTCTTGTACCATTTTAAATGCTAAATATTCATGCACGTTAATGAATTTTGGTGTTCTGATATATCTGAATGTCTTGTTTATAAATAATACAAAACTTTCTACTTAAGGAAAAAAAAAAAAAAAAAACTACGTTTAAAAAGGTAAAATACAGCGTGACAGACATGACAAAAAAGCCATATTTTCAGTGACTCATCTGTCATCTTTGTCATCCAATTGCTCTAAATTAAGACACATCCGAAATCCAGAAATTTTAATTTATACAAACAGGCTTTTCACCTCATATGCTATTTTTAAAAAGTTCTTAAATTTAAATGTAAAAAATAAATAAATAAGTTTAATTATGTGACAGAAATGACGCAAAAAATTTGGAATTATTTTCTGTTTCAATTTTTAACTATTTGCTGCTTTTTATTTATTTATTTATTTATTTTTTATTTATTTATTTATTTATTTTTTTTTTTTTTCAATTAATTTTCTAAATTTTTAGTATATAATGTGCTGTATTATTTGATAGACCAATTTTTTTTTTCTTTTTTTTTTTTTCTTTTTTTTTTTTTTTTTAATGAATCAAGAAAAAATAAGTACATGGTGTTTGATAATATTTTTGGTTTTCTTTTTTCTTTTTTCCCCCCATATTTTAAGTGTCCTAATCCATTGCTGAAATCTTTGAATTGTTAGACAATGATAGAAATTGTTTCTATAATCAGAAAAATAAGAGAAGGCAGTGTGAGTGCCCCACCAGATTATAATCAACAGAGTACCAGTAATTATTAGAGTACTATTTCCTTAATTCACTTATTATTATTTACAACACCATTTTTGAAATTAGTTAATTTTCAGAAGAAAATATATAGTGAGCTTTAAAGGGTTAAGTCACTTTTTGACACATGTTTTTGTTATATTTATCAACTTTGTCACCTTTTTACACTTATAAACCTGCCTTTCTTTTTATAAACAAGCAAGAAAGCACAACAGCGCCACCTGCTGGGAGGTTTACTCCAAAGTGTTATTAGGATAAATTCTCATTAAGATGCAACAAAATGTAAAATTTTGCGAAATTATGCGCAACAAAAGATGATATATAGCTATATGGGGATAATTTGCATCATAGTAGCGCCACATGCTGGGCGATTTAACCCAATTACAATCAGCACAAACTCATATGAAAATTTAAAGTTTTTCGGAATTCCGTCCATTATTTAATGAGATACAACGCCCACAAAATTTTGATAAACCATACACAGACAGGCATGCATTTTTAAAAGTGGTCTGATCGTTTTCATGACTTTTCAAAGCGTATAAATGCATCGAAAACCAGAAGTAAAAAATTTTCACGAATTTAATACTTTTTTCTTGTGAATAGAAGGAAAAATCATTGTTTTTATCATCTTTAGAATATCAGATTGAAAGTAATCTAAACTATATTGCCAATTTTTTCTTTTTATATTTTTTTTTATTTGAGATAATCTTAAAGAATATTTCTTATAAATTTTTAGCTTCACCAACTTTAAATAAGAAAATTATTCCTGAACACTATGTAATTTTGCGGGAAAGGGAAAAGAATATTTAAAGCTAAAATTATTCTTTATTTTATTTCATTATAAAAAAGAAATGTTTTAAAAATAATAATAATAATATACTAAACAAAAAATATTTCTCAACGTTTTTCAAGGATAAATTATGATTGTGGTAATTATTTTATTATTTTATCTTCGATGAAAGATCGACTACAGAACAAATTATTCTGTACGGGACATTCAGCGATGACGTCACGACCAAAGAACTCACAAATCAGCACACTCTTCTCACTGTCACTGCCGCTCTGAAAACAAAAACACGTGAACAGGGCATGACTGACCACCATAGAAGTAAAAGTAAAAGACGCCACGCCATGTCCTTCGCTTCGCTAAAGGAAAGAAAGATTCAACGGATGTTTGGATTCAGTTCAGTGGTAAGTTCCATTTAATAATTATTGTTTTATATTTATTTGATTCTATTATATTATGCTGATCGCTTTACTTATACAATCGAACCTAGTTAACATGAACACTGTTTTAACATTAACTCACTTTTAACATAAAATTAACTGTTTCCACATGATGATTAGTTTAGTTATATGAAGATCAGTTACTGATGAACTACTGATAACATGAAATTTCTTTTTATCCCCGTTGAGATTCACGTTAATGAGGTTCGAGTGTAATAGTAATTTTTTGGAGAAACATTATTGTAACATTTTGATTAATATAAAAACAAAACTTTAGGCTTCTAAAAATTCATGATTTATAAATAATTGATAGATTATTTTGATTGATAAATCATTTTATTTGAAATACAACATTGTATATTTCAATTTTTTAGTATTATGTATTCAGTATTTAACCAGTAAAATAAAAATGCATAGCCTAATTATTTCGTATTTTAATATTTTATAAAAAAATATAACTGTTTTTTTTTTTTTTTTTCCTTAATGACTGCTGATATTGCAAGTTTTTAAGAAAAAGCAATAATTCTGAATGTTAAACAATCTTGAATTGTGCCTGAAATTCTTATAATTACCGTGAGACAATATTCACTCGTACACTTAAAAAAAAAAAAAAAAAATTAGTCTAAGCTGTAGGGCCCACCAGTGCCCAAGCGGTTCTACACTCAAAGCTGGTAGACGAGAGGTGCCGGGTTCGATCCCAGGGCGCGCTCGTCGGCCTAGTCGTTCAGAGTTTTTCGTGTTTTTCTCCGAAACTTGTATAAATAAGGGCTAGGACCCTTTAGAAAGACCCCCACGGAAGGCACCTCTCCTTAGGCCTAAGACCCTAGAGTAGTCAATCAGCCTTACTCCCAAAACACTAAACACCAGTAATCCAAGCTATAAACAGGTACAAATATTTATAAAATCAATAATAATAATAAATAGATAAACATTTATTAATAAATGATAGATTATAAATATATATAATTATTTTCAAATTCATATTAAAGTTTAATATTATTTTTAATGTTTAATAATGTTAACATGTTTAATATCATTTAACATTATTTCATTGAATCAAGTATAAGCATTCATTTAAAATATTTTAAAAAAATAATAATAATAACAATAATTATAAAATGATAATATTAATAAAATGAAATTTTGTGTGAAAGGCTTGATTTTATAAATTTGAATTTTGTAGAGGACCTTTTTATAAAGTAGAATTTTATGAAGGGCCAGTAGAATATTGTGAAGTATTGTAATCCTTATTTTCACAATGAATTTTGCATCTCAAGTATCTCTAAAACAAATGGTCGTAGAATATAAATTTATATTTGTGACTGTCATGACGTTTAGTAATAAGTACAGAACTATAAATGCCATAAAATGCAAAAACATGGAAAGCTTGCTTCAGGTCAAAAAAAGAGATGACCCTTCGTTAGGCGAACGAAGTAGGCACGGGTGCTGCAAACAATGCATTGCTGCTTTGTTTGCAACTCTTGTTGCTCTTGTTGCATTGTTTGCAGCACTCGTGCCTACTTTGTTTGCCTGATCGAAGGTCGTGTCTTCTTTTGACCCAAAATAATTGTTGTGATTTTTTTGTATTTTATGGTGTTTATTTGAAGTTTTGTACTTATTACTTTAAAATGCCTTTTTTTTTTTTTTTTTTTAATGACGTTTAGTTGTAAACTTCCAACTCTGGTCTTGGCATAAGCAAAATTCTATACAACGCAAACCCTTTGGCCCCAAGGTGTGCGTTATAAAAATCCCCTACCGTATTTAATTTCTATGTAGAAATATTAATATGCAGTCACCTGGCCTTATTCTCAAACACCAAACAAACACCTTTTAAAATGAATTTTTTAAAGTTACTCCTGTAGTTAAATTTCACTTCCTGTTTCATTTCTTATTGATGTTTTACTTATTACCTAGAAAATATAACTTTTTTTTTTTTTATTATTATTAATTTGTGTTAGGTTGTGTTATTAAGTTCTGATGCACCCGTCGGCCGAAGATAGTTTGTGTTCCAAATGAAGGGTTGTACTTTTTATTTCTTTTTATACTTTCTTGTTTACCTTCAGTAATTTTCTTTTGTATTGTATAATTTTTTTAATGAATTGATGTAATTTTGTAACTTTTACAATTTGATAATTTTATAAAATATTTTTAGTAGTTTTATACATTATATGTATGTTTGATTTCTCTTCAGTTATTGGTGGTTTTCTGTTTGGTGAGAAGTTGGGGGCTAAGGATAGTTATTAGCTTATAGCTACTGTCCTTTCAGAAACTTCTCATTCACCCCTACACTGAGGGGCCTCCCTGATGAAGATCTCAGTGTTTTTTGGGGTATAATTTCATTCATTTGTTTATATATATTTCTGCATTTATATATTACTATATATATATATATATATATAATAAAGATGATCTATTAAGCATAGTAGAAGCCAAGCAACAGATACAAGATCACTGAAACACCAGTGACCAATAAGATTTAAAAAACTTTTTATCAGTGGATAAAATACACTAATGTAAAGAAACCAGATCTATTAATTAACAGCCTGCAAAACAAACGAATCAATAAACTGACACAACAAATCTTAACTTAAAACCATAAACTATATCAAAATTAATGAAAAAATAACCTAAGAAACACAAGATAGGAAGGAAGGATATATATATATACATATATAATAAAAATTGTGCTTATTACTTTCTTCTATATGTAATATAGAGAAAGTATTGGATTCGCGAAAATTTTCGACCTCCGTTTTTTGACGGATCTACACGTTTTGGGATGTCCTGAACACGAATTGATAGTTTTTAAAAAATGTCTGTCTGTGTGTCTGTCTGTCTGTCTGTCTGTCTGTGTGTCTGTCTGTATCATTTTTTTGTGGACGCTGTATCTCACGAACCAATGAATGAAATTTAACCAAACTTGGTATTTAGTTGCACCCTGACATGAACTGGTGCCCATTAGATTTGGGGATCAATAGCTCAACAGGTGGCGCTGTGATCGCATTTTATAGGACAAAATTCCGTATAAATGGGCATAATGAGAGTTATTTTAAACTTGTGATTGTAAAATTAATATGAATTATTGATAATAGTAGTAGTTAACTAGGAAAAAAAATTGTGCATGGGGGGGCATCGGTTCCCTCCTGGGGGGGGAAGTACCCCCCCAGGGGTGTTAAATTTTGAAGATGGGTATCATTCGAAAGATCTCGTCAATACCTTTAAAACGAATGGTTGAACCATAAATCTGTGATAATTTAAAACAAAGTTATCGATTTTTTTTTACTTTTAACAAAATAAAAAAACTTAGAAAAAAAAATCGTTTTTTTTTTTTTTTTTTTTTTTTTTTTTTTTTTTTTTTAAATATTGTTACTGATTGAATATGTATAGGAAAATATAGAAGAAAGTCTTGTGGTGGCCACAACATACTAGTTTAATCTGGGTGTGTATCGCCTGACTGGTGTCACTGCTCTTACTTTCTGCAACTTTCCAAATGGATATATTTCAGTATCTACTGAGGAAAATTGCATGAAATTTCATATATAAAATATTAGGAAGAAAAAGTAAAAGCAGCATCACCTTTTGGCTGATATGCTGAAAGATAGGCTGAGATATTCCTAAATCAAGTCAGTGAAATTTTTCATAATGTGTATCTCACTTAATCGTCATAATTGTCTGCAGTAGAGTCTCGCATGATAAAAGGAGAAATCAGTTATTTCAATTGAAAATTATTAGTTTAGTTAATTAAAAAAATTCTGATTGTTGCATCGATTAGCGAGTTGCACTCCAGAATTCAGAGAAAATGTTCCTGCTATTGGTACCGATATTTTTAATTTATTTGGTGCTTTTAATGCATTTTAAATGTCTGTTTTTATTTGAGACGGATCGTTCTCATAAATGGTCTAGCTGAGCAAGAAAGTATTCGAAAAAGAAAGTCATTTGAATTGCTAAAAAGAGGCATTTTAAATTAATATTAATATCTCAAAAATTAACTACAATTTAAATTTTGTTCACAATCCCCTTTGACACGGTACTTCTATGCAGTCGTATATCAATTTTTGTACTTCTATGTTCCGTGCAGGCAGAATATACAGGTGAAAGACAGACAAACAAACATCTTTTATTAATATAGGATTTTTTTTTTTTTTTTTGGTAGGGGGGGGGAGATCACCAAAAAGATATCATGCCCCAGGTGCCAGTTATGCTCACTATGCTACTGATCTTTTGTAATCTGCTAGATAAAAGATCATTATTGAGGTATATTACGCATTGTTCATTTGCATTGCTCATACAGGATCTAATGTTGATATCATCCATATCTAGCTGTTACTTTTATGTCAAGAAGCAGATTTAAAATTATCTGGACAGAAAAAAAAAATAATTTCTCCACAATTGCTGATTTAAAAGTATGAGAATCAGTAAGCTTTACTGTAAACAGTATCAATACTAAAGGTACAATAAAAGCTATTGTAGTTAATAGGAGACAATACCTAATCTCGCTGGCAGCCTTCGCCCATGTTATTCTATGGGAAAATTTGTTGCTACAATTACACATTACCTAATGAATATTTTTGAATTCTGTTTTCGCAGTCAGAAAATTCATAACCGTTAAATGAGTACTCATTTTTGAAAAATTAATTTTTTTTTATTTTTACATTTTAATTTTGAGTTCAAAAATGCGATTTTTCACAAAATGCATTTTTCTCATTTTCTAATTGCAAAATGAAATACTAAAATTTTAAAAAATCAATTTTTGGAAAACAAGTACTAATTTAATGCTTATGAATTTTCTAAATGTGAAAACAGAATTGAATAATATCCATTAAGTAATGAGAAATTATGTAAACAAATTTTCCCATAGAATAACATGGGCAAAGGCTGCCGGCGAGATTAGGTATTGTCCGAATCTTGGTACTCATGTGATGGATAGGTGTCTTAGTGTTTCTGTATGCCAAATATTTTTGTTGTTATTGTTCATTAGTTCAAAAGAAGTTCAAAGAAATTCCATAATTTGTGATCCTGTATCATATGGTTTTACAACAAAATTAATCTCCATAGATGCTGTTTCTGCTTATGAAGGATTAAAATTGAATTCTCATTCAATCAATTAAAATAATTTCTTAAAATAATTTTCTCCATTTAAAATATTTTACTAAAATAAATTTAAATATTTTTCTAATGTTGCCTAAGAAGAAGCAAGCCAGTAGCAGAAACAGCACGGTATGGCAGCGAGCTCTGTAAATTGTTTAAAGCTCTACATACAAATCAATTTAACAGCTAAAGAAAGAAATGTTTAGGCTTAAAAATACATATATTTTGCATTATGTCTCGAAGTTACTGTATTTGTTGTATAGTCTTAATTTATTTTCTTTGTAGATGCAAATTTTACAAATTTTATGAATTGCTATTACTTTTAGTGACACAAGACGATTTGGCATTTATGGTGTAGATTCAGAAAATTTTGCTACTGGGAAAAGCAAGGGAAAAAAAATTATGAAAGATTTCCTGTGATCCAGATTCTACCTGTGATCCAGATTTCCTATAGATCCAGATTCTACCTAACATTAGTTGTTCCTGTTGCCAATTTACTGTAAGTTATAATTTCATTTATTTTGATTATTAATATAATTGATTTACATAATTTTCTCCGTCTTTCTTTAATAATAATGCAATTGCCAGATTAAAATGAAATGTGTCAACAGGGCCGTGTTATTGCATGGGCAAATCGGGTATTATCCCAGGATTTCCAAAATTGAGGCCTTAATTTTTTTTTTTTTTTTTTTTTTTTTTTTTTTTTACAACTCAAGGTGATCGGTAACATCTTAAGCAATTTCAAAAATGTTGCAAAACAATAAAATTAATTTTAAAATGATAAAATAAGTAAATTTAAAAAAGAAAAAAAAATGCTCTTTAAAGAGTATAATCATGGGAGGGGAGGGGGGGGGGGAGAGAGAGAGAGAGAGAGAGAGAAAATGTAGTGAGGAATGTTCTAAAACTTGGGCACCGGGCATCTACCATTAAAAGGGAAAAGACTTGCAATTATTGTTCTAGAATGTGCTGTTCTACTTGTGCTTACATCGCAAATGATGTACAAATTTTTGAGAGTTGTTTCTTGATTAATAAGATTATAGAAAATATCACAAATATTTTATTTAATATTATCATTGCAAACTATTCATGAATGGAAATTGTTTTGACACACGTGTATATATATATATATATATATATATATATGTAAATGATAGATAACGTAATAAAATTTAATCTTAAAATTTAGCAATTAATAGAACTAAAACAATAACAACACACAATAATATAGAACTGAATATATATATATATATATATATATGTCATTTGCTTTAGTAACAATTTTTATTTGACTAAATAAGTTTTCCAGATATATTAACAGGATTTCTTGATATCCCCCCCCCTTTTTTTTAATCCCTTTTTAGATTACTATGACCACTAAGTAAAGAGAGAGCGATTTCAAATATGACTCAATTAGTATGTTTTAATAAATTGGTTTTAGTAATTTTATTATTCTTGATAAAAACCATTAACAAATCTGCTCTTTTTTAATGTGTATTATGTGGGATTTTTCTCTTTTCTTTTTTATTTATGGGACCACATAAAAGTAATAATGTATTCGCTAGCAGCGATAGCAACCAATTTTGAACAATAGTATACTCTGGTGCACAAATGTATAACTAAAATTTTGTGTTAATATTACATAGAGGTTCTTTTTTTACCTAAAATATTTTATTTTTGTTTGATTTATAGATACAATTTTATGTACTAAGTTTTTATAAAATAATGCATATTACATATAAACAAGATAGTTATATATAATTAAAAGCTCATATCATGAATCATCTTTATACTAAGTTTGGTAACAGCCAATTTTAACTGCAGAAAGCTGTTATAGCAAAAATTTTAATTATAATAACTCTGTGTTTATATTTTCCTATTTTTTTAGTTATGTAAAATAAATATCACTCATTAACACATTTCTTTCAATAATGCATAAAAATAGTGAAATTCCCACAACAACTCGGTACTGGCCGAATACATAGCCTAAATTTGGCCGCGTACCGAGCATTCAGCAAATAGACCAAGTACAGAGTATATACCGAGTACTCGGTACAGCTCTACTTATCAACACATGTGCAACACCGGCTATGTTTATAAGGATTGTTTTAATGAAGGAGGGTGAAATGAAACTAATGATAATAGTAGGAAATGTATTCTATTGGAGAAATCATGTTTAAATGAAAATTAATGTGAAGTACTGTATATTAAGACCTAGTCATACTGTATATTCAACCTAGTCATACTGTATTATACTGTATATTCAACCTAGATTTAAATGTATGCATTCTGCAGAAAAGCACATTTTAAAAAAAATTCAAACTATGCTGAAACTGTCACCCCCATTTGAAAGCAAGCCCCCATTTTGAGCAATTGAAAGAAAAGCAAAAATGTTAATTTTCTAAACAGGCTTGATCCAGTTTAATATAAAATGAAATGATACTTAATGTAATAACAGGGTTGCCATGCTACCTGGAAAACTAGGGGAACCTGGAATACTCAGGGAATCTGAAAATTGACCATAAAAGCCAGGGAATTTGAAAATGGACTCTAAAAGTCAGGGAATTTGAATATTTTAGCTAGAATCGGGAAAAGTCGGGGAATTTCCTACTATGGCTGCCAAAAAACAACTTTTCTGCCAATGTAGGGCCATTTTCCTGTATTTTTCTCACCTGCCATTTTTTTTTTTTTTTTTTAAACGTGACCTCTTAGAAAGACTCTGTGAAGGACAATCTCTCCTTAGGTAAAAGTAATATGTAACTTTTGTGTTTTAAAATGGCACCATAATTATTTTGCCCTCAATATAGCCCAATGCTCAATATACGGTTGCACTGGAATTTTCTTAGGACATACCTGGAAAAAATCAGAGAATTTCATTCTCCTATTTTAGTGGCAACCCTGTAATAAAATCATAGTACTTTTCATCGACAACTATAAATTCATTAAGTACCCCCCCCCCCCTTTTTTTTTTTTTTTTTTTTTTTTTTTTTACCTTTTCGCTTACTATGTTTTTAAAAGTTCATTAAAAAAGTCTATATTTGGTAAAAAAAAAAAAAAAAAAAAATGCATTATTTGAAGAGTTTTATTCTACCTTATTATATGGGGTACAATGAAATCTGTTTGGCATTTACTTTTTGCTATTTTTCTTGTATAAAAATATTCTTTAGAAAATAATAAAAATGTATTTAGATAAAGCAAGTACAAGATTAAAAGTGTACATTGATTTCATTCATGCAAAATTGTGGCTAGTAGAAAATAATTAGTAAAATTTGTTTCTTTGTACCACGTGTTCCCCATATATGGAGATGGATTTTAGTATCAAGTGTACCTTTTGTTTAAAACCTGTTAATATTTGTATTTATTGTAGATTTAAGATAGTATTTTATTTTATTTGAGTGATGCAACTTGTTTTTGTTCATAGATTATTGTATTATGAAACATACACATGTGTAACTAAATGTTGTATTTCCCAATAGTTAATTGTTGATATATATATATATATATATATATCTTATACTATTAAGTGAGCAATATTTGTATATTTCACTGTTCTCGAAAACGGTAGCTCGGACAGTCACGAGATTTAACACAAAGGTGCCCCCCGAAGGGTCATTGTACACATCGAAGTCAGATTTTCGAATTTTTGATTAGTTTTTTTCTTAATTAATTAAAATGTGAAAATAATAACCTTCTAATTTCTGATAAATAAGTCATTTAAATTTTAACATTTTATCCGTAATTTAATTGTTGCCAATTTTTTTTTTCGATAAAATAATAATAATAATAAATAAAAAAAACGTACATTCATTTAAAATGAGGAAAATAAATCAGAAAGATTAGAAAATAGATTAGAAATATCAGTCGCATCGTTACAAATAGGATACCAAATGAAAGGGAAAATTTTTGTAAATCCGATGCATTAAACAGCTTATCAATCGGATGATTAGTTTTTTCTTAATTAATTAAAATATGAAAATAATAACCTTCTAATTTCTGAAAAATAAGCCATTTAAATTTTAAAATTTTATCCATAATTTAATTGTTGCCATTTTTTTTTTTTTTTTTTTGACAAAATAATAGTAATTAATAAAAAAAAAAAAAAAAAAAAAAAAAAAAAAAAAACGTACATTTATTTAAAATGAGTAAAATAAATCAGAAAGATTAGAAAATAAATTAGAAATATCAGTCGCATCGTTACAAATAAGATAGCAATTGAAAGGGAAATTTTTTGTAAATCCGATGCATTAAACAGCTTATCAATCGGACAATTAGATTTTTTAAAATTAACTAAAGTATGAATTTTAGGTGGCAACAGCGGAAGATTGTATGGATACCGTTAGGAAAAAAAAAATGAAAAATCTGCTTCACATTAAGTCACATGTTTTTTAAGTGGGATTAAAAATTGCAGTTTTCAAATTCTTTTAAATTTTCTCTCACGAACACAAAAATATAATATACAAGCCTGTACCCCACAAGACCAACTTGCATTTCAAATTTCATCAATTACTTCGGTTAATAAACAAAAGTTATTATTATTTTTTTTTTTTTCAAATTAGGTTTTATTCTATCTTCGAAAAGATTTATGTGATCATAGATATAATATATATAGATCTATGATCCCCATATTATCGTGCAAAGATTTTTTATGCCGAAAAAAAAGCTTTGGAATCAGCCATTAAGTGGTATTGAAGGAAAAAAAGAAGAATGAATTTGAAACTATATCTTGAGCTTTTCATTCACCTTTAGTAAATAAATTATTCATGAATGTGATTTGCTAAAACATTCGTGTATATTCCCTTGTGTATTCACTCGGGGAAAGACTGCCATATTTTGGTAAAATCGCCGTCTTTTCCCGAGTGAAAAGGAATCACTTTTTTCTCCCCAATGATCAATCTATATATTATTACTATATCTATGTATGTGATACAATACATTAATAATTTGGGTTTTAAAAACTTTTTTAAATAGATTATTTAAACTCTATGAACCATATTTTTATTTTATCAGTTTCATTAACAGATCCTGCTGAGCGATTTTTTAAATTTTGGTTTTGAAGTACACGAACGTTTTTCGACAAGAAGTTTAATATAGCAACAGCCATTTTAATCTAAGTAGCACATCAAATATATAAAAATATAAATGATTTATTTTTACACAAAATTTACAGAACAAATGCAGTTTTAAAGATAGGAAATTTATGTCAACAAGCACTATTTTAAACCTAAAAACCATTAAAAATATAAGCAGAATATAAAGGATTCTTATGTATAAACAAAAAAGAGTCTGATAAAATTATTAGCAAAATAGTCTACCACTTTTCATACAAAAAAAAAAAAAAAAAAAAAAAAAATCCATCACTAATATGGCGTCAAAAATTCAAAAGCCGCCAATGGAGCGACATAATAAAGTTGTGTAACACGATAATCTTTACCTATCTATTTATTTTTTTATGTAATAATCACTATGCTCTATGCTAATTTATCATACAAACAAATGAGCCTCTGTGTGTTACTGCACTTGCACGCTGTCGAACAGAAATATTTGAAAAATTCAAATTAATATTTAAATAAATAAATAAAAATATGTTTAATAGGAAATATATATAACCATAAAAAGATTAGTTGTCTAAAATACGGCAGAAATATAGCATATTGTTACGCTCATTGCATATTGTTACAATGGATGAAGTCTAAAATGGTGACAAAAATTCAAAAGTCGCCAAAGAGAACTATATTAAGGCTGTACTATCAGGTTTACAACCCATGAATTACATATAAACACAAAAAATTAATTGTCTCATGCGACAGACGTAGCCGGTCACAGCATATTGTAATATTTGGCGTGAAATTGCTGTCATTTAATGGTTGATTGGATAAACAAAATTAACATATGAAATAACGTAAAAGCAAATATTATGTTGTCTAAACCCAGTTACATTTGAGTCCAGTCCGAGTTACATGTGAACAACATGTATAGTGTTGTTCACATGTAACAGGGATTCAAATATAAAAGGGAAATTCCAATTTTTTCGATACTATCTATTTCGAAACTGTTATATAAAAAGCACCTAAATGGAAGCTCATTGGTAAACTATTGTCACAGGTAATAGGGACAAGCGCCCGAGTTGCAGTGGATGACCAAATCGCTGCCGAATGCAGCAGGGACCTGGAGCGAGCTTTTGAACAATTTCAGTAATTTATTTTATTTTATTTTTATAAAGCTATATAGAAACGAGTTTCCTCTAAATTTAGTGGCCAGCGAAGCGGGCAAAGCCTGCTAGTATATAGTAAAACTATCTTTATAATTATGTTAAATTTCTTTTTGCACATGTGCCTGCTTAAATTTTTATGAAAAATACAGGGTGATTATAATTAAAGTGACCTTTTTTAGACCTTCATATATCATGTGATATTAGATGTATTTTGTTGAAACTTATAGTACATGTTTTAAATGGACTATGGAGCAATGATATCTACTATAAAAACTAAGGACTTAAATTTTGAAGAAGAGATAGCACATTTCATAAAATGTAGAAAAGAGTTTTTGCAAGTTGGAGCATTTTCAAAAGGCAGTTAATATAAAATCAGGCTTTTAAGGAAGGTGAATATTAAGTATAAATGGAGGGTTGGGTATACTGTGAGGGAGACAGCAAAAACTAATATTGTTACAAAAAATACCATTTTTCTGTTATGGAGAAAGTAGTTCGTAAAGAAATAGGCAGGTTCTAGTAAGTGTATGCACTTTATTTAGGAACAAAAGATTAAAAATTGATTAAAATAAGGAAAAATATTGCAAAACTGTTACTTAAAAAAAAAAAAAAAAAAAAGCTTAAATATTTTTTATTTTAAAAACAAAAATGACATACTCGAAGTAGTGTACTTTTTCTGTCAAGGCCTGACTCTTATCACCTTCATAATCTTTCTCTGGTTTGGCAAATCAGCTTCTTCTGTTATTTTTGTTCAAGAACGCAGCACCATATCATGTCCAAATTTTGGTTGGATTTGGCACAGTTAGTTACATTTGTTGGATAAAATTTTGACCATTTCTATAGTGATTGCATAAATATATTTCTTCTTAATTATCAAGGTTTTTAAGTGTTTTTAAATCAATAAAGATACAGTCTAAATGTTAGCTAACGAACAAAGATATGATTGTGTCGAACACAGCTAAAATTTAGATGTGCAATGGTGCTGCCTCGTTTATCTGAAAGTAACAGCAGAAGAGAAGTTGCTTACCAAATCAGAGGAAGATCATCATAGCAATGATGAAGTTTGGGGCCGCAGTTGGAAGGTCTACACACACTACTTAAAGTATATCATTTTTATTTTTAAATTACTATCTATTTTGATAAAGTTAAGTTTTAACTAAGTTTTAAATGTGGCTAAAAGTTGATACCAAATTAGATTGCACCCGGTGTGTATCAAATTAGTCATGCTTTAAAGTATTTAAGACATAAAATCAGTGGCATATAGGGGCTGATGGGCTGCAGCGCCTTCCAAAATTTTGCAGAAAGTTTAAAAAAATAAAGATTAAGAATAATATGCATGAATTCTGTACATTGGGAAACATTATTAAACTTAACTCAGCCCTCCCCGAAATAAATCCTGAATATGCCCCTGTATGAAATAAATTAATTTTGAAAATAGGATTTTGGAATTAACCCTCGCTTTCCCAAGATCAAGGCGTTACTGCAGAAAAATTGCTTTCAGGTGCCGCTCGGCACGTTTGCCGAAAATCACCAGTGCGGCACTGCACTTTTTTGTATTGTTTTTTAGAAGTTGCAGCACTCCACTGGTTATGCTTGCTATCTCTGACGAATTAGTGCACTTTTCGAATGAGGCGGGGTAAACTAAATTTCATCTTCAAAATGGGGTCAAAATCTTGGGAAAGCGAGGGTTAATGAATGTATACGATTATTTCCAATTTGCAATATTTATTTATTCATTTACATAGAAAATATGTATATTTATTTGTTATCTAGTTTATTTATTTATTTTACAGAAATGTTTTTTTAACTTGCTAAAGTAAATATGTTTCTTTTTAGGTGTTTTCTTGGAATTAATCGGCGTCGAAGATCAAAATAAATTTGGAAGAAAAAAAGAATTTTTAATTTTTATATATTTTATTTATGTGTTTTATACGAATAAATGTTTTAATTTCATTTGCCTACTCAGGGTCAATCCAGACAAGAATTAGTTTTTTTTATGCCTCTTCACGAAATTCCATATTATAAGGCCTCCTTTACAAAATTCATATCCATAAAATAGTCCTCTTCACAGTATTTATAAAATGTGGTATATATATGTGTGTATATATATATTTTCTTTTTCACAAAAAATAAATTAAAAAATCAGAAAAATTTTGATTTTTCCCAAAAGTAGGCCCAAAAAATGAAAATCTAGATTGACCCCTGTTGTTTTATGCGTCTTCAAAATTTTGAATAGAGTCAAAAAATATATAGATTTTTCTTGCTGGAATATACAGGGTGGTTCAAAAAGTCCAAGTGGCATGTGTTGTGTCAGGTCATAAAAGTGGGGGGAAAAATAATGTCCATAATTAAATGACTCTATTTTAAAGTTGTCTACATACAAAACAATGTTCAGAAAATTATAAAATTTTGTGTATATAGAATTGAGAAGATGGGAATTAATTTGAGCTAATAAAAAATATTTCGTCACCAGAGAGTTTTGTAATTAATTGAACATTTAATATACACTTCATATATTATTAGATATTTCAAATACCCAACTCACAAAGGCAAAATTCCCATATGATTAAGGCTGGGGTTTGGGAAGACCACAGATTATGAAAGTGATAATTGATGACACATGATTTTTCAGGTTGTCTTAATATCAAGAGTGAAACTTTTCAGGTGCATACCCTAAATTCAAGAATTTTGAAAATTTTTGGTCTCTGAATTTCATGATAAAATATTTTGTTTTTATGTAAATTTCTTGTTATAAATGCTTAATTTGCCAAAAATATCACTTATTATAGGTAGTCATTTGGTATATCATTACTGAGTCTTACATAATTGCATGCAAGTAATAGTTTTCAAAGTTATTGCATGTTGGGAAGTTTCACTCCTGTAATGTTTAGAAGAGCATCATCTTCCATAAAAAAAAAAAAAAAAAAAATGTGCATTAGCACTGACATGATTGTAGATCCTGAAAATTTTTATTCTGTAACAGTGATGCATTATTATTATTGTGAATTTTATCAATTGAATTTTCTGCCTCATTTCTTAAATTTATTCTTACATTTCAATCTTTTGTGTTTCCTGGCAGTAACCATTATACAATTTATTTTTTATTTAATTCCTTTTAAAGAAAAATATTTCTTTTTAAATTTTTTGTATTTATCAGAACAAATTCTTCAAAATAAAAAAAAATCTGTATTGTTTATTATTAATAATGTTTCATTTGCTAAACGAAAAAAGATTTCTCTGTCTTCTGTTGAAATTATTTTTCCTATTGAAATAGCAATCAAAATGTGACTATATTTGAAAAAGGAGAAAAAAAAAAAAAAAATGTTAAATTTACAGAAAAAAGCTGTCAGCCAGGACGCCAGTAAAAAACTGTTTTCTTGATGGGATAAAACTTTTTTTAAGAACAGCCAAATTTTGTTATATAAACATAAGAATATCGTTATGTTAACAGAAGTACACTGTAATTTTAAAAGAAACAAAGTTTTTTTTCTGTAAAAAAATTACAGATTTTTCTGTAAATTTCACAGAACAAAAATTTTTGTTCTGTAAAAGTTACGGATATTTCTGTAAATTTTACAGAGAAAATTTTTTTTGTTCCGTAAAAATTACAGATAATTCTGTAAATTTTACAGAGAAAAAAATTTTTGTTCTGTAAAAATTACAGGTATTTCTGTAAATTTTACAGAGAAAAAAATTTTTGTTCTGTAAAAATTACAGGTATTTCTGTAAATTTTACAGAGAAAAAATTTTTTGTTCCGTAAAAGTTACAGATTTTTCTGTAAAATTTTACAGAACTCTCTTTAAAAATAACAGTGTTTTTCTGTTAAGAATAACGGTTTTCTTGTGTTAATTTGAAACATTTTTTCCCCGTAAAGAAAACGGAATATGATTGGCGTCCTGGGCTGACAATTTTTTTCCGTTTTTTTCACGAGTTTTTTTTTACAGTGTTGAACTGGGTCTATATTAACATATTCTACAGTTAACGATGCAGGATTTCGTTCACTTAACGATGCAGGGTGATCACAAACATAAATTTTGCACAATTTGTTAACGTGCATAAAGTGCTTCTAAACATAACGTGCTTCTAAGCAGCGCGCGTGGCCTGACGGGGTATTTCGCGTAGCGCGCAACGTGTTAATTTGAAGAAATTGAGCATTCAATGCGAAAGAGTTGTGTATAGATTAAAAAAATATGTAATATAAATAGACAGAAAAATGTTAATGAAACTTTTGTTAATGCCAGAAACTTAAAATCTAAAGTAATTATAATTTGTGTACAAGCACGGTTATTTTCAGTTCAATTATTGCTTTTCTCTGAATTTTCATTAAAGATTTTAAAGGAGTGTACTTAAATTTTTCGCAAAGATTTAATGTTATCGAATAATCTTCAGTTTGAATCTAATCTGTCGGCTGAGTATCAATTAGAATTGCACCAAATAGTGTTTTTTGCCGAATATCGAATATTAGGTCAAAATTTTAGCCGAATATTCAGTATTCGGCCGAATACTTAAGTATTTTTTCACACCCAGAATAGTTTATAACTTTATCGTATATAAAAAAGGATTACTTAAAAAAGGATTATTTAAAAGATGTGAACCTACCTAACCTTATACTGTTTTTGTTATTATGTAAACAGTTGTCGAGTCATTATCTTATTACTCTTTATGCTCTTTATAAAAAAGTAAATTTGTGATAAAAATTAGCGGTCAAACCAAGAAAAAAAAAAATAAAGAATGGATGTGCGATTCAATAATTTTGTAGCCGACAGTATCTCTCGACTAGAGAATCTATTAGTAGAGAGGCAAGAATAGCGAATCAGCTCCTGATTGGCTTGAATTTTTTTTTTTTTTTTTTTTTTTTTTTTTTTGACAAAAATTTCCATTTACAGTCGGCAGCAAAAGTATCCATGAACTAGCCAATAATTCCGATATCAAAAATGTACACTTAATATTGCTTTGTTAAATACATCCTTGTCGAATCATGTTCTCAGTCAGACTATTTATTTAACAAAGCAGTATTAAGTGAATTTTTTTAGAGAGAGATTATTGCTAGCGTTCGGATACTGTGCTACTGACTGTAGAGTGTTCTTGATGCAATCGGCAGCAAAAGTATCCAAGCACTAGCCAATAATTCCGATATCAAAAAAGTACACTTAAAACTGTTTTGTTAAATAAATCCTTGTTGAATGATAATCTTTGACTAAGAACATGACTCGGCAAGAATTTATTTAACAGAGCAGTATTAAGTGTACTCTTTTTAGACAGGGATTGTTGCTAGCGCTCGGATACTTTTGATGTCGACTATAGCTTCAAAGCGCTCTGCTCAAAACTATAGCTAAAGTAAAGGATTATTACAAAAAAAAAAAAAAATCTGTAAATTTGAAGTTATTGGTATTAGACTGAAATGTGCTCGAATTTTCTACCAAAACCCAGTTTAGTAGAAAAAAATGTCTGCTACGAGTATGTGTCGTAGTGTAATTTAATCATTTGTCATCTTTCATGTTGGAGGCTCTCGACTCTGGAAAACCCTTAGGAGTGATCCCATACCGTTGCCTACAAAACCTTCCAGAAGCATAACAATCATATAATATCGAAACATTGTTTATCGAAACATATTTTAGAAACGTTTCAAAACGTTCAATTTGCTTTCTGAATGGTTTCAAAAACCATCGATATATCTGCGATCGTAACAAAAAATCAGATACGTAACAGAAACTTTACAATCACTTAACAGATCGAGCATCAAAATGGGCAAATGCTTTAGAAAGGTATCGGAGCATACTTAAATGTGTTACGATAATCTAAGATTGTACAGTCGGCAGCAAAAGTATCCGAGTACTATCAAAAATTCCTATGTAAAAAATGTACACTTAATACAGTTTTGTTAAATACGTCCTTTTCGAATCCTGTTCTTAGTCTGAGAACAAGATTCGTCAAGGATTTATTTAACAAAACAGTATTAAATGTACTTTTTTTTACATAGAGATTTTTGCTAGCGCACGGATACTTTTGCTGGCGACTGTAAGCTTTTTGCAACATAACTGAAACAATCTGGGCCATATGGACAATTGGGATTTATATATTCAGAGACAAACTGCTGAAAGCGTGGACTGTCCGCAAGAAATCGGAACATTTGATCACCTTACTTTAAAGTAAATTTCAAAGATGTTTAATATCCTCGAAGTGGCGGATCAGAATTAGGATGGCATGTCTTGAAAGTCAAACCACCCTTTGGGTGTATCCCAGGCCGTCGCCAATTGCTCCTAATGTAGCACTAGTTTAATGTAAAATCTACTCAACCGATATTAATCAAAGGTGTTCACTATTGGAGCAGAAAAGGGTCCACTACTGGCTCATTTTAAGCTCTCTGAAATCTTTTTTTTACATATAAAAAGGGCGCAATAAGAAGTTTTCATAATATACTCATGTAAAGGAGTTAATAAAGGTGCGAAACATTTTTTGAGTATTTAAAATTACACAAAAAATAGCCAGAAAACTTCCTTAAAGTGTCCACTACTGCTGCGTTTATACTACATATATATATATATATATATATATATATTTAAAGCATGACTCATTACTTTCCCATTCTCCCTGTAAAATTTTAAATAATAAACTAAAAAGCCCAAATACATTAAATAAGAATAAATCAGAAATTTTCCCTTTTTGAATTTATAAATTAATCTCATTTACATCCAGACACTATATATGAATAGTTTTCTAATTTAATTTCTTTCATTTGTGTGTGTTTGTGTATATATATATATCTCAATACAAAAAAACCCTTAATGGGTTAAAACTTTGTGACGCAGCACTGCACTTTATGGCTATAAGAATTAGAAATACGGGTCTTAAAAATAATGATATCAAATTTTCAGTGACGCTTTGATATTAAATTATACATAGATTTTCTTATTTGAATTTGCTTTTTCCTTTTATTTATATTTACAGCGTAAACGTTATTATTTTCAACGTAAAATAATATATAGCATTTACTCATTGATACCTTTCCATTCACATCTCTTATACTATGAAAGCATGCGTTTTAAAAGAAATTATATGAAATTCCAGTAACGCAGTGGTGTTACATAAAATGACTTGTTTTTAAATTTCACTGCAATTAATTATTTTGTTTTGCATATTAAAGTATATGTGCACATTGAAATATGGCTTTTAATTTTCAAATACGCTGTCAAATATATCACTTTCATTAAGCTTAAATTATGTACTGAAATATATTTATTTCAATGAATTATTCTATCTTTTGCGTCACGTCATCCAAAACTGAAAAAATTTTCACAATTTTTTTCTTTGCAGTACAATATCTATTTGCATGCATTTTCAATTTATTTGGATGAAATGACACAAAGTAAACATTTCCATATATTTTAATTACAGTTTTGGATGGCGTGACGCAAAAGATAGAATAATTCATTGAAATAAATATATTTCAGTACATAATATAAGCTTAATGAAAGTGATATATTTGACAGCGTATTTGAAAATTAAAAGCAATATTTCAATGTGCACATATACTTTAATATGCAAAACAAAATAATTGCAGTGAAATTTAAAAACAAATCATTTAATGTAATACCACTGCATTACTAGAATTTCATATAATTTCTTTTACAACACATGTTTTCATAGTATAAGAGATGTGAATGGAAAGGTATCAATGAGTAAATGCTATATATTATTTTATCTTGAAAATAACGTTTACACTGTAAATATAAATAAAGGAAAAAGCAAATTCAAATAAAAAAATCTATGTATAATTTAATTAATATCAAAGCGTCACTGAAAATTTTATATCATTACCTTTAAGACCCGTATTTCTAATTCTTATAGCCATAAAGTACAGTGCTGCGTCACAAACTTTTAACCCGTTAAGGGTTTTTTGTATTGATACCATTACCTTTTTAGGGGTTAACCCGTTAGTAGTCGCTATAGACAGCGCCACCTATTAAAAATTGCACACTTTTTATTTAACTGTCACCAATAATTTTAAGAAGGGATGTGACCGACGTTTCTTCGATTTTATTCGCGTTTAATCTGTATCAAATGCTACTTCTAAAAATTTTTGGTGGCTATTGAATAAAAAAATCTGGCAACACCAAAAGATGGGCGGCAAATCGACCAACTAGCGACTACTAACGGGTTAATGATCAAAACGTAAAATTAAAGGAGCATGGTAATGAGTTATAACACTGTATAAAAAGTGTTGTTTTATAGGTCATACTCGAACAAAATAACTAAATGAAATTTCAAAATCTTATAAAAAGTGATTAAAAAAAAAAACTTTAAGAAAGAATATTTTTTGAGGGATGGAAACATGCAACATTACAAAGGCATAATATAGTACATTTTAAAAATGACAAAAATTTCTACAAATAAAAAAAAATAAATAAAAAGGATTTTTTATTTTATTCAATTTCTTATATAGCTCATTGGTTCAACTATTTCTTAGATAGTTCAACAGAAAATTCAAAATAAATGTTTAAAAAAATAATTTGTGTACGAAAGTTTTTGTAAAAAAGTGTTACGAATAATTTTCTAAAGAGTTTTCACCACATCGATTTTAGTTAAATAAAAATTTAACAAAAATTTTTAAATGGTCAATCGACTGCACAAAAGATAAATATTTTGTTATTTTTAAATTGTAGATGCATAAAGTAAAACTGTTTAAGGATATGACAGTAATTTTCCAAAATACCTAGCACCATTGGGGTGAGGTTCAGATCTTCCCTTGGAAACTCTGATAATTCTACAAAAAATGCTTAATCAATTTGAGAGAGATTTTGTTTGGTTTAAAATTAATTCAGCTGGGGAAAATAGGGGTGGGGGTTACCAGTTAGATCACTTAGAAATTTTAATAGGGAAATCGCTTTTTAGAAAAAAATTTCTGAAAAACATGCATTAAAATGTTATGCATCTAGTTTTATTCTATCTGATTAAACATACTGTACATAGTCCCCACATTCTTCCTAGTATTTCGGAATCACTTTAGAATTTCTAAAAATTTTCTAAAACGTAGTGTAGGGATTTTGGACTTTGCCTCATTTTCGAAAATTGGGTTATGGGGGTATAAAGTGTATATGAGAGATCTAACTTTAAAATTTTAAATGATAAGGATTTTTTAGCACTTTGAGAAATCTTCTAAATATAATCACTTAAAATGTTTCCAGCGATACTTTTCTTAAGGTTGGTTGTTTGTAGGTTTTAAGGCCAATTGACTGCGCTAGGGTCCTAGGCCTATAAGTACATTGCCCCCCTTGAGGTCTTTTTAAGCGGTCGTAGCCCGTATTTATGCAAGTTTCGGAGAAAAAACACTGAAGGAACGGCTAGGTCGAAGAGTGCGGGGTGGGATTGAATCCGGCACTTCCCATCCACCAGCTTTTCAGCGCAGAACCGCTCGTGGGGCATTTTTAAAAAGAAGCTTATATATTTTTTTCTAAAAGTCCCATTTTTCTTCCCAAATCTATAGGAAACGCCTTGAAAGTTTTGAAAACGTAAAAAGCGTGCATATTAAATATGAGTCTAAGTAGAACTTTAAACGAGTTCCTAATCCCCCTCCTATTCGAAATTTTAATGTTTGCCTCCTAAGGTTTCTTCTACCTCAATTCAGCTTCAATTTCTTTTCTTTTTCTTTTTTTTTAAATAAACCAAACGAGATCAAACGACGTGATCCTGAAATAGGAACATAACTGAGACTATTTTCAGTATATTTGATTAAAAAAAAAAGAGGCAAACAAAATAAATTAAAAAAAATTTTTGTTTGTTGAAGACGTTTCCGACAAACTACAAAAAGAACTTCATTTGTTTAAAATTTCAAAAATGTGAATTTCGCCCCCCTGTTTTTACAGTTCGAATTTCCAAACAAAACAAAGTTCCTTCAAACTGATTAAGCCCCCCCCCCCCCACGCCTTTTTTTTTTTTTAAGTGCTAGAGGCCTATTTCAGTCGGTACAGTTGTCGAATTTTTATACGTCACTCTTAATAGTGCTAAGGGCCTATTTCAGTCGGTTTATTGAATGGGGATTTATTGAATGAAGTTCCCCCAAGGCACAACTTTGACATAAGTCCCCCCCAAGGCACAATTTTGACATGAGTTCCCCCCCAGTCCCAATTTTGACATGAGTCCCTCCCCCCCAAGGCACACCTCCCCCTCATTGGGAAAAAGAGAAAAAACGTTGTTTTGCGGCTATAAGACAGTTTGGACTTCCAACGTTATTTGTTACAATATCTGCAGCTGAAACACATTGGTTTGATTTAATGAAAACTATCATGGAATTTTGATCGTCACGAATTAACTAAAGAAAAATTTGTCGATATTAACAAGTTTAGCAGTAGCCTCTGGCACTAAATTAAAATCTGTCAATGTTAGATTTTCATGTTTTAAATAATGAAATAATGTCGTGTCTGTATATATATATATATTTTTTTTTAAACAGTTTTTAAGTTTTCCAAGGTGTTCTCGAGACACGGGGGACGACTTTAAAAGAAATTTTTTTTTTCTTATTTTTCTAACAAATAGTTATAGAGAAAAACATTGTGTTAAAATGTTTTGAAAAGGTCTTTCCATCAAACTAACAGAGATTCCCCCTCCCTCCACCCAAATTTCACATTTATAAAATTAAAATTTGCCCATCACTGAGTCCATATGCCCCCCTCCCTTCCCCTACCATACACATTTGTTTTATTCTTAAACTAAACAAAATTCCATAAAAATTCTCGTAGGCGTGTTTTACAGTTTTTAGAAATTCCGAAAATTACTAGATAAAAACAAATCGAATAATTCGTATTCGACACTGTTTGGCAAGATTTTGTATGAACTTTGGAAACACTTTTCTAAAATCGATGAAATTAAATTAATATAAAAATTCTACAGAACAACTTTATTAGTTTTTTTTTATATAATACAAAATGAGTTTAAATCTGTTTAATTTAAAGTTGTTTTCGTAAAGAATTTGCCTTTACGATTTTTATAATATAATGCAAACTCAAGTTACTGTAACAATGTTTGTGTTAACAGTAATTATTAAGCTACGGAAAAATCATTTAATTTAGTATAAGTATTAAACGTTATTATTGTTGGTTTGGCCACGACTTTTAAGTTTTTAAACTGATTAATAGATTAGTTTTACAAAGTGAAAACAGTTACATTTAATTTTATGTAATTTTTTGTGTTTAATTAAAAGCTTAAAATTGCCTCAGTTTACCTCGTAACACTTAAGATTTTATGGATATTGTATAGGAAAGCTATATTAAAAAAAACAAGTACTTACAAATTTCAGAACAATATGTTGTACTAAATAATGAATAACAGGTTTTTAAAAAAAATATGTGACAGTAAAAAAAATCATCCTTTGTAATGGAAATAAACATCCTTGAATCCTATTTGAACCTCTATGTCATTTAATAATTTGAATGATATCATTCACCAAAAAAATTCCTCTAAGTTTTATGCCATATTTTTTAGAATAGTGTGTACAATATTTACAATGTTATTATTAATTTCTAGTTTAAAAGTTGCAGATGGTAATTTCAATTTTATTTTATATCACTATTATATCTAAGAAATAAGTATATACGAGTTAAGGAGGATATTTTTTATTTAATTTCTGGAGTAGTTTTAATTGTTATATTCATGCCACCTCCCTAATGTTAAATTTAAGAAAGAAAGAAAGGTAGGCGAATAATTTTTTTTAACTATAGATTTGATTTAAAAAGAGAATTTAAATAATAGAAAAGTCTTTAAAAAGTGAAAATTTTATACTGGTAAATATTTAAGTAGTCTAGTTTGTTATGAATTTAATAATAATAATAATAATAAAAATCTTAATCTATTCAAAATTTCATTACAGCTTGACATTTTGTAATTTATATATAGAGAGATTTAAAAAACCCGGGAATTTTGCTTCAGGGGAATAAACATGGGAATTTTCGGGTTTAAACCGGGAATTTTGGGAACTTTGATGGGAAGAAACTAATATTCAGTGTTTAGATTTAATTTCACTTCTTTAAAGTGTACAAACAACTTCTTTCAATATCATTTTTATTCTATTTGCTTAACTAAAAGTGATATAAAAATATGCGATTATTTTACAAAAAATTTTAAAAAATTAAGCATTTACGTTGTTGACAATAAATTATGAAGTTATTTAAATAGGCAGACAAACTTCATAACATTTTTTTTTTTTTTTAAATGAATACCATAATAAAATATGTTATAAAAAAAAATAATACAATGAAATTAAATTATGGTTAGAATACTTTAAAAATTTTATTATAATTCATCCAACAAAATTTCGCAATAGTTCATGATATTTCGTTATAATCAGTTAAAGAGCACGGGCATCAAAATCGAGCATTAGTTCTTCGGTTATTAAGAATTAGAGCAATAATTTTTTAACGCATCAAATCAATACATAAAATAGTCAATAGCTAATAATTAATAATTTGGCTGTTATTTTTCGTTCTTTATTTTTTGCATATTAATACTATTGTTGAAATTTTAATTGAAATAATATTTTCTATTGTAATATTATTGATTGTTTTAGTAAATGCATAATATTTTGAAGCATTTTTGTTTTATTTTGAAATATAATGTTAAAGACAACTGAAAAATGATAAACTCCGATTGCAATAAAAAAAAAAAAAAAAAAAAAAAAAAGTGTTATATTGAACTCAGTGTGTATACAGTCAGAACTAAGATATAAATATATTGCAATAACAGAAAATAAGTCTTAATGAAATTTCAAACTTGCACTTTTTAAATTTATAGACGTTAAAAGCACTATTTAAAAATTCAAAAGATCATAAAAACATCTAAATGTGAGATAACATTTTGAAACGCCTTAGAGCATATCTAATCTCAGGGGAAAAAAAAAAAAAAAAGCTTAATTTGTAACTTTTGAAAACTTTCAAAATTCCCTTGTTTTGGAAACTTTCAAAATTCCCTTCCCAAAACACCGGGATTAAACCCGGGTTTTTCCCCCCGCTCACATCTGTGTGTGTGTGTGTGTGCGTGTGCGTGTATACATATATACACACACACACACTAGAAACTTAATGAGCAAATTAATTATTTGCAAATTCTGGTTTAAGAATTTTTTCAATCCGTAGTTTAAGTGATTTATCACCTAATTTTGAAAAAATTACAAATATTTGCATATGATATTAGTCATTTTTATGAAAATAAAGAAAAAAATTTTGTTGTTGCAATCTTTTTTTAAAATAAAACCAATTTTGAAAGTTAACAACGTATCAGCATGAAAACAGACAGAAGGTAAAAGACTATTTTGAAAATAGAAAAAATCATCCCATATTTCCTGAGATATTAAGTGTAGGCTTTCAGCGATTTCTTCGATATCGAATCAGCTGTATACACGAGTGTCGCAGTTTTCGTTCGTATTTTCCGCTTAGTGTCGCCTCTTTCGTTTGTTTTTTCGCTTGCGTCAATAGAAAAACTGCCGTTTTTCATGATAAATATACTTTTAAACATTTCAACTTAATTTAACTCTACTATTAGGTCGCCGAATATTAAGGTATTTGGACGTACCGAACATTCGGTGCAACTCTAGCATCAATGGTTTTGTGCGATCACCACGCATTGTAAATGGATGCAAGACTAATTTTCCCCATATCTATTCATTGCACTTTTGCCTTTTCTTATAACCCCTTAACGCGCGGTGTCCTCGCCACGAGGACGCAAAATTTAAGATCCAGCTGCAAAAATTCATCCCGGAAATATTTTAGCAAAAATTCGCGTTTATAACATATCAGAAAAGGCCGGTTTTTTAAACCTTAAAATTTAAAATTTCTTTTAGTTTAATTTAGTTCATGAATTCCGGTGGCAGTATAATTTAAATGTTTCAAATAGTCTTGCGCCGCAAAGGGTTAACATGTGGTTGGCGGTTAAAATAAAGATGCAAATGATCAAAATTCACATTGTTAACAAAAGATTTATGACCAACCGTTAAATGCGAGGTACTGTCCCTTAAGAATTGTTTCGTGCAAACAGGAATTTCGTGACTAAATACAGTCGGCTGCAAAATTATTCGAGCACTAGCAATAATCCTTGCCAAAAAAAGTACACTTAATACAGCTTTGTTAAATCCTTGTCGAGTCATGTTCTTAATCAGTCTAAGAACATGATTCGGCAAGGATTTACTTAGCAAAATAGTCTTAAGTGTACTTTTTAAATATAGGAATTATTGGCTAGTGCTCGAATAATTTTGCAGCCGACTGTAACTTTTGATGGTTTTTGGACATGTTATAGTTACATACACTCCTGCTCGAAAGTTTAAAAGATTTGCAAAGTTTTTTTTTAGTTTTTTCCAAACTAAAAAACTTCTTTCAATGAAATGTTTTCAAACATCCAGCGGGTATTTAAAAACCGGTCTTCCTCATATTTTACAGTGAAGATTGATTAAGACAACAATTAGGGGGCCGGTAACAAATTGAGCTACATTAATCAGGCTTGTGATCCATGTATCGTTAAGTGAACTGTAACTTCGGTATATATTATTATAGACCATTTTCAATTTGTTGATGAAATTGTGTGACGATAGCATATTAACTGAGATAAGGATTTATTTAAAAAAAGGTTTATTTACAATAGAGTTTTAAACGAACTCCCATATTCAGGGAAGTTGGAAAATACTCAAGATATTTGTATGCAGATTACAGTATACTGTATTAATTTTTTTGATATGGAAACTTTAGGAAAAAACGTTTTGTACTGCTCATGTACGCAAGTTAAAACATTCTTTATTGCATAGGTTGAAAGCTGATGTATTGGGCAATTTTTATGAAAAGCGCATTTGTATAGAATAAAAATTAAGAGTTGTACGAGAAAGAACGAGCTAGATTTTAGATATTTTCCAAACGTTATAAGTTAATGGGTTTTTGACATGCCGCGCAATTAATTTGAAAACCCAGTTATTTCAACCACTTTCCAAAAGTTTAGTAAAACCCCTTTTCCCCCATAAGTCCAAGTAAATAATCAGAAATATGTTGGAGTTAGAAGCTTATAAGGGGCTTTTCACATAAAGTACATTTGGAGCGTGGTTGAAATAATTAGATCTCCAAATTAATTACGTGGCATGTGAAAAACCCCTTAAGAAATTTCAACTCTCTGAAAATATCTAAAATCTAGCTCGTTCTTTTCGTACAATTTTTATTCTATACAAAATGCACTTTTGATAAAAGTTACCCAATACATCTAGCTTTCAACCTATGCAATAAAAAAATGTTTTACCTTTTGCACATGCGCAGTAAAAACGTTTTTCATAAATATATTCTTGTTTCATGAGATATTTATACTCCGATTGCAGTAAGGTAATTCCGGGTGAGTTGCCCCACTGGTAGAGATGCCCCACTTTATGTAATTTCGAGACGTAACGCTAGATAGCTCTGCGAGTCCGATTATTATTTCAGATAGATGAATAGTGTGCTGTGGAAGTTACGTGAAGTCATTTGTTTTCTGCTACCACAACAATATTTAAAGTAAGTACCATGTTTTTTCTACTCTGTTATAAGAGTGATGTTGCATTGTAAGGCAGGCTCTACTTAATAAGTAGGGATTTTTTTTATATAAGCTTAAAAACCTGTAGTAAGAAGTTGATCAGTCGACTTCGGGCATTGTGCGGCCATTTTTGCTGTCTTGTACTTTGGATAGTTTCCGGGGCATCTCTCCCATACCAAAAGGAGAGACGCCCCAGATAATATTCGGGTGAGATGCCCCATATACATTTTCAGGGAGAAGAGTCTTAGTTGTGTAAGTTTTAAATTAATACTTTTTAAATCGTATTGTTTTTATAAAAATGCTTAATATTTGTAAATGGAAAATTTTTCAACTTAAAAATATTTTTTTCAACTATAAAAATTTAGATTAAAATTCTTCAAATAAATTCAAACTCGCGTGATCGCTAGAAGTGGCAACCCAAAACGAAATCGCAAAAATGCAGAGTAAACCCAAATAAGAAAGCAGAAAACACACAGGTATGTCAGACTGACCTTTGACATTTAAACTGAATATTGATATTTAAAACTTAACATAAATAAAACGTGGGCGCTAACAAAATTGTAGGTGGGCGGTTAATTGTGCAAGTGAGTGTATTTTATTGTATTTGTTCAGTGCTTGTTTGTTTCAGGAAAGATGCCTACAGTGTACAAAAAAAAAAAAAAAAAAAAAAAATACTGGAGCAGCTTTCGAGACCTGGACGAAAGATTATTTAAAAGAGGATCTCAGGAGACTAGAAGCAGGGGAAATTGGTGTCAATGAAGCTGCTAAGTACTATGGAATTCCTTCTCGGACACTTTGTCGTCGAAGAAAAACGGGTAATAATACCAAAACAAGTTCTTTGGGGCCACAAAGAGTGGATTTGAACGAAAAACATCTCGTCAAGCACATCCAACGTTTAGAAGAACATGGATTTGCACCTGACAGAGAGACAATTACGACAGCTGCATTTCAGTTTGCTGAAAAACTAGGGCTCAAGAATAGATTTAATTTAGAAGCAAGAATGGCTGGGTACGCCTGGCTGTAATCATTTAAGAGAAACCCAGAACTAAGTATTAGACAAGCGCAGGGGCTCTCTTTAGCAAGGGGGGGGGGGAACGAATGAACAGAGAAAGTGTTCATTTTTTAAAATTCTTTCAAGATCGTTTGAAGAAAATCAATTTTTTACCAGACAGGGGAGGATTTATAATATACGAAACCGGCTGTCAGTTAAATAAAGTTGCAGGAAAGGTCGTGGCTACCAAAGGGGCAAAAGATGTTCAGGTTTTGACGTCTACAGAGAGGAGAAAAATGTTAGTCATTGCCTGTTGAGATGCAGACCGACAATATTTCACTGGGATTTTGCGGACAAGAATGACAATTGCAGGGATGGAACACGGGCGCAGAATTCATACCAGAATCCGTTTAAGAAATTTTTCTACCTACAATATCGTTGATTTAAGAAGTAGAAAATTTTCTTACATTCATAGTGGTATGAATTCTGCGCCCGTGTTCCATCCCTGCAATTGTATGCCTACCCAGCCATGCGACACAAGCTTTTCAGCCTCTTAACCGGTCTTTTTTTAAGTCACTAAAACACTACTTTAAAGAGGAAGCAAAGAAATTGATTGTTAATCATCCAGGAAGGACCATTGGGAGAATACAAGCTGCAAAACTGGTTGGTATAGCCTGGAAAAGAGCAGCTTCTGTTGATACTGCTATTAATGGTTTTCGGGAGACTGAAATTTTTTCTCTAAACCAAGCAGCAATTTCAAACCACTTCTTTTCCATAAGTGAAGAATTCAAACCGTCCCAAATTTCTGAATCAACATCCTCCCCGGCAAAAATATTGCAACAGATTCCCCCTGTACCTAGGTTAAAGGGAAGATGCCGAAAAAGAAAGATACAGTCGGGTAAGGTCATTACATCCCAAGAGCACATCCAAGAAAAAAAGCTAAAATCCGCTGTTAAAAATTTAGCAAAGCGTCAAAACAGCTGGTAATGGACATGTCCATTGAAAATGACGAAAGTGATCTTACAAACAATTGCCTCGAATGCGAGGTGAATTATTTTTTTGCAATGAACTAACCAACTATATCATTCGAAAGGACATCTAATGGAGTACTTATACAGTAACTTTGAAGAAAATCGTTGGAGCCGTTTTTGAGATACGGGCTTACGAACTCACCTCCGGTTTCGGATATCCCACTTCCCTTTTTTCCAATTTTCACCAAAACTTAAAAAATTCATGTGTACACTAGACCTGTCTCAATTCTGAAGCTTCGTGATTCTATTTTTATTAGTTTAGGATATATCATATTTATTCCAGTTTTTTACATCTTGTCTAGGGTAGCTAAATATTTTATAAATTAATGCTATAAGGTCGTAATTTTTTTTTTTTTTTTTTTTTTTTTTTAATTGCTTACGTTTCATTTGTTATAGACTATTGAAAAATTGTTATAAAACTATTGACCACTGTTAAAACCTTTATTATCTTTTCTGTTACAAGTAGGGCATCTCTCCCACGTGAGTGGGGCATCTCACCCGCAACTTCGGGAAAGGTGGTCAAATATAGTAGTGCGCAATTTTACTTTTTCTTTTTAAAATTTACAATACGGTACAAAACACTACTTAGTATTAATAAGCAATATATATTATGCATTTCCACAAATTTTCGTTGTCATTGTTAATACCCAATTTATTTTATAGCTCTCTTTCCTTAAGTGGGGCATCTGTCCCGTAATTACCCTATATTGTTTTCAAAGTTTTTTTTCCAACTTAGCTGAAAGTGGGAATAATTTTATAAGAACTGTATTGTAAACAAAAACTGAGTTTCGGAATGAATGCTTTTACCTGCTATTAACATGCTAGCATCACACAAGTTCATCCACAAGTTGAACTGGGTCTATATTAACATATCTTACAGTTAGATTTTTGTTCACTTAACGATGCAGGGTGATCAGAAACATTAATTTTGCTCAATTTGTCCTCCCCCTTTTATTGTTGTCTTAAACCAAGTCACTGAAAAATACGAGGACCCAGTTCTTTAAATACACAATGTTAAAAATTTCTCTATATGAAATGTTATAAATTCAAAAAAAAAAGTGTTCTTTCGCAAATCTTGCTAAACTTTTAAGCAGGATTACATCTGCTGATTTCGCAGTGAGAATTAGGTTATGATAAAAACTACTAAGCCTTGAAATTCGCTTGGGAAAAAATCTCAAGTCTATGCAATAGTCAAGACCGAAGAACGGAAAGCTTGCGTTCCCTATATAGGGAGTTATCAGGCCCCGAAGTCACGTTTACTTTTTTGAGGGAGTAAAATCTGAAATACACCCTGAAGTTTTTTTGAAATCATTAAAGGTCTAAATTTAGTCGCCGGTAGCCAAATCCGATGTACAAATTTTATGTTTTGATAAAGCTTTCGTTTATTCAGAGGGCCCTAAAATCAAACTGGACCTTCGGCCCCAAACCGGGTTCTGAGAACCAACTATTTATACCATGAATTCCCCCCCCCCCCAAGAGCTTGCTTCTCAGAATTCAGATTTAACTTTAATTTACTCTTATGTTGTATAATTGCCGACTTTGCCTGTTAAATATTAAAGTACAAACTATTCGATAGCATTCGCTTCGATTTACATGACAAATTTATCGTATAAAAAAGGGTGTATAAGTGCAGCAACATTCTGCTAACATTGCAACTCTTCAAGCAGATTAAGGGTTGAACTAACTCAACCCTGAAACTGTCGAAATTTAGTGTTTTTCCCAGTATTAGTTTCAAAATTTTATATATCTTCATTTCAAGTCAATACTATTACTGACTGTTTCCCCATTATCGAAACATCTGGTTTTTAGCTGTGGAGCGACTCCATGATCTCCCCTATAAAAAAAAAAAAAAAAAAAGCGCCTTCAGTGACAATATGAACGTACTAGGAATTTACTTTGTCATTCTGGTCCCACCCACCCCTTTTTTACGTTTCAGAGGTACCCGAGCTATAGGTAAATTAAGCTTTTCCCATACCTTCGTATTTTGGCGCAAGTAAACTTGGCATTTAACATTACTTCCCCCATAAGAGACAATACAACTAAAACAAGACAGGTTAAAAAATCAGTATTTATTATTTGATACAGAATCTGTTTGAAAATCCCCTTATTTGTTCTGCCCATCATCTTCTAGTTGCGCCTTTTTCACCATCTCGAAAGACTCGTCGTCACACGTTGAGAATTTTGACAAACACGCCGACAAACCTTCCGCTATTCCAGTATTAAGGACCTCGTTGTATTCAGAGACTTTGCTACCATCTGGAAAGTCCTTCAGTGACCTAGAAATAAAGTCAGAAACGTGTTTAGAGCTTTAAATAAATAAAGTTTAAAAATTTTGTTCAAGATTAGTGTTAAAATACAAGATGTTTATAGTTATATACATATTTTGTATTCCTAACCTTTTGTGGTAAATTATGCAAGCTGTTGTGTACGTAAAAGGACTAGTTGACAGTATGTTCATTAAGTGTAAAAAGGAACTCAACCCATGAACGTTTAACGTCTTATTTACAGATATGGAGCTTAAGATATGGTTTCTTTGAATAATTTTAATAGCGAGAATTTCGCTAATATCCCGATTCCTCAAATCGCCACAAGACATCTTATTAAAATTCATAGCTGCCAATTTAATTGGGAAGATTGTTGGCACCCGACTTCCCCCCACACACCTTAATTTTTATATTAATTCTCTTTAATGTATTTACGATGAAATAAGTACAAATACTGAAAAAAGGCGAGTATTATCAATCCTCCGGATTATTAATATGTTGGCGGCTTTAACAACTTTTCATACTGCACAGTATGTTTCAGTTATTGGAAAAAGCTTGCACAATCTCATTATCGTAACATTTAGATATGCTCTCTAAACCTTCGCCCTTTTTGATGTTCTGTTCAAATGATACAAACGTTTGCCACGCATGTGATTCTTGTTACGATCATTGACATTTTTGAAACTAATCTGAAAGCAAACTGGTCATTTCGAAAGGTTTCCGAAATATTGATGTTCGATTGCTACATTTCTGGAACATTGTGCTCTTAGATATATTAGAGTCAACACCCACACGAACGTTTATTGTATATTAACTGAAGTTAAATACATCCATTATGAAAATGACGTAAAGGAGAAGTTTCTTCTCACACGTCTCCATACGGACATAACTATTCAGAAAATTTTGAATATACACTCTTCATGAAGTTACGTAAAAACTTTTCGGTGAATCGATCGTCCGTAAAATATGAAAAATGTCCGTTTCTTGCCTATTTATCGCTCATTGGCGCTATAAGGAAATTTGAAACATGTTTTAAAAGTTCTTACAAAATTTCTACTCTTCACACTAAATTTAATTATTTCAAGTAAACACTCTTGAAAATACATGATAAAACAGTCACAATGTCTAAATTAAAATACAATGATCGCTCATTAATTATTGATAGTAGCAGAACATTAAATAACTTAAAATTTAAGGATTTGCGTTTTATAGTTAAACGTACCTTTTAACCCTTCACCTACCGCATTATGAAAGACAAAAAAGGTATTTGAAACATTTGTTACTCAAGAGTATTTTTTAAAGATATCTGCAATTAAAATTATGCATACCATCTCAGAGTAATGAATGAGGACTTTGTGAGGTGGTTCTTTGGTATACCACTGGTACATTGATGTAGAAAAGTTATTTGGACGACAAAAAGGGGGGGGGGGAGGGTAAAAACGTATTTGTGTTCCACATATATTTCTTTTAAGACTGATTGAAAATTCTCAAGATAATACAGGAATTGTAACACGGGAAGATCGGGGAAAACGTGAAGCAAAATCAGCAATAGCATTCTCCCAGACAGCACATCGCCTCCCCAGGATAACTTCAAGATGTCTTCTGGATGAAAAGTCATCCCAGAAACGTCCTTAAGATGTACTGTGGATAAGTTAAGCCTAACTGTGCTGTTAGGGCTATAAATTCCTTTATGGAACTAAACTGCTCCATGCAGCGTCTAGTGCCTTGTAGCGAGATTAACATGAGGTATATATGTTCTATTCCTATAAATACCTTTGACTTTAAATTATATTTTATATGCTTTTGAAGCTAATGGTACTTTAAAGTACCGTCGGTAGATAAAGGATTAAATTTCATAAACATTTCAGTTTATATTGATAAATATAAACCAATTCTAGCAACTTTTTTTTCAATGCTCGTGGAAAACCCGTTAAGATCCCCTGGTTTAAAAAAAAAAATTAAACAGTACAGCTTAGTTTTTAAGCATGGCATACACAATGAAAATCTAAAATTTTACGTTGATAATATTTATCATACCTGTGAAATAAAAGTTAATCGAATAATTCTACTTTCTAAATTTTAAATAAATTTAGAATTAATTACATGACTAATTTTTTAAAAACATATCGACGAACGCGGTAGCGTTCCGAAAAGCAAATGAAATTTACAAGTAGGAAAGTCAATGGGGAAACTCTTCAAGCGTACGTAATGTCGACATAGAATCAGGCTTATCGACTACTTTTATCTCAGCTTCCCGATCCCAAGACCTATGATTTTTTGCACAGACCTTGAGCATACCCTGAAGACGAAACATACAAATTTGCTTGTCGATCTGAGTTAAGGGGTTTCAGTTATGTAACTTTGAAAACCCGAAATTTGCCGGTTACTTTCCTTCTTAAGTTTGACAAAGATGAGCTCCGAGTACTGCAGCTAATGAGCTGAAAATTCCCACTCCTTCTAACCCGCATTAGTGTCTTTTACAGTCAAAAAGCGTTTGATCGATATACAGGTGTTACAAAATTTAAAGTAATTTTTAACGTAAAAAATTCGTTAAATCGTCAAGATATGACGCTCGTTTCCAAAAAATTTAATTGACATTAAATTGCAATAAATTCAGTTTTTGAAAAATAAAAAAGGGGGACGAGAAATAAGACAATTTTTTCTTAAAAATTAACTATCAGCTTATTGTATTTTTCGTCAACTTATCAGTTTATCATGGGTCGCTGAAGACCCGAGCAATGTTACAACACGTAATTTTTAATAAAAAGTGATAAAATTCTTGAACACTTGTGAATACTTATTTAACGGCAGACAGTGAATATTGCAAAAGAAATTTGAACAAACATTTTATTTTTCATCAAAAATACGTCCATTTCTATAAAATGCAGGCATTTACTAAAAATTTATATTTTTAAACAAATTGAGATATTTGAAAGATTCAAATTTAATAGGTATTTCTTCTATGAGGATTTTGACGGACGAGACACAAGAAAAATTTCTCCGGTCTCCAATGACCCACGATAACCTGATCGGTTTAAATATTTAAAAGAAACATGTTTATTAAAAAGAAAATTTTATTTCGTAATAAACAAATGTTTAAATGACGCGCTAAATAGGCTTTTAACAAAAGTAAAGTGGAGGATTAAATAAAAGAGCGATTCGTTTACTTTATAAAATTATGGATGAAAGAAGAACTTATAATTAAATTCCGATCATATTATGCAAGAGAAATATCATTGGGAAAAATTCAAATTTGACATTTGTGAATTTTGAAGGCTCCTGAATTAATTTTTCATAATGGAGGTATGCATGTATGTATCGGTGAATACGATAGCGTCTAAACGCTGCATTTGATGGGTATGCTAGAGTGCTTTCGAATATATATATATAGCCATCGCATGAAATTGTTGATGGAGTACAATAGCTTCTAAATGCTGCATTCCAGTGAATTTAAATTCAGTATGTATATTTTAGATCACCATGACAGGAAATACACGTAGTTGAGTGAATATAAGATTAATGTGAATGTAATTAAGTATACTCAATAGCGTTCAAATGCTGCATTCAATTAAACTCCGATTGCGATATATATATCTGATTTTACAGGTCATCAGGCGAAATGTGGAGATTAATGACTGTAGGATTCATATGGATGTGTATGCGAGTATACACGATAGCGTACAAATACTAAGTTTTCTATTGAGCTTCAATTCAGCAGACGTGTTTAAAGTCATCGTCGCAAGAATTTATAAAATTTGGAACTTCTGGTACTATATCAAGCGATACCAAGTAGAATTTTTTTTTGTATTACTGTGAGTGCATGTATATTTTAAATTCGTTCTTTAAAGCTTAAGTGTTTAAAATAGAAAAGTGCTATAAAATGTTACAATAATTTGCTAAAGTATGACCATTAAGAAAAATTGTGTGCAATAGCCTCTTAAGGGAAGCAAGAATGAATTTTCACGTATGACCTATAGGAGTTAAAAACTAAAGTGCTTTTAATTACTTAAAAAGAATCTGACTGATTTTGAACTAATTTTTTGTTTGGTCGTTACCGAAGACTGCATGCTTACCAATCTTTGTGCTTTTACAGGGACACAAATTACATTTCATTGTATTCACACACGAACTTTGGTAGATACACTCAAATTTTCCTTTTGGGTACTTTTTATAGTAGACTATTTTCATTTGCCTCGTTCACGGCCCAAGCGATAAACTTCCAAATTAAGTTTGGAAACAATTAGCTATATTGAAGGCCGTAGCAAAGGGGAGAGTATTTAGAGATTCAAAAATCTATAATTTGTCGAAAATGTTTTGATTTCATTTTAAACACTTATGTATTAAAGGTTGTTCCCTCTTTGAAATTATCTAGCTACGACCTTTGTTACATTAAAAATACAAATCTTTAAATTGTTTATGAATTACACGAGCGGAAAGCATCTGAAATGCTTTATTCCTCGTATTGAACTATCGCAAGGCCTCAATGTGTGCCTAAATCGCCCAATAAGCCAAATGGCATGACAGTTTTCTAATGAAAATGTTCTCACATCCGTTATTTACCAAGTTCTCACAATTCAACCTTTTTAAACATTAACAAATGTTCATAAAGTCGAGTGAACACAACCTTTATCCTTTGCGGTTCTTTTAATTCCATAATTTAAAAAATCTGTATTGACTTATGCTGAGTTGAAAAGAATAGGTACAATACAAATTCATTAGATTGTGAATATGAAACACGAATTATATAAATACGTATCCATAAACATGAGTTACCTTAGTATTGTACACTCGCATAATATAAACGCATTAGATAAACTTGTGTACTCTGGGCTCGTGAATTGCCTGAATGAAACTAACCTTGCAGAAGCTCTGAAGTTTGACAGAATATTTGGAATACGTTTAAACGGACTATCAACTTCAGTTTCACCAAAAAACAGCTTAATTAACAGCTGACCATAAAAATTGCTTCAAAACTGCATCATAGCATTATGCTCACAGCATAAGGCTAATTCGATGGTAGAAATTTAGTCAAGCCGAGCTTTCTTTTCTGTAAAGTCTGCGAGACACTGACCTCAGTGGTCAGAACGAGACCCCTTTTATATACTATTAATCTAGAATTTCACAGTAACTTCCGTAATAGAGTTCAGCTTAGACAATTGGTATATCGATAAATCTCGCCAAGAAGTTAAGGAGTGATATAGTCGCCAAATTCGTCACCAAGTCCATTACGTTCCCTGATAAAGCAGAACGAGCTTTTTTAACGCTGAAAAAAGCTAGAAATGCAGAAAATTTACATTTTATAATCTGACTAAGCCTCTTAAAAAGAAACCGCATAAAAATAAACTAGTATTCACAAATTCGTAACAATATATTTACATCTATGCATAACACTAATTTTTATGGATTTTAAATATATTATACACATTTATAAAAGCACATATAACCTGCAAAATGTAATCTCAAAAACACTATTGCATAAGTCAACCCGCCCAGTCAAAAAAAAAAAAAAAAAAAAAAAAACTCTTACGCAGCCAAGAAAAGGATTGATATCAAAATTCTCCGCAACTATTGATTCCCGGGAACTTAATGCCTTAATGAAGATCTGCCAATAACTGCACGTATCTTTCTAATAAATTCTAATATCTTTCATCATTCCTCGTTAGCCGTTTTAGTTTTTTGGCTGCATTATAGTTATAATTTAAAGTATTTTTACGGCGGGGTATCGCACTTGCTCTGGCAATGCAGACTTATGCACAGCATGAAGCATTTAGAGAAACTGCTGCATGAAAATAACCATGCGATAGGAAATGTCTCTGTGAAACATTAGCTGCAGCATTTTCCACAACAGATGGGAAATGCTTCACGTAACTGACCAATAAGAAAAAGGCAACTACATCACTCACTGTCAAGTTAGGTAGAGGGGTGGGATGAATGACAAAATATTGTCATTTAAAAGATAATTTAAGGATCTATGTTAAATTCTTTTAGATTACTATAATTTCTTGAAAAAAAAATCTAATTTTTTGTGGATTTTTAAGTGCAATAATTTCCCAGTTTCTTTCATTTGATATTTAACAAAAATAGGGAATACTTTGTTAATTAAACAATTAACATTAATAAACAGTATAAATTAACCAACGTTAAAAACTGGAAGGCTTGTGAAAATTAAATGCGTAATACATAAGTAAAAATCCGGATATAATTATTTTCCGAAATTTCTATAAAGCTAAAATAGAAATAATTTATACCCCACCCATCACCCCATCAATACAAAATATGCCCATGATGCGTTATAACTGTAGAATGCAAGAGAAACAAATGAACAGTTGCCAAGATTATCTATGAATTTAAAAATATGTATTCAGGATTCAAATGAAATTTTAATTAATCCATAGTACTTATACTTTAATCATTAAACAATTTTATAAAAGCAACAGATATTGAAAGTTAATGAGCTTTTCTGGGAGCCTGATATACAAGATCATACATAACAAATATGAAACAAGTATAACTGACATAAATAACTAGGAGCACAGGCCCCTACGGCTATATATATTACTGTACTTAAATTATTTTTAATCTTATGTATTTCATACTGCAAAGTTATTTCAACTGAAGTATATTGTAACAATTTACAAATTATTAACACTGCTATATAACATTTAAGGATTTATTTAAATATTTCAGGTTTAATACGAGGGCTATAACTTTATTTAATGCGTAACAGGTTTAAATTATCACCACAATTATTGTATTTTTTAAAAAGTAAAATTATTGATGAAGGTGTTTAAGGTAACAGTTAAGTTATTATACCAAATTTAAATTCATTTTAAGGAGTGTCTTTCAATAACATACCGTCTAACAATTTCTGATATCCTATAATTGTCTCTAATCTCCTTAAGTCACCTGTAAGGGAATGAAGAACACTCCCCCTGTCCATATCAATGATGGACATGGACACAGGAAGGGGGGATCAGGGCAAACGACCTGTGCCCTAGAAAAAAAAGGGGGAACTACCCATTTTTTCTGTGAAGATATACACGCTTAATTTCAAAGAATGAATTAATCACTCCATATAGGAACGTAATATTTCACAATGACATTCATCCTTTCGGAGTAACTGTTTTATCAGAAACTGACAATTTGCGAAAAAAAACTGGTTCCAAATATCGGGTGAAAGAGCAAAACACTACAGTTCGAAGTGAAACAGGAAAAATCTTTAAAGGGGGTGAATTGAGAGCCTTTTCATTGGACCGATTAAGTCATGTGATATTTTGGAGCGAGATCCAGATTCAAAATGGCTGCCCGCAATCTCGTGCTCGTGCTGACGTGCTTATAAGATTTGAAAATAACTAAAGATAACTAAATGCTTTGAAAATAACTGAAAACAGATGATGCTTAATAAATTAAGGGTGAGTACTGTTTTATTTTTCGATCTCAATAAGTTTTTTGAAATTACCTACCTAATAACTCGCTTATCTATGTTATTGTAAATGTTTCATGTACTGTACTAAAAACGATCGGTACTTACGTATTCACTGCATGTCATTTTACGAAGTGAAGTATAATCTGCACAAGTTTATCATACTTTATCGTTTTACACTATTTATGTAATTTTTTATCATATAAGTTTGTAACAATAACAGGTTTATCATAGTTCCGAATAACTGCTGGCATGCGGTTAATACGAAAATGTCATGTTTTAATTTTTTTTTTTTTCAATTATAATATTACTAAATGTATATACATACAATTGAATTTTTTTAATGCATGCAAATTTTCTAAATTTTATTCTGATAAATTTCTAAATTTTGCATCTGTACCTTACCTTAACAATAATTTTTAGATTTCTGGTAAAACATAATAAAAAATAAATAAATAACGTATATGATAAATCAATACAAATGTTAATTTTTTTAAAGCATGCATGTAGTATGCACAGACATCCTTTAAAAATCAGGATTGTATTTTCGGCATGACAGGAAATAATAAAAAAAAACTTACTGTTATTGTTTACATAAGAACAATCCACAATTTGCTAATTAATATTTCAAATTAGTAAAATTGTAATTTAAATCTGTGTATTGAAATTTCATTATTATGCTATGACTGATTAAGAAAGCTGTTTTATATTTAATTAGTGAAAATTAATTAAAAACTTTATTTTTTTCAAATTTTAGAGATGTACCATATTCTGATTTTTACATATATATATACACTACATATTAAGTTTCACTTCTATATTACATTTTATTTAGGCATATATCGAAAAGGCATTCATTCAATATTTTAAGACTATATTTGGTATTACAATAAATCTCATGTTTTTTGAAAAAAAAAAAAAAAAAGAAAAAAAAAGCTGTTACATTTAAAATTCTTAAAAAATATATATTGGTGTTTCAGTGATCTAGTATCTGTTGCTTGGCTTCTACTATGCTTAATAGATCATCTTTATTATTATCTTTATTATATATTTTTTTTTTCTATATCACTCCCCCCTCTTTATTTTTTTCTTTTTTTCCTAGCTTTAAAAAAGGTAAAAAATATATTCAAATTTCATTAAAATACATTGTTATTGTTCATTTCGTTGTAGATCAGTTTAAAAAAATGTCTGCATAATAAATAAAACTATCATCTTTTTATTATTATTTTGTTTGTTTGTTTTTTCAATTGTGGCGCCGTCAGTGGCCGAGAAGTTCTTATGAGGCTGGTAGTTGGGAGGCACCAGGTTCAATACCAGGTCATAGTTGCTGGGCTAGTTTTACGAAGTTTTCTGTGGTTTTCTTCAAAATTTGTGTGAATTTTTTAATAGAATATCTATCAACAAGAATAATGCAGAATAAATACAATATATTAAATATATTTAATCAAGCTTAAATTATTATTTAAAAAAAAAAAAAAAAAAGACACAGGAGAAAACTATATTTATTTCGCAAAAACTCTGCTTATTGATTTTAGGATGCTTCATATAAGAGTGTTTTCTATGAATAAAATCACATCTTTAAATTAGGTGTTCAACGAAAACATTGCAATTCACACAAATTTTGAAGAAAACCACAGAAAACTTCGTAAAACTAGCTCAGCAACTATGACCTGGTATTGAACCTGGTGCCTCCCAACTACCAGCTCCATAAGCAAAACTTCTCGGCCACTGATGGCGCCGCAATTGAAAAAACAAATAAAATAATAATAATAATAATAATAGTTTTATTTATTATGCAGACTTTTTTTTTTTTTTTTTAATAAAATGCAGAAGTTTCTTTCTTTCTTTTTTTTTAACTGATCTACAACGAAATGAACAATAACAATGTATTTTAATGAAATTTGAATACATTTTTTACCTTTTTTAAAGCTAGGAAAAAAATAAAGAGGAGAGAGAAAAAAAAAAAACATTTCTAAATATATATATATATATATATTTAAGAATTTAAAATGTAACAGCTTTTTTTTTTTTTTTCAAAAAACATGAGATTTATTTTATTTTATTTTTATTTTTTACAGGATTATTTTTAAATTTATTGTAATATCAAATATAGTCTTAAAATATTGAATGAATGCCTCTTCTATATATGCCCAAATAAAATGTAATATAGAAGTGAAACTTAATATATAGTGTATATATATGTGTAAAAATCAGAATATGGTACATCTCTAAAATTTGAAAAAAATAAAGTTTTTAATTAATTTTCACTAATTAAATATAAAACAGCTTTCTTAATCAGTCATAGCATAATAATGAAATTTCAATACACAGATTTAAATTACAATTTTTACTAATTTGAAATATTAATTAGCAAATTGTGGATTGTTCTTATGTAAACAATAACAGTAAGCTTTTTTTATTATTTCCTGTCATGCCGAAAATACAATCCTGATTTTTAAAGGATGTCTGTGCATACTACATGTATGCTTTAAAAAAATTAACATTTGTATTGATATTTTTTTTATTATATTTTACCAGAAATCTAAAAATTATTGTTAAGGTAAGGTACAGATGCAAAATTTAGAAATTTATCATAATAAAATTTAGAAAATTTGCAAGCATTAAAAATTCAATTGTATGTATATACATTTAGTAATATTACAATTAATTTTTTTTTTAAAAAACATGGCATTTTTGTATTAACCGCATGCCAGCAGTTATTCGGCACTATGATAAACCTGTTATTATTACATGATAAAAAATTTACATGATAAAAAATTACATAAACAGTTTTAAACGATAAAGTTTATAATTAATAAACTAATAAAGTTTAATTAATTTTCACTAATTAAATATAAAACAGCTTTCTTAATCAGTCATAGCATAATAATGAAATTTCAATACACAGATTTAAATTACAATTTTTACTAATTTGAAATATTAATTAGCAAATTGTGGATTGTTCTTATGTAAACAATAACAGTAAGCTTTTTTTATTATTTCCCGTCATGCCGAAAATACAATCCTGATTTTTAAAGGATGTCTGTGCATACTACATGTATGCTTTAAAAAAATTAACATTTGTATTGATATTTTTTTTATTATATTTTACCAGAAATCTAAAAATTATTGTTAAGGTAAGGTACAGATGCAAAATTTAGAAATTTATCATAATAAAATTTAGAAAATTTGCAAGCATTAAAAATTCAATTGTATGTATATACATTTAGTAATATTACAATTAATTTTTTTTTTAAAAAACATGGCATTTTTGTATTAACCGCATGCCAGCAGTTATTCGGCACTATGATAAACCTGTTATTATATGATAAAAAACTTGCATGATAAAAAATTACATAAACAGTTTTAAACGATAAAAAAGTATAATAAACTTGTGCAGATTATACTTCACTTCGTAAAATGACATGCAGTGAATACGTAAGTACCGATCGTTTTTTGTACAGTACATGAAAAACATTTACAATAACATAGATAAGCTAGTTATTAGGTAGGTAATTTCAAAAAACTTATTGAGATCGAAAAATAAAACAGTACTTACCCTTAATTTATTAAGCATCATCTGTTTTCAGTTATTTTCAAAGCATTTAGTTATCTTTAGTTAATTCAAATTAAAATTAACATTTAAAAAATTTATTATTATAATCAGAAATCCTGGCTTCAAATTGAAGATAATTCCTTTCTGTATATAAAGGTGAAAAAAGTTTGTAAATTGAACCATTAGTTCATGAGATGTAACAAATTTTTAATTCATCAAAAATTTTTAATTAAAAAAAAAAAAAAAAAAAATTTTCTTGCTCAACTTCATCGTCAAAAAAGCTACAATTTCAGAAAAAATAATTACATCAATAAATAATAAAAAAAAAAAATTAGTGTCCCGGACCCCCTTAAAGGTTATAAGCATCTTTTATAATTATTAAAAGAAACATTGTGGTTAATAATGTTAACACGAATTTCACCTTTTCTTTCTTTTTTTTTTTTTTTTTTTTTTTTGGTGTGTGTGTGTGGGGGGGGGGGGGGGGGGAGAGATAGAGGTAGGGTGTTTTAGTAGATATTTATTTATAAGATATATTAAAATCAGAATTAGATTTTTAAGGGAAAATATCTGTCAATAGTACATAATTTTTTCTTCTTACTCAAAAAAGGAGTTAAAAACGACTTATCAAAGTGGAGTGGAGTCACTCATTTAACATAATGATTCAGTTCAAATAAGGAGTGCTTATTGTTTATCAAAAAGGAGTGAAAATGAATTATCAAAAAGGAGTGGAAATAATTACTCCGCAAGATAGATGAAATTCACTCCTATAGGAAAAGTGCATTTTCATTACTGGAAAGGAGTGAAAATTAACTCAGTCTGAGCTAAAATCACTGGATTTTTTTTTAAGAGAGTACATCGGGGGAATCGACCTCCACCCTTTTAAGACCCTTTAAAGACCCTCTTACGACCTCCAAGTTTCGCCTAACAGTCTGTGATAGCGATTTAACGGCTTTCAAAACAGCCGGTCCCCCCCCCCCCCTGGGAATTTAAGACAATATTGGGAATTCTGAAGTCTTAAAAACTGGGAATTTTGAAATTATGAATATTTTTATACCTCGTACTTTTCCATTACTATTTTTCAAAGCCTATTAAGAACACGTTTTGTTTTTACCTTGTTGGATACGTTGGCAAATTAATAAAAAATACTTGTATGTTTGAATCATGAAATTTTATGCACACATCAGGATTTTCGAAGTTTGTATTTTATAGTCTAAATTAAGATGAAAGTAAAATGGATAAACAGGGGCATTTTTTGCCTATAAGATGTCTTTGCAATAATTTGTATAAGGTTTAATATAAAATTAGGTATGCTCCAACGTTAAATAGTTTGAAGAAATTTTAATATACTTTTATATTGTTAAATTTTAGTTGCCAATTATCTTCATTTTGGCACAGTAATTTGCGGAAGAGCTTTATAATGTCCACCGTCTTGATACACTCATAATTATAAGGACACCCGTTTTTCTATATTAAACACTGAACACTTATTTAAACAAATATTTTTTTAATTTGAATTTCATTAATAGACTATTTAAAAAGTTGTTTTTCTATCTTAAAAAAAACTTCAGATATGGTAAAAAGATGATTTTTCATGTGTTCACAATTATAAGGACAGCTCGAATCTTAATTTTTTTCAGTTATTCTTTAAATTAATATCTTACAGGATCTCTTAGGGCTAAACAGTCAGACATTCTCTCTGGTGTATTTACATTTTTTATTTTTAATGTTCAGTTTCAATTCCATTTCGTATAGCATATACGATATTCTTAATACGTTTAAACTATTTAAAATTGCTTTCCACTTGCATGCGCTTTTCTAATATCATAAGTTAAGGTTTTTTCAACTTTTAGGCCATGGGAAAAGGCAATAATACAGAAGTTTTTCTTCAAACTACTCCCCATTGCTCTAAAAGTAAATGAGAAACTTAATTCTTGTTGAAATATTTAAAAAAATTTATATTTATAAAAATTATATATTTTTAAATATTTCATATTTAAATTATAGCAATTTTGGCTTTTAGAATACTAGATATATTATTGTTCACTTAGTATCTTGTTCACAATTATTTTTACATTAGTTATTTCAAAATATAAAGTGTCCTTATAAATATGAGAAGGAGTGTAGTGTTTTTAACTTGCAGAAATGTGAAGCAAGCCAATATACATAAGTGTACTAAGAGAACGCAGCATTTTCATGAACTGAATCACAAGTGGAAAGTCTATAATATTTTATATTAATAACAATAAAATTTAGTGCTCAGAGGGAAAAGTTGCAATTGTTTTGACTGAGTACAAAAGTAGCTAATACATGTTATCTAGAATAATGTAAAGAAATTAACGTAATTTGTAAGAGGTGTCTGGAGAAAAATTTTCCCATTCAACAAGTCAAAGAAAAGTAACATTCAAAGAATCACTCTTAATATCTTAAGCTTATATATTTTATAATTGTGTTTACTTATTATAAACACCATATTAAAAATTTACTAAAAAGTTTTATATTGGAATGCCTTTTCAGATATGTAACGTTTGACTTGTTTATATATGAAAAACTAATAATTTGGCTTAAAATTGCGAAGTAAATAATGTTTACTCCTTTAAAGATTTCCAATACGCTTTTCCCCCCGTAAAATTCCCAAATTTCAGTTTTTTCCCTAGGCTTTAAATTACCAGGTTTTTTTTTTTTTTTGTGTATCTCTAGCTGTATTCACCAATAACAACTCCCGGCTGAACACAAACTTTAAAATCGCATAAGTGAGGGTACAAGTTTTCAGAAAAATTTGATTAGTTTGCTTATACTGTTAGATATGTAACCGTAACTGTATATATATATGTAAGATATGTAACCGTAACTGTATGAATAAGATGTAACCACCACTGCGTGGCAACAGTCAGATTGACTGCAGCTGCTCTTAAATAAAGACGCAACAGATATAACATGGCGCAGCCGAGCGTCGAACCAGAACTGTTCCGAAATTAATTTTCGAATAAATCCTGAATGGATTCTTTAAAAATTCCAAGAGGTTTGGACCTCTCCGGTAATATCGCCGAAGCATGGCGAAAGTTTCGACAGAACTTTGAAATTTATTTAAAGGCAGGAGGCCACACGGAGAAAAATGACGTCAAAGTAGCAATATTATTAAATTGCATTGGTGAAGATGCCGTCGAACTCTATAATACATTTGAGCTAACAGATGAGCAGAGAAATACCTTAGCGGATGTTCTGAATGCTTTTGAGAACTATGCAAATCCACGCAGAAATGTCGTGATCGAACGCTATGTATTTAATAGCAGAAATCAAGAACAGTTTGAAAACTTTGATGAGTTTCTAACAGATTTAAGAAAACTAATAAAATTCTGCGAATATGGAAATTTATCTGACAGTATAATTCGGGACCGCATTGTAATTGGAACGAAAGAAAAACAGCTTCAAGAACGTCTATTAAGAGAATCGAATCTAACACTCCAAAAGACGATTGACATTTGCCGAGCAGCAGAATTAAGTAAAAAACAGTCTGAAGTAATACAGCGGAAATCAGAAGTAAATATTCTAAACGAAACGAGTACTGTAGCAGACGCTGTGTCTCTAATAGGAAAAAATAAACAAGCAAAAAATAAGACTTCGAACAATTCGACGTCGCGAACGCAGACAGCTGCTGGAAGTGAAAATAAAAAAGAAAACATTTATCTGTGTAAAAAATGTAATTATAATCATGTTAGAGGAAAGTGCCCAGCTTTTGGAAAAAGATGCAAAATTTGTGATAAGTTAAATCACTTTGCTAGTGGGTGTAGAAATAGGTTTAACTCCAAGAGAGTTAATAATATAGAAAAATGTATTTTTGTAGATTCAGTGCTGTGTGCTAAGGATTCAAGCTGGATACAATCGCTAAAGGTAGGAAATAAAATCTTATCAGTTAAATTAGATACTGGTTCGTGTGTAAATATAATACATAATGATTTACTTAAATCGCTGAAATGTAATTATTCCTTAAGCCCTACTGAGATTATTTTAGAAGCGTATGGTGGTAATTTAATTAAACCCCTAGGTATAGTTAACTTAGAGTGTAAAATGAATAATTGTACTAAATATCTAGATTTTATTGTTGTAAACTGTAATAATTATTCTAAAACATTGTTAGGATTACCTAGTTGTATTGAATTGGGTTTGATTAAAAGAGAAAAAGTAGATTCTACTGAAATAAAAAATAAGGATGAATTTATTGAGAAAAATAAAGATGTTTTTCAGGGGTTAGGAACATTTAATTTAATGTGTTCTATTAAAATTGATGGTAATGCCAAGCCAGTAGTTAAACCCCCCCAGAAGGATTCCAGAATCCTTAAAACCAAAATTAAAAGAGAAATTAATTGCTCTTGAAAAAGATAAAATTATAAGTAGGGTAGAGAATCCAGATGGATGGATTAATAATTTAGTTATAGTAGAGAAACCTGACAAGTCAATTCGAATATGCTTAGATCCACAGGATCTTAATAAAGTTATTAAAAAAGAATGTCATTTAATACCAACGATTGAAGAATTAATGCCTAAGTTATGTAATAAATCTATGTATAGTGTGTTTGATTTAAAGGATGGATTTTACCAAATTAAATTAGATGAACCTTCTAGTAAATTATGTCAGTTTAGTACTCCCTTTGGTTGTTTTAAATTTAACCGCCTTCCGTTTGGTTTAAATATTGCACCTGAATTGTTTCAAAAAGCTAATGAAAAAAATTTTGGTGATATACCTGGTGTGATTATTTATTTTGATGATATGTTAATTTGTGCAAATTCTGAAAAGGAGCATGATGAAATTGTTCTTAAAGTATTAGAAAGAGCAAGAAAATTAAATGTAAAATTTAATCCTAAAAAGTTACAATATCGCGTTAATGAAGTTAAGTATTTGGGTCATGTATTTAATAAAAATGGAATTAAACCAGACCCTGAACAGGTTAAAGCTGTAATGAATTTACAGGCACCTAGTAATAAAAAAGAGTTGCAAAAAACTTTAGGATTAATTAATTATCTAAGGAAATTTATTCCTAACATGTCAGAGATAACTGCTCCTTTGAGGGAATTGCTCAAAACATCTGTAGTATTTGATTGGTTACCAGTGCATACAAAAGCTCTTAATGAACTTAAAGAAAAAATAAGCACAGCCCCTGTACTTGGTGTTTTTGATTCTAATAAACAAATTGTATTGCAATGTGACAGTTCTAAAAGTGGACTAGGGTGTTGTTTGTTACAAGAGGGACAACCGATTTCCTATGCATCACGTGCTTTGTCTGAGGCTGAGCAGAACTATGCACAAATCGAAAAAGAGTATTTAAGCATAGTATTTGCTACTAAAAAGTTTCATAATTATATTTATGGTAGAAAAATAACTGTTCATACTGATCATAAACCCTTAGTGTCAATTCATAATAAAAGTGTTGTAAATGTTTTATCTAGTAGGTTACAAAGAATTAAATTAAAGTTACTTAAATATGATCTTGATGTCTCTTATGTACCAGGTAAGCAAATGTATGTTGCTGATCTATTATCTAGATCTTATCTTAATGAATATGATACAGATGAGTTTTTAAAAGAAATTGTTCATTGTGTAAAAGCTACAAGACATATGCATGTAACTGATAGAAAATTAAATGAGTTTAAGAGATGTACCTTAAAAGATCCAGTATTAAATAAATTAGTAACTTATTGTAAAAATGGTTGGCCTAACAGTAAAAAAGATGTTACAGAAAATGTAAGATTTTATTATAAGTTAAGACAAGATCTTTTTGAAGAAGATGGAATAGTCTTTTATAATGGTAGAATAGTTGTTCCTGTTGATCTTAGAAAAGAAGTGCTTAATAAAATTCATGATGGACATTTCGGAATAGAAAAAAGTAAATCTAGAGCTAGAGTAATTTTTTATTGGCCTAATATGGGAAATGATATTGAAAATTTAATTTCTAAATGCTCTGTTTGTGAAAAGTACAGACCAAAAAATTGTAAAGAACCACTCATTTCACATGACATTTTGTCATTACCGTTTGAAAAAATAGGGTGTGACATTTGTGAATTTAGGAAAAATAATTACTTAGTCATAATAGATTATTTAACTAAGTGGTTAGAAATTGTTCCCTTAAATAATAAACAAGCAGATGAAATAATTGAGAAATTAAAAGTGATATTTAGTTCGCATGGAATTCCTAAAATTCTAGTCGCAGATAACATGCCCTTTAATTCGTATCAATTTAGAAAGTTTTCATCGGAATGGGATTTTGAAATCGTAAATAGTAGTCCGAGATACCCGAAATCAAACGGTCAAGCCGAAAGCGGTGTAAAAATTGCTAAAAATATGTTGAAAAAATGTTATGAGTCTAATCAGGATATTAACAGTGCACTCCTAGAATATAGAAATACGCCCATAAAAGGGTTAAATTTTTCTCCCGCTCAAGCCTTAATGAGTAGACGAACACGAACTAAATTACCAATAAATAGAGAATTATTAAAGCCAGAACTCCAAACGAACATCAGAAATAAAATTGTAAATAAACAAAACTTAAGTAAATTCTATTATGATAGAACGTCTAGACCCTTATCGGAAATTTCAAATAATCAAAATGTTTTGATTCGTTCTGGAAATCAGTGGGAAAGAGGCATAGTTATTAAAAGAGAAAAACCCTAGAAGCTATTGGGTAAGAAATGAAAAAAATAACATTTTAAGAAGAAATAGAATTGATTTAAAACCTTCTTATAATGAGACAATTTTTGAACAGGATTTTGAAGTGACTGGTTCTACTTCTACTAACAAAGACTCTGTAAATATTAATTTGAATGGTAATGGTTCTAATAATGATAATTCAAAAAAGAAATCGGACTCTAAACAATACATTACCAAATATGGTCGTATAATTAAGCCCCCTAACCGGTACGGGGTAGTAAATAAGTAATTGTTTTTGTAACAAAGTGTTCTTGTGTATTTGTTTGTTTATATTTGTATCTTCCTTTTTTAATTCATAGTGTAAATATCTTAATAACATTTTTTGTGTGTCATTCTTTGTAAAAGGGGAGATGTTAGATATGTAACCGTAACTGTATATATATATGTAAGATATGTAACCGTAACTGTATGAATAAGATGTAACCACCACTGCGTGGCAACAGTCAGATTGACTGCAGCTGCTCTTAAATAAAGACGCAACAGATATAACATATACCATCTAATGGCATTGTTAAGTTTTGATTTTTTAGCGAAAAATAACCGAAGATTATACGAAATCTTCGTTAATAGGAGCTGGTAATATTAAGAAAGCTGCACCCTGGTTATAGTTGCTTTCAAGTTTGGGCTGAACCGAGAGTTAAGGTAAATGGTGAATACTGCCGTAAGTTGGCTGACGTAGTCCGATATTTAATATGAATCAAAAAACACCAGAAGCTTTGAAAAAACTAAAAGCGTTGGGTCCGATGATATCTGAAATATTACTTTAATATATTCTTATTTTTTAAGATTAAATATATTTAAAAAATTTAAATCAGCACAAAAGTTTTCTTCAACTTTCGTGGTTTTTCCAAGTGTCATTCCAATTTATTATATTTCGATTTTTAAATCGGATGTAATAAATATCAGACAAGTAGTTTTTTTTTTTTTAACTTTTCATGATTTCTCCAAAGATTCTCCAATACATTATATTTAGATTATTCAAAATTAATATTCTAAAAGTTAGTTTATTCAGTATAGTACAAAAATTATATTTTTAACTTTGCATGATTACTTGGAAGATTAATATTATATTTTTATTTTTAATAACTAAATACTAAAAAAATTTTTAATTAGTACAGTAATAAAGTTTTCCAACTTTGCGTAGTTTCCTCATAAATGAAAATGTATATTTAGTTTTTAAATCCAAATATAACGATAAATTTATAAACTTTAATCAATATAGTAGAAGAAATTTGATTTTTAAACTTTACACGATTTCCCGAAAGATTAATATTCAATTATATTTTGATTTTTAAAAACTAAATTCATTTTTTAAAAATTTAATCAGTATGGTACTTTTTTTTTTTTTTTTTTAAACTTAGAATAATCGGAGAGATAATGCCAATATATTACATTTTAATTTTTAAAAACTAAATATATTTTTAGAAATAATTTAATCAGCACAAGAAATTTAACTTTCAACTTTGCATGGTTACTCCAAACTAATTTCTAGGATTTTTAAAGACTAAATTTTAATAAGAATAACCTACATTTTAATTTAATCAGTATAGTATAAGAAATTTTATTTTCTCAAATTCATGTTTCTGTAAAGTTTTAGAAAATCTGTTTCCAATCATTTGGGAAGATGCCAGCACCAGCTTGATGATTACAAAGTTAACCGGCTACCAGCGCATTTATTAGTTTGTTAATTGTTAAAATTAACAATTATATGCTTGACTGACGCTATTGTTTACTTTTATGCATTTGTTAGGAATAAGAATCATTTAAAAAATATACTCCGTCACCCGGCACTTAAGCTACAGATCAAGTATTCCATACCCGGAAGTTCTATACACAAGCGCAGAATACTGCCGGATCTATAATACTTACCCGGTTGCCGGTCCTCGAAATATGGCCTTTAAAATATTACTGCTTAAAGTAACTAGACTAAAATAAACTTTGTTAGCCCTTATTTAAATTTGAAGCTATGCAAAGTATTCATGCTGACCTACATAAAATTGTAATTTAACATTTGTGATTTAGTGCATACCACAATTCTTACCCTATTATCTCTACAATACTTTGTCCAAATTCTCCACCGCTAGCTGGATTTGCTCCCATTTCACATACTAGACGAGATATGCATTTACTTTCGTCAGTTTCTGAGAGTAAAGTGAAAAAGCTCTCCGCTTCTTCAGTATTCATTCCTGGAGCTTCGTCCCCTTGAGAATCTTCGAATTCACTCATATCTGGAGGCATATCCATTGGGAGGTTTTGAGGAGGAAACTGTTGCATTCCATGTTGCATACCCTGAGGAGGGAAGCCTTGTGTTGGCGGCATAGTTGGAGGCTTCTGAACAGGCATCTGAGGTGGTTTAAATTGAGGCTGAAAATATAAAGTTCGCATTAACTATGTGTTAAATATTTTTTATTCTTCAAGAGCTTTCTGTTTCTGCATAACATGCAAGGGGACTTCGCACCACTTAAGGATTCATATGACAGCTTATATTTCATATTTGTAATTTAGCAGGTTTGTTCAATAAAATACACAGGTAGCTATTTTTACAGGATTTGAAATCTAAAATTGCGTTCTCAGTTTCTTGGTCTTCAAAATGCTAAAGTTCTACAGATCTTTTTAAACCTACCGTAAAAATCTGCGTATGAGCCACGGGCCTTGGAAAAACTTCTTTGTTGCGGCCCTTACAAAAAGTGCGGCTGATACACGATATTTTTTTTCTGTTATCACGATCTTCAAAAATGAACTGAACTATTAGTTTTTCCCTCTAGTGTGCGCATAAAATGGGTGGAGGGTAGTTAATTTTTTCTCTAAATATTTACCGTTTAACTAGGTAACTGTCCCTACTTACGGTAGCGTCTACTCTTGATCTATAGGTATGAGATAGTGTGCACCGCAAAAGTGAAAATCGCGGGGTGTTCATTCCTATTTAAACAAAGGGGAAGTGGAAAGCGAGACTCCAGTTAAAGTAAACATCTCTTCTGCCAACAGCAGAAATCGGGAATAAGAATTTATTTTATTGAACAAGCCTAATATTGTTCCAAATTCACAAATAAATGAAACAAAGCTTTTAAACGAAAACCTTTAGTGCCGATTACCCTTAATATCCCTTAAAATATTTGGGCTTTGATCTACAAAGTCATTTCTGTAAAAATTTAATTTATTCTATGCAGAGAAATTGCAATGAGTCAAAAATGCATATGCTTAATATACATACTTAGTAACTTTGAGTTAGAGCATTCACTCGTGTAAATGTTGCACAGAAAGTTTGTTCCGAACCTAAAATTTAAGAATTTTAAGGTTCGTTCATGTCCAATTAGCCCCCCCCCCCAAAAAAAAAAATTGATAAGTATTACATTTACTCATAGGGCCAAGAGATGTTTGCTATGATTAACTGCTATTTTATGTAGAAATGCGAGTAGTTTAGACACCAATACAATATAGTACGTTCAGTATTTACCACATTTTGAAATAAATTCATATGGATCATGTTTATACACATTTAAAAACATTTTAAATGTCTGAAGTTTAAAAACTTCAGTTTGATCTTTTATTTTTGGGACACATGCCAGAATGAGTTCGAAATTTAACATTTTAAAAATGCCGATTTCAATGCAATATATATTTCGAGATTACAGACCGAATTCTGTTGTGGTATTGATAACAGGTCTGCGAATTTTTTGCACACTAGGTTGGGTGTAACGTGTTTTGATACAGTGAATTCAGATGTTTTCTTACCATCACGTAAGGGGTCCCCCCCCCCCCTCCCACACAAAGGATGAAGGTCTGAAGTCCTGACTAACAAATTCGAAACTATGTTTACAGTCGGCAGCAAAAATTATCGAGCGCTAGCAAAAATTCGTATATCAAAAGGACACGCGATACTGTTTTGTTAACTAAATCCTTGTCGAGTCTTGTTCTTAGTCTAACAGGAATGACAAGGATTTATTTAACAAAACTATATTAAGTATTTTATATAGAAATTTTTGCTAGAGCTTTAATAATAATTTTGCTGCTGACTGTAAAATGCATTTAAAATGGTACACATTTTAAAGTGCGTCTACATCAGAGATCCTTTTAAAACTATCTTGTGCACGGTTTGAGGGCTTCTGCATGCAGCATCCAACAATAATCTGCTAACATGTTAAAGCTATTCACTTCCTTTACGATTTCCCAGTCGCTAGTCACAAAATCCTTTTAAATCTACAGCGAAATTTTTTTTTAGAATTACTTAATAAGTTGGCATTTTAAATTTTGTTTTCCCATTCAGAAAATTCACCTTTAAAAATAGGACCGGTTTTTCAAAAATTTTAATCTATTATATTTAAATACAAAGCACTTTAAGACCAAAATCTTACGTTCTGGGCATGCGCGAGAAAGTTTTGAACCAATTTTATACAGGAGTATTTGTTTCTCTTTATGCAGTGCAATACGAACATCGACGATAGCTATCGGGCAGACGCCATGTGGCATCAATGGCAGACTCCTAATTAAAGCTCAATGATAAAAATTATTCACACGATTAAAAAACTTTCAAGGCAGTATATTGAAAACAAAGCTATTTCTGCATTGCTACCGCCGCACGAATTTTCGCCGAAAATTTCCTTACACAGTATTTCAATTTTAGTTTTGGCACACATTATAATTTACACACTATAATTTATCAGAAATTTAATGAGTAAGATATATATTTTTTTTAATAACATCAGATTTCTTTTTTGATATAATACAATTTTGTTAAATAGTGTTATAATGCTAAATAAGTTATTTTGGGTTTCAATTAATTTTTTCCAAATAGCATGATCTATTTTCAAGTGCAAATAAAATTGTAATTATAGAATATAAAGAAAACAAAGCAATAATTTTTTTAAAAATTATACTGACTTTCATAAATTAGATTTTAAAATGCATCTTTTTATAAATCTAAAAACCTTCGTGATTTTTTCCCCCCCCTCCCCATCTATACTTTTAGAAGGGAGCCCCACTCTCATTGTAATTAAAATTTAATATTATCGCTGCTCTATGATATTTTCATGCTATGTACAGTCCACAGCAAAATTAATGAAGCGCTAGCAATAATTCCTATTTAAAATAAGATCATGATCTCATGCTATTTGTAGAAATAGCACGTCCATGATAAAAATTGGCGATTAATAAAAATGCTGTGTGCTTTGCTTCACGATTCTTTCTATAACTTAGAAATTCTGTTTTTCTTTTAATTAACATTCTTTTGGTCATATTGAGTAAATTAGGGAAAAAAATCCTTGGGATTTTATTTATCAAGTACGCTTAAATTTTGTATATTCAAATTTCATTAAATTTATTCCCCTTCCCCCAACCGAAAAAAGAGTTTATTACAGCTGGAGGTTTTAAATTAGTTAAAAGCAATACTAATATTAAATCTTTTTACGACAGTTTTAAACATCCCCGGTTTTAAGTTTCACATAATCCGTCAAATTTCGACGGGTATTAACTAGGTTTTCTTTAATCTCATTTTACAACTAAAAATGAAATTCATTTAGTGAAAATTCGCTTTTAAACTAATTTTTTAAATAATTTTGGCTAACTAGTACTAATTTAACAGTTGTGTATTTTCAGAACGTCAAACTGAATTTAAGAACAATTGGGTAATGTGCAATTCTATAAAAAAATTTCCCCGTAGAATAACATTGACTTCGAATGACCTTGTCGATCTGTCCTCATCGTCCCGATACCTCCTATACTTTTTTAAATGCATGAATGAAATAGTTCTTGTTCATTTATTACTTAAGATTTTTCGCGAAATAAAACTCGCATGGAAGTTCAAAACAAGGATGGGTTTTAAACTCAAAAACTCATTTTTAGTCAAACTACGTGATTCAAGTTTAATCGTTTGTCTATCAACAGCATCCAAAAAGGCCAAAAATACCACCTTGCAGAAAAAAAAAAAAAAAAAAATATATCGTTGACTTTGTAATTTCGTTTAAAAATTACAACTAAACAATATAGTATTAATATTTCACGAAATATTCAATAGTCTTAGTTTTTTTTTAGGTTTGGTATTTTAATCAAGATTAAAAAGTTTCGAATAACAATTTAATCTGAACAATATATTTGTTCAATAAGTAAGAAACTGAACACTAAATGCAAGAACTTTTGTTTCGGGTTGGAAGAAAGAGGCCCTCCATTAAGCGAGTAAAATAGGCGCGAGTGCCGAAAACAAAGCACTAAACGAGTGTTTTACCCGCTTTGTTCACTTGACTGAGGGCCGTGTTTTCTTTCGACCCGAAACATTTGAGAGTTTTCACTTATGGGGATTTTTTAACGGCCATTCTTTATCTGTTCATTATTTTGAGAACTACAGGATAAAAACGATTTTACGAAGAGTAACTCAATTAGGAATTTAATGTTTTAAGATTACACTCATTCTTAAATCACTCGTACACAATTATTTTTGTAAAGCATTCTAGAAGAACGTCAAGTACTGTTATCTAAAAGTAATTGTTTCAAAATAGCAAAGCATGCAAGAGAAAATTCCGAGAAGTGGCTACATACTTTGAAGTATGTTGACCTCTATCAGTGTGATGCATAGCCTGCTCATAGATTCCGAAACAGCTTGTTAAAAAGAGACGCCTGGTCTTTTCATTAACTTTAAATACTAGCTGTATTTAGTTCCACATTTTTTTTTTTTTCTAGAAAGTACTCTAAGTAAAAAAAAAAAAAAAAAACAACATTTAAGCACTTCCAACACGTTTGAAACCCCGGTTTTCTGGAAACTATTTCCCATCTAAAACATTCAAAGCTGAATGTAATCTTTCAATCTTAATCATTACTTTTACTTTGCATGCTATTAAGGAATAGCTAAATTTAACGGTTGCAGTTTCACAAGAGGCTTCACTATTATCCCTCGTACCCTTTGATGGTACGAGATTTCATTTTTAGAATTTTCACAATATTCGGCTTTTATGAACGTTGCGGGAAAAAATTGTTCTGATTTGTTGGGCTTTTGACAATGAATGTAATTACCTTGTTTTTTAAAACAGAGCATAACTTTCTGGTACGAAAATTTGAAATGAAATTTATGTAAAAGACGTTTGTTAGTACATTAGACTCCGAATAATTTCCATCAAAATCTACATTATCGGAAGTGTTAATTACAATATAAATACAAATGCGAGCGTTTGTAAACACAGGGTATGGTTAAAAGAATTTCTGAAAAAAGGAAATTAGATACCAAACGGTATAAAGTTAAGATTTAAGTAAAGTTATATAAATCTTAATAGACAATCACAGGCAAATTAGTGACTATGGTTAATGACTGTACCAATGCAATGCATCTTCAAGTAATGCTTTAAACATAACTAAGCAATTTTGCTGCTCATGATCATTTTCTGTCAGCTAGTAAAAATACACCCTCACTCCAAATCTATTTTATTACATTTTGATAACTTAATTTTAGAAAATGCTAAAGTTTAAGACAGGTGTGATTTTTAAAACATTCATGCTATACTTGTCATTGGTTAATCTCGCTTTCACATGAATTCATGAAGTATTAGTAGACACCCTTTTAAATTAAAAATGTTCCGGTACAGGAAACTTTAAAATTCAAACTAATGTCAGACATCTTTAGTAAATTTCGTACACTTGCAGATCTCACTAAGTAAAGTTTTTCTTATACAATACAGAGATACTACCGCTGTATTTAAGATTCTGTATACTAAACTCGCGAAAATATTGAGTGTTACACTGAATACAAAATACTTACTGGAAACTGGTTTCCAAACATTCCGAATTGAGGATTATTCAATCCTGGAACAAACATGCCACCACCAGGACCAAAGCCGCCAAACTGATTGTACATACCAGGCATAGGACCGTTAGGAAAGAAGTCTGGAGAAATTTGAGGTGCAGCCGTTTCTTGAATTGGTGGGGTTTTTCTGCGCCGAAATATTCCAAAGAAACAAGCCACTGGTTTGTTCATACTGATCAGCGTTAGGGAAACTGTTGCTAGCGTCGAAAACGTGATTGCTTGAGCAAGAGAACAGAATACTAATAGCGCTGCTACGATAAGAATCTTCATGATGGCCTAAAGACATAAATGAAGATTAAATACTATGAATACAAAATAAATACTATAAGTATTTGAAAGTAAAGTTTTAAAAACTTAATATAACTCCGAAAATTTTATTCATTGTAGTGTGTACACTATTAGCAAATCAAATCCACTTCAAGGATGTTTTGTTTAAACGATGTCAAGACTGCACATAACTCGTTACACCAGAATAACTCGGATCAGATGAGCGAGCAATCAACCTTTCATTTGAAATAAAAAAATACTTTAGTTAAGAAGGAGGGGGGGGTGGAGGGATAGAATACCCCCCCCCACACTTCATACCTTTCAGGTCAAAAAAAGGGGGGGGGGAGAGAACATTAACTGAGCACGGACTGCTGCGAATTTCCGAAACGTTATTCGATTAATCGCATGAAAATTATATGTAATCTGTAACACTTATCAAATAACAGAAAAGTTAATGCAATGTAAAAAAAAAAAGCAACAGTTATCTGCTGCAAGGGACGAGTAATTTACGAAAAAAATTACGTTGTTTGAACTTATTTTCTCCGGTTACAGAGAGAGTTTCTTGCAGCAGATAACTTATTTTTTTACATTGTGCATAGTAATCTTAAGGAGCAGCCATAGCCTTCAATTAGAATATTTATTCACATTAAATCTAATTAGCTAACAATAGTTTTCACTTTATAGTTACGATAAGATTAACACTTAAATAAGAGAAAGCAATGATTAACTTTATCAGTCATATTTCAGTTCCTTAGAAGTAATGCGAAGTGCTAACAGAATTTTAACCCAGCGGATTATTACAGACAAAATTTAAGTTAATTTATTATAACGCTTGTTACCATATAAGGCGATATTCAAGTTTAGATCTACGTATAAATACACATTTCAAACACATAAAAGTTAGGGACCTAGCAGGTGCAACATCTTAAATATTTTTTAACCTTAATTATCGCCAGGTACGTACTATTAGAACTCTTTGACTTAAAATCACCATACCTATAAAAGAACAGAAAAGTAGTGGGATAAAGCTAAAACCTGAAGATACAGTATATACAAATAAAATAACATACTTAAAATACAACGGGTCTGTAAGAGCGCAACCGAAGAAAATATCCCAAGAGAAAACGCACATCCAATGTTCCTCTATTAAACGGCTCTTTTAATCATGACATCACTACATGAAACTTCTTCTTCACCTGAACAACATTTCGATATAGGTCAAGGGGAACATACAAATGAAACACTTCCAGTTGCAAAGCCGTTTGCAGGCGTTCCAAATGTATGACTGCAGTCGGCGGCAAAAGTATGAGAGCACTAGCAAAAATTCCTATGTGAAAAAAGCACACTTAACACTGTTTTGTTAAATAAACCCTTGTCGAATCTTGTTCTTAGACTGACTAAGAACAGGATTCGACAAGAATTTATTTAAGAAAACTGCATTAAGTGTACTTTTTTTACATAGGAATTTTCGCTAGTGCTCTGTTACTTTTGCTGCCGAATGTATTTGCAAAAAACTTGCAAAATTTACTTCATCGAAATTGCAAGCGTTCCGTTCGTACAGTCGGCTGCAAAATTATTCGAGCACTAGCCAATAATTCCTATATTTAAAAAGTACACTTAAGACTGTTTTGCTAAGTAAATCCTTGTCGAATCATGTTCTTAGACTGATTATGAACATGACTCGACAAGGATTTATTTAACAAAGCTGCATTAAGTGTACTATTTTTTGGCAAGGATTATTGCTAGTGCTCGAATAATTTTGCAGCCGACTGCATGTAACCCCTGAACATGATTCGACAAGGATTTATTTAACAAAACAGTGCTAAATGTGCTTTTTTTTTTTCACATAGGAATTTTTGCTAGTGCTCGGATACCTTTGCCGCCGACTGGAGTCACACATTTGGAACGCCTGCAAACGGCTTTGCAACTGGTAGTGTTTCATTTGTATGTAGCCCCTAGTGAGATTTACCAATTATATAATAATCACAAATGCAAAATTGGAACATTGCGATGTTGAGGTGGAGGGGTTTAAACGTCGCACTACAGCAGAAGAACAATAAAGTAGACAGCAAAATTATTGGAGCACTAGCAATATTTCCTACTTAAAAGATTAGCACGTACAGTCGGCTGCAAAATTATTCGAGCACTAGCAATAATCCCTGTCTAAAAAAAGTACACTTAATACTGCTTTTTTAAATAAATCCTTATGGATTCATGGTCTTAGTCAGTGTAAGAACATGATTCGACAAGGATTTATTTAATAAAACAGTCTTAAGTGTACCTTTTTAATATAGGAATTATTGGCTAGTGCTCGAATAATTTTGCAGCCGACTGTAATACTGTTTTATTAAATATACACAGTCGGTAACAAAAGTCTCCGAACACTAGCATGGATGGTTGGATTGGATAGTTGGGTTTTACGTCTCACTAGAGCTGCGCAGATGGGCAATCTCCGAACACTAGCAAAAATTCCTATGTAAAAAAGGTACACTTAATACAGTTTTGTTAAATAAATCCTTGTCGAATCCTGTTTTTAGACTGACTAAGAACAGGATTCAACAAGGATTTATTAAACAAAACTGTATTAAGCGTACTTTTATATATAGGAATTTTTGCTAGTTCTCGTATACTTTTGCTACCGACTGTATGTCATTGAAATTCGAGGAGAAGTCCTAGTTTGAAATTTTCGTAATTTATAGAGACCAGATCAAAGTACTTTTATAAAAGAGAAACTTTAAAAAATGCAACAATTTTCCAATTATGGATGTATTTTTTCATTCTTAGTAAATAAATACTAAAAATAAAATATGAATGATAAATAATTCACTTTCTACAATTTTCAAAACTAGAAAAATGCCTTCAGAATACAGTCGGAGGCCGAGGAAGACCAGTTGGTAGAGCGCCGTGCTTGTACAGTCGGCAGAAAAAGTAACCGAGCACTAGACAATAATTCCGATTTAAAAAAAACCGCTTAAAACTGTTTTGTTAAATAAATCCTTGTCGAATCCTGTTCTTAGTCTGTCTAAAAACAGGATTTGACAAAGATTTATTTAACAAAACTGTATTAAGTGTACCTTTTTTACATAGGAAGTTTTGCTAGTGTTCGGAAACTTTTGTTACCGACTGTACTGTCGGTAACAAAAGTATCCGAACACTAGCAAAACTTCCTATGTAAAAAAAGTACAGTTCATATTGTTTTGTTAAATAAATTCTTGTCGAATCCTGTTCTTAGTCAGTGTAAGAACAGGATTCGATAAGGATTTACTTAACAAAACCGTATGAAGTGTACTTTTTTTACATAGAAATTTTTGCTAGTGTTCGGACACTTTTGTTACCGACTGTACTCCATTTTAAATGGGGAACATGCGATAGGGGTTTTGAATAACATATTTCAATTTCATTAAGGTTTGTGTAAAGTAACGATATTAAAATATGGTTTATAGAAATACCTTTCACAGGACACAATGCTTTGGAATACCTTCGGGTGTCCCTGTACTAAAACCAGTAAAGTGTTCACTTTATTTTCAATAGGAAACATCCTATAGAGAACTGGAATAACATATTTCAGTTTCAAGAAATTCCATGAATATTTACGAGAGTCAAAGCGCGGACAGACAGACAAATCGAAGTCATTAACACTTTTCAACATTGTTGGAAAGTCTTAAAAAGGCTGACGTTCAGTCGGTAACAAAAGTCTCCGAACACTAGCAAAAATTCCTATGTAAAATGTACACTTAATACAGTTTTGTTAAATAAATCGTTGTCGAATCCTGTTTTTAGACTGACTAAGAACAGGATTCGACAAGGATTTAATCAACAAAACTGTATTAAGTGTATTTTTTTTATATAGGAATTTTTGCTAGTGTTCGGAGACTTTTGTTACCGACTGTACCATTGACAACAATGGCTGTTTTTGTTCATAGATATTTAAAATCACTTATATTTCGTTCTGCTTATACAGATATTTCAGAATGAGTTTGAAAAGAAAGATACATTTAAAAATTAAACTTGACGAAGCCCATATAAAGAGATATATTATCATATACAGTGGGTAACAAAAGTATCCGAACACTATCAAAAATTCCTATGTAAAAAAAAAGTAGAGTTAATACTGTTTTGTTAAATAAATCATTGTCGAATCATTGTCTTAGTCAGTCTAAGAACATGATTCGACAAGGATTTATTTAACAAAACAGTATTAACTCTACTTTTTTTATATAGGAATTTTTACTAGTGTTCGGATACTTTTGTTACCGACTGTAGATCCACACTTCTTACGAAAAAGTGATCGGCCCTTCGGCGAAAAAATATTTGTTCCATCGATGGTAATTCGTTCGTAAAATATCGTGTGATTAATGTAGTACAACAATTTTCTTAAGAATTATTCACGATATGACACACTTTATTCCTAATACTTATGGATTCTATTAGTTTATTCGGATAATATTCATATTTTAGCTATAGGGTTGCATACAAACGGAACGCTTGCAATTTCGATGACGTAAATTTTGCGAGTTTTTATGCAAATACAGTCGCCAGCAAAAATAACAGATCAATAGCGAAAATTCCTATGTAAAAAAAGTACACTTAATGCAGATTTGTTAAATAAATCCTTGTCGAATTCTGTTCTTAGTTAGTCTAAGAACATGATTCGACAAGGATTTATTTAACAAAACAGTGTTAAGTGTGCTTTTTTCAGAAAGGAATTTTTGCTAGTACTCAGATACTTTTGCTGCCGACTGCTGTCATACATTCGGAACGCCTGCAAACGATTTTGCAACTGGAAGTGTTTCATTTGTATGTACCCCCTACAGTGTTTGCTGTATAGCATTGCATTTTGCATCTATCGTATTACAAGGTTTTATCACACCTAATAACACTTTATCTAATTCTTTCTATTGTTGAGTTATTCATTTATTAATGTGTATTCCATTTTTATTCTGTACTTAATTTGTGAATTCTACCAATTATTTGCCTTAAAATGTTAAAATTTAATGCGATTTTTTTTTTAATTTAATGGGCTCTTAAAAGAAAAAAAACTAAGACTAAGTTAGTCAATTGTATAATTTGAAATTTATACTTGTTTAAATATGGTGACTGGTTAAATTATTAATATAACGATTAACTTATTTTTTTATATAATTTTACATTCGAGTAATTTCTTCATCAGAAGTTTTAGTTAATTTGTCATGAAACATGTATTTGAAAAAAAAAATTCAATGTCTTAATTATTCATGGAAAATTGAGCGGAAATATATTTTGTTTTAATTGTAATTTTTTTAGTCGAAAGTCAAACCTTATGCATCCTAAATTTAAAATATTTTCTAGCTTTTTTTACAAGAATCTAAAAAGATATATGAAAGTCCATAAGAAATATTCTTTTAAAACATATTTTCATTTTCTGCAATATTCACAAAAGAAAGTTTTGAATTCGTAAAAATTTTCAACTTCTAGTCTTCAACGAATTTGCATGTTTAAAGATGTTCCAAACATGATTTGACCATTCAGAAACTGACTATCTGTGTGTGTGTGTGTTAGACATGTGCTGAAGCTCTGTATCTGTGAGGAGTAAAAAAATAAATCCGCCCACCCCCCATACATACACTCTTCTACCTCAATTTAGTATCAATTTCACCTCTACAGGTTGATTCAAAATTAGTGTGACAAATTTTAAAAGCATGTAACTATTTATGGTAAATTTTAGTCGCTTTACCACCAGTTTTATTTTATAAGTGAGTCATTTAAATTACCAATCTAGCTATTTTTATTAGTGGGAGTAAATTATGATTCCGAAATTTGATCCTCAAACCCAAAACGAAATTCTAAAGAAGGATGATTGCTCAAATTCTGTTATAAATAAAGCATTTAAAAATCAGAAAAGTTATTTTTCTAATAGATTACTATCTAAACTTTGAAAAGAAATAAAATATGGCCTGAAATCGAAAGCTCCAGGAAAAAAATGTGGACGAAAGGAAGTCCTTGGTGAAAAAGAAAAAAAGAAGCTGAAAAGATTTATCGCTGTAGAAAATCCTCTGCCTCAAAGAGTTTTAGCAAAGAAACTACAGGTATCGCAATCGACAATTTGTCGTCAGATAAAGAAAATTGGCTATAAAAAAAGTGACTAACCAGTCTGTCATCAAATGTCTGCAAAGACCATAGAAAAACTAAGAAAACGTTCTTGGCCTCTGTATTTAATGTTAAGCAAAGGTAGATACAAAACATGGATAGCATCGGATGAAGCACTGTTTTATCTGTCATCCACAACTGGCAAAACGAAGATACAGTATATTTCACCCGAAAAACGTCACAAAGACGCAACTGTTTTGCAAAAGGCAAGTTGGCCTTCAGGTGTTAAGGTATAGATGGGAATGTCCTCCCAAGGCTTAACAAAACCATTTTTTGTAGAAACAAAGGCTAAAATTGATGCTAAATACTATCAGAGTAAAGTTTTGAAGCACATGATCAAAGAAAGTAAACGTCTTTACCCCCAAGGAAACTTTGTTTTTAAACAAGATTCTGCACCAAGTCATACTGCAAAATCAACCATAAAGTGGCTAAAAAATAAAAAAATAAAAATTTCTTCCTCCTGATAAATGGCTACCATCATCCCCTGACAGTGCTCCTTGCGATTATTCTTTTGTGGATACTTAAAAAAACAATTAAGTAGACGTAAAGTAAGAACACTTCAAGGGCTTCAAAAAGCAATCAAAGAGGAAGTTGGAAAAATACCCCTAAAAGTGGTCGAAAAAACGCTTTTGGCTTGGCCTAAAGATTTACGTAAACTACATTGAAAATTTCGTGTAAGTAACTTAATTCAATAAAAATTTATGATGCTCTGAAATTGGTCACATTAATTTTGAATCAACCTGTAATGTGTTGTTTCATAACATTAATTTAGACTATTAAATATTAAGCATTAGCACTGCCGAAAAAAAAAATAAATAAATAAAATAAATTGTCTTGAATTGTTAACTAAAAAAGAAAGCAGTCATTAATTTTTTTTTTTTTTTTTTTTTTTTTTTTTTTTTAAAGGCTGTTAGTGAAATGTGTATTAATAGTTTTTAAAAGATCCGAGGTCAGCGGGTCATCAAATTTTTAGACTGTCTTTCGGAAAAATTGATCATGCTGTGTTTAGTAAAAAAGCTGAGCGAAATCTCTCATGTGATATGACCATAAGGAAGAAGGTACTGGGTTCGATCCAAAGTCACATTCATCTTAGCTGTTTGGAGTTTTACAGGGTTTTCCCTGAAACTTGCATAAAAATGGCCTAGAACCCTTGCATAGTAAATCAGTATCAACCTACACAACACAATCCAGTTTTGCCCTTTACCATTATTGGATATTACACTGGTTGTTCGTATCAATGTAAACTTCAAAATTTTCTGAATTACCCGCATTTGTACACAAGATTTCATTAAAGAAAGTCCTTAAAAGATCATCCCCCCCACACGCACACAACATCACATATAATGGAGGGTGTTGTGTTGTTTATGGTAAATTGACTATGAGAGGACCTTAGGCTTGGGTGGTGGCCTTTCCGTGGGTCTCTTTTTAAAGAATCCTAGCTCATATTCCTGCAGGTTTCAGAAAAATCTCTGGGCTGCCAGGCTGACGAGCTAGTCCTGAGTTCGAATCCCACATTTAATGGATTCAAAATTATTAACTACAATAGACGAAACTATGAATCTTTCTCAAGTTATAATAGAACATAAATGAAAAACAAAATCAATATATCTGTAGTACTGATAGGTATAAAGGATTTAAGTCCATATACTTGATTTTTCAGGAAACGAAAAATAAACTTAAACTAACTAAAAACTAATCAGAAGAATCGATTAGGAAAAAGGGATTAGGTTGATTTATACCGTTTATACCATTCAGTGATTGTCAATCTCCATTTAATAAAGGGAAAATTTTGAATTAAATATTTTATAATAAAGATTATTGCTAAATTTCTGACTTGAATCTTTTTTTACCAATGGATTTTCTCAAAGACAAATGACATGAACTTAAATCCTTTATACCAATCGATAGAGAATTTTTTCCTGAGTCACTATGCACTTAACTCAAAATCGACATTTTTGGACTTAAATCCTTTATACTTATCAGTACAGATATTATTCAAAAACAATCTGAAAGTTATATTCCTCTCTATAAGATTAATTTTTGGCTCTCTGTAAAATGTAAATTAGAGTAAAAATCAATGAAAAATTCACAATTTGCAACAACATAAGTGTGATTTTTTTTTTTTTTTTTTTTATCTTGTAAGCAGCTTTTTAATAATAAGCTAATCTTTTAAAAGCTTATTTTCTTTATTAATAAGCCTAATAAACCAAATGCCCGAAAAGTAACACGGTAAACTGTTATGATTGCTAAAACACTTTATTGAAAAAAAATATATATAAATTTATTCTTTATTTGGAAGAGTGAATAAAAAATGGAAAAAAAAAAAAAAGTCACAAATTTCGCCAAGAGTCCCATACTAAAGTTGTGCCCTATTTTCAGTAAATCAAAGTCATGGTTAAAAGGCTACTTCAGTGACCGTCGCCGGAAAGCAAAGCCAACGTAATCCTATGGGAAAATTCGCCTCTTTATAACTCATTAACAAATGCATATTTTTAAATTCCGCTTTTACATTCAGAAAATTCAAAACTGTTAAATTAGCCATCTGTTTTTAAAAAATGATTATTTTTATCTTTAATATTTTATTTTTAAGATGAAATATTCGAAATTTCACTTGATTTTGTTCGTTGGTCTTAAGAAATTAACAAATTACTACACCGAATAGCTTAAAATAGACAGCTCTTTCTAAAGGATCAAGCTTATTATAAATTCTTAAGAAAAAAAATTTAGTTTAAATGCGTATAAATAAAGCAGTGCCGAAGTGTGAAAATTTGCTAAAAATTTTGCGTTTTTATGTAAAATCACGCCTCCCATCCCGAACAGCTGGAGGATGTAATTACAGGTGATTAATGATCTTTGGTGGGGTGGGAATTCTTTCAGGACAGTTCAGAGTGAACCTTCAGGAAAAAGTAGTTTTGAATGGTGTCCTCCCCCCCCCCCCTCCACACACACACACCTCAACCTTATCAAAAGTAATTTCATGTTTCTTTCAAAAAGACGCTTTTTTTTTTTTTTTTTTCTTTTGACTTACAAAACATATATTGTGTAACGAAAATATTGCAACATTGTAGTCCGACTTTTTAGATTTTTGTATAGTGACATAATTTAAATTATTTACAATTCATATATATATAGTTCAACTTTCACGAGTTGGCACTTCGTCCCCCCTTCTTTTCGAAGAGTTTACTTTAAGGAAGGGGTGCACAAAGTGAAAAGAATGAATGGGTGGAGAAAAAAGAAGGTTGCCATGAAAATAACACATCAAGCCAATAATTTTTACTTTTCGCCAGCTGAAATCCGTTTTGCCTATTAAAAGGAGCATGTGTTAATATTTAAAAATCAATGACACATAAACTAAAGGGGAAAAAAAAAAAAAAAAAAACCTTTTCAATCATGTCTGAAATTTCAATAGGCACTAATGCCTTATTTACATAAAGAAGTTTTGAGCAATAAATTTAAACAAGAAAAAAAAAATCGTGCTGCTTTTATAGATTATAAATTACTGTCCACGCATTTTATTTTGTATTTCAGGAAAAACATAATTTTCTTTTAAAACATTTAAAAAATAAAAATGAGAAAAAGTTTTTACGCTATACTCTTTTTTTTTTTTTTTTTTTTTTAAGAAAAACATTTTTAACTAGTATGTTGTGGTCACCACAAGACTTTCTTCTATATTTTAATATACAAATTCACTCAGCAACATTATTTAAAAAAAAAAAAAAAATTACTATTTATTTCAATTTCTTTTAGGGGGTAAACGATGCTCCCACATGCACAATTTTTTTTTTCCAAATTAACTTCTGCTATTATGAATAATTCATATTAATTTTACAATCACAGGTTAAGAATAATTCTCATTATGTACATTTATACGAAATTTTGTCCTATACTGCCATGTTAAAAATTTAGAAAAAATACGATCAGCGCGCCACCTGTTGAGCGATTGATCCCCAAATCTAATCAGCACCAATTTGTGCCAGGGGCCAACTAAATACCAAGTCTGGTTAAATTTCGTTAAAAAAAAAAAAAAAAACGATTTGTTTTCCAAGTTTTTTTTTTTTTTTTTCGTTAAAAATAAAAAAAAATCGATAGCTTTGTTTTAAATTATCACATATTTATAGTTCAACCATTCGTTTTAAATTCGTTGATGAGACCTTTCGAAAGATACCCATCTTGAAAATTTACTTCCCTCGAGGGGAACCCCCCCCCCCCAGGGGGGGTGGCGAGGCTCCTACACGTACAAAAAGTTTTTCCCACTTGACTATCTCTATTATAAATAATTCTTGTAAATTTCATAATGATTACTAAAAAATAATTCTCTTTATGCACATTTATACAAAATTTTGTCCTATATCACCATGTTAAAAATTTAGAAAAAGCGGGATGGCAACGCAACCTGTAAGAACTTGTTTAGAGAAGCAATAGAAATTGCAACGACACCGGAAGTTTGTAACGATAGTGACGCAATGGCACCAAACCGGATGTGGAATCAACTAATAGAATCTATAAAGGACTGCAACATGAAGAGATCCAGCACAGATGAACGTTTGAGAAGGTCTGGGCGCCCAGATGAAAATATTAACGTAACATGAGGTACATTTAAGGTTTTTATTTTAATTAATTATGTGTAAAGTACTTCGTTTTAATTTAATTTAATCTGTAAGAAAAATTTTACCAAAAGTTGATAGGCACTAATTTATGTCAAGGTGCAACTACATACTAATTTGTATGAAATTCTGTGCAGTAGTTCCAGAGATACAGTTGCCACAAAATTTTGTCACACACACACGCACACAGACAGACGGACAGACAGACATTTTCTAAAAATGGTCAAATCGTGTTCTACAGCTCTCTAAACGTGTAAATCCATCAAAAACCCGAGGTCGAAAATTTTTACGAATCCAATACTTTCTTCTATTGAATATAGAAGAAAGTAAAAATACTGAATAAATAAATGGAGAAATTTATTAAAATAAATTGAGCTGTACCACCACCCCCTGTAGATAAAGAAAGCCTTCCAACTGAATAGCGGCGTCACAATAGTTAGGCCGATCTTAAGAAAGACGGGTAAGCTTTATTTCAGTGATAAAGCTTGCTTATTTTTATTATCGTTATGAAGCTACTCTTTGTTTATAAAATTAACAGGAAATCTCAATATTTTATTAGTAATCTTAATAAAATAATAAGTTTTATAAGAAACGATAAAATACATTTAAAATCCGACAGAAATAAAAATGATAAATTATTTTTTCGAATAATCTTCCATTCTTCTTTCATAAAAGCCAAAAAACAAATGAGAAGATTTTTTTAAATAAATAAGTGTCAGACAAAAAATACAAGCCTAATTTTTTCTTCGGTGAAATATCAGAAATTTATTATTATTATGTATGTATAGACTTCAATTTTAGTATTTATCAGTTATAATTTCTAAAAATTAGGTTAACATACAATAATAATATTTTCATATTTATATTTGTAGAAATAGCCTATGAAGGATCATAAGCATTTTAAATAATTTATTTCATTATATATATATATATATATATATATATATATATATATATATATATATATATATATATATATATATATATATATATAAAGTAACAAATTAACTGTTTATTTATCTCTTTAAAAATTTCACTAAGATTTCTATATATAAATATTATGTTATTCTCTTTCATAGCTATTTTCTCAAAGTAACAATAATAAAATATTGACTTTTTGTAGTTGTGGAAATATTATACAGTGAACTATTTTAAATCAACCGAAACATTATATAAATATGTTTGTTGTTTTGGGTTTTGATCATTCTATATATATATATATATATATATATATATATATTTTTTTTTTTTTTTTCATTTTTGATAAGTTTTAATATATATATATACAGGGCGCGAAATTTCCGCTCGCCAGCTCGCCATTGGCGAGTGGAAATTTTACTGTGGCGAGTAAAATTTCGGTCTAAATGTAGATAGAATTCTTACAGTATACGGTGCTACAAAAAAAAATATTGATTAAAAACGTAAAATTTTGCTAATCTTAGGTAAGGTGACCAGACATCCTCTTTTTAAGAGGACAGTCTTCTCTTTCAACGTTTTACCATCTTAAACGAAAAAAAAAAAAAAAAACATTAAAAGGTTAAAAAGTCCTCTTTTTTATGTTTTTCGTCCTCTATCCTCATTTTCAAATGAAAAGGATTTCGTCCTTAATTAAAAAAAAATTCACAAAACTGGGAAGCTCAATCGGCTGTTAGCCTAGTTGAACGGTGAACACTAATTTTTTTTGCGTTAGGTTAGCAAAAGAACAATTTTCTAATAAACTTGCCAAAGCATATTATGGTTTATGTCTATTCAGATTCTTCGAATCACAAAGAAATAAAAGTATTCCCTATATTTTTATGGTTCTTTGATCCAGATCACGGAATCACTATTGAATTTTCATGAAATCATTAAGAAAGTGGAGTTCCGGTTGATACACGGTGGGTTGATGTGTGTTCTCACTTTTGCATAAATAATATTCCTCATAAAAATAGGCCACAAGTGATCGAGAGGTTCTGTCCTCGAAACTGGTATACGTGAGGCGCTGGGTTCGATACCCGGTCACGCTCGTTGGCCGTTAGTTTTCCGTGGTTTTCTCCGAAACTAGCGTAAATATGGGCTAGGAATTCTTAGAAATACCCCACGGAGGAACTCTATTACTCAGGCCTAGAGCCCTAGTGCAAACAATTGGCCTTAATGATAACACTGCCACCACATCACAAAAATATGAAAAAGTTAGTTGAATTCATTTTATGTCCTCTTGGCAAAAACGCTCCCACAAAGCGACTGTTCAATTAACAAAATATAGATATGTGAAAATAATACCCTTTATGTACCTACTTTAAAAACTTATTAACTACTAAGACTAATTTAGCTTATACTTGTGAGAACTTTTATAAATTGTCGATAAAGAATGACTGTTCGTTAAAACAAATCGTTTCATCTGCCGAATATAAATTTTACTTTTTCATTTGCCAATTTTATTTTTTCTTTTATGATTATAATTTTAATAAAAAAGTGTCTACTAACATTTTGTGTAACTGCATGAAAGTACCAAAAAAAAAAAAAAAAAAAAAAAAAAAAAAAAAATTGTCGGTAGCAAAAATTAATAATAATAATAAAAAAAAAATCTATATTGTCCAGTGGCACCTATAAAAATTAGGAATTTTTCCTCTCGTATCCGTATATTATTAATTTAAATTAAGGTGTACAGATCCAAATTCATCATTTGAGATAAAAATATTTCCACCACTGTGTCCCCTAAAATGACCTCTTTTTGAATGTCTTCTATTTTTTTTAATATAAAATAAAAGACAATGTGTAATGTCTTCTCTTTTTCCAATAAAAAATTCTGGTCACCTTATACGTAAAAAATAGAGTAAGTTAATCATATTTTGTGGCGAGTAACTTTTTTTTTCAGCGAGTGTAATCGAAGTTGAAATTTCGGGCCCTGATATATATATATATATATAAACTACTCTATAAATATAAATAAAAACCTATATAAAGATTGTAGAAAGATATATATAATCTTTCTATAGGTGTTTTAATTCTGTTGATTATTTATAAGCAATAGAATTAAACCTCCTTTGAATAATTAATTAATAAAATCATCATTAAATAGTTTTATGAATAAATATTGTTTCTTTCAAGATATAAATTGAATGGGAATACAGAAACATGTTTTGTTAAAAACAGGTTACAGTATGTGTTCACTTTATTTCTTTTTTTTTTTTACTCTACTGAAGTTAAATGTTTTTACATTAAGCTAAATGTACAAAAATAAAATAAATAATAATGATCTCATTATTACCTTTTTTTTTGTTAAATAACCTTATTTGGTCATTTATTCATTATTATTATTATTTTTTTTTTTATGCTATTTTGTTGTTTTTACTCAGTAGGTATTCGGTATTTATCAATGTAAGAAAATTTTCTACTTCTTAAATCAACGATATTCTAAGTAGAGGAATTTCTTACACGGATTCCGGTATGAATTCTGCGCCCGTGTTCCATCCCTGATATATATACATGCACATGCAAGCACACACACATTCATTTGTGTATTGCTTCATCTATTTATCTGCAATAATTTCTACTTTTAAATTTGCTAAACATAACTACACACATAAATTTCATATTTTAAAATGTATGCTTTTTTAAAAAGCTCGAATAAGCACAAATATTTTAAAAGAAGTAAACACACAAGAATCAAGATTTAATATTTTTATTAAACACATCTTAATTAGATTCAAAAGTGCAATGTGCAATTCAATAATAAAAAATATTTTTCCAATATCTATATTTTAATAATGATGAGCATGTGAAATAACACCAGTACCCTATTCAAAATAATTTGCGACAAATACACTTATAAATAATAATATAAATTATTTGAAGGATTAATTCTCTTTTAGAAGTTTATTTGTTTATTTTCCGTTTATGATGGAATTGTAAACTTATCAATTATAGCAATTTATCAATATGAAGACTGTACTTGAATGCATGTAACTTTTATTCATAGAGATTCTTCCAAGAGATGAAACAAATTCATTTTTAATAATTTGTATTCAAATATTAAGAACTAAAAAAAAAAAAAAAAAAAAGTAGTTAAAATAAAATTATATATAGAAAAAATTAAAGAAAAAAACCTAATCTATCTATCTATATATATATATCTTTTTTTTTTTTTTTTTTTTTTTTCCCCTAGTATAACACTAATAGGTTTGAAATTTCAGTTATATTTCAAAAGAGAACAAACTGTTATTGTAAAATAATAAAAATAATTAATTACATTTAATTAAAACTTCATGAATAACCTTTTCAGTTGAAAAGGTTCAAACGAAGGTTCATCCAAACCTTTTCAGTTGAAAAGGTTTGGATTCATGTAAACTGAAGAATAAAAATGAAACTCTTATTTCATAGTATTCAGTATTTTATCACAATTTGAAATTTAATTAATCTTTACTTTCAAATTATTTTGTAAAATTAAATCTTATAAAAAATAAATAAATAAAAAAAGATTTAATGATTTGAATGATTTTACACTTACATTCTTCCCTTGGATGTTCAATATATTCTATTTGTTATAGCTATATATTGTTTAATTGTTAAAATGCAAGGCAAAACATTATGTGGGGAATGCCTTTTTATAAACATACATTAAAGTTCGCACTGTATAATAAGTTTCATCAAGGAGGAAGATATTTTTAAAATGAAACTAAAAATCTGTTAGCACAGAATTACTGATAAGTCTTTCAAATTAATAGCGCATTAGCAGCATTTGTAATCTGAATGTTATAAATAATAATAATTCATTATAATAATCAAACACGAGGAAGGAAGACTGAGTTAATCAATGAATAATTACATATGGAAATAAAGCATTTTACAACAATAGCCATTGAAAACGTAAAATAATAATAATAATAATAAATAATAATAATAATGCTCCCCCTCCCTCTCTCTATATATATACAGCCTGTTTTTTTTTTTTTTTTTTTTTTTCAATCCAAAATTCTTCTGCACAATATGCAATTGTAATATCACCACCTTTATTTTATTTTATTTAAAATAAATATTTCTTATTATTTATTAGAAATAAAACTTAAGCTGCATTTAAAGTCATAAATTTTCGTTTTTTATTTTGTGCATTAAAATTTAGTTGCTCATTAACTTTTTTGCAGTAATTCTTTAAAAATATATTTGTAGACTTTTTACAAATTTCAGTCAATAGAAAGTTAGCCGTATGGTTATTTTCACAGGTTTCTACGTCAAGATAATTTTCGATGATATTTAGAATATCTATTGTTAAATTACATGCTACTGCTCTTTTATTTTGTACTTTTAAAAATGTATTTTCATATTTTGGCGATAGCAGTTTTGAAATAATTATATAATTATGCAATATTATTGTGTTTACACCATTAGTGGGATATTTTAGACCTCCACGATCTAAACTTTTAATTAGCAAAAAACAACGTTTATCTGGTACTAAATCTCTATCTAGTGAAAGTTTGTATTTACAAATTCTACACTTAATTTTTTTAAATATAGAGTGAATACAATATCCTGCAACATAAGTTAATGCTGGATGCAATGATTCTAATTCCTTAATGTTATCATTTGAAATAAATATTTCTCTCAGAAATGGTGGTATACTACAATTTAGTCCATATGCATCATTACTGTCATTTTCTATTGGAGCCATGTTAATTGTACCATGAATATTGGATTTAAGAATTAAAGGTAGCATTGACTGAATTCTGAGTTTTTTTTCTACCTCAAATACTTGTGTCACTGAAACATTATACTGACATCCAGCAAACTGGCGATATTTTCCAAAACGACTTTCTAAAGCATCAGTTTGTAATTGACCTGTCAAAATACAATCAAACCCCAATTCTTCAACACAATATTTTGTTAATTCAATAGTAGCATATGTTGTTTGTTTCAATGCTTGCATAGTCTCTCGAGAAAGTTTTCCAGATTGCATGCTTAATCTCTCCCATTTTTCTAGCCAGTTTAGAAATATATGTAAATAAAAGAAACCTTCATTATCCTCATTTGAAGTTAATGGATATTGGTGAATATTACGCTTATGAAGTCCTTTAAATACAGATTTTACATTCATAATCTCAAACCAAATATTAATAATTCTTAAGTAATTTGCAGTATCAATAGCATTTGAGATATTATTACTGGGACCTACAATTTTTAAACTTTCACAAACAGTGTCATTGAATATGTTTAAAGCTAATTGAACATTTTCTCTTTCAATATTTGTAGGACACAATGACTTTACAGTTAATATATGGGCGCATTTAACAAGCCCATCTCTTTCTAACTCATAAAGTTTTCTTAAAGCAATAAATGAAGCTATTTTAATACAGTCTTCATTTGTATCTGACACAGAATCAAATGCTGGATAAAACATGGATTGTTCAGAATTTTTTTGATTAAGCCAATTATTTCTTATAGATTTCAGTAAATGAACAGAATCAATAATGTAAAAGATAGGGTTTTTTTTTTTATTTGCTGGATTTGGGTAACATATGCTTAATTTTGGAGGCTGTGCAAAAAGAGATACAGCTTTTTTATTAATGGCATTGTTATCACTAGTTATGCAAATGACATTAAAACCAATATTTTCAAATTTTAGAATTATTTTTGAAATAATGGTATGTAACATTTCCGCTGATATTGTTTTCACAGGTAAAATACGGATAACATCCTTATAGGCTGATTTTAAACTCTGGATCATAAATACAAAAGCAGAATTTGCAACTTTTTCTGAATTATATGATGTGCCAATTATATCCCCACATTTAAAATCTAAAAATTCCTTTAAATGAATTTCATCCATCATAATATTTATATTTTTATCACAGTCTTTAAGGTAATGAAATTTTTCTTGGGCATATAGCAAAAAATTCTCATCAAAAGATTGTATTCTAGGATCAATATTGTAAGACGAAGAGAGTTTATGTAACGTGTTGGGATGAGGTAAAATCAAAACAGACCTATTTCTTAGAAATCTATAGCTGTGTGATGAAATTGAGTGCAATAAACAGCATAAAACTAAAAGATCTGAACTATACCTACGTCTGGTTTTACTTATCCCTAATAACTGAATTTGTTCAAATAAAAAATCTATTATTTCGTATTCACTTTGGGAAAGAATTTGTTTCATCTCTTGAAAAATATCTTTAATTATGGATTTTAAATAATTTAATTTACTATCTGAAGTATTATTATTATAATTATTTAATTTTTCTAATAAAGACAAAAGAGAATTTATATTATTAATGCAGATTGGCAAATTGATATTATCAATGTTAGTTAAAGATATATTCTTATAAAAAACACTTACCATTAAGTCTTTATCAATGACTACGGAAATAATTATTTCGGGTACTGGCGTTGATGACAAATGTATAAAAATAATTTTAGAGTCTAATGTTATAGTTGTGAAGGTATTAAGAATATCTATTGTTTTTAAAATATCTGAAAGTTCATTCAAATTATGAAAAGAAGATTTCTCTTCTTGCATTTTTTGTTCTTCTAAACTTAATAGAATTACTTTTGAAAGTTGCTCGTTTTCGATCCTTTCATATTTGTCCGCCGGAGCTTCTCTAGATTTCTTGTTTTTAGATAAGTATGAGGGACATCCTTCAAATATGCAAGGAATTGCATCTTTTTTCAATCTGGGCTGTAACAAAGAGGCACAATTTTTTTTTTTCCTGTTGCAGGGTCATAGCTTTCTGCAGAACGTCTAATGTCTTCAACTTTAAAATGCAATTCACACACCTAAAGTGTAAATAATGTAAAATTTAAAATTTGCATTTTTATTATTATTATTATTAATGAAAAACTGTTACATTTTAGTAATTTTAATTTTATAGCTATGAAATTATATTATACTTTTACGGTAATGTTAAAATATGAAATTAATATTTTACATATTAATTTTAATTTTATAATTGTGGAATAAATAATATTACTTTTACAGTATTACTGTTCAAATAGGAAAAATAAAATTTATGCTAAAATAATTTTATACCTTTAATGATATCATTTTTGCATTTTAAAAATAAAAGGAGACATTTATTAATAAAATCACTGAAAATTTTCTAGACTCACAATAACTCTAATTTTATGCCCAAATTAATATCACTTTATTTTAATATTATTAACTCTGTATTTTATTGGATTACTTAAATATTATATTAAAATTATTTTAAAATTTAAGAAAAAAGAAATTTTTATTGATGAAATTATTGAAATATTTCTTACTTATGAATACTTTTTTTCTTTTAAACCGTGAAGTAATATTAATTTTATAATACTATTAAACAGGTAAATTACAATATTATACTAAAATAAATTAAAAATTTTCTTTTTTAAATTCAATGAAATAGAGATTTTGGTGATAAAATTACTGAAAATTTTCTTGCCTCTGAAGAAATATAATTTTGGGACTCAGAAATAATATTACTTAAATTTAGTGCAATATTAATTGTTTAAATATTAATAGATGTATAAATTACCTCTAAAAAAAGAGTTAAATTGAGCACATGTCATTTGTTAATTATATTAGAAACACTTTAAACACACGTAAAATTAAATTTTATTTAAAAGATGTTAAAAATTTTTATCCGACGCTTTTCGCTTTAATAGTAAAGCATGTTTCTAATATAATTAATAGACGTAATTTAACATTATATTAAATTAATTTAAATAATAATTTTTTTTTCTTTGAAATTCAGACGAATGAAAATGTAAACAAATTAATTCTGTTTAATTCATGCATTAACTAATACTTCTCAGCAAATTTTATATTTATCAACCTAATTCTGCGTAACTATACAGCTTTAAAAAATTTCCATTCACTCCTAACTAAAATAACTTATAAAACATAAATTTAACTTACCTTAAAATTTGCAGTAATAATAATATCTTTTCGAGGAATGGTATTAATCCATTTTTCTCGTAATTCTGGATCCTTTGGTAAGCTAAAATAGACACTTTAGGTCCTGTGGCATAATTGCCATTACAAAATGGTATGCTACATTTAAAAACCATAATTTAAGATTTAATTATCTTAAAAAATTCATAATTAACGAAAGGAGAACCACGTGCGGAACAATATTAATGGGGAAATCGCACATTTTTCATTTTGACTTGTAAATGATAGAGCATGAAAATACAAACATTTTGATACCATTTTTATGCATATTTGAAAACCGGATGCTTTAATAAATTAACTTTAAAAGGCGTAGTTCTCATGTTGGCGGGAAAACGCTGCGTCACGTGATACCTATCGTGACGTCACTATCCATGAAATGAACTGCCGGCTGAATTTCTCCCTCTTGTATTGTAAAGAAAAATCGTGCATTCAGCGAAATTTTGTATTCTTTCTTTAAAAAAAAATATATTAAAACTATTTGAACTCATTAAAGATCACTTCATTCTATAAATGACACCAAGTTTCAATGATATTTTTTTGTACTCGCCTGCTGTTATTAATCCAAATTAAACTATAATCGAAATAATAGTTGATCAATAGAATTTTCTTAAAGAATGTTTTTAGTATGCTATGCCACAGATGTATCTTTTAAATACTTGTTTTGTTTCATTTTATTATGTTTTATAGATTTATTATTATTTTATTATTATTATAGACTGAGTACAGAAATAAAATATTGGGATTGAGTAATAATATTTAACTGAATAATATGCATATTTTCATTGCTTAAATACGCTAGAATAGTTTATGCTAAATTAACCTAAATTAGATTACTTTTATAATTATGAGATGCCAGTATATCTGCATATATATATATATATATATATATATATATATATATATATATATATATATAAAACTTTTTTAATACATTTCAATATTATAATTTAACAATATTTCTATTAAAATAGCTGCTGAAGATTGTGAATAATTAGAAACATTATAGTGATGCAGTTTGAGAAATTGAAAAGTATTTAAGGAAAATTGCATTAGCTTATCATTCTAAATAAATAAATAAAATTAAAAGAAGGTCTCCGTACAAAAATATTAATATTATTTATATATGTATATATATATATAGAAACGCGTTTAGTTATTTTTATAATGTAATTACTTTTTTATTTGGAAAAATTTAAAAATAGAAAGAAAAGATTAATAGAAATAGAAAGTAATAATAATAATAACAACATTTAGCAATAGGAAAGATATAAAGTACTTTAAAATAAAATAAACACATGAAATATATGTAAAATGTAATAATACCTTATAAGTTATACATGATCTAGTTATAAATATGAATGGTATTAAATAATTAATTAAAAATTTGCAGTAAATTTAAGCAATCAAACGCAATATATACACTGGTGGACAATTGCTAAGACGGATGACAATAACTAAGCTATTGTCATCCGTCCTTAGCAATTGTCCACCAGTGTATATATATATATATATATATATATATATATATATATATATTAAATTCATTTATCAATGAAGCCTTAATGTAAAATCCAAATATGTTTAGAATATATCAGGGGTCGATCCAGGTAAAAACTGGGACCCATTTGCTTCCCCTTCACAAAATCCAAATATCTAAAATGGGCCCCTTTAGAAAATTCAAATCCATAAAATGGGGTCTCGTCACAAAATTCAGATTCATAACAACAGGCCTTTCTCAAGATTTATTTTTAAAAAGATGATGATTTTGTAAAAGTTTTCCACGTTAACAATATTATTTTTAATGAGTGTGTATACTTGACTCAGTAATATGCTGTTAACTTGATAATGAACATTAGATAGAGTAACTTCTTAAGTGAAAGGTTTCGTGTGATAATTCTTTTTATCACAAAAAGAAATAAATTTTCACAAAAATATTTTGTTTTTCACAAAAAAAAAAAAAAAAAAAAAAAATGTTTTTTTACAAAAATTAGCCCCAAAAGTAAACCTGGAACAACCCTTGCATATACTATAACTGACGGTCTTCGCCTGCTTCGCTGGTCGCTAAATTTAATAAATTAAAAAAAAAAAAAAAAAAAAAAACTTTTATTTCTTTTATATCATTCTATAAACAAAAAATAAATAAATAGATAATTAAAAAATAAATTCATTGAAATCGCTCTTAACATCGTTTTGGTTATTCACAGCCTGCGGCAACTTCTTTCCCTCCAGTGTACCCTGCTTTTTTGGATCTGGGTTCTTATTGCACGCAGCAATGTCTTTCGTGGGCACTTCAATTTGTGTACATATCAGTAAGCGAAAGCTGCTATTATTCAAAAACTAAGATTTTAAGGATAGCTGTATCTCAGCATCTATTAAATATACTTTAATTTTGGCACCATGTACTTTATTGCAATCACTTTTTCTGCTATATTACCATTTCATTTCGATTAGTACAATAAATAAATAAATAACAAAATATTTTCTTTTCAAAGGAATTAAATAAATAATAAATGAGTTTTTATTAAATTTAAATTTTAATAAGACTAATCCTTTATGCGATATTAACATTATCCCGATAAAAACATTTAATTATATTTTCCTTTTGAAATGAATTAAATAAATAAATAGTTGTGTAACAGCCGTTGCTAATGTAAACAACGTAGAACAATATAATTCAAATAAATTTAAGAAAATTAAAAGGAAAAATAAATGGATAAAATTGAAATATATATATATATATATATATATATATATATATATATAAATAAAAATTACTTAAAAAATTATAAAAAGTAATTTTTTTTTAATAAAATAAAATAAAAATAATAAATAAATAATGCAATTTGAAAATAACATTTTTTTTTCGTTGCAAAAACATGAAGTAAATATTAAATACATAATTAATGACTGCTCTATAAAATAATCATATATAATTTATAAAATAACATAATTAAAAAATTCTTGTTAAAAAATAATAATAATAATAAAATAAATAATCAGTAAAATATATTTTTATGTACTATGAAATTTTAATGAATATTTAAATTATAATTAAATCTTTAAGCATACATTATGAAAAAAGAAATATTCTCACATACAAGCATCTAAAAAATTAGAGAAATGTAAAAAAATACTACTAATATATTAAAGCAATGCTAAAATTCTATTATGAAGACGTTTATAATTTTCAAAATATGAATACAGAACAAATCTAGATCGTTTAGCTTTAGCTACTCTTATATTTATGCGCTAATAAAATCGAGGTTTCTTCTCAAAAATGAAAATATGGATAGAGCATCTATTTTCGGAACATTTTCCGATTGCTCTTTTACAAATCCAAAATCGACATTATACAAATAAAAATAGAAATATATATATATAAGATATAGTATAGTTATGGAAGGTTTAAGTTATTTCTTACAAAAGGTAAAAATTTTAAGAATAAACTATAAAATACAGATTAGAATAGAGCGAACAAAAGAAAAGCAAGCGGTAAAAGAGTGTAAACATTCACACTTCGTGTACTGTGACGTCAAAACCCCTCACGGAGCGTTTTCGGATCACGTGGTTTTGTTTAGGTTTTTAGCGATTTTAAAACGCTAATTAAAAGTTAATTTGAAATAATTTTACGATTTTAATTGGATTTTTCGGATTCCCAAGATTGATTTTATCGATTACAATTAAAAGAAATTGTTTTTCCTTCCGTGTGCAACTTCCCCATCCTACGCTAAGCTGATAGTATTTCCCGTTCCCCTTGTGTGCAGAAATCCTGTTTGAAGGGTTACAAAAATTCGAAGAGCGATAACCTCTTCGTACTAGGTAGCCTATCCGAATATCATCGGCCTAACTATGGTTCCGCCAACTACCTTTAAGGAAGCTGTTGGAAGGCTTTCTTTATCTACAGGGGGTAGTGGCTGTACACATAATTTATAGTATTATGTACAATAGCTCTCAGAATATTTCATACACATCAGATAAAAATATGAAAGATAATCTCTTACATTATTCTTATAACGGCTTTTCATTTCTATGTATTTTGTCTTAAAAAAAAAAAAAAAAAAAAAAAAAAAGCGTGAGAGAGAAAGAAAGAAAAGAAAAAATTTTAATTACAGGAGTTCAGTTCTTTATTTAAATTTTAAATCTTTTTTTTTTTCTTTTTTTTTATAATTTTATTTATTTATTTATTTTAAGAGAAAGAAAGCAAAAAAGTTTGGTAGATTGGTAGTTTTTTTTTTATGGTGCTAGGTCCAAATTAGGACATAAGGAAGGAAAGAATGAAAGAAAGAAGAAAAAAAAAAAAAAAAAGCAGAAGAAGAAGAGAATAAAAAGACTGCACACGAAATTTTGAAATATCGTTTAGACAATCATAACATTCCTCATCGTATTAATATTTAGTTATAATGTAACAAATATTTTTTAATGATATAACGTATTAGAAAACCCGAAATTTCTCCAAAGTTGGAAATAAGTAAATAGATAATAAACAGTATTTTCGCCAAAATGTCGCAAAACTCGTAAAGATAGCAAATCACCTCCCTTTGCACCCTCAACCGATTTCAAGGTAATAGCAGGGATGGAACACGGGCGCAGAATTCATACCGGAATCTGTTTAAGAAATTTTACAACCTATAATATCGTTGATTTAAGAAGTAGAAAATTTTCTTACATTGAGAGTGGTATGAATACTGCGCCCGTGCTCCATCCCTGTAATAGAATCGTCGTTGCCTACGTCACGCTTGATTGACAGGGGCCAACTCGTGAAAGTCGAACTATATTTTCCCGTGATATATGTAAGTTTATTGTGTACGTATATGTATGCAAATGAAACAAGAATTTCTATTATAGTATTACATCGGTTCGGGTAATCCGATCTGGTAAGACTCGAATTTGCATTAATTTTTTCACACGCAATATATATGTATATATATATATTATTTTCAAAAGAATTTCTAATGATTTTTCTTTTTTATGATAAATATAACAACCTTTTGGATGCAGAAATTGGATGACACTTCTAAGTAACATGACTCATGACATGAATTTAATTGCAATTGCGTTAATACTTAATATTATAAATTTTCTATGAGACAAATTTTCTAGCCACCGAATGTATATTTGCCTCATTATTTTATTCTTATATATTGTCAAAATATTTCGAACAGGGACTTTTTAAGTTTTAATATATAAGAAATTTTGCAATATGATACACTGAAATTTAAAGTTAGATTAGTAATTATTAATATATGATTATAATATTATATTTATATTAAAAATTACTAATTTTATAATAAACAAAACTTCATTATGTGAAATTAGTAACATTTTATCCTTTAAAAGATTTGCTCAATAATTAACTGTATTTTATGTAATAAAATTTTAATTTTGTTTCTTATATAACATAGATTTAACTATACATTATTGCGGGTCGGGTGTGGGTCTGAAGCTGCTGGTTCGTGTCGGGTTTTTGGGTAAATAGTCGTTTTGTGAGACAAGTTTACCCAACTCTCGCTTATTCTAATTCATATACAGCGCAGCTGATTCAGTTTTTTGTAGGGAATCTTCGGCGAATGACTATTTTTTTTTTTTTTTTTTTTTAAGAGATATGACGCATAAATAATCAAAAATTATTATTATTATTATTTTCACTCTACCTGAATCTGATCCAGATAAATGAAAAGTTTATATGTAATTTTTTTCTGTTTGGATTTATTATCTTTTATATTATTTGTAATATTATTACATTTTTTGTTAATACTTTTAAGCATTTTAACTATTTTGTTGCGTTTTTCTCAAAAACAGACACATGTTTTCACCATATTTATTTTTTATATTACACATATTTTTTTCCAAACATCATAAATTATGTTGAATTTCATTCTTTATTTGAATTTCATTCTTTATTTAAGTACAAAATTTGAAAATAATAATAATAATAATAATAATAAAATCTTTAAATACTCTTTATATTTCTGCAAATATTGTAAATGATCTGAAAAAGTTACAAGCTGTCCGAATATCCCCCCCCCCCCGAGTTATATCTAATACTCGCTGCAATTCTCATAGTTATAGGAAGTTTTATTAAAAACCATAACCTGGGGCTCTACAACGAACACTTCGTAACCTTTTCACTGCCGAGTTCTAGCCGAGAATTCTGTGCTGTGATGTCATTTTTCGACAATCACGAAAAAGTGCTACAACGAACTCATCGGAAGCTTCTGACTGCCGGTATTTATCTTCGTTATCTACCTCTAAAATCTCACCCACTGAAAGCTAGTGAAATCGCGATTACGAAGTGAGAACTTGGTCAGCCATTTTTAGTACAAAAAACCGATGAATTAATAAAATCTTTTTGGAAAAAAATGGAACCGACTCCAAAAAGCAACTACTATTCAAACAACTAAAAAAAAAAAAAAAAAAAAAAAAAGTGAAATGAAACTGTAACTTGCGCCTAAAAGTATAAAATAATTTCCTTCGCTAAACAACCTATAACACTACAATTAATCATAACTTTTGAAGTCGGCGCAAAATTAAATAAGTTTTTAAAGGTTTGTTTTTAGATCGGTAGCAACAAATGCTTTTGTCTCGAATAATCCATTTTCATGTTTCCTTTATTATTTTATCACTATACAATTGGTCCATTAGTAGCATCTACATAGAACAGTGAACCTTCTTCACAGTGTGGAATTTATGTTTCTACGAAGTTAGAGTTTCCTTTTCAAATTTGGTTTAACTTTGATAACTATCATCCTTGGTGGCCTTTGGATTTGGCGATCAAAACGCAACGCAAAAATATACGCGCAAGATGTATATTTTCAATTTTCATAATATATATTGTGCGAAGTATTGTTTCATATTCTTAATTACTCTCTTAATATACCTTATCAAAACAATCATGATATCCCAAAGAAATTAAATAGGTTTGCCAGATAATTTTGCGATTTTTTTTTTACCAAGAACGTCAGATACCAGCATCTTCGCCAACTTTTGCTGCGTACGAAATCTTATTTATTTTCTTGAATCAAAGTAGTTTTCGGATGCGTTTTGCAGGTGACAATGTGAGATGTGTATTTTGAATAGGATCTGATTTTTGTATTGAATAAAGTTATCAATTTTTTTTTTTAATTTTGCGCCGACTTCAAAAGTTATGATTAATTGTAGTGTTATAGGTTGTTTGGCGAAGGAAATTATTTTATACTTTTAGGCGCAATTTACAGTTTCATTTCATACCAATTTTTTTTTTTTTTTTAGTTGTTTGAATAGTAGTTGCTTTTTGGAGTCGGTTCTATTATTTTACAAAAAGATTTTATTTTTCTCTTTTCAATGAAAACTTATTCATAAAGTAGAACATCAAAAGACGTTCGACGGCATTTTCACAAATCACAACTTCCAAGAAAAGTGACATAACTCAAAAAATGGTTTATGTCACTGAAAAATACATGAAATGCGCCCAATGTGAACAAAAAAGTTACATCTCCAGCTAGAAAGTTATCCACTCGAGAGAGAGTTGTGTCCGTTTTATTCTAGTCAAGTTATTTTTAAGTTGATTTGTCTCAAATGCTGCATTTGTGTTTCTTGCCTTTATCGGATATGAGCAAAAAACCATCTACTGAATGCACATACGTTAAAATAAAAAGTCTTTAGAAATGCAAAGAACGGATACGCTGTATTCGTAACCAAAAATTCTGTTAGGCATCTATATTGAACTTTACAGTGAATAAGTGTCACCCGCTGCGCTGAATATTGCGCAGCGTAAAGTTAAAACAAAGAGTAAAATATGCATTGCAGCTGACGGACAGAAGTTTCAACATCGATACTTACATACTGCTTTTACCAGTGTAGCTGCATCCGTTCAGCAGTTAAATTGAGAACAGACTTTTCTGAGTATCATGTAATTTGTTTATACCTTAATGAAATGATAATGAAACCTATTTCAGGCCAAGATCATTATGACAACAAAAAAAGTATTAAAATTAAATCATCTCTTACGAAGTTATAAGCTAACAAATTTCAACAACAACAACAACAACAACAATGAGAAACCTGGTTTGTATTGAGAACCTCTTTCTTTATGAAGTCGGTTTAAAACGTCTATGCGTTAATCGATGTGACCGCTTACAATAACCATACTTTGAATTTTACATAGCATAGATGTCATCCGCTACGCTACAACATATTCAATGTCGTTCAAGTGTGCACAAAATAGGAAATTGTGAACAAACAAATGCACGTTTTAAGTGTTCTGTTTTTAGTATTAATGTCTAAACTATCGTTTCGTACTAAATCGATGGTGCTCTGCAACTTTATAATTAACTTTTTTCCCATGTCTTGAACCGTTTCCGGGATAGGAACGCTAACTCCACTGTTTTCCACCAGGTGGCGCGGTTGAATCGCGTAGCACATGTCCAATTTACTATACCTACATACCACTTTTATGACTATAGCTGCAGCTGTTCAGCAGTTAAAAGAGTCGGGATTGACTTTTTTGGGCACCCTGTATTTTCTTTTGATCGTAAATATATTACAATGGGACCTATTTCAGACCAAGACCTTTACAATAAAACAAAAAATATCAAAATTGGGTCATCCGTTCAGAAGTTATGAGCTAACAAACAAAAACAAAAACAAAAAAAGCAAACGCTTTGAATTGAAAAATTTCTCCATTTTGAAATCGGTTAATTAGAGCATATCTTACGAAGTTATAAGCTTACAAACACCAACAACAACACATGGCTCGAATTAAGAACACCAACACCCTCCTTTCTGAAGTTGGTTGAAAACGACTTTGTGCTAATCGATGTGACCGCTTACAGTAACAGTACTTTGAACTAGTGCTGGACGATATCAGAAATTAAATATCGCGATATATCACCAAGTTAATATCGATATTAGCGATATATTGCGATATTTCTTTCAAGGCAGAAAAAAATAGACATTTGTTATTTTTTAAAGACATATGCACACGAATTTTAAAGTATACAAGTATAGAGTGTTTTCCATGTATTTTCTGGTATATTACTACCATAACTTTATCATAAAAAAAAAAAATCATAAAAAGTGAATTAATGTTTTGTGTTTCTTATAACTTATACTATTGCTTTTTAGTATACCTCTGTATAGTTTATCCTCTATTCTTCCCATTTTAAGCTTTAATTATTTTAAAATCATATTTTAACACAGCTAATATGTGACCTGTGTTTTATTTGTACCAAGTATATCAAAATTCATAATTCTACTAAAAATAAAGCTTCAGAAAAATTGTCTTAAGATGTAGGTATTAAATAAAAATGAAAATCATTTTAATTAGTTCAGAATTGCCATTGAATACACCTTTTTTTGGTTGTAGAAAGTAATATTTTTTACTTAAAACTCTTATATGCATCCTAAATGTCAGTTACTTGTCATTTTAATTTTTGTATCCTCTTACCAAATCATTACAATATCTTTTAAATATATATGTTAAATTCACATTCGTAATAGTTTCACAGTAATTGAAATTTGAATTACATATTATAATGTGTGTGTGTGTGTCTGTGTGTGTGTGTGTGTGTGTATTTATGTATACATTGTCAGTATAAAAATTATATTATTTAAACAAAATTATGTTGAAGTTTCATTTTGTTACTTAAAGTAACTCATTTTGCATTTAAACCAATTTTATTTAACATGTACGGCTTTAAAAATAAAATAAATAAATAAATAAACGGAAAGAGAAATATAAATGCTACATAAAAAAAGTAATAAACTATTCAATATTATATAATTCTATAAAGAAACTGTCACTGTAAAATTACTGACGATAAAACTTTATTTTACATCAGTTAGATAGCACCCTTTCTCCCTTCCCATGTTATCCAATAGGATTTTTGTCGCTTCGTTTTATAAAAATATTTTATTCAAAAATGAACTTTTTCGAATTCTGTTGTTTGAATATTACTCTTTGAACAGGTCGTCTTTTAGCTTAGTGAGCAATTTTTCGAAAAAATAAATTTAAATATTTTACTTAGAGATCCACACTTTACCCATAATTTACTTATTGAAATAAAATATTTAAATTAATTTTTTCGAAAAATTGCTCACTAAGCTAAAAGGCGACCCGTTCAAAGAGTAATATTCAAAAAACAGAATTTGAAAAACTTCATTTTTGAATGAGATATTTTTATAAAACGAAGCAACGAAAATCCCATTGGATAACATGGGAAAGGAGAAAGGAAGCTATCTGACTGATGTACAGTCTTAATAAAAAAAATATTTTATCGAAATATTTAATAATAATAAAATAATATTAAAAAAAAATACATTCCATAATTGCTTATATTTTCAGAAGTTTTTTATTAAACGCTAAGAAAATTTGCAAAAAAACTCTTCTAGTAGATATCAGTTCAGTGACGCCAGATGGTCGAAAATTATTTCCCCAAACAAGTCTTCAAATTTCCCCAAATCACGTTTTTTTTTTTTTTTTTTTTTTTTTTTCGAAAAAATCCCCAACTTGATTTCTACTAAAAAGGGAAAATAAAAATTTTTCAAAAAAAAAATATCAAGCAGATTTTTCTATGATTTAAGCTCAGATTTTTCCCCAAATGAAGGCAATTTTTGAAAAAATCCCCAAATAACAATAAAGCTATTGAAAGTCTCTAGACATAGGGATAAATCATTACGTTACCAACATTGACAGAAAGTTGAAAAACGCCCCAGATTTGTCCCCAAAAATTTTAGAATTCCCCAAAAAAGTCCCCACAAACATTTGGTCTCCAAAATTGTCCCCAGAAGCCTCAAAACTCCCTAAAATGGGGACAAAATCCCCAATCTGGCATCACTGTATCAGTTCGGCTTTGATGATCTTTATTAAACACATGTTGAAGCATGTTATTGGCCATTTTATATCGACACTTTGAAATAGACCGATATTAATGAACCAATAGCAGGAAAGGAGCTAAAACAGAAGATATTGTTTTCATTCGTCATATTGCCTTTTCTGTGGTTTCCATCACCTACGATATGCATGAATGTAGAGTGGGAATCTGGGAAATCAGTATAGTGTAATATATCAGAACCCATAATAGATATCTCGGATAGGGATATATCGTTTCGACTAATATCAAATCACTTTCCTAATAAACACACCTGCTGATTATAGGTATTGTGATATTGGAGTATGTCTGATGAATTTTTTCTGAAGGGGTAGAACCGTGACCTTGAACGAAGTCAGCTTATTCACGGGATAATCAAAGCAGATGGCTTTCAATAAATATTTTTTTATTATTATTATTATTATTATTATTATTATTATTTTTTATGCGGTGGCCTTTTTAAAGCAGTGATGTTTAGATTTGAGTTTATGAAGGATGAGGAAGTATATGTATATGTGTTGCAATAGAAATCGTTTGGCGTGGGGCTATTTTTTCTAGTTTATCAGTGAGTAATTAGAGGAAAGTAGAAAATGAGTATTAAAATAAGATATTCGGCGCTTTTTTTCTTCCGGTTTCGCTCTCGTTAGCTGTTGTATGTTGGCTGATCGGGTTTCATTCGCTCGAGTTTCGTTCACTCGGGTGCGCACTCGGCAATATCGTTAAAGGGATATATTGGAGGAGCTAGATCTTAAATATTGTTATCGGGATATTAAAAAAATATCGATACTTAGGGATATATTGATAAATAATCCAGCCCTACTTTGAACCACAGAGTATACGTGTCATATCACAAAGGGACCTACTTCAGACCAAATTCTTTACAACAAAACAAAAAGTATCAAGTAACCTGTTAGAATGGTAATTCTAACACTTTTAAAATTAATTAATTTTTATTAAATTCCCCGGAAAATATTTTCGTTTCTTTTATTTAATTAATTGTTCCAATTTATTCCTTTAAAATTCCTCGATTTGCAATAATAGAAAAGTTCAAAATTTCATGTGAAACGTTTTGTTTGTAAACAAACCAGAATTGATATCCGGGACCGATCTCTGCGAAACGTAAACAAACGTTTTCACCTATTAAAAAATTAATTTTCATAAAACGCTCAGATCGTTTTAAAATTATTTTATATCGGCCGCAATTAATTCAAAACCAATTTTAATAATTTTCCTAACTTTCAGATTCCCTTAATTAAAATCAGTGACGTCATTTCCATTTATGATTTTCAAATTCTTCTTCTAGAATGTTCGATTCGGTCCGCAGCGAATATATCGCTACGCCGATTCAAAGTGTGGCGTCACTACAGGAAAATGTGTTTCTTCAATATTTAACATTCATTCCATAAAATGAGCCGATATAAAATATTCCTCTCTTAAAATTAAATTCATTTATTCTCATCTTATTTTTATTTATTCAACAGACGATCCAAATAAAATATTTGTTTTTTTGAACTATTTACCACGCGCCCGTATACTCCGATAAATAGTCTCAAGCTCGCGGGAAAATTGGATATTCGTCAGCGTCACTCTCTCTGGTAAGCTCTTGTGGAAGAAGGTGGTGTGTTTTTCGCCGCTCGGCGGCATCGGCTTACAGCCGATGCGCGCGAATAGTTTTACGGATAGGCATACTTAAAATGATTTCTAAACCAAGCTTTCGAGTTAAATATATTTTGTTCGAATCTACATTCAAGCAAACATCAAATGATGGAAGATACCAATAAAGTGTATATCTGCAAGACTCATCGACATTCCGGGCACCTTACTAGGCCTAACTCGAGGCTTGGGGAAGGATCATCCGCTGCTGGTTGTCTTAAATAGGAAATCATCTCTATCGGGGATCTACTTCGTTTTTCTATTATTCAAAGCATCTTGTGGTGCGATGAAGGAGCAAAAAGACTTATTTTAGCTCCAATTACCTAATTTTTTCAATCAACAATCATCTTACAGTGGTGTAGCAAAGCAGAATAATGAAAATAGTTAAGATGCACCGAACGTAACAACTTCAACTTTATGCTATCAAGCCGATACTAATTTACTTCATGAGAGATACCATAGCTATGTAGAGGATAAAAGGAATTGTGAGTGGAAAAATAATTGGAGGAACGATCTTTAAGTCGTATATATTGTGTTTGAAATATGATAGGCCATGAACTTCATTGACTTGAGAGACTAACTTTCTTTAAAACACTCATACTCAGGCCTATGATAGTACCCTCCTTCCAAATATGTAATACGAAAGATTCTTTAACATATCCTATAATTTGATTATAACAATCCTCTGTCAGATTCTGCAAAGTAATGTAATAGCAATTTAAAATGATGCACGTACCGGTACGTCTACGTCAACAATATATTTTTGTATGTGGTTTACAAGGAATTAGAAGTGCTTATAATAAAGAATGTGTGTAATTACGAGATAAGTGTCATAGTAAATCAATTTTATGTGCATTTGAACCAGTTAACCTTTATTTTTCAGGTATATGTTATTTCTTCATGGGGTAAGTTATCTTTTAAATGTACTTCATTAATTTTTCTATTATTGTTTTATTTATTTAATTTAAATGATTATTATATTTTAGGATATAAAAGTTTTGGCAATTCGGCAGTTTAATATATACATATATACGGCACAACTAAATTAATGTACTACCACTAATTTAATTACTTCCGGCCTTTAATCGATCTATTAATTTTCATTATTTACTAACTTTATATTTTCCAAAAAATCCAAAAATCTAAGTTTTCTTGTTTAACATAACCGTATTTTGAACTATATAGCGTATGTCTCCCCAGCTACACTACAACGTGTGCAATGTAGCTCAAGTGTGCATAGTGTAAGAAATTGCGAACAAACAAATGCACGTTTTTAGCATTGTATTTTTAGCATCAATGTCTAAACTACAATGGATTCGTACTAAATCGATGATGCTCTGCAATTTTATAATTCACTTTTCCCCCCTGTCTTGAACCGTTTCCGAGATAGGAAAGTTAGCATGAATGTCTAAACTATCTTTTTGTACTAAATCGGTGCTACTCTTCAACTTTGTAATTCACTTTATCTTTAGAACCGATTTCGATCTTGGAACACTAACTCCGCTATTTTCTACCAGGTGGCGCTTCAAGCGGTTTAACCTTGTACTGCATGGCCACATTGCTCCACTTACAAACCATTTTTATCACTCTAGTTGCAACCGTTTAGCAGTTAAAAGAGTTGGGACTGATTTTTTTGGGCACCCTGTATTTTCTTTAGATCGTAAAGATATTACAATGGGACCTATTTTAGATCAAAACCTTTTCAACAAAACAAAAATTATCAAAATCGGAGCATCAGTTCAGAAGTTATGAGCTAACAAACATAAAAAAAAACATACGGTTTGAATTGAGAACCTTCCTTCTTTTTTGAAGTAGGTTAAAAAAGGGCCTTTTCTGCTATGTTATAAATGTAAATTTTTGCTAAAAAATTTCCGGGATGAGTGAAATGGCATGGCGGACAGCGAGGGAATTTCAAATCAACAGAAAATGAATCACAACGCCCTCTATGCATACAAATTGGTCATGGCATAATAATTTGTGGCCACAACAGAAAAAACATGATGTTGCCAGTGTGCTGATAGCCTGCATAAGGCCAATTGTGTTTATGCCACTTCTGGGCCACCGACCATTTTTCTTTAGGTCTTCATAACTGCTGGCAGCCATAAACGACCCACTGCTGGAGTTATATGGGGCAACCGGCAACTGATGGCAAGTGCAGGATGCCAGCTGTAGGCCACAACGAGCCCATCAGTATAAGTTTTGCTGGGTTTCTGTGGTGATTCATTTGGCAGTCTATTAATCGATCTCATTCTTTTCTTTAATCAAAAATAAATAAAATAAAATATATATATACATATTTCAGTGAAAGGGGAGCAAATACAGCATCAAAGCAACCCCTCCCCCCCCCCCACACCAACTGCGTTATTGTATTGACACCGCACTCCTGTTTGCTTTTTCGCCTGATGAAAGGTCATTCTGTTATTTCGATCCAAAACAGGTTTTTCCCTTTTTTTTTTGGTGGTGGGGGGGGGTTGCAGGGGGCGGTAGCCTGTTGTTAGAGCGCCGAGCTCGCAATTGGAAGATTGCGGGTTCGGTACTCGAGCCAGCCAAAGCGTGTACACTAATGGTGGCTGGTGCACGTAAAATTTGTCATGGCCGCAATGTCCTCCATGCTCTCATCAAAATTATACCTCTGCGGTTCACCGAAGCGGGAGAGCGATTCCTTTCGTAGAGGATCAAAATCGTGATGGAATGTCTCCGGACCACCTCTAGGTGTGAGTCCCAGACCGTCGCCAGTTGCCCATTGCGTAGCACTATTGCGACGTAAAAAACAGCTTTTTTTTATTTTTTTTATTTTTTTATTTTTATTTATTTATTTATTTATTTATTTTTTAGAGGAGACTGGTGGGCAATTTATAGTGTTTGCGTGCATTTTTATTTTTCATTAATTTGTAATTTTCGTTATTTAAAATAGAAACAGGCAGTCAAGTCTCATTGACCCACATTTTTTTTTTTTTTTTTTCTTTTAACGTAAAAACTAAATAAAATTTTGTTGAAATTGAAATGAATTAACGTACATGAAATAACAGGGATGAAACAACCTGACATGCAAAACTCCTTAAAACTGCTACTTGCATATAGATAGGAAAGAAGATAAATGATGTAACATAATGATATAATATTAATGATATAACATACGGCTACCTACAATAAATGTTTTTTTTTGGGGAGTTTTTTATACATTGTAAGACAAATTAAACAGATAAAATGAAAAATTTCTATAAAAACAAAATAATTTTACATGAAATTGAAAACAGCAAAATTTTAAAAAACCCTGAATTCAGCACCACATTTCAAGGCAGACCTTGAAATGTTTTACACCTATATTAACTGTATTAAACGGAGCCCGTGTCTTCAAATGGTTGAAGTCTATTTATTTATTTATTTTATATCTATCTATTTATTTTATTTTATTTTTTATTCTAACTTTATTTGGTAGGTATGTGTGTGTGTGGGGGGGGGGGGGAGAGGATAAACAATGACTTAATTTCATGATCTTTTATGGGATGTGCGCAAAGAAATGGACCAAAAGCACTATCAGTAACCAAAAATCTACGTACGAATAGAGCAATGTTATTTGATTTTAGTTATTTAAGAAACACACATGTATATATTTAAGCACTTTATTATTGTTGTTATTATTATTATTATTGTCAAATTCTGTTTTTAAATAACACTTGTTCCTTGATTTCATACCTTTAGAAAACATAATTTTATTAGACCATGAAATACAGCTTGCATACTAATGAATAACTGGATAACAAGGAAAACTGTATTAGTAATATTTTAGAGTAAATTCGGGAAATATTACACGAATACTATTTTCTATTAGTTTGAAATAAATAAAGAATAAAAACATGATCGTTTAATTTGATTTCTAATTATTTTTATTCATTTATTTATTAGCAATGTGTGAAAACAAACTATTATTTGGTATTTTATTTCATGAAAGGTGCTGCTACGACCACAAATGTTCATTTCAGAGACTCCAAAAGTGCCTGCAGCTGTTGAAAGAAAAAGAATAGATAAGAAAAACATCTATCAACGATGACAGGTGTAACGCCCATTAGAAATAGGGATTTTCTTTTTCCCTACTAGAGGGGGTAGGAAATATATGACTTTGCGTTCCTCTCTTTGATTATTTTTCCTACTGTAGAATTTAATATCAAACACATACAAAATATTTTTAAGTCTATCAATAGGTATTTGAAAGAACATTTTTCGTATCTTAATCAAATTTCGAAAAATCAATTTTTTTTTTTTCAAAAAAGCAGTTCTAAGTCCAATTTTTCAACTCTACTTTGACAAACAAATTTCAATATTTTTTTAAAAATTCAATTAATGAGTTTTTTTAAAAAGTGAAAAGTTGCGAAAAGAAAAGAGAAGTATAAAATAGTAATCCTTTTGAAATTAAAATATATATATATGAATTACATTATGAGATATTAGAAGAATTAATAAAGCAAAAAACTCTATAGATTAACGCTGAAGAAAGAAAAACATCAAATCAGTCCAAAGGCCTCTTAATAATAAAATACTTCTTTCCAATGCAGGGCCTCAATACTATTATTAATATACACTGTTAAGCTTTCCCCTTTAAATATTTATGAATATTTTTTACTTTCCATAGGTCGTCCTTATGGTTATCTGGGCATATACTTTCAAAATAGGCCAACCAGGCTTCAAAATCCCTACCAGCTTCACTCTCAAAATTAATTGAATCCAATTTTTGAGGTTCTGCGATGGCATAGCCAATTTCTTCATCTTGGTTTTCTGCATTGGCAGGGCTATTAGCCCGAGAATTTTCCCCGTCTGACATTTTACGTTTAATATCTAAGGTTTACTAACTCAAAATATTTACACAAAAATAATAACAAGTAACGAAAATTAAAAATATAAAAATCTAGAAAAAGATACCCATCAAAACATAAATATTAGAATCGGAGATGCGAGTAGGAAATTAACAAAAAGTCTGAAAAATATGTGCAAGATTTAAAGATAATTTTTGCAATTAAAGAAGGGAAATACACAAAATCACATTTTTATAAACAAAAATTGAGAATATAATGAAAATAAATTGTTTTAAAAACATGTAAAAAGAAAGAAAATGAAACAAAATGAAAATATTTAGAAAGAAAATCTGAAAATTATTACTTTTTTTTTTTTTTTTAAAGAAAAATCTGAAAATTATTATCTTTGTAGAATATAAACTTAAAATATTTTTGTTAATCAAAAAGCAATCATGAAATTTTAAAATTCTTTATCTTGTAATACCAAATAAATAAAATATCTTTCATTCAGACTATGTTAACACAATAATAATAATAATTTCAAAATTACTAGAAAATAATAATTATTTAGAAAAATCATGAATTTAATAACAATAAAAGTGATTATTATTATTATTATTATTATTATTAAATATTAACGCCAAATTTAATTATCAAACTGTTAAAAAATGAAATAATGTCCTAAATATTCAAATAATAATAAATAATAACAACATAATATTAAAAATCAATTTTCTGCTTCAGTCCAATAAAGTTAATTATGACTTTATTTTTATTTACTCGTTTATTATTAATATTAAATTAATAATATCCCTTGATGTTACCACCACACCAGCCTTTCCAATAGCCATCCAAAACTGACTTTTCCAAAGCAAGTTGCAGTACTCAAATGTTGCCTCATTGTTAATGTAAAATGGCTCCAACCAATTAACTAAAAAATTTTTTGTATTAAAGTAGCGATGTAACTGTAGCTTTAACCTGATTTATAATATATATACTTGTAACACAACTGCACATTGTGTAAAAACATGTAGACTTCCTGATCCTGATGATGCCCTGATTTTCAGGGCGAAAAGCTTTGAAATATGCAGCTTTTAATTAAACATATGCAGGGATGGAACACGGGCGCAGAATTCATACCGGAATCTGTTTAAGAAATTTCTATACCTATAATATCGTTGATTTAAGAGGTAGAAAATTTTCTTACATCTATAGTGGCATGAATTCTGCGCATGTGTTCCATCCCTGCATATGTTTTTAAAATTTATATACGTGTTTTCAAGTGTTTTATTTATTAATGTAAAATGTTATACGTGTTTTTAAAAGTGTCTCTACATGAGATATATTTTTCCTACTCATTTATTAGTTAAAACTGCTAAAAAATTATTTAATGGCAATCTGATTGGTTGTTGCTTTTGGCAGTGTTTGAACGTACTTTGGCGATTATTACACTTGGCGAAAATGAATGGACTGGACCGAGATTCGTTCTCTTTCCCTTCCCTCCCTATACAAGACAAATAAACAAGACGTTAGATCGCGCCCATCACAACTGCTCCAGCTCGTTCCTTCTTCTAATGAGCATGCGCGGGGACTTGCTCAAGTTGCCGGCCAAAATCATGAAGGTCTAGTAAGATATTGATTCGCCGCCGGTGCTACCCTCTATTACCGATGAATTTAACCAAACATTTTCACTTTCAGAAATATTTTCCCTTTCAACCTTTTTTTTGAATAATAAAAATCTAAGACTCAGAATATTTATTTCAAATTTTATTTTCCACCAATTAAAAAAAAAAAAAAAAAAAAAAAAAGATAATAATAAATAGGGTTTAGAAAAATATACAAATAAATATTTGAAAGTGTAGGAGGCTCTTCATTTATGAAAATATTTATAGATAATAATAATAATAATATTTTAAAAAGCTTAATAAAATAGCAGAAGTGTATGAGATATAATAATTCAAAATCAAGTTTAATAGAGCTTTATGATTGTGTTTATATTACTTTTTCACATCAAATGCTTTGAATGAAAGCTTTAAATAGAAACAAATGAAGTAGAAAATTGGTTTTAAGTTAAATTATGTATAATTTCCTATTACTCGTATAATACTGCTTATTAATATTTCCAATTAATTTATAACAATAAGAAAAAAAAATATATATATATATATATAAAATATTTCAGTTTTAATCTGCATTATATTATTATCAGTAAATTATAAAAAAAAGTAAATTTGAATTAATTTAAATCCTATATATTCAACTAAAAATATTATACTATATTATGCATGACATAGAAAAATTACATATGATTTTTTCTAACAAGTATTCGAGATATTCCCATTAATATTAAATAAGAATTTTATTAGATTTAACAAAGTACTTAAAAGTACGTATCTTAAAAACTGAGCAAATGAGAGTTAATTATCAATAACAAACAATAAGAGGATTAGTAAAGCTGTTTATTTTCCCCCATGCAAATATTTACAATTATTATTATTATTAAATCTAATGTAGAAGCTTTTAGCTATATAGAAATTTAATTTCATGTCAGTATTATTTATAAATATTTTACATATGTAAGTCGTAAAAACATTTTATTTTATTTTATAGCTTTTCTAGTCATAGTCATGCCTCCCACTGTTTAATAAATAATTAAGTAAAATAAGCAAAAAGCATTAATTTACTTTAAAACATGGGTTTAATATATTCTAATTATTACAGTTTATGGCTCCAACAAAGAATTTTCTATATTTTTGAATGAAAAATTATAAATAATATAATCAAATGATAAAAATTTGAAATTTATTCGAAACAGTAATATTTATCAAAGGGGATCAAATTCTTTAACTATATATCATATATGAGGTTAGCACTGAAAATAAAATTGAAATTGATGAAATATGTTAAAACTTTTTTAAATTGTCTTATGACATTCTGATTCAAACAGGGAGGAAGGGAAGAGGATAAACAGTTTAAATGACCCTCTTAATGTTTGTTAGTGATAAACATTAACTCTCATTTGCTTAGTTTTTGAATATGTCTATTTTTAAGTACTCCAATAAATTTTTTGATATAATATTGATGAGAATACTTCAAATATAGTTAGAAAAAATTTTATGAAATTTTTCTGTGTTATGCATAATACAGTATAATATTTAGAGTTGAATATATAGGATTTAAATTAATTCAAATTTACTTAATAATATAATGCAGTTTAAAACTGAAATATTTTATATATTTTTTCTTAATGTTATAAATTATTTGGAAATATTAATAAGCAGTATTATACGAAGGATAGGAAATTATACATAATTTAATTTAAAATAAATTTTCTACATCATTTGTATCAGTTTAAAACTTTCATACAAAGTATTTGATGTGAAAAATTAATATAAACACAATCATAAAACACCAATAAACTTGATTTGGAATTATTATATCTCATACAATTCTGTTGTTATTTTATTAAATTTAAAAATATTGTTTTTTTTTTTTTTTTTCTCTAATTATCTATGAATATTTTCATAAATGAAGAGCCTCCTGCATTTTCAAATATTAATTTGAATCTTTTTCTAAACCCTACTTTCTTTCTTTCTCTTTTTTTTTTTTTTTTTTTTTTTTTAATTGGTGGAAAATAAAATTTAATATAAAATAAAAAAAATTCTGAGTCTGAGATTTTTATTATTTTAAAAAAGGTTGAAAGGGAAAATAAAATAAAATTTCTGAAAGTGAAAATGTTTGGTTAAATTCATCGGTAATAGAGGGTAGCACCGGCGGCGAATCAATATCTTACTAGACCTTCATGATTTTGGCCGGCAACTTGAGCAAGTCCCCGCGCATGCTCATTAGAAGAAGGAACGAGCTGGAGCAGTTGTGATGGGCGCGATCTAATGTCTTGTGACAAATAATCCGCTATTAAGAAAGAACTAGAACTTTTTTGCTATTTCATTTTGTGTTACCATTGTTTGCGATGAAGATAAAAACATATTCGCATATTAAACTCATTTTTGCCAAAATTAAAAACATGTGGAATGATTTTAATTTATTTACTTATAGTTATCTTTTTATTATTATTTATAAAAGTACAATCGTTTGCAAAATTTACTCAATGTAAACAAACAGCTATTGCATGTAAAGCTTTGCCAAAAAAAAAAAAAAAAAAGGGAAAAAAATGAAGGGATTGATCAATTCTTCCCAGCTCATTTATTTATTAACAAAATCAAAATATGATAGTGTCCAAATTAGAAAAAAGCATTTTTGACTTATAAAATTGTGTAACTTATTGTTTTAATTTTATGATTAAATATTTACAGTAGGTATATTAAAAAAAAATCCTCACATTCTTATCTATAGCTGTAAACTTCTACTACCCATTTTTCCCCCTTTTATGCATTGAGGAGGAAAATAATCCAAAAAAGTAATTACCTACATTTAAAAGAAATACAAGCACAACATTTGAAAAATTTCCAAATTATTTGTAAGCATTTAACATTTTTTTTTAAATTTATTATACAAACTTCCTCAAGCCTTTGTTGGTGGAAAAGCATCTTTCCATGCTTTAAATGCAGTAATAATATTAAATTGTTATTAGAGTCCTGCATTGGGTCAAGTACCCATAGGTCACCTGCTTTGAGAGTTGAGTTTCCATTAATTTTTTACCCGCTGGCCTACCTACAAAATGTTGTTGATGGAAATTTTTTCTTTATGTTGCTTTTTTATGAATATAATCTATTGAATGCAGAGAGTGGATGGTGTTCTCCTCCTTCATAGCAGTTTAAAGTAACGTGATACGTATAAGTTTAATTTATAAGAAAGATATGCATAAATATTAATATTTAAAATGTTGTATGAGAAAATTATTTGTCTTCAACTTCAAATGTATGAGGGGTCTGTTCAGACAGGATTCTGTGTTTTGCAGAAATTGTGAAAAATCTATACAAGTAATTTTGTGAATCAAAATTTGTAAGATCAAGTTCTTCTGTCTATAGCAGCTAATTACATTTTAAGTGTCTTTGTACACACTATAGAGATGCAAAAAACCCGGGAATTTAAAACCAAGGGATAAAACCCGGGAGCTTTGGGGAAAAAACTGCGAAATTAAGGAATTTTGCGGGGAAAAAACAAATTAGAAATCTCTAAAGCAAATATATAATAAGTTGTTTACTTAATATAAATGGCAATTTTAAGGACTTTGATATACTGATAAGCTTATAACATTATTTTAATTTATCATTTTACTTTCAATTTATTGTTTCAATTAGTCGTTATGTTTACAGTCTGTCATAATAAGCGAGGAGTAAACAATTTTTCACTTGCAGAAGAAAAAATGGATTTTAGAATTAGTGCAAAAGGATGTTTACTTTTTTTCCAAATAATAAATGCCAAAGCTTTGTTTAAATGTAATAAGAAGATAACTTACTTTTTTATCAAAGATTCTTTTCTGATAAATTCTACATAATCAGAACATAATATAATCAATGTATTGTTTATACCGACTCTTATAGATATTTTTACACCCACAGAAGGTCACATGATGTAGGGTAAAATACACAACAACAAATTTATGTTAAACTTGAGAAATATATTATTAATGTTTTACTTAAATTTAAGGTATGTTGACAAATAAAGGGCAAAATTAACGGTCGCCACCGGCCACATGGCGACTAAATAAAAAAAGATGGCGATTAAAAATTATGCATCGATCGCCACTAAAGTCGCCACTTTTTGTGATCATTAAAAGATTCTAAAAATCGAGCGACGATAGGCAATCGAAGCCTTGTGATTTCCAATCTTTTTCCATCCATGGCATAAATGTCAATATTCATTTTAAACTTGCTTTATTATATTCTACAACCTATAAAGAAGTAGAATTGTTTAATATATCTCACTCATTCAATTTTTTGGACCCCCCCCCCTTTCCCTCTCCCTAACGATCTGTGATCACACAGCTTATAGAAAGCTTTATAATTTCTAATCATTCTCCATTTGCTGCAAAAATATAAATATCTATTTTAAACTTAACTTTATTAGATTCTAAAATCTGTAAAGAAATAGAATTGTTTAATATCTCACTCATAATTCTTGTAATTCCCCCCCCCCTCCAACCATTGGCAATTACATGCTCCACTGAAACCTTGTGATTTACAATCTCTCTCCATCCATAATATAAATGTAAATATTCATTTTAAACTTTCTTGATTAGATTCTAGAACCCATAAAAAAGTATATAGATGTATCCCCCTCCCCCCCCCCACACACACATGTGCGCTCCATTTCAACTAGCAGTTAATGATCAAATGTCCTGCAAAACACAATCTTTTTCCATTATTACCTCCACAGTATTTAATGTATATTTAACCCATTTAAGATATTTGACAAATGTGTGTATCAAAATTTGATTTGGCTTAAATGTGTATTTTTCAAAAAAATTTGCATTTGCTTTCTTTTGAGTAGAAATCTTCCTTTTTCCTTCCCATTTTAAAGTAGAAATCTCCCTATTTTTAAAGCTACAAATTTGGCAGCTAAGTAAATTATTTTTAATGAAGCAGCTAAGTTTCCATATCTATACTTTTTAAGAGGAAATATTTTAACTCTATTGAAATAAAATCATTTAAAAAAGTATGTCTTTAGAAATAAGAAAAAATAGTAAAACTGCTAACTGTATTTACACATGACCATGTGAAAGGTTGTGATGATGATGAATCAGCTGATTCATTTACTAGAAAATATCAATGCAAACTGTGAATGATAACAGCTTATTTCACTTAAATAAATTGAAAAAAAAAAAAAAAAGTACTACTGAATTATCTGAAAGATAAAAACTTTTGCTGTTATTATTATAGCCCTAAGCAGATTTTAATTTAGGATGTGCAATTTAGGATTTTTAAAAAGAGCTTAATTACAAATTACAATTTCAGTGTCCCTGTGTTAATTTTATTATTAAATGTATTTCTTATTTTCATATTTTTTCTTGTGGTAATTATACCGCAAAATGGTGGCAATGCTTTTTGCAGTCTGAAAGAAATAGTCTTATGTGAAAAGTGGCCACTAACTTAAAAAAAGTGGCTACTAACAAAACTGACAGTACCGGCCACTGGCCACTAATGAATTTTCCCAGTTTTGCCCTTTATTGACAAATAAATTGCAGATAAACCAGCAGTTCTCCAATTACTTAAACCACCAAGGTAGGAATGAGTAGATGAAGGTTTACTTGTGTTCAGTGCATAGAAAATCGAGTTTATGTTAGTGATTAAGCTGACAAATTATTTTAACTGAATTAAAGTTAAAAATATTCATCATTTGAACATTTTTTTTTTTTTTTTTTTTTTTTTTTTTTTAATAGCTAATCTTCAGTTTAACATTATGGAAAAAACTGTATAAAAATATGTAAAAAATTATGTTCTTATGACTACAATCGAAAAATTCTGCGATGGTCTTATCGATGAAATATCAAAACTCAAATATCTTGAAGTTGGTATGAGAAAAGTTCTGGGTTCAATTACCAGTCGTTTAGAATTTTCTGTATTTTTCTCCGAAACTCACTTTAAGATGAGCTAGGAACCCCTTAGAATGATTTCTCATGGAGGGTACACCAACAAACACGCCTACGACCCTTCTTTAGTTAACTGGCCTTAAGCCCAACACTAGACATCATCAGAATTTAAATTTAATTTTCTCTTTTTTACTTTCTTCTATATGTAATATAGAGAAAGTATTGGATTCGCAAAAATTTTCGACCTCCGTTTTTTGACGGATCTACACGTTTTGGGATGTCCTGAACATGAATTGATAGTTTTTAAAAAATGACTGTCTGTCTGTGGTTTCTTGTTTTCACCGTATCTCACGAACCAATGAATGAAATTCAACCAAACTTGGTATATAGTTGGACCCTGGCGGGGCATTGTGCTGATTAGATTTGGGGATCAATCGCCCAGCAGGTGGCGCTGTGATCGCATTTTATGTAAACTTTTAACATGGCAGTATAGGACAAAATTTCATATTTTTCACCGTATCTCACGAACCAATGAATGAAATTCAACCAAACTTGGTATATAGTTGGAACCTGACGGGGCATGGTGCTGATTAGATTTGGAGATCAATCGCCCAGCAGGTGGCGCTGTGATCACAAAATTTCGTATTTTTCACCGTATCTCACGAACCAATGAATGAAATTGAACCAAACTTGGTATATAGTTGGACCCTGACATGGAAAGGTGCTGATTAGATTTTGGGATCATTCGCCCAGCAGATGGCGCTGTGATCGCATTTTATGTAAACTTTTAACATGGCAGTATAGGACAAAATTTCGTATAAATGTGCATAATAAAAGTTATTTTAAACTTGTGATTGTAAATTTAATATGAATTATTGATAATAGTAGTAGTTAACTAGGAAAAAAATTTTGTGCATGTGGGGGCATCGCTTCTCCCCCCTGGGCGGGAAGTACCTCTCCGGGGGGGGGGGTAAATTTTCAAGATGGGTATCTTTCGAAAGATCTCGTCAATACCTTTAAAACGAATGGTTGAACTATAAATCTGTGATAATTTAAAACAAAGTTATCGATTTTTTTTTACTTTTAACAAAAAAAAAAAAAAAACTTTTTTTAAAAAATATTGTTACTGAATGAATATGTATAACTTTTAACAAAAAAAAAAAAAAAACTTTTTTTAAAAAATATTGTTACTGAATGAATATGTATAACTTTTAACAAAAAAAAAAAAAAAACTTAGAAAAAAAAATCGTATTTTTTTTTTTTTTTTTTATTGTTACTGATTGAATATGTATATAGGAAAATATAGAAGAAAGTCTTGTGGAGGCCACAACATACTAGTTTTTTTTTTAAACTATGTGCATTATATCTTTACATCTTTTAATAAAAAAGATTTCGAATGTTATATCTATATTTCTTATCTTAAAACAGATGTGCGGTCGAGGGACCGCCGTCAGAACGAAGTTCCTTACGCCTTCTCTCCAATTCCGAATTTGATTTGATGTAGAGATCTAGATTGTTATTATTTATTTATCTCGTTGTTGGCACCAATAGCATGCTTGACATGAAAGCTAATTAAGCTTAAAACTAAAAACAGCAGAAAAGCTTTAGTATGACTCCTTTGGTGAAATTTGGCATTGAAGTAACTCTGACTTTTCTCGCCAAGGTCTTTACTAGCGCAATTATGATATCCGCATTTTAATTTTTTAAAAACAATTTATTGCAAAAACTTAATGTAGCAGAAACATTAATCACATAAATTATTTAAAAGCAGTGTGTATTTCCGTTATAGCACTGTCTTATATATCAAGTTTCGTACAGTTTTATGTCTTAAAAGTTGAGATATAGCCTTCCCGTTATTGAGGAAATTTCCAGTATAGCAACTCCATCTGTTGGTCTATAAGCATTAACTTGAATCAGCATAATGTTTCATAATGACCTTCTTACATATCAAGTTTTGTCTGATTATACACCATAGAACCTGAGATATAGCCTCTCCTTAAATTGCAGAAATCACTGTGCGGCAGCGCCACCTGTTGAGCGGTTGACACCGAATGTTGGTAGAAAAGTTTGTCTCATAATGACCGTACGTATCAAGTTTTGTTTGATTATATGCAATAGAACCTGAGATATAGCGTAATTCATTTTGTTACATGACAATTTCTGCCAGTTAGGTCCTATTGCAATCTGTGTTAAGGAACTTCGTACCAAAAAAGAAATAAAATAAGCCTTAATCAAGAAATTATATTGGAATTTAGATTCTTGTGAGTACTATAATATCAATGCAGATTAGAAAAAAAAAAAAAAAAAAAACACGTTTCTCACTTTAAGAGCTTAATATTAGATAAATTTATTTTTTAATTTTCTGGTCCAATTTAAAGAAAATGGAGTAGACATAATGCATTTAAAGTTAAACTAGCTGGAACTCGTCGATTTCGACAGTCAATTTATTGACAGTAATATTTCCAAAATTGTCGCATTGTTATTGAAACGCATTTCAAGTTAAAACATTTAATATAATTTACGACATTTCACTTTAAAAAAAAGAAATTCGGAAAAATGCTTATAAATAGAAATACTATATATGACATCACTTTCTGCAAAGTACTGTCAGTGTGACATAACTGACTCCAAATAAACAGTTGCTATCTTTTATTTTCTATTTCGTTTAATATTAAGACTACATGTTAGCTGACCCGCCCAGCGTTGCCCGGGACCATGATAATAACCTTAATGAACCTTAAATTTGTATGACTTTATATCTTTAACTCAATTTTGTTTGAATTTCTATTTTTAAATAAAAGCATCACGAAAAAAATAATCATCTGTAACAAAAAAAATACCTCAAACCGAACGAAATTCTGCCTTGTGAACCTGGTGCCTGTGGCAGCGTATACGCCAGCCGCTAATAACATAAAAAAAATTCCCAAAGATTGACTTGGAACCGAACAAACCTGCTCGGGCCCATGATAATAACCTTGAATTTGTATGATTTTATATCTTTAAATCTATTTTGTTTGAATTTCAATTTTTAAATGAAAGCATCAGGGGAAAAAAAATAATCATCTGTAACAAAAAAAAAATACCTCAAACTGAACGGAACTCAGGCTCATGACCCCAGTGCATGTAGCAGCCTATATGCAGGCCGCTAATAACATGAAAAAATTCCCCAAAATTATTCTGGAACCAAACAAATCTGCCTGGTGTTGCCCGGGCCCATGATAATAACCTGAAAATTGTTTGATTTTATATCGTTAACTCTATTTTGTTTGAATTTCTATTTTTAAATGAAAGTATTGTGAAAAAAATAATCATCTGTAACAAAAAAATTACCTCAAACCGAACGGAACTCGGGCTCGTGGCCCAGTGATAAAATGAAAAAATTCTCAAAAATTAACCTCGAACCGAACGAGCCTCTGATTCGTGTTTCCGCTGCCTTTGGCTGCAGCACCATATAACAGGCATGCTACGCACGTGCTGAAAAATCCACTTTCCACCGCCAGGGGCACAGTGTATTCTGTATGAACATCATCAACGGTCAGGAAATACCAAAACCTTTAAAATAAGGTGTAACATGATAGGACCTACTACAAAATCACCTAGTTCTATTTTTAACCACCAGGGGGTGCACTATATTGTATACAGACATCCCCAATCAACATCAAATTTCAAAACCTTTAAAATGAGGTGCTACATGTGTGGGTCTGGAACGGATTTCACTCTCAAACTAATTTCCCCCCTTTTCCCTCCAAATCTACTTTCATCCTTTAAAATCAAAAATTCCAAAATCACAAAAAAAGTGTTTTTTTTTTTGTATTTGAGTCTAGTCCCCCCAAGTACAATTTCTTCACCATGAAGTAATTTTCGTAAACGTGTTTTGAACCCCTGCCCTCCAGGGGGAAAACCGTTCAACTTTTTATTTTTCTCTTTTGATGACACATCTACACACCAAGACTTTTTTTAGACACCTCAACCAAAATTTTACACTTAGCCGTTCTCTAAATTTAGTGGATACAGACAAAACATGTTTCAAATTAATAAGTTAAATACTTTTATCCTTAAGAGATTTCGAATGTTCATGCATACAATTTTAAAAACATGCATGTAGAGAAAATTCAGCTTAATATGAGAATTAGAGATTGATTTTTAAATGCAAATAAAAACAAAAATAGAATTTTTTTTTAAAAAAAGAAAATAAGAAGCAATTGAAAATAAGAAAATTAAGAAACGGTCTATCATCGTAAAAGAAAAATCATGCAGATGCCTGCATTAAATCATTTTTTAAAAAATAAGCTTTTAATAATAATAAACAGTTTTATGTAGATATTTAATTTATCAATTTAAATCCGTTAATTATCTCTTAATATTCAGTGTAAAGTAATGAAGATAATGCAACGTGGATTAGAATTCCCCGAAGAATAATCTGTATCAGTGATGTCCTGTGAGGCCAAATCTCATGGTTCAAGTTGTAAGAAAGTTAAAAATGACTTCAAATTCAAAAATGATTCTAACACCATTCATTTTGAAATTTATATCAATGATATACCTCTAAACAATGTTCCTGAACAATGAAATGCGAACTTATAAACCTTATCGTATTATAAATGTATGTGTAATTCTAATCTTTCATATAACATCACATATATATCAAAGTATTTAAATAAATAAATAAATATTATCATAAAAATGTGTTATTTTATTAATAAAAATAAGTAAAAATTATTTTAAGTTAAAAAATAATTAAATTTGAACTTTATTTAAGTTAAAAAGGAAAATAAAATAATTATTACCTGTATAGCAAGCCATGTCTCTGTATTAGTGATCTCTACTCGTCATTTTCAAAGCACTGCAGGGAAAGATGCCTCAATCAGGTAGCCTTTTAATAAACACCACCCAATATGAGACACTCACCAGGCTTTTGTCTTTTTGGGGAGGGGGTGAAGACATCAGGATCATTCGGGTTGTACTCCTTGAGATCTTCCATATTTTTTAAGTGGATACTTTCCTACTTCTTTCTGGCCCTCTTTTGCCTTCAACATCTGTTGGTGATGGCTCACTAAAAGGCGGAGATTGAAATGAACCTTGGCTATCCATGTATTGAACATCCATCTAAAATTGAAAATTAACAAAACAAAAATATCCAACTAAAAGTAAAAATGATTAAATAAAATAAAATTATTTACAGTAAAATTGCGTCCTTCTGTCCTGTCTAGTAAACATCTTTGTCATACTTTACGTTTCAGAGAGGTGCTGGGTTCAAACCTGGCTCATGCATTTTTTCTTTTTCAGTCCTAGTCTTTTTGCATGCTTCATAAAAAGCCACACTGCATTCAGTATCAATCTTGAATAAAAATTTATCAAGTTTTAGCATGTAATAAACTTTATTTCCCCAGATGGCAGTTTTATTTTTATATCTGTAATTCTTTTATCAGTTTTAAAAAGCATCAATACGATAGTAATATCCTTATTTGTTTTATATTCCCAAGCCAAAAATAATTTATATTGTGGCAATTTTTAAAGCTTTTTAATTTTTACTTAATATTTATTGAAACAAAATTTTAACATCCTGTTTATTTTTGATCAAAAGTAATTTTGAAATTTTTTTGGAGCTATGAGTAAAGAAATCATTATCAAAACATAAGAGACTGTAATCAGAATCATCGAACAGGGCATCATCTTCAAAAATATTATCGAAGGTCAGCGTTACTCATATGCGAATGCGAAATCATTTAATTTTGTAACATGTTCTAAATGAATTTCAAAACTTTGCCTTAAGCAAATAAGATAGGATATTAGTATGTTAATTATAGCTGATATGAAAGTTTACTTTTCAAATTTTATAATACATAAATCATACTGTTACATTTTTCTTTTAAATGTTTTACACGTTAAATGAATAAGCTGATATAACAAATGATGATTATAGTGTAAAAATTTATACTTAAAAAATATATAGAGAGAGAGTTTACATAAATCTGAAGACAAAAACTAATGTTAATAATAATAATAATAAAAAAAAAATAATAAATAACTGAGCATAGTTAAATCAGAAAATACTTTAAACAGTTAGTATTTATTCCTATGGCAGGAATGTTTAAATGTTGTTAACAATAAAATAAAAATTGCAATGTAAAAAAAAGAAACTGAAAAGCTGTAAATTAAAAAACATTTCTAAAAAGATACATATATAACAGTAGGTAATTCATAAAGCATTTCTTGATTTAAAAACAAATTCTCAAGTTAAAAAAACTTCCCTACAGCAATAATACTTAATTAAATCACACTATACTGCAGACAAATTTACTTAATTTTATACAGACAAGCACTTTTTCTTATTGTAATAAAGAGTACAATTACCTAGGAAAGTAAAATACTTTATAGCAGTATAGAAGTTTGTAGAAATAATTTCACTATTCGAAAAAGATTCCCAAAGATATCTCAGCATATGTATAATATTAGTTATGAGGAGAAATTAGGACAGAAAATATCTTCAGACAAAAACACTAATTACACACTATTACACACATATTACTTCACATATCAAAAAGAATTATTTTATGCAAGAACCAGAACAACAAAATATCAAACAAAAAATTCATTTTTTACAGAATACTACAAGAGAAGTGTAAAAATTAACTCACCAATCACTCTCGTATGAAATATCATGCTCAATCTCTGAAAAGATATCTAATACACAAGTTTTTGAAAGGCGAAAACGATATTTAAATTTTTTTTCATCATAGAGATAACTTTTCCGATATGTTTCTGGACACAGGAACAAAACAATAATCTTCTTCGTCACCATCATCAAACAAAATTTTTTGCACAACATCCAACATAATGAAAAAGAAAATAATAGACACTAACAGTCAACAACATTCAAACAGTTCCGCCATATTTAAAACATCGGTAAACAGCTAACCAGCTGGGAAAATATATATTGCAGTTTAACACACCACATGTGAATTCGCTTTTCTTTAACTTATACAACATACATTTAATAAGTACTAATATCATGTTTTAAAATAATACTGAATAATATAACGCAACAGCAATAAGTTATTTAGTTTAGAAAGGGTAAAAAAAAATATTACTAAAAAAACTTCACTATAAATAATAACTTTATTACTTACAGAAACTTGTTCAGATACAGTATGATCATCAGAAATACCAATAATAGGCTGATCATTTATATTTTGAAGGGTTGGCCCTAAAAAGGGGTATTTTTCATGACTATCAATAGACATAATAGAAAAAGAACGCTAGTAAAATAAGAAACAACAACGGAAAAAACAAGGAGATTCTTCTATCATAAAATGGGCCAAAAGAAATGGTGATTCAAACACGGGGAACAGTAAGAGAACGGATCTCGGTCCAGCGTATTCATTTTCGCCAAGTGTAATAATCGCCAAAGTACGTTCAAACACTGCCAAGAGCAACAACCAATCAGATTGCCTGCTGCAGTTCTGACAGCAGAAGTGCGTTGGAAAAAAAAAAATATGCCTCAGAAATTGAGAGCAGCGGTGCTTCCCTCTATTAACGATTAATTTAAACAAACATTTTAAGAGAATTTTTATTTATTTTTTCCTTCTTTTAAAACATTTTTGAAAATAATGAAAATCTTAGAATCGGAGTTATTTTACTTGAAAGTCAGCTTCCATCAGTTAAAAAAAATGTAGCATTTAGAAACAGATTAAAATAAATATTTAAAAGTGTAGGAAGTTTTCCCTAATAAAAATATTAATGGATTATCAAAACTTTTTTTTTTTTCAGGAATTTTACTTTAACAATATTTTTAAAAATATCATTATTTCAAGATACATTTTTAAAATAACAGAAATTTATGAGATATAATACTTCCAAAATCATGTTTATTATAGTTTTTTGATTTCCTTTATATTAATTTTTCACATCGAATACTTTGTATGAAAGTTTCAAATTGATACAAATTATGTAGAAAATTGGTTTTATGTTAAACTATGTATATTTTCCTATCCTTCATATATTACTGCTTATTACTTTTTCGAATTAATTTATTTAAAAATACAATAAGAATAACATATTAGTTGTAAATTGAAATATCTTAATAAAAACGGTTTATTTATATTATTTTATATATTTTCTAGTTATAATCATGCCTAAAAATAAAATAAAACAAAACAAAATAAATAAGTAAATAAATAATGATAAATTAAATTTATCATCAGTAAATTTTAAAGAAAGTAAACTTGATTTAATTTAAATTCTATATATTCAGCTATACACATTATATATTATATCTAGAAAAATAATAATGATGATGATAATAATAATAATAATAAATAAATAATGTATAAAAAAATTTCTAGCAAACATTTCAGATATTTTGTTTAATATTCAGGTAGAATTTTATTGGGTGTAAAAAAGAAGTACTTAAAAATGGACATCTTAAAAACTGAGCAAATGAGAGGTAATGTTTATCATTAATAAAAATTAAGAGGATCGATTAAGCTGTTTATCATCTTCCCTTCTGTCTTGTCAATATTTACAATTTTATTATTAATATCTAATTTAGAGGTAGCTAACTGAATAAAAATTTAATTCTATCTTAGTATTATATGTAAATATTGTACTTACTATATAAGTCCTAAAAACGATTTATTTTATTTTATTTATTTTTAGTTATATTTATTCCTCCTACTGTTAAATAAATAAATAAATAAAAATAAAATAAACTGAAAGCATTAATTTACTTTTAGACATGGTGTGGTATATTCTAATTATTATAGTTTTTAAAAGCAACATTATATAACACTGTGTTATAATTATACAATTATAACAGAGTTAAAAATTATTTAAGACTTCATAAAATATTAAAAATATTATGGAGGCAAACAGTTTAATAATGTAATTTATTATTCGACAACTTTAATAAGGGAGAAAAAAAACACTTTAAAATATTATATTAATTATATTTATTAATTTACTTTCTAAGTTTCTTTCTTTCTTTCCTTTTTTTTTATTATTGTTATTTTTTTTTTTAAGGACATGAATTTTAATTTAATCTTTAGTGCAAACATCTTTCATAGTTAAGGTGTTTGATCCCCTTTCATAACTCCCCCACCACCACCACCATTACTGATTTGAATAAATTCCAAATATTTATCATTTGATTATAATATTACTTATTTCTTTTCCATATAAAAATAAAGAAAAGTCTTTGTAGCAGTCATAAACTGTAATATATATTAATTAGAATATATTAAACTTATACCTAGAAGTAAATTAACCCGTTAGTAGTCGCTAGTTGGTCGATTTGCCGCCCATTCTTCAGTTTTGCCAGATTTTTTTTATTCAATAGCCACCAAAAATTTTTAGAAGTAGCATTTGATATACATAAAACGCGAATAAAAATCGAAGAAACTTTGATCACATCGCTTTTTAAAATTATTGGTGCTAAAAAGTGCGCAATCTGTAATAGGTGCCGCTGTCTATAGCGACTACTAACGGGTTAATGCTTCCTGTTTATCTTACTTTATTAATAGAAAGATAAGCTGATCCTCTTAATGTTTATTAGTGATGAGCATTAACTTTCATTTGCTCAATTTTTTAGATGTCTACTTTTAAGTACTTTTTAAAACCCAATAAAATTCTCATTTAGTATTGGTGGGACTAACGCAAATACTTGTCAGGAAAAATTGTAATTTTCTTTGTCATGAATAATACATAACATATGTATAGTTTAATATGTACAGGTTAAATTATTTTAAATTTGCTTTCTTTAAAATTTATTGATAATAATGTAATGGAATTTAAAAATGAAATATTTCATTTATTTTTTCTTAATATTGTAAATTACTGGAAATTGTATTAAACAAATTTACATGCAGTATGCAAAAGTGTATATAATTTAATGTAAAATCAATTTTCTGTTTAATTTGTATATATTTGAATCTTTCATACGAAGTATCTGATGGGGAAAATTAATATACAGTAATTCACAAAATGCTAAGAAAATGATTATGGAATTATTATATCTCATACATCCCTGTTATTTTAAATTTTAAAAATATGTATTGAAATAATAATAAAAATATCTGTACAGAAATTTTATACAAAATAAATAAAAGTACAAATAAAAATTTTTAAAAATATTGTTGAAGTAAAATTTCTGGGGAAAAAAAATAAATAAAAAACTTTGATAATCCATTAATATTTTTATTAATGAAGACCTCCTACACATTTAAATATTTATTTTAATCTGTTTCTAAATCCTATATTTTTTTAATTGATGGTAGTTGACATTAAAGTAAAATAACTCTGATTCTGAGATTTTCATTATTTAAAAAAATGTTTTAAAAGAAGGGGGAAAAAAAATTCTCTTAAAATGTTTGTTTAAATTAATCGTTAATAGAGGGAAGCACCGCTGCTCTCAATTTCTGAGATATTCCTTGTCGCTTAGCACTTGAGGTGAGGAGAGGAGAACAAGTCTCCGCGCATGCTCATTAGTAGAAGGAGAAAGCTGGCGCGTTTGTGATGGGCGCGATCTAACGTCTTCTGATACAAGATATTAGATCGCTCCCGTCACAAATGCTCCTGCCTGCTCCTTCTACTAATGAGCATACGCCGGACTTCGTCTCCTCTCCTCAAGTGCTAAGCGAGAAGGTCTCAGAAATTGAGAGCAGCAGTGCTTCCCTCTATTAACGATTAATTTAAACAAAAATTTTAAGAGAATCTTTTTTTTTTTTTTCCTTTCTTTTAAAACATTTTTTTAAATAATGAAAATCTCAGAATCAGGGTTTTTTTTTACTTTAAAGTCAACTTCCGTCAATTAAGAAAATAAAGGATTTAGAAACAGATTAAAATAAATATTTAAAAGTGTAGGAGGTCTTATCCATTAATAAAAATAATGGATTATCAAAGTTTTATTTATTTATTTTTTTTTCCCAGGAATTCTACTTCGAGAATATTTTTCAAAAATTTTATTTGTACTTTTATTTATTTTGTATAAAATTTCTCTACAGATATTTTTATTATTATTTCAAGATATATTTTTAAAATTTAAAATAACAGAGATGTATGAGATATAACAATTCCATAATCCTGTCGTTAGCATTTTGTGAATTTCTGTATATTAATTTTTCCTATCAAATACTTCGTATGAAAGATTCAAATATATACAAAATTAAATAGAAAATTGATTTTACATTTAATTTTATACACTTTTGTATACTGCATGTAAAACTGTTTATTACAATTTCCAGTAAGTTACAATATTAAGAAAAAATAAATGAAATATTTCAGTTTTAAATTCCATTACATTATTATCAATAAATTTTAAAGAAAGTAAAATTTAAAACAATTTAACTTTTATATAATATTAAACTATACATATGTTATGTATTATTCATGACACAGAAAATTACAATTTTTCCTAACAAGTATTTGCGATAGTCCCACCAATAATAAATGAGAATTTTATTGGGTTTTAAAAAGTACTTAAAAGTAGACATCTAAAAAATTGAGCAAATGAAAGTTAATGTTTATCACTAATAAACATTAAGAGGATCAACTTATCTTTCTATTGATAAAGTAAGATAAACAGGAAGCATTAATTTACTTCTAGGTATAAGTTTAATATATTCTAATTATTATATATTATAGTTTATGGCTGCTACAAAGACTTTTCTTTATTTTATATAGAAAAGAAATAAGTAATATTATTATCAAATGATAAATATTTGAAATTTATTCAAATCAGTAATTGAGGGGGGGGGAGTTATGAAAGGGGATCAAACACCTTAACTATGAAGGATGTTTGCACTAAAGAATAAATTAAAATTCATGTCCTTAAAAAAAAAAAAAAAAAAAAAAAAAAAAATCACTATCCTACTTGAATAAAACATATAGCTCTATTTAAAGTATTACACCCCCCTCCCTTTTTTTTTTTTTTTTTTACATTATGATATTTTATTTTATCAAAGTAATACACTTCTTAAAGAAAAAGAAAAGAAACTTAAAAAGTAAATTAATGAATATAATTAATGTAATATTTTAAAGTATTTTTTTCTCCCTAATTAAAGTTGTCGAACAATAAATTACATTATTAAACTGTTTGCCTCCATGAAATTTTTAATATTTTATGAAGTCTTAAATAGTTTTTAAATGTGTTATTATGTTGCTTTTAAAAACTATAATAATTAGAATATACCACACCATATCTAAAAGGTTATTAATGCTTTCAGTTTATTTTATTTTTATTTATTTAACAGCAGGAGGAATAAATATAACTAAAAATAAATAAAATAAAATAAATTGTTTTTAGGACTTATATAGTAAGTACAATATTTACATATAATACTAAGATAGAATTAAATTTTTATACATTTCGCTACTTCTAAATTAGATATTAATAATAAAATTGTAAATATTGACAAGATGGAAGGGAAGATGATAAACAGCTTAATCGATCCTCTTAATTTTTATTAATGATAAACATTACCTCTCATTTGCTCAGTTTTTAAGATGTCCATTTTTAAGCACTTATTTTTTACACCCAATAAAATTCTACCTGAATATTAAACAAAATATCTGAAATGTTTGTTAGAAATTTTTTTTATACATTATTTATTTATTATTATTATTATTATTATCATCATCATCATTATTATTTGTCTAGATATAATATATAATGTGTATAGCTGAATATATAGAATTTAAATTAAATCAAGTTAACTTTCTTTATAATTTACTGGTGATAAATTTAATTTATCATTATTTATTTATTTATTTTATTTTATTTTTAGGCATGATTATAACTAAAAAATATATAAATTAATATAAATAAACTGTTTTTGTTAAGATATTTGAATTTACAACTAATATTATTATTATTACATTTTAAAATAAATTTATTCGAAATAGTAATAAGCAGTATTATATGAAGGATAGGAAAATAAACATAGTTTAATATAAAACCAATTTTCTACATAATTTGTATCAATTTGAAACTATCATACAAAGTATTCATATGTGAAAAATTAATATAACGGAAATAAAAAAAACCAAATAATGAATATGATTTTGGAATTATTATATCTCATACATTTCTGTTATTTTGAAAATGTATCTTGAAATAATGATATTTTAAAAAATATTGCTAAAGTAAAATTCCTGGAAAAAAAAAAGTTTTGATAATCCATTAATTTTTTTATTAGAGAAAGCTTCTTACACTTTTAAATATTTATTTTAATCTATTTTCAAATCCTACTTTTTTTTTTTTTTTTTTTTTTTTAACTGATGGAAGCTGACTTTCAAGTAAAATAACTCCGATTCTCAGATTTTCATTATTTTAAAAAATGTTTTAAAAGAAGGAAAAAGTAAATAAATAAATATTCTCTTAAAATATTTGTTTAAATTAATCGTTAATAGAGGGAAGCACCGCTGCTCCTTCCTTATCGCTTAGCACTTGGGGAGAGAAGACGAAGTCTCCGCGCATGCTCATTAGTAGAAGGAGCAAGCAGGAGCATTTGTGATGGGCGCGATCTAATGACTTGTGTTCTCCGTATCTATTTGAGTCATTCAGAAGTTTCTACAAACACCAGACGTTAGATCGCGCCCATCACAACTGCTCCAGTTCGTTCCTTCTTCTAATGAGCATGCGCGGGGACTTGCTCAAGTTGCCGGCCAAAATCATGAAGGTCTAAGTAAGATATTGATTCGCCGCCGGTGCTACCCTCTATTACCGATGAATTTAACCAAACATTTTCACTTTCAGAAATTTTATTTTATTTTCCCTTTCAACCTTTTTTAAAATAATAAAAATCTCAGACTCAGAATTTTTTTTATTTTATATTAAATTTTATTTTCCACCAATTAATAATAATAATAATAATAAAGAAAGAAAGAAAGAAAGTAGGGTTTAGAAAAAGATTCAAATTAATATTTGAAAGTGCAGGAGGCTCTTCATTTATTAAAATATTCATAGATAATTAGAGGGAAAAAAAACCAACAATATTTTAAAATTTAATAAAATAACAACAGAATTGTATGAAATATAATAATTCCAAATCAAGTTTATTGGTGTTTTATGATTATGTTTATATTAATTTTTCACTTTAAATACTTTGTATGAAAGTTTTAAATTGATACAAATGATGTAGAGAATTGATTTTAAATTAAATTATGTATAATTTCCTATCCTTCGTGTAATACTGCTCATTAATATTTCCAAATAATTTATAACATTAAGAAAAAATATATAAAATATTTCAGTTTTAAATTGCATTATATTATTATCAGTAAATTATAAAGAAAGTAAATTTGAATTAATTTAAATCCTATATATTCAACTCTAAATATTATACTATAATATGCATAACAGATAAATTTCATAAAATTTTTTCTAACTATATTTAAAGTATTCTCATCAATATTACATCAAAAATTTATTGGAGTACTTAAAAATAGACATATTCAAAAACTAAGCAAATGAGAGTTAATGTTTATCACTAACAAACATTAAGAGAGTCATTTAAACTGTTTATCCTCTTCCCTTCCTCCCTGTTTGAATCAGAATGTCATAAGACAATATAAAAAAATTTTAACATATTTCATCAATTTCAATTTTATTTTCAGTGCTAACCTCATATATGATATATAGTTAAAGAATTTGATCCCCTTTGATAAATATTACTGTTTCGAATAAATTTCAAATTTTTATCATTTGATTATATTATTTATAATTTTTTTTCATTTAAAAATATAGAAAATTCCTTGTTGGAGCCATAAACTGTAATAATTAGAATATGTTAAACCCATGTCTTAAAATAAATTAATGCTTTTTTCTTATTTTACTTAATTATTTATTAAACAGTGGGAGGCATGACTATGACTAGAAAAGCTATAAAATAAAATGTTTTTACGACTTATATATGTAAAATATTTATAAATAATACTCACATGAAATTAAATTTCTATATAGCTAAAAGCTTCTAAATTAGATTTAATAATAATAATAATTGTAAATATTTGTATGGGAGAAAATAAACAGCTTTACTAATCCTCTTACTGTTTGTTATTGATAAAAATTAACTCTCATTTACTCAGTTTTTAAGATACGTACTGTTAAGTACTTTGTTAAATCTAATAAAATTCTTATTTAATATTAATGGGAATATCTCGAATACTTGTTAGAAAAAATCATATGTAATTTTTCTGTGTCATGCATAATATAGTATAATATTTTTAGTTGAATATATAGGATTTAATTCAAATTTACTTTCTTTATAATTTACTGATAATAATATAATGCAATTTAAAACTGAAATATTTTATATATTTTTTTCTTATTGTTATAAATTAATTGGAAATATTAATAAGCAGTATTATACGAAGAATAGAAAATTATACATAATTTAATTTAAAACCAATTTTCTACTTCATTTGTTTCTATTTAAAGCTTTCATTCAAAGCATTTGATGTGAAAAAGTAATATAAACTCAATCATACATAAAGCACTATTAATCTTGATTTTGAATTATTATATCTCATACACTTCTGCTATTTTATTAAGCTTTTTAAAATATTGTTGATTTTTTATTTTATTTTTATTATTATCTATAAATATTTTCATAAATGAAGAGCCTCCTACACTTTCAAATATTTATTTGTATCTTTTTCTAAACCCTATTTATTATTATAATTTTTTTTTTTTTTTTTTTTTTTTTTTTTATTGGCGGAAAATAAAATTTGAAATAAAATAAAAAAAAAATCTGAATCTGAGATTTTTATTATTTAAAAAAAGTCTGAAAGGGAAAATAAAATAAAATTTCTGAAAGTGAAAATGTTTGGTTAAATTCATCGGTAATAGAGGCTAGCTTAGTTTTTGAATATGTCTATTTTTAAGTACTCCAATAAATTTTTGATGTAATATTGATGAGAATACTTCAAATATAGTTAGAAAAAATTTTATGAAATTTTTCTGTTATGCATATTATAGTATAATATTTAGAGTTGAATATATAGGATTTAAATTAATTCAAATTTACTTTCTTTATAATTTACTGATAATAATATAATGCAATTTAAAACTGAAATATTTTATATATTTTTTCTTAATGTTATAAATTATTTGGAAATATTAATGAGCAGTATTACACGAAGGATAGGAAATTATACATAATTTAATTTAAAATCAATTCTCTGCATCATTTGTATCAATTTAAAACTTTCATACAAAGTATTTAAAGTGAAAAATTAATATAAACACAATCATAAAACACCAATAAACTTGATTTGGAATTATTATATTTCATACAATTCTGTTGTTATTTTATTAAATTTTAAAATATTGTTGGTTTTTTTTTCCCTCTAATTATCTATGAATATTTTAATAAATGAAGAGCCTCCTGCACTTTCAAATATTAATTTGAATCTTTTTCTAAACCCTACTTTCTTTCTTACTTTCTTTATTATTATTATTATTATTATTATTATTATTAATTGGTGGAAAATAAAATTTAATATAAAATAAAAAAAAATTCTGAGTCTGAGATTTTTATTATTTTAAAAAAGGTTGAAAGGGAAAATAAAATAAAATTTCTGAAAGCGAAAATGTTTGGTTAAATTCATCGGTAATAGAGGGTAGCACCGGCGGCGAATCAATATCTTACTTAGACCTTCATGATTTTGGCCGGCAACTTGAGCAAGTCCCCGCGCATGCTCATTAGAAGAAGGAACGAACTGGAGCAGTTGTGATGGGCGCGATCTAACGTCTTGTTCTGCAAACGACTCAGCGAGATCGTTTTAACAAGACATTAGATCGCGCCCACCACAAATGCTCCTGCTTGCTCCTTCTACTAATGAGCATGCGCGGAGACTTCGTCTTCTCTCCTCAAGTGCTAAGCGAGAAGGAAGGAGCAGCGGTGCTTCTCTCTATTAACGATTAATTTAAACAAATATTTTAAGAGAATATTTATTTATTTACTTTTTCCTTCTTTTAAAACATTTTTTAAAATAATGAAAATCTTAGAATCGGAGTTATTTTACTTGAAAGTCAGCTTCCATCAGTTAAAAAAAAAAAAAAAAAAAAAAAAAAAAAATGTAGGATTTGAAAATAGATTAAAATAAATATTTAAAAGTATAGGAAGCTTTCTCTAATAAAAAAATTAATGGATTATCAAAACTTTTTTTTTTTCCAGGAATTTTACTTTAACAATATTTTTAAAAATATCATTATTTCAAGATACATTTTCAAAATAACAGAAATGTATGAGATATAATAATTCCAAAATCATATTCATTATTTGTTTTTTTTTATTTCCGTTATATTAATTTTTCACATATGAATACTTTGTACGGAAGTTTCAAATTGACACAAATTATGTAGAAAATTGGTTTTATATTAAACTATGTTTATTTTCCTATCCTTCATATAATACTGTTTATTACTATTTCGAATAAATTTACTTAAAAATATAATAATAATAATATTAATTGTAAATTGAAATATCTTAACAAAAACAGTTTATTTTTATTAATTTATATATTTTTTAGTTATAATCATGCCTAAAAATAAAATAAAATAAAATAAATAAATAAATAATGATAAATTAAATTTATCATCAGTAAATTATAAAGAAAGTAAACTTCATTTAATTTAAATTCTATATATTCAGCTATACACATTATATATTATATCTAGACAAATAATAATGATGATAATAATTATAATAATAATAAAAAAATAAATAATGTATAAAAAAATTTCTAACAAATATTTCAGATATTCTGTTTAATATTTAGTCAGAATTTTATTGGATATTGGATGTAAAAAAGAAGTGCTTAAAAATGGACATCTTATAAACTGAGCAAATGAGAGGTAATGTTTATCATTAATAAACATTAAAAGGATCGATTAAGCAGTTTTCTTGTCAATATTTACAATTTTATTATTAATAACTAATTTAGCAGTAGCTAATTGTATGAAAATTTAATTCTATCTTAGTATTATATGTAAATATTGTACTTAGTATATAAGTCCTAAAAACGATTTATTTTATTTTATATATTTGTAGTTATATTTATTCCTCCTGCTGTTAAATAAATAAAAATAAAATAAACTAAAAGCATTAATTAAATTTTAGATATGGTGTGGTATATTCTAATTATTATAGTTTTTAAAAGCAACATAATAACACATTTAAAAATTATTTAAGACTTCATAAAATATTAAAAATTTCATGGAGGCAAACAGTTTAATAATGTAATTTATTATTCGGCAACTTTAATTAGGGAGAAAAAAACACTTTAAAATATTACATTAATTATATTCATTAATTTACTTTCTAAGTTTCTTTTCTTTTTCTTTAAGAAGTGTATTACTTTGATAAAATAAAATGCCATAATGTAAAAAAAGAAAAAAAAAAGGGGTGGGGTGGGGGTGTAATACTTAAAGTATAGCTATATGTTTTATTCAAATAGGATAGTGATTTTTTTTTTTTTTTTTTTTTTAAGGACATGAATTTTAATTTCATCTTTAGTGCAAACATCCTTCATAGTTAAGGTGTTTGATCCCCTTTCATAACTCCCCCCCCCCCCGTCAATTACTGATTTGAATAAATTTTAAATATTTATCATTTGATAATAATATTACTTATTTCTTTTCTATATAAAATAAAGAAAAGTCTTTGTAGCAGCCATAAACTATAATATATAATAATTAGAATATATTAAACTTATACCTAGAAGTAAATTAATGCTTCCTGTTTATCTTACTTTATCAATAGAAAGATAAGTTGATCCTCTTAATGTTTATTAGTGATAAACATTAACTTTAATTTGCTCAATTTTTTAGATGTCTACTTTTAAGTACTTTTTAAAACCCAATAAAATTCTCATTTAGTATTGGTGGGACTATCGCAAATACTTGTTAGGAAAAATTGTAATTTTCTGTGTCATGAATAATACATAACATATATATAGTTTAATATTATATACAGGTTAAATTGTTTTAAATTAACTTTCTTTAAAATTTATAGATAATAATGTAATGGAATTTAAAACTGAAATATTTCATTTATTTTTTCTTAATATTGTAAATTGTAACTTACTGGAAATTGTAATAAACAGTTTTACATGCAGTATACAAAAGTGTATATAATTTAATGTAAAATCAATTTTCTATTTAATTTTGTATATATTTGAATCTTTCATACGAAGTATTTGATAGGAAAAATTAATATACAGAAATTCACAAAATGCTAACGAAAGGATTATGGAATTGTTATATCTCATACATCTCTGTTATTTTAAATTTTAAAAATATATCTTGAAATAATAATAAAAATATCTGTAGAGAAATTTTATACAAAATAAATAAAAGTACAAATAAAATTTTTGAAAAATATTCTCGAAGTAAAATTCCTGGGGAAAAAAAAATAAATAAATAAAACTTTGATAATCCATTATTTTTATTAATGGATACACTTTTAAATATTTATTTTAATCTGTTTCTAAATCCTATATTTTTTTAATTGATGGAAGTTGACTTTAAAGTAAAAAAAACTCTGATTCTGAGATTTTCATTATTTAAAAAAAGGTTTTAAAAGAAGGAAAAAAAAAAGATTCTCTTAAAATGTTTGTTTAAATTAATCGTTAATAGAGGGAAGCACTGCTGCTCTCAATTTCTGAGACCATCTCGCTTAGCACTTGAGGAGAGGAGACGAAGTCCAGCGTATGCTTATTAGTAGAAGGAGCATGCAGGAGCATTTGTGACGGGCGTGATGTAACATCTTGTATCAGAAGACGTTAGATCGCGCCCGTCACAAACGCTCTAGGTTGTTCCTTCTACTAATGAGCATGCGCGGAGACTTGTTCTCCTCTCCTCACCTCAAGTGCTAAGCGAGAAGGAATATCTCAGAAATTGAGAGCAGCGGTGCTTCCCTCTATTAACGATTAATTTAAACAAACATTTTAAGAGAATCTTTTTTTTTTTTTTCCCTTCCTTTAAAACATTTTTTTAAATAATGAAAATCTCAAAATCAGAGTTATTTTACTTTAAAGTCAACTTCCATCAATTAAAATATAGGATTTAGAAACAGATTAAAATAAATATTTAAAAGTGTAGGAGGTCTTCATTAATAAAAATATTAATGGATTATCAAAGTTTTTTATTTATTTTTTTTCCCCCCCAGAAATTTTACTTCAACAATATTTTTCAAAAATTTTATTTGTACTTTTATTTATTTTGTATAAAATTTCTGTACAGTTATTTTTATTATTATTTCAAGACATATTTTTAAAATTTAAAATAACAGAGATGTATGAGATATAATAATTCCATAATAATTTTCTTAGCATTTTGTGAATTACTGTATATTAATTTTTCCCATCAAATACTTCGTATGAAAGATTTAAATATATACAAATTAAGCAGAAAATCGATTTTACATTAAATTATATACACTTTTGTATACTGTTTATTACAATTTCCAGTAATTTACAATATTAAGAAAAAATAAATGAAATATTTCATTTTTAAATTCAATTACATTATTATCAATAAATTTTAAAGAAAGCAAATTTAAAATAATTTAACCTGTACATATTAAACTATACATATGTTATGTATTATTCATGACACAGAAAATTACAATTTTTCCTGACAAGTATTTGCGTTAGTCCCACCAATACTAAATGAGAATTTTATTGGGTTTTAAAAATTACTTAAAAGTAGACATCTAAAAAATTGAACAAATGAAATTAACTTTCATTTGTTCAATCACTAATAAACATCACTAATAAACATTAAGAGGATCAACTTATCTTTCTATTAATAAAGTAAGATAAACAGGAAGCATTAACCAGTTAGTAGTCGCTATAGACAGCGGCACCTATTACAGATTGCGAACTTTTTATTTAACTCGCACCAATAATTTTAAAAAGTGATGTGATCAACGTTTCTTCGATTGTATTCGCGTTTTATGTATATCAAATGCTACTTCTAAAAATTTTTGGTGGCTATTGAATAAAAAAATCTGGCAAAACTGAAGGATGGGCGGCAAATCGACCAACTAGCGACTACTAACGGGTTAATTTACTTCTAGGTATAAGTTTAATATATTCTAATTATTATATATTACAGTTTATGACTGCTACAAAGACTTTTCTTTATTTTTATATGGAAAAGAAATAAGTAATATTATAATCAAATGATAAATATTTGGAATTTATTCTAATCAGTAATGGTGGTGGGTGGGGGGGAGTTATGAAAGGGGATCAAACACCTTAACCATGAAGGATGTTTGCACTAAAGATTAAATTAAAATTCATGTCCTTAAAAAAAAAAAAAACTATCCTACTTGAATAAAACACATAAGTGTACTTTAAGTATTAACCTCTCCCCCCCTTTTTTTTTTACATTATGACATTTTATTTTATCAAAATAACACACTTCTTAAAAAAAAAAAAAAAAAAAAAAAAAAAAGGAAAGAAAGAAAGAAACTTAGAAAGTAAATTAATAAATATAATTAATATAATATTTTAAAGTGTTTTTTTTCTCCCTTATTAAAGTTGTCGAATAATAAATTACATTATTAAACTGTTTGCCTCCATAATATTTTTAATATTTTATGAAGTCTTAAATAATTTTTAACTGTGTTATAATTGTATAATTATAACACAGTGTTATATAATGTTGCTTTTAAAAACTATAATAATTAGAATATATCACACCATGTCTAAAAGTAAATTAATGCTTTCAGTTTATTTTATTTTTATTTATTTATTTATTTAAAAGTAGGAGGAATAACTATATCTAAAAATACATAAAATAAAATAAATCGTTTTTAGGACTTATATAGTAAGTACAATATTTACATATAATACTAAGATAGAATTAAATTTTTATACAGTTAGCTACTTCTAAATTAGATATTAATAATAAAATTGTAAATATTGACAAGATGGAAGGGAAGATGATAAACAGCTTAATCGATCCTCTTAATTTTTATTAATGATAAGCATTACCTCTCATTTGCTCAGTTTTTAAGATGTCCATTTTTAAGCACTTCTTTTTTACACCCAATAAAATTCTACCTGAATATTAAACAAAATATCTGAAATGTTTGTTAGAAATTTTTTTATACATTATTTATTTATTATTATTATTATTATCCTCATCATTATTATTTGTCTAGACATAATATATAATGTGTATAGCTGAATATATAGAATTTAAATTAAATCAAGTTTACTTTCTTTAAAATTTACTGATGATAAATTTAATTTATCATTATTTATTTACTTATTTATTTTGTTTTGTTTTATTTTATTTTTAGGCATGATTATAACTAGAAAATATATAAAATAATATAAATAAACCGTTTTTATTAAGATATTTCAATTTACAACTAATATGTTATTATTATTACATTTTTAAATAAATTAATTCGAAAAGTAATAAGCAGTATTATATGAAGGATAGGAAAATATACATAGTTTAACATAAAACCAATTTTCTACATAATTTGTATCAATTTGAAACTTTCATACAAAGTATTCGATGTGAAAAATTAATATAAAGGAAATCAAAAAACTATAATAAACATGATTTTGGAATTATTATATCTCATAAATTTCTGTTATTTTAAAAATGTATCTTGAAATAATGATATTTTTAAAATATTGTTAAAGTAAAATTCCTGAAAAAAAAAAAAAAAAAAAAAAAAAAAAAAAAAATTTGATAATCCATTAATATTTTTATTGGGGAAAACTTCCTACACTTTTAAATATTTATTTTAGTCTGTTTCTAATTGCTACATTTTTTTTAACTGATGGAAGCTGACTTTCAAGTAAAATAACTCCGATTCTAGGATTTTCATTATTTTCAAAAATGTTTTAAAAGAAGGTGTTGGTGTTAGGGATTAAGGCCGATTGACAACACGTGGGTCCTAGGCCTTAGGGGGAGTGCCTTCCGTGGAGGTCTTTCTAAGGGGTCCTAGCCCGTATTTACGCAAGTTTCGGAGGAAACCACGGAAAACTCCGAACGGCTAGGCCGACGAGCGCGACCGGGGATCGAACCCGGCACCTCAGGTCTACCAGCTTTGAGCGCAGAACCGCTCAGCCGCTGGTGGGCGTTTTAAAAGAAGGAAAAAATAAATAAAAATTCTCTTAAAATGTTTGTTTAAATTAATCGTTAATAGAGGGAAGCACAGCTGCTCTCAATTTCTGAGACCTTCCTTCTCGCTTAGCACTTGAGGTGAGAAGACGAAGTCTCCGCGCATGCTCATTAGTAGAAGGAGCAAGCAGGAACACTTGCGATGGGCGCGATCTAATGTCTTGTACGGAGAACAGCTGGCTGATCCGAGAGAGCGAGAAGGCGGGCGTTGTAGAAGCCATTCGGCCGATTCATTTAAGTCACCGATGTCCACTTGTTTTCGTTTGTCAAGAGACCGCGGATAAATGCGTTGGCTGAGTGTATAACATAGCTTTCACGGAAGGTACGTAGGTGAATTGGCAACCAAAAGGAAACATCACGTCCAAATAGCAAAATGAGTAGACTAACAGCATGCATTTGCAGCTGGCTTTTCTTTTAGATTAGTCGAATAAAGTTTGTATTTTCGGGACTTTTGCTTGCATTCCGGTCATTGAATTAGCTATTGATGGTTGCATTTAGGCTTACCGAACTTTGCTTGTTAAACGTGGAGGTCGGCACGTAGCAGCTCCTTTCAATTTAAATATCCTTTTGCAGCCATTGTCCAGTCACTTTATAAAAATTTTATCAGTAGACATGATTTGCAGGTGAAATCCTACATGGCTTTATTTTTAACTGTCACATATTTCTGGTTTCTTGCTTGCAATCGTGGAACACATGAGGAAACTAGTCAATCTTGCTGGAAATTCTTTATTTAAAATCCCTTTCAGGGCTAGGGATCCGAGTCTGGTAAGGCAATGAAGAATGGTGTGGTCTTGAAGGCGGCCCCGTCCGCGTTAAACGGAATTTGCCGGCTGCCCGACCTCGCACGTTAACTTTCAAATTCGGTGGCGCAGATTTACTAGATTGTTACTGGCAAGAGCTAATTAAGGGAGATCGTTAATTTTGGCGAGTTTCGTCTTTTTATACGGGTAATTTTTGGTGTAATTTGGCGTATTTCTAAGCTCCTCCCTATTTCTTTTATTGGTTACTTTATTTAATAACACACCTCTTCTTTGTGTCCTATTTGCAAATAATTTCGTTTTCCCAGACAGTCTGGCACCTTAATCTGCCAAAGTCGCCAAGTCATTAATACAATTATTTATTGCTTTAGATTTGACATAATTAATCAAACCCTAATTTATAATCATAAATCTTTTAACATCGCTAATTTAATTCTTGTATTGAATCTTTCCGGCGCCAAATACTTTTTTTATTACTCATTAAACTTATTTATAGAATATTTCCAGATATCCAAATGCTTATTCAATTTAAATGATTCACTTGTTTATTTATTTTCGAATGATCGCGACTGTAATTTCCGTTCGTTATTTTTTATGCTTTTAGAGTCTTACAGCCTAATAAGAAATTTCCTTTAATTCATTTTGCAATATTAATTTTCAATATAAAAAGAATACCCTAAAATGTGAAAACAATTTAAAATATAAAAATATTTATTTAATTCTTACCTCTTTTTTATCCATTATATAAATTACAGTTTTATAAAGGATATGTACAGTCGGGAAAAAAAAACGCAACACTCAACGTAACTTCGTTGCTAATCGATGTAGAAAAATGTAATAGGAATCATTCGACGGGGAATTGCGAGTAGTTTCAGAAAATGAACTGAAATTTTGAATCGGGGTCGTCTACATATTAAAACGCACACCAACTTTGATTTTTTTCAATCGTAATGCCCCATTTTTATTTTATATTTGAATTCCAAGGATCGCGACAACGCGAAAAAGTATATTGGTTGAATATTTTACTTATTTTTTCACAGAGTTATAAGCGTTCAAAGTTTGAAGGTTCTAATGTTAAATTCATATTTGAAACTTTTATTAATATCTTCACAAAAAATAACTTGATGGTTATATATATATATATATATATTTTTACGAGATACAGAGAAGAAACCCAATCATAATCCATCATTACTTTTGATTCTGAAAAATATTTTTAATTTTGAAAAATATTAATAAATTCATATTCATAAAAATTATGAATTATGACCTATATTAATTTTTACATAAAATGAATCCTAATGCTGAAAAATATGGGTGTGCAAATTTGCAGCTCATTCCAGTTATTAGTTTTCAAGATATAAATAAATCTTTCTTTTGGAGTGGTTTGGGGGGACCGTCTCTTATGAAGTTTTGCATGAGATAACGAATCAAATCTTAAAAAATAACAAAGAAAATTAAACAAAATAGTTTTATTTTTTATTTACGGGTCAAATTATATAACAACAACGTGAAACACAAAGAAAAGAAACAAAAATGTTGATTTTTAGACAGTAGTGTTAGCACCAAGAATTCCTGTTTTATAAAGAAGACAAGCTCCGCCTTCATCGTTCTTCAAAACAAAACAATACAGAAAAGAAAAGTAAATGTGACATTGAGTGGTGAATTCGTGTTAACCCTTTCAGGGGCGGTGGATAGAGGGTCTATCCACCTACTTTAGAAATTTTTCTCTAGGTGTGCAGTGGCTACTTTTTCTATCCACTTTTATAAAAAGTTAATGTGTACTTCTAAAATTGAAATAGAGATGGCAGCACTATAGTAACTTTAAGCAGGATGTGCCTGTGACTTTTTTAAATGGACAAGTTGCGGGAAAAAATTTTGAAGTTTCTTTTATATATTTTTATGAAAAATAATTTTTTATTCAAAAGTATTTGATAGTGTAAATGTACTGTAATGCACCTTTTAAATACAACAGATTTACATATTATCTTAGATCCTTAATTTTAGTTTGATTTTTAGAAGCATCTTTTAGGTGGATAGACGCTCTAGCCACCGCGCACATACGTCAGGGAAGATACCATAAAACAGGCTCTGCTGGGGAAAATAATCTCAATTTATTTTCCTTTGAGATAAACAAAGAGGGTCTTTTGGAGTTAGTGATCTGTGATAAATGTAAACAATAAGGAATAGTAGGATGTAAATACAGATGTAAACAAGCGTGGGAGGGTTCTTACAAAAAAGCTATTCAGTATTTCTGTTTACAGTATATAGAGAGGCTGCTTTTTTCTATTGCTCTTATATCGTGATTTTTAAAAATAAATTTTTATTTCCATAGCTTTTAAATTTAGTTAATTTCTCTAAATAATCTTAAATTACATTTATATATCTTAATTTTTATCACAATAATGCTTAGAAAAGGCTTATCTTTGGATGAAGCTATTGCTCTGTTTGAAGAGCTACCCTCAGATGATGATTCTGCAGTATCTGGATCAGGAACAAACAAATTTTAAAGAACATTAATATTTTTAAAGTTTTCCTATTTCTGTGTATGCAATTTGTGAATTGATTATTTCATTACAATATGAAGGTAAGAAATTATGTCTTTTAATTTATGTACTGAATCAATTTCAAAATTTATTGTACTTACAATATAATTGAATAACTATAATGTTTTTTACTTAAATAGAGAATATTTTTTTCTTATTACTGATGCATAAAGGTTTCCAAAAAAATTTTTAAACAGCCCATATATGTGTGTATATATATATAATAAATCATTAAAAAATGATAAAGAAGCATTATAATTTAAGTAATAATTAATTATTGTTACATTGTATTATTATAATTACATTTTCAAGGCATAGTTTTAATTTTTATTCCTTAAATATATAACATTTATTTCCATACGAAAATTAAGGTATATGACGTATGTGCGCAGTGGCTAGAACGTCTAGCCACCACCCACAAAAAAATCCCCACATGCTGAATTTTTTTCTTCATCAAATATGACTTGTAGGGGATGTTTACTTTATGATATATAAATATTTAAAAGGAAATTCAATCATTTTTACTTAGTGCCCCTGAAAGGGTTAAACCCTTTATTTTATGTTGACAAAAATATGCACAAGTGGTATTTACTTCATCGATTACTGGTGATAAATTTTGAGTCTTTTGAACGAACGCTAGAAGAAAAAATTAACTAAATAGGCGGGGTTTACTGTTTTAAAGAGGAAAAAAGGTTACTATAAAAAAAAAAAAAAAAAAAAAAAAAAAAAACGAATAAAATTGGAATGCAAGACAGACGAGTAAAATCGTTGTAGGGGGGAGGATTATTATTTTAAGGATACTTTAGTCTTTAAAATTTCATTAATATGTTTTAACTTTATATATTTTTAAAAGTATACTTTAACTTTTATAAATATATTTTAACACTTTTTGCGACCGCAGGATGTTTTTTGACAGTAAGATCTACAGGCGTTATTCTCTCAAAATAAAATATTCCAGAACAAATATTCTGTATTCACAATTATATTACAGTTGAATATACATTATAATTATATTCTTTCTAATCAATATATTTCTATCCATAGTATATTTTATTGCAAAAATATGAACACTGGGTACACACTTAAGAAATATGTAACACACAAATTACGAAAGAAACACCCACTGACAGAGTTACAGATTTCCGAATTACGTAAATCTACGTCAGCAGTCGCGAAAGGGTTAATTAAAAATTTTTATTTTCATAGAAATTATAAAACGAATCGTAGAGTTCCAGAGAGTTCAACTGACCCAAAACTGGTAAGTGCGGTTAAAATTGTTTAATATTTACTTCATGAACCGTTACAATAATATATCCGAAAAGATTTAGTTTATGCATTGTTGTATATATATATATATATCTATATTATTTCATTTCGTATATTATGTTACACCTACGAAAGAAAATTTAAGCTTTATTGGTGATCAGTACAGCCCTAATAGACACTTTTACTTGAAAAATCGCAAGTGTAATGTATTTAAATAGACCTAAAATTATCTAAAAACGTACTGAAGTATTTACAAATCCAAAAAACTGAATTCAGGATAATTAATATCTGGAGAAAGCCAACGTTTTTATCAATTTTTATAATTTTTTTTCCTGAAAGATTTCCGGTGTGAAACATTAAAATTTTGTCTTTTCTTATAGGATCTTAATGTTATTTTTCTACATTTACAGATAACCCCCAAACACATTTTTGATTATAACTCTATAAATACTAAAAACAAAGTATACAAACAGTATACTTTTCCGCACTGCCAGACTCTCAGAAATTTGAATATGAAGTCAAAATTGGGTGTAGCTATTGAAAAAAAAATCAAATTTGGCGCTCATTTCAATATGTTGATGACCCCTAATTCAAACTTCGACGCATTTTCAGAAAGTGCATTTAATTTCCTAATGAATTATGTGTATTAGATGTTCCTGCGTCAATTAATAACGAAATTACAGCGGGTGTTGCGTTTTTTTCCCCCCCGACTTTACATGTGTATATATATATACACTCATAAGTATTATTTTTCACTATAAAAAAATAATACTACAGGTAACTTTCATTATAATTTTAACAAAAAGTAAGAGTTACTCGTACAAAGTTTCTTATAAATAGCATGGTGATATAAGAACAATCATTTTTTTCGAATCAGTTACTTCTCAAAAATGTGAATGCTTTCATAACAATATATGTATATATATATATATATATATATACACAGTCGGTAACAAAAGTCTCCGAACACTAGCAAAAATTTTTATATAAAAGAAGTACACTAAATACAGTTTTGTTAAATAAATCCTTGTCGAATCCTGTTTTTAGACTGACTAAGAACAGGATTCGACAAGGATTTATTTAACAAAACTGTATTAAGTGTGCATTTTTTATATAGGAATTTTTACTAGAGTTCGGAGACTTTTGTTATATATATATATATTGGATGTATAAGAAAGTCATGATGTGCCCATATCAAATTTTTTAATTAAACTTAAGCCTTTTCTATTTATTTTATTTTAATACATAGTTTTTTTTTAAGCCATTAGCATTCATATATTATTTTAATTACACAGACACTATATATATATATATATATATGCACACACGTATTCTTTCAGTTTATTTAAAAAAAAAATTGTCTCTCTCTCACACGCACACACACATAAAGAGACACACAGACACACATTTTCTGAAAATGGTCGAATCGTGTTTTGTACATCTCGAAACGTATATTTGCATTGAAAACTGAGATTCGTACATTTTTACGAATCCAATACTTTCTTCTATTGAACATAGAATAAAGTAAAAATCGGATTACAATGTTACAACATTTTCATTGCGCAATAAATTTTCGAAAAGTAACAAGTACTTTTTACATGCTTTTTTCTAAAAGCAAAAAGCAAAAAAAATTGGTAGATTGGTAGTTTTTTTTATGGTGCTAGGTCCAAATTAGGACATATGGAAGGAAAGAAAGAAAGAAAGAAGAAAAAAAAAAAAAAAAGAAGAAGAAGAAGAGAATAAAAAGACTGCAAACCGAAATTTTGAAATATCGTTTAGACAATCATAACATTCCTCATCGTATTAATATTTAGTTATAATGTAACAAATATTTTTTAATAATATAACGTATTAGAAAACCGAAATTTCTCCAAAGTTGGAAGTAAGTAAATAGATAATAAACAGTATTTTCGCCAAAATGTCGCAAAACTCATAAAGATAGCAAACCACCTCCCTTTTCACCCTCAACCGATTTCAAGGTAATAGAATCGTCGTTGCCGACGTCACGCTTGATTGACAGGGGCCAACTCGTGAAAGTCGAACTATAGCTTATTCATAGATGGGAGAAAAGTGGTAGGTAAAACGCTGTTTTGTGATACAAACCAGTTTCCTCTAAGAATTCCCCCCTTTTGAAGGAACCCCTCACCCAAATATCATTAATCAATAGTTATTACTTCCTCTAGTGTGAGATTCTCTCTAAGGGGGAGTTTCATGAAAAATATGAAATTTTTAGCAAAAATTCATACTTTGCCACTTTTTTCTTATGAATTAATAGTAAGCCTGATTATTTAGAAGTTTTTATCGCCTTTGAGCCTTTCAATATTATAATTTTGTTAATTTCTTACGAACAATGAAAAAAATCAAGGGAAATTTCGCATTTTTTGCTTAAAAATGAAATATTAAAATAAAAAAAAAAAAAAATTTAAAGCGAAATTTACTAGTTGTGTATTTTCTGAATGTAAAAACAGAATATAAAAATATGTAATAGTTAACGAGTTATAAAGGGGCAAATTTTCCTATACAAATATACGGGCTTTGGTTTCAGGCCACAGTAAGTGGAAAGTCGTCTTAAGTTTACGAAAGTGCCCTTATTTTTTCTCACTGTTTATACTTTTTTAAAATTTTATGTCTAATTTTTAAAATTTTATATTAAAAAAAATACACGTGTCCTCTTTTCCCCAAATTTTTATGTACAGTCGGGGGGAAAAAATCGCAACACACGCTGTAATTTCGTTATTAATTGACTCAGGAACATCTAATAGACATCATTCAACAGGAAATTAAAAGCACTTTCTGAGTATGTCGTCAAATTTTGAATTATTGGTCATCAACATATTGAAATGAGAGCCAACTTTGATTTTTTCAATAGCAAGACCCAATTTTGACTTCATTTTCGAATTTCTGAGAGTCTGGCAGTGCGGAAAAGTATGCTGTTTGTATACTTTATCTTTAGTATTTATAGAGTTATAATCAAAAATGTGTTAGGGGGTTATCTATAAATGTAGAAAAATAAAATTAAGATCCTCTAAGAATTAGAGAAAATTTTAATGTTTCACACCGGAAATTTTTCAGCAAAACAATTTTTTAACAAATTAATAACACGTTGTCTCTTTTACCAGTTCTTTAATTATCCTGAATTACTTTTTTTTAGATTTGTATATACTTCAGTACTTCTTTAGATAATTTTAGGTCTATTTAAATATGTTACACTTGCGATTAGTCCATACAGTACTCTTTGAAAAAAGTGCAATATTTTTCAATTATGTCTATTATGTCTGTACTGGTCACCAATAAAGCTCAGGGATGGAACACGGGCGCAGAATTCATACCATTATCAATATAAGAAAATTTTCTACCTCTTGAATCAACGATATTATAGGTGGAGAAATTTCTTAAACAGATTCCGGTATGAATTCTGCGCCCGTGTTCCATCCCTGAAAGCTTAAATTTTCTTTCGTAGGTGTAACTTAACATGATATACGAAATGAAATAGTACATATATATATATATATATATATGTGTGTGTGTGTGTGTGTGTGTGTATATACAGCAACGCATAAACTAAATCTTTTCGGATAAATTATTGTAAGCGTTCATGAAGTAAATATTAAACAAATTTAATCGCATTTACAGTTTTGGGTCAGTTGAACTCTTTGGAACTGTGCGATTCCAGTGGCGGTTCGTGAACCGAAAATAGGTGAAGAGCTCAAAAATAATATTTAAGTATTTTTAATGCATAATTTTTATTAAGCATGGCCTAAACTAAAATTAACTAAAAATACATATTTTAATGTAAATTTATATTCTATAAATGAATACAGTGTAAAATACAGTGTGCGTCTTCACCTATTTTCGATGCACGAGCCGCCACTGTGCGATTCGTTTTATAATTTCTATGAAAATATAATTTCTTAATTAACCCTTTCGCGACTGCTTACGTAGATTCAAGCCATTTGAAAATCAGTAACTCTGTCAGTGGGCGTTTCTTTCGTAATTTGTGTGTTACATATTTCTTAAGTGTGTACCCAGTGTTCATATTTTTGCAATAAAATATACTATGGATAGAAATATATTGATTAGAAAGAATATAATTATAATGTATATCCAACTGTAATATAATTGTGAATACAGAAAATTTGTCCTGAAATATTTTATTTTGAGAGTACAACGCCCGTAGATGGGTCTTACTGTCTAAAAGACAAAATCCTGCAGTCGCAAAACGTGTTAAAATAAATTTATAAAAGTTAAAGTATGTTTTTAAAAATGTATAAAGTTAAAATATATTAATAAAATTTTAAAGACTAAAGTGTCCTTAAAATAATAATCGTCCCACTACAAAATAAATAAATGAAATAAAATAAAGCAATATATGAGGCAAATGATTAAGCCTTTTTTAACTATGGCGGTAGTTAAGAAACGATTTTACAAGTCTGTCTTGCATTCCAATTCCATTCGTTTTTTATATTTGACAATTTCACATTAAACACATTTTTCTATTTAAAACAGTAAACCCAGCCTATTTAGTTATTTTTTTCTTCTAGTGTTTGTTTAAAAGATTCAAAATTTATCACCAATTAATCGATGAAGTAAATACTACTTGTGCATATTTTTTTCAACATAAAATAAGGGGTTTAACACGAATACTCAATGTCACATTTACTTTTTTTTTCTGTAATGTTTTGTTTTGAAGAACGATGAAGGCGGAGCTTGTCTTTTTTAGAAAACAGGAATTCTTGATGCTAACACTAATATCTAAAAATCATCATTTTTGTTTCATTTCTTTGCGTTTGACGCTGTTGTTATATAATTTGACCCATAAATGAAAAATAAAAATATTTTGTTTTATTTTCTTTGTTATTTTTTAAGATTTGATTCGTTATCTCATGCAAAACATTATAAGAGACGGCCCCCTAAACCACTCCAAAAGAAAGATTTATTTATATCTCGAAAACTAATAACTGGAATGAGCTGCAAATTTGCACACCCATATATTTCAGCATTAGGATTCATTTTATGTAAAAATTAATATAGGTCATAATTCATAATTTTTATGAATATGAATTTATTAATAAGTTTCAGAATTAAAAATATTTTTCAGAATCAAAAGTAATGATGGATTATGTTTGGGTTTCTTCACTGAATCTCGTAAAAAAAAATTATATCGATCAAGTTATTTTTTGTGAAGATATTAATAAAAGTTTGAAATATGAATTTAACATTAGCACCTTCAAAATTTGAACGCTTATAACTCTGTGAAAAAATAAGTAAAATATTCAATCATTATAATAGCAGGAGACTTGGCGTTGGAATATTAAAACAGGAATACACTACTACGTCAGAAACGCCAAAGAAAAATTATTGAGGTGCATACAGGTGTTTCGGTAGCCTAAAGCGTACCGTCTTCAGTGCAAAAAGAATTCTGAATCTGGAGAAATGCTCGTATATATAGGGGAGGGACCGGATTTAGTTAAACCAATAGGATTACGGAAGAGGTGGGGAGTGTGGCCAATCGGAATTAAGGAATGTGTAGCTGTGTAAACAGTAGAAAAATTAAGGAAATGTGGACTGAATGTAAAATTTCCAACAATCAGACAAATAGGGAACAGCGAAATCACAATTTACAAGGTTTTTAAATTTTTTTTAAATATGAAAAGCTTCAAAGAAACCGAGTTCATGAATGGATTTAGGTCTGCAAATTATTTTAGCTGAATTAAATTTAAAATTATGATTTTCCTCCCAGTAATGTTTAGAAATAGCCGATTTATTGGTTTCTTGTTTGCGGACGTAATTCATATGTTCTTTTAGACGAAATTTAAGACTGCGTTTAGTTTGGCCAATATATGATAAACCACACTGACAGGAAATACTATAAATGCCCCAAGAATTATGCATATCAATAGGATCTTTTAACTGAGAAAAGGTGAGTTTATTGGAAGGCGAAAATATTATTTTAAAATCATATTGTTTGAGAATTTTAGCTATGGTTTGACTGGTTTTAGAAAAATAGGGTAAAACAATATTGATATTAGATGTGACTGATTTAGTAGAAGAAATACGAGGGAGTTGTAATTTTTGGATAGCTTTATCTATAATGGAAGGGTCATAACCTCTGTCAATTGCGATGGCTTTCAGGTATTTAATTTCAGATTTCAATAAAATAGGATTTGAACAAATATTAAGGGCACGGTTTACATAAGTATAGAAATCAGCCATTTTTTGGTTAGGTGGGTGACATGAACGCGCATGGGGAGGAAGGGAGACTGGAAAATTTTTACGATAGACAGTGGTTGAAAATCCATTTACAGTGCGAGAGACGAGGGTATCAAGAAATGGAAGGGAGCCATTATTTTCTATTTCATATGTAAACTGGATATTACTGTCAATTGAATTTAAGGTTTCTAAGACATGGTCAATATTGTGATGAGATATGTCGATAAGCGTGAAGGTGTCGTCAACGTAACGGGTCCAAAAAGGAAAAGATATTTTCTTAAAAAGCTTGCTTTCGAAATAGTGCATGTATATGTCTGCGAGAATTGGGGAGAGAGGGGAACCCATGGCTAAACCTTCAGAATGACAAAAGAATTGATAAAAGAATATTGTTCGTTGACGACACAGTATCCTAAGAATTTTTGAAGAGTTTTTTTAATAAGTCTTTTTTTTATGTTCGAATGCTGAAATGTAAGGCAAAAGTTCATATTCAAACATAAAAATGTTTTATAAAAATTAACTTATCGATGAATTCACAAAGTAGTACACAAAAATATTTAAAATATTTTTTTAAACTCAAAATTAAAAAAAAAAAAAAAAAGTTGCAGGGAGCAACATTGTATGCATATTTTTATAATTCTAAAACAATTATGCAGTCATTTACAAAAAAAAAAAAAAAATTATGCATATTTACATTTGTAATGACCGATAGATGGCACAACCAGAGGAATAACTAATGGCCAATCATAGCAATGCATCGGTCAATGGATCAAATGCCTCAGAAAATATTTTTGGGTGATTTGATCCACGACCGGTTCACCGGTTGGGCAGTAAAACTTGCAATGAAGAAGTCATAGAAGACATGAAACAACTGAAGGATTTGCCTTCTCTTTTTCCGGAAAAAGAATAAAAAATAATTGATCCAAAAATTACTACACATAGATTTTATTTTAAAAGCTTAAGGCAAGGTGAAATCTCCAAAATCCTTTCTCCATGTTAATCCTATGGGAATTAAGGACCTTCAATTTCCTAAAAATATCTCAAAAGGAAATTGTGATTTTCGAATTTGGATTTTTGCATGCAATTCTTGAAGGTCTTTAGATTTTAGACTATCGAGCATTTATTTATTTTTTTTTTTTTAAGTTAATATTTAGTTTAATTTCAAAACTCAAACATTATCATGAAAATTAGACAAGGCATAAAAAAAACTGGAATTTACTCAGTTCTGTTTGAGATATTTAAAATTTTAATCAAGAGGATAATAACTTCAATTTTTTATCTGTGCATTGACTTAAAAATATTGAATTTTTATTAAAATGAAAAAGAGATAAAACAGACTAATAATAAAACAGAAATTTTTTTTAAAGTTGAATTTTCGTACTCCAAGACCAGTAATCAATCACTTCACAGGTGGTCGTTCCCCACTTTAGTGTGAGTTTTTCGACGTCCACTTTTTGTTAATTACGTGGAGGGAAGGGAACATCTATAAATAGGTGTGTAATAGTTATATTAAGTGTCGTCTTCCAGCGGTTTCTTTGATCTCAAACTAGCTGTATATATAAGTGTCGCAGTTTTCGCTCGTATTTCCGTTTCCGCTGAGTGTCGCGGCGTTCCTTTGTTTTTACGCTTGCGTCACTTGAGTCTCTTGATCTGTTTTGAAAACTACGGATGTAAAGGTACAAAGAACTTGTGTGTTATTTTTTGTTTTTCAATATTTCAAGTTATTATTGATTCTTTCAACCTATCTTTTCCACTTTCTCTCCCCCCCCTTTTTTTTTGGCCAAGTATTTTGTGTGTGTGTCTATGTGTAATTGCATGTTATTTAAATTTAACGCTAATTGAGAAACTATAAATGCCAGCGCATGGGTGGCCTTGAATTTAGCTAAATATTACTTTTCTATAAAAATCTTTAATTTTCAACTGAATCTCGACATTTTTGGACTGCGAATTCATAATTACTGTCTTTAGCCAATTTGTTTTATTTGTGCAAAAACAACTGATTTTTTTCCCCCATTTCATTTCTTCTCTTTCTTTTTCCCATTTCATTTCATTTCTTTCTTTTTTCTTTAAGAAAAGCTAATATGTTTTCCAATCCAAAAGCTACGTGATTTATGTAACATGAAATGAAAATTTGATCACTGTAAATTCACAAATTTTAAAATAAGAATACATTTTTTTAAAAAAGCAACCTCATTTTAGTATATTTATATATTTTAATTTCTAACTTTCAACCGAATTTATAGATTTTTGGACTGTAACCCATAATTAGTATTTATACCCAAATCTTAACTTTTATCAAAATCTGTTGGGGAAAAAAAAGCTTTTTTTTGGGGGGGGGGGGGGTAAATCTTTTTTTTTTTTTTCTTTTTTTTAAGTACTATATTCCAAAAAACACTTGGCTTATTATCTCTATATATGTAAATGGCTAAGAAATTTTTGAGTCTGTTTGTCTGTGTGTTTACGCAAGTTGCCACCAGCTTTTCATGCTTTAGTTAATTTTAAAAAATCTAATTGTCCGATCGATAAGTTAATAAAACCGACGGATTCAGAAAAAATGCCCCTTTCATTTGGTACCTTATTTGTAACGAAATTTTGATTAGATTTTTTTTAATTTATTAAAATATGAAAATAATAACTTGGTAAAAACTTTAAAAATGGACATATACTCTCTTTAAATTTTAAGATTTTAAATTAGTAAGTAATATGAAATTTTCAAAATTCTTTTAAATGTAGTTAGCAGCTGCGGAAGTTTTCATGCGTAACTAATATGTTGTGGCCACCACAAGACTTTCTTCTATATATAATCTTATACAAATTTACGCAATACAAATTATTTATTAATTATAATTTACTAAAATTATTTTCCATGATGAATGCAGACGATTTTTATCTCAAAGAAGTATAATAAATAAATGCCTAAAGAAAGTCAGTTTTGTGCAGATATGAGTATACTGGAGTATAGTTAAAAGAATAAAAAAAGGGGGGGGGGGTATCTAGAGTTTTTCATTCTCTTTCAGTACATAAATTATTCATAAATTTTATTAGCTAAATTATCTGCGTGTATTCCCGTGTATATTAACTCGAGGGAAAATATCCATAAGAAAGTAAAATGGTCGACTTTTCCCAAATAAAAAGGAATCACTTTTTCACCATCGATGATTAATCTATGTCTTATTACTACATCTATGAAAAAATGAAATATGTTTTTACGTGGAAAAGAAAAAAAAAAAGTGAAGTAATAAATTTTCTCATGCATATGTAAACATAAACCTTTTTTTATTTCTTTAAAATTGAATAATAATTTTAAATTTTAAAGGTTATAAAGAAATAAAGTACGAAAAATTCGCACGGCCTTGCTAGTCTAACATAAAAGAAGGGGTACAAGTGCCCGCAACAAACTGTTCTAGATTATAATAAGCTATAAGTATTGTAATTAATGGGGGAGGGGGGGAACTATAATAATAATAATTGAGTTAATTTTTCTTCTTTATTTTTTTTTTCTTTTTGCGGTGATTCATGTGTGTGCCTGTGTCTGAACACTATAATGTCTAAAGGTTTTGTGCAATTGAGCTAAAAGACGGTAGGTATGCTACAATAATAGAACATCGGGGCACAGGAGTTACATAGATTTCAATGAATGTACAACTGGTAGCATTTTTCACTTTCTCTCACTGAAAAGACCGAAAGTGCAGTTTTTCGATACTAATTTTTTTGTTATATTTACATGTTGTGAGATGACCTGAATCCATGTTCCTAGTGGTTGTGTGTCTGTTTGTCTGTCTGTTATGTGCATATCTCAAGAACAAATAGTAGCATGCAGGAAGTCCAAGTTTGGTATTCTAAATATGCATCATATAAGGATGCTACACTAAACCTTTTGTTGGTGTCAAATAAATGCTTCGTGTATTATAGCAGGAGACTTGGCGTTGGAATATTAAAACAGGAATAAACTACTACGTCAGAAACGCCAAAGAAAAATTATTGAGGTGCATACAGCTGTTTCGGTAGCCTAAAGCGTACCGTCTTCAGTGCAAAAAGAATTCTGAATCTTGAGAAGTGCTCGTATATATAGGAGAGGGACCGGATTTAGTTCAACCAATAGGATTACGGAAGAGGTGGGGAGTGTGGCCAATAGGAATTAAGGAATGTGTAGCTGTGTAAACAGTAGAAAAATTAAGAAAATGTGGACTGAATGTAAAATTTCCAACAATCAGACAAATAGGGAACAGCGAAATCACAATTTACAAGGTTTTTAAAATTTTTATAAATATGAAAAGCTTCAAAGAAATCGAGTTCATGAATGGATTTAGGTCTGCAAATTATTTTAGCTGAATTAAATTTAAAATTATGATTTTCCTCCCAGCAATGTTTAGAAATAGCCGATTTATTGGTTTCTTGTTTGCGGACGTAGTTCATATGTTCTTTTAGACGAAATTTAAGACTGCGTTTAGTTTGACCAATATATGATAAACCACACTGACAAGAAATACTATAAATGCCCCAAGAATTATGCATATCAATAGGATCTTTTAACTGAGAAAAGGTGAGTTTATTGGAAGGCGAAAATATTATTTTAAAATCATATTGTTTGAGAATTTTAGCTATGGTTTGACTGGTTTTAGAAAAATAGGGTAAAACAATACTGATATTAGATGTGACTGATTTAGTAGACGAAATACGAGGGAGTTGTAATTTTTGGATAGCTTTGTCTATAATGGAAGGGTCATAACCTCTGTCAATTGCGATGGCTTCAGGTATTTAATTTCAGATTTCAATAAAATAGGATTTGAACAAATATTAAGGGCACGGTTTACAAAATGTGCAAATTAGTTAATCGTTTCTACCGTCTACGTACTAAAAAGTTTCGTGCCCTCAACCGTCTAAAATTCCTTTTACAATGCAAGAGACACCGCATTATCCCTAAATTCATTCAACTGAAATGCAATATTTCTGGATCCAGTTTTGTAAACAAAGCAGTACTCAGGTCTCATTTTAATATTCTCCGTGCAGTTATTAAGGAAACTCGTACCAACATCGCCAAAATTGAAAAAGATTTATTGTTTCTCCACTTAAAGTTAGCATTTGAACGTCCTAATTTTATGTTGATTGATCACAATTCCTGGATTCATTGTGACAACCGTTCTCGTAAACACTCAATTAAATTACATGATAAATTCACCCGGCTTCGTAATTCACAGAGTCCTATTCATTCGAACGACTTACCTGTTGTCAATAAAAATGCAATCGTTAATCTTTCCAGTACTGATATTTCCAATAGTCAATATTCTGTTCTCAAACTCAATTCAAATTTTGCCATTTCTAAACCTCCTTCTTTTCCTCAGTTAATTGCACCGGTTGAAAAAGCTTTCAAAAATTCTCGACTGACTGACCAACAGAAAGAAAATCTTCGTCATTTAATCCTTAATAATGCCAATTTCAACTCTAAAAATTAAGCCTCATATGAGGGGGAGATTAGGTCAGTAATATTTTGAGCCATTTTCTTGTTTTCAAAATGTGCAAATTAGTTAATCGTTTCTACCGTCTACGTACTAAAAAGTTTCGTGCCCTCAACCGTCTAAAATTCCTTTTACAATGCAAGAGACACCGCATTATCCCTAAATTCATTCAACTGAAATGCAATATTTCTGGATCCAGTTTTGTAAACAAAGCAGTACTCAGGTCTCATTTTAATATTCTCCGTGCAGTTATTAAGAAAACTCGTACCAACATCGCCAAAATTGAAAAAGATTTATTGTTTCTCCACTTAAAGTTAGCATTTGAACGTCCTAATTTTATGTTGATTGATCACAATTCCTGGATTCATTGTGACAACCGTTCTCGTAAATACTCAATTAAATTACATGATAAATTCACCCGGCTTCGTAATTCACAGAGTCCTATTCATTCGAACGACTTACCTGTTGTCAATAAAAATGCAATCGTTAATCTTTCCAGTACTGATATTTCCAATAGTCAATATTCTGTTCTCAAACTCAATTCAAATTTTGCCATTTCTAAATCTCCTTCTTTTCCTCAGTTAATTGCACCGGTTGAAAAAGCTTTCAAAAATTCTCGACTGACTGACCAACAGAAAGAAAATCTTCGTCATTTAATCCTTAATAATGCCAATTTCAACTCTAAAAATTTTAAATCAAATCTCAGCTCTGCAGAAAAAAACGCCTTGAAGGAATTAAAATCTAATGAAAATATCATCATTACTAAAGCTGATAAAGGTGGTCAGATTGTTATTTTGGATAAAAAACAATACATCGAAAGTGTTACCGAACTAATTAATGATGGCCCATACATTCCTCTGCCCCGTGACCCCTCTCCTCAAGAATTAAATAAAATTAAATCTGCTATAAAATCTTGCCCCTTGTTATTGAACTCGACTAAATCCCATCTTATCCCTTCTATTGCTAATTGTGCCAGATTTTATGCTTTATCAAAAGTTCACAAACCCAATATTCCATTTCGTCCAATAGTCTCTAATATCGGTACTGCTTCCTATAATCTAGCTAAATTTCTCACCACAATTTTTGCTCCACTTCTTGCTGCTAATATTTATACTGTTAAGAATTCCATGAATTTTGCAAAAAATATTCAAAACTGCCCTCACACTAATCTCACTATGGTTTCTTTTGATGTAAAATCTCTTTTCACTAATGTTCCAATAAGTGGCGCCCTCTGCTGTCTCGAAAATAGATTAAAAGAGTTTCATTTCACCTCTTTCGAAATACAAGAATTAATTTCTCTTACCCGCATTTGTTTATCACAAACCACTTTTTCTTTCCAAAATAAATTCTATCGTCAGTCTGAAGGTTTAGCCATGGGTTCCCCTCTCTCCCCAATTCTCGCAGACATTTACATGCACTATTTCGAAAGCAAGCTTTTTAAGAAAATATCTTTTCCTTTTTGGACCCGTTACGTTGACGACACCTTCACGCTTATCGACATATCTCATCACAATATTGACCATGTCTTAGAAACCTTAAATTCAATTGACAGTAATATCCAGTTTACATATGAAATAGAAAATAATGGCTCCCTTCCATTTCTTGATACCCTCGTCTCTCGCACTGTAAATGGATTTTCAACCACTGTGTATCGTAAAAATTTTGCAGTCTCCCTTCCTCCCCATGCGCGTTCATGTCACCCACCTAACCAAAAAATGGCTGCTTTCTATACTTTTGTAAACCGTGCCCTTAATATTTGTTCAAATCCTATTTTATTGAAATCTGAAATTAAATACCTGAAAGCCATCGCAATTGACAGAGGTTATGACCCTTCCATTATAGACAAAGCTATCCAAAAATTACAACTCCCTCGTATTTCGTCTACTAAATCAGTCACATCTAATATCAGTATTGTTTTACCCTATTTTTCTAAAACCAGTCAAACCATAGCTAAAATTCTCAAACAATATGATTTTAAAATAATATTTTCGCCTTACAATAAACTCACCTTTTCTCAGTTAAAAGATCCTATTGATATGCATAATTCTTGGGGCATTTATAGTATTTCTTGTCAGTGTGGTTTATCATATATTGGTCAAACTAAACGCAGTCTTAAATTTCGTCTAAAAGAACATATGAATTACGTCCGCAAACAAGAAACCAATAAATCGGCTATTTCTAAACATTGCTGGGAGGAAAATCATAATTTTAAATTTAATTCAGCTAAAATAATTTGCAGACCTAAGTCCATTCATGAATTCGATTTCTTTGAAGCTTTTCATATTTATAAAAATTTTAAAAACCTTGTAAATTGTGATTTCGCTGTTCCCTATTTGTCTGATTGTTGGAAATTTTACATTCAGTCCACATTTTCTTAATTTTTCTACTGTTTACACAGCTACACATTCCTTAATTCCTATTGGCCACACTCCCCACCTCTTCCGTAATCCTATTGGTTGAACTAAATCCGGTCCCTCTCCTATATATACGAGCACTTCTCAAGATTCAGAATTCTTTTTGCACTGAAGACGGTACGCTTTAGGCTACCGAAACAGCTGTATGCACCTCAATAATTTTTCTTTGGAGTTTCTGACGTAGTAGTTTATTCCTGTTTTAATAAATGCTTCGTGTACAGGAACATCCAAGAGAATTCAAATACATTATGTCTATGGGCAAAATTGCAAGTTAGTACAGTATAACATCTATAGGCAGCACTAAACCAAGTGAAATGAATATTTTTATATACATAAAAACATATTTCGTATAGAATTTGGTGTGAAAATCATTCACCATTCGTTTACAGGGCTATCCGAAATAAACAGAATACAGTGGGACTATACTTGAAAACTGATAGAAGTGTATTTCAGGTTGCGCTGTGTATTATTAAAGTAAGACTATATTTAAATACACAATACGGTGTATACATATCTTTTAGTAAATATACAGGGATACTAATAAATGAGCAAAAGCATTCTTTTTTATTGAATATAATTGATGGAAATGCTTTACTATAATATTTTACCATGTCCAGAAAAATTTATCAAGAATGAAAATTAATTTCTCATACTCATACGGCAAAGGGAATGCATTTAAATTAATTTTTTATTGATTTGTTTTTGGTATTATTACACTTTTTGAGGCTCCCCATTATAGTCAAGATTTTAACGGTTGATTTTTGTATATGCTTCTTGTCGGCGTAAATTAAAAACAAAATAATTGCAGATAATTCTAATGTATATTTTGAAGTTCATATCAGGTTGCTACTCCAAAAGCTTCTTGATAAATTTCAAGTAGTAATGCGAGTGCATATTTTTTTTAATTTAACAATAGTCTGAAATTTTCTATTTTATACACACATAAAAATTCTTTATAACTATAGCCTATGGAGTCAAATTATCTAAATTGCAATAGCGTCTAAACACCTTATTCGATTGAGCTAAAACTTTACAGGTATGTTATAGGTCATCGTCGCAAAATTCAAATAAAATTTTATGAGTGTTTAACTTATACTTCTATTTCGGGGAAAAAATAATAATACGTAATAATAATTCTTTCAAGAAAATACTGCATGCATTATCATAATTTTGTTTTAAACATTATTTAACTGTTTATTTTTTACTCCACTTGGAAGGAAATATACGAGACAAAATGTATTTGGGAAAGATGCAGAGGGACGAGATGCTGGAAGCGATATTTCTAACTGCTGATGGCAATGCGGACTCGGACATTACATAATAGATTCGGGAAAGACGCTACTGGATTGTAACACCAAAACAAGGCTTTGGGCAATTTCAATTTTAAATTTTAAAAAAAGGGGGTGCAAGATTTACGTATTACGATTCTATAATGAATAAAATAACTGTTTTTACATAAATTATACGTACTGTTTCAACTACAGTAAAATATCGTTTCAGTTTAAATATTTTAATCACTTTATAAGAAGAGACGAAGAAGTCGATCTAACTATATTCAATTTTTCGTAAGTGAAAAGAGAAAATTTCGTGGCTTTGGATACAAATTTAGGTATTCGAAAGTTAAAAAATGTTTCAGAAAAACTCAGTGGAAGAATGAAGGTGAGAGATTACAGATAATTCAGACTTCCTTGTAGGTAACATAATAAATACTGGTCACTAATAGCCACTAGGTTAACCAGATGTCATGAGGGTTAGCGCTGATCGTTTTCTAGCACCTACGACAGTTCAAGGCTAAACGGGACTTTTCCCCTGGAAGAGCGAACACGACATTTTTGTTTACTGATGTCCAGCCTTAAAGAGGCTTGCATCAAATCTTCGACTGCCTTACCGCCTAGACTTTCGTGGTTTATAAAATAGTACAATTTCATTATAAAAAAGTTTTAATAGGATTGATTTCATATGCTTATTAAATTAAAAATACCTTATTAAAATCCTTAGAAAATTTGAGCCTATATATTTCGGCGCCCAGACGCCATCATCAGAGCTCGAAATGACAAGAAATCACTGCTGTGCGGTTTGTTTACTCTTCTCCTCCTCTTCATCCTCCTCTTTACTTCGCTTTGTTTGCTGAAACAGGGGTTACCATTCTGGTGGAATAATAAAATAACCCTTGTCCACTAATGACTCATTTGACTTTTAAGGTCAGATCCGGTAGGCATTTTTGCCGATCCCAACCGTTATGGAACAGAAAACAGCTAATAGAGTTTTGGCGCCATCTTTAGCTTTTGATTTAAAACAAACTTTCGTATATATGTACACTAAGCGACAAAAAATAAAAAGCCGCACTTGGATATTTCCCTTTTCGCCTTCTACAACCGCCAATTTTATCGTTTAAAAAGCAAATTTTCGAACAGATTTTATTACGTTGTCCTCCACATACACTTTAGCTTTGAGTTCAGTGTTAAAAACAAAATGCAACTGTCAGGAAAATTGTAATTTTAGAAATTATTTCAGAAATGGTAAGAATAAGGCAGTTAACGACGCCACAAAAACTATTAATTTTTGAATGAAAATAAAAAAATATTTTAATACGTGAGATGGCAAAGTAATTAAATGTTAACGAAATATTGGTAAAAGGGTTTTTAGCAAGATATAAAAATTTTTGGCCGTTTAAACTGGAAATTTGGTTTTAGGCGACCATTTTGCTCTTCCAAGCGAGATGACAGAAAGTCAAAAAGTCACTGCTTATAAAATCGGTTTGTATTACATTTAGAACATAAGAGATTCAGAAAAAGTGTTTAACAGCATAATTTCTTTAACTACAGTACAACAACTATTAAACAAAGCAGGTTTAGATGACAGAAAATTATAAAAAATTCCATTCTTAGTGAAGAGAATTAGGAAAACAAGACCTCAGATGGCTAAAAAAATAAAATAATAATTAGTTAATTATTGGGCTGAACTGGTTCTCTTTGATGAGTCAAGTTTAAGTTATTTCGAGCTAAAGAAAACAAGCAGATCTGACAACGAAAATTTGACCGACTTAATGAAAATCGCACTTTTAAAACAGTGACACATTCTCCGTACATTACGGTACGGAGGTGCATAACTTTTCAAACAGTTGGGCAAATTTTTATGCTCAAGAGATCTGTTGCAAATTGAATTGTCTTTGCATCCTCTCACGCGGCGCTACTAGTCGTCATTTTTCGACGCGCCGATATATATTACTGTCTAGTTAAAAATGTGATCTGAAGGGAGTCGGTCGTGCTTGACCGTTTAAAATATATAGCGCTTAAGAAATGTTTATTTATGTTTTTATTGTGAATCCGTGTTCTATATGTTTTGTGAAGTGAATAAATAAAATGGAAAAGAACATCACTTGCATTATTTATGGAAATGGATTATTACAATGTGTGAGTTTATGGAACAAATGAAAGATTTATGAACATTTTGGTGACCCTAGGATGTGATTGTTTGCATTTATTTGGACGACATGCATTTTTTTGGATAATTATGGAGTAAAATGAATCCGCTGAGCATGCATCGGATATGGGAGGTAGGCTTTTTCCCTTATTATTTCATTATTTTGGTTTGAGTTTGGGGGTTAAAAGTTATGGTTTCGTTTTAACAGAAAAGTGTAGTTTTTGTTCTGAAATGGTTGCAGTCTGTGAGGACATCGAATTCATTTGGTTTATATATAATATTATTTATAATTTATAAATTTTGCTGATATATGAAATAAATGGTTTCAAATTTGAATAATTAAAAAATAGTTTGGGTTTTAAATATAAATGGTTTCATTCAACATTTAAATAATTGAAAATTACTTTCGTTTCATAAAATGTTGTTTATAAGGGGTTTCTTTTTGTTTCTTTGAAAAGGAAATTGTTTTTTTTTTTAATGGAATATTATTTAATTTTTTGTTTCTTGCAATGCTATTAAAATAGAGTTACTTCTGATTTAATACAAAATTATTTATTTAGTTTTGGTTTCATTAAAGGCTATTTTAAATTGATTTACTTCTGTTTTAACGATATTTATTTTTTTGTTCTTAAATGATATTTAAAGATGATGTTTACATTTTTTTGATATATAGATAATACATGTTTATTTTTATTTAATAAATATATGGATAGGGGTTATTATTAAGCAATTAGAAGGTTTCATAATTTTTATTTTTGTTCTCTTGTTACGATATTGGGTTTAAAATGGATCTAGAAAGATTGAAGGAAAAAAGAAGAGGTTTAAGAACCTCATTTACGAAATATTTGGGGAAAATAGAAACAATCCTGAACTCCGAAATTACGGAGGAGTACACGAAATTAATGAAAATTGAGGAGCTTCTTAGATTAAAGGCTCAACTCCTGGACAAACAGGCAGAACTCGTAAACATCGATTATGAAATACAAACAAAAATTAAAGTCAAAGATATAGCTGAAGATGTAGCAGGCTGCGAGGAATAAAGGGAAAAAGGGATCGATGTAAAAACAAAATTAGAAAGGCTAGTGGATAATTTAAATGACAGGCCGTTGCCTGGTGTTATTCAGATCGCTAGATTAAGTGATCAAACAGGGATTGGTTCAGAGAACCTAACAGTTAGAACTGAAACCAGAAGTACAGTTAAACTTCCGAAATTACAAGTTGTAAATTTTCTTGGTGACTGTAGTTCATGGTTGGACTTCTGGAACTCTTTCGAGGTAGCGATACATAATAATAATTCTTTAAGCAAAATTGAGAAATTTTCGTATTTGAAATCTTTCTTAGGAGGTGTCGCCTTGAGCGCTGTATCTGGGTTTTCATTGACAGAATCTAATTACGATGCATCAATACAATTACTTAAGGAACGTTTTGGACGAAGTGACGTAATTATATCGTCCCACATGCATAAGTTACTATTAATAGAATCAGTGAAATCATGCGCGAATGTTACTGAATTAAGGAGAATGTACGACGCGATTGAGGTACAAATTCGTTCGTTACAATCATTAAATGTAGCAACAGGCACTTACAGTAATCTGTTATGCCCTGTAATATTACAAAAACTACCGGAAGAATAAAATTTAAGTTATAACAGACAGCGTAATTCAGATGAATTGTTTGATATTTCTAAATTAGTTGATTTTATACGTAAAGAATTAGAAATACGAGAAGCATCGATAATTTTAGCGAATCCCAGAAATAATAGCGCAAATGAAAATAATTTTCGGAACAAAATGGCAGGCCACAATAAACCTTACTTAAATTCTAAAAGGAGCGAATATCATCCCCCTAAATCATCAGCTTCCGTTTTAGCGACTCAGGCGGAAAGAAATTTATCTGGTTATCATAATAGGTATTCTTATGATAATAATAGGCCTAAATTTAATAACAAAAGAAATACGAGTTCGTTTTCTCAAAATACTGGAGTTCAGGGCTGTTTGTTTTGTTCCTCGGCACATATGAATCATGATTGTTCTTTAAATGTTTATGATAAGAAAAGGGCTCTAATGGCCAAGGGATTATGTTTTATATGTTTTTCAAATCATTTGAGTAAATTTTGTTCTCGTAAAGATCATAAGTGCAAGTATTGCGCGTCTCCCTGGCATAACTCATTAATATGTAATACAGAAAGAAATGAATCCCGCTCAGTTGAGGATAAAAAACAAATACAGTCAGAAAGTTCTTTAAATTTAGTTTGTAATAAGAATAAAGAGCTTGAGGACACGCCGAATGATTCGGTGTTGTTGCAGACTGTAACGGCAAGTGTATTTAATATTCGGGCCAAATGCCATTTATTGAGGTGTCTTATTGACAATGGAAGTTCTAGGACACTTGTATTGCGCGAAGTGTGCAATTTATTGGGATTAAAAACAATCGGAAGGGAAACCCTTTTAATTTATAATTTTGGAAATGAGAATACTGAAAGGAAAACTTATGATATTGTAGAAATAGTATTACATAATGTAAGAGAAACTAATAAGAAAATTAAATTAAGGGCTGTGGTTGTTGATTCAATTACATTTGGGGAAATTAAAATTCCTTCACAATGGGTGCGTAATGTCGCACTAGAAAAAGGCATTGAATTGGCAGATAAGGGTAATTTAAGTAAAATTCATGTACTTATTGGATCGGATTACATTGGGGAAATTCTTGGAGAAAGGAACGTGAGAATTTCTAAACGATTAATGGCAACAGATACCTTATTTGGATTTGTGATACAAGGAAAGGAAAGGGACCCTAAAGCACTTAAGAATTGTCAGAAAATGCGCGTTAATCATTTACATGTTGTTAAGGAGGAATTGGACCATCAAAGGGTTAAAAATTTATGGGAATTAGAGGCAATTGGAATTAATCCGGACAAAGAACATTCTAAATCAGATGATGAAATTTTAGAGTTATTTAGGCAAACCACTACTTATAGGAATAAAAGATATGAAACGCGATTGTTGTGGAAAAATAATGTTAAGGAATTGGACAGTAATTATGAGATAGCAAGACGACGCTTGTCTCATTTGAACACTGTTTTTGGTAGGAATCCGGACTTATATTTTAAATATAAGGAAATTATTGAGGAACATTTAAAGTTGGGCATCATAGAGGAAGTAGCGTCGGATTTAAATGAAAATACGGGTACAGGCTATTACATGCCGCATCATGCAGTAGTACGCGAACAAAAGAAAAGTTCTAAGGTTAGGATAGTTTTTGACGGTTCATGTAAGGGCAGGGATGAATTATCTCTTAACGATTGTTTAGAGAGCGGTCCTAATTTAAATCCAGATTTACTCAGGATAATTTTGAGGTTTAGGTTACACCCTGTAGCGTTTTGCGCAGACATTCAACGAGCTTTTCTAGAAGTAGGAATCGCGGATGAGGATAGGAATTTTTTGAAATTTTTATGGAATGATGGGGAGGGGCCCGATCTCCATTCCGATGCTGCTAAACGAATTAGGACATTACAATTCTGCAGAGTTCCCTTTGGGGTGAAATGTTCCCCATTTCTATTATCGGCAACAATCAGGCTTCATTTGAAAAAATTTGAGAATGACTACCCGGAAGCAACAGAAATATTAAGATCTCTATACGTCGATGATCTCATCTCTGGCACTGATGATGTGAACAAGGCATTACAATTATCTAAAGAAATGATGTATATTTTAAATGAAGCTAGCATGAATCTCAGGGCTTGGATTTCCAACTCTTCTAAACTTAATCAGTTGTGGAAGACAGACAATTTCGAATGTCGAGAAGATCCGGAGGAATCCAATGTTGAACTAAAAATATTAGGAATTATTTGGGACAATACGAATGACGAATTACTGATTGACACTTCACAATTTAACAAATTACCGGAGGACAGATTTATAACAAAGCGATATATTTTGGCTGTTTGCGGAATGTTATTTGATCCATTGGGGATCATGAATTCATTTTTGATTCGCATAAAAATTATATTACAATCAGTATGGGAAAATGGTAAACAGTGGGACGAACCTGTTCCACATGAAATTGAAATGTTGTTTTTAGAATGGCTAAATGAAGCTAAAAATTTGAAGTTCACTGGAATTCCTAGGCTGTATTTTAATGAATTCTGCTGGAACTCAGTAGAGGTACACATATTTTCCGATGCTAGCCCAAAATGCTATGGTTCAGTAGCTTATTTTCGATTTACAAAGTCTGAAGAATGCAAAACAAGTTTTATAATTTCTAAGTCTCGACTAGCCCCTTTGAAGAAGATTACATTACCGAGACTTGAATTACTTGGCACTTTAGTCTCAGCAAGATTAGGATCATATCTTAAATCTGTTTTTCCTATGCTCGACCCCAGAAATATTTTTTATTGGACTGACTCTCAGATTTGCCTTCATTGGATAAAAGGTTCAGTTAACGATTATAAGCAATTTGTGAAAAACCGAGTGATTGAAATCAAGGAAAAAACTGATCCTGAAAAATGGCACTTTTGCAAAGGCAAGGTCAATCCGGCGGATAAATTGACGAGAGGTGTGAAAGCAAATTCCTTAATGAATGACAAAGTATGGAGTCAAGGACCAGCTTGGTTGTCAGAATTAAGTATACCGTATGACTCTCTAATGGAATTTTCCTGTGACATGGACAGCGTGGTTGAAGAAAGACATGGAGTTACAACACTTCAGGTTAACGTAGAAGTTCCAATGCCATTATTAAATCTGGAGAATTACAGTAGTTTGAATAGAGTTTTGAGAACAACCGCCTATGTTTTTAGATTTCTAAATAATATCAAATCTAGGTCTGAAAAACGTTCAGGGGCGCTGACAGCAAATGAAATATCTGCAGCAGAAAATTATTGGCTTCTATTTGTGCAGTAAAGTGAATTTAACGAAGAATATACTACATTAAAGGCAAAAAATTCAGTTTCTCCTGATTCTAAGTTATATAATTTGAATCCCATTTTGACAACAGAAGGTCTAATAGTATTAAAGGGAAGAATTCAAGGCTCTAATTTTTCTGATGAATCTAAGCATCCAATTATTTTGCCGAACAAGGCTCGATTTACTAATCTTTTGATCATGAAGGAACACGAAAATTTAGGTCATTCTGGTATATCTGACACACTCACTCAATTAAGAGAACGTTTTTGGATCATTAAGGGCAGGCAAGCTGTGAAATCCTGCTTGAACAAATGTTTTCTATGCAGAAGGTTTAAGGCCAAACAAGGACAGCAAATAACAGCTCCGCTACCCATAGCAAGAACTTGTGAGGCTCAACCTTTTGAAGTCGTCGGAATCGATTTTGCTGGACCCTTATTCACAAGAGACAACAACAAATCTTACATTGCATTATTCACTTGTGCAGTCACTCGAGCAGTGCACTTGGAAATAGTCTCTAGTCTCAGTTCTGAACATTTTTTACTTGCATTCAGACGTTTCATCTCCAGAAGAGGTATGTGCAAGGTTGTGAATTCCGATAACGCTTTGACTTTTAAAGGTAGTGAAAAGGAACTAAAGAAACTTTATATGAACATTAAGAACTTTGAAATTCAGAACTATTTTGGTAATAAGGGTATCAAATGGAATTATATAGTAGAAAGAGCCTCATGGTGGGGGGGGGGGGGGTTATTGGGAGCGAATGGTTCGTATGACAAAGGTCATTTTGAGGAAAATTCTTGGTAGGGCATTAGTTACATTTGAAGAACTGCAAACTATACTTGCAGAAATTGAATCTATTATTAACTCTCGACCTTTAACTTATGTATACAATGACCCTGTAGAGCCATTCCCTCTCACCCCAGCCCATTTCTTAATAGGAAAAAGGTCAACTGCATTGCCACCACAAAGTGGCCGTTTAGTGATAGCAAGTCAATCTAGTTCTCAAAAACTTTTAATTAAACGATACTTGTATCGTGAGAGACTTCTTAACGAATTCTGGAAGCGCTGGAAATTTGAATATATTTTGCAGTTGAGAAATGCTAATGTTGTAAAACCTGTTAATCCAATTTCTAATTTTAATATAGGTGATATAGTCCTAATAGGTGATGACAAGGCCCCAAGACAAATTTGGAAGTTAGGAAAAGTAATTGAGACACATGTAGGACGTGACAATAAGGTAAGATCTGTAACCTTAAAAACTTCATCAGGAATGTTAAAAAGACCCATTCAACTTCTTTGTAACTTGGAAGTCCAAGGGGACTTACCTTAATTAAACCAACTGTTCACCTGTAAGGTAATATTAATATTGTTTTCATTTTTCAATTGTATCCAGGTAACATTGATTTTTGTATTTGATATAATTTCTATTTTCAATATTATGTGGTTGTGAAATTTGTTATTATGTATTGTGATTTTTTTATTGGTTGTAATTCTTGAATTGTATTTGATTTGGATTTGTTCAAAATTTTGTATTGAACTTAACTTACCTTTCGGGGCGGGAGGATGTTGCAAATTGAATTGTCTTTGCATCCTCTCACGCGGCGCTACTAGTCGTCTTTTTTCGACGCGCCGATATATATTACTGTCTAGTTAAAAATGTGATCTGAAGGGAGTCGGTCGTGCTTGACCGTTTAAAATATATAGCGCTTAAGAAATGTTTATTTATGTTTTTATTGTGAATCCGTGTTCTATATGTTTTGTGAAGTGAATAAATAAAATGGAAAAGAACATCACTTGCATTATTTATGGAAATGGATTATTACAATGTGTGAGTTTATGGAACAAATGAAAGATTTATGAACAAGATCAATTAACTCGAAATGAAACACAATCTTCAGAAAAGTGGTGCCTGACCGACTATTTTGGAGGTATCTTGGACATTTCCGTAAACAGCATTTAAAGATGATAATGTACCTTACTACACGGCATCTGTGGTAAGTTTATTCACTTCAAATTGTCAAAATTTCTTATATATTAACATGAGAACCTATAATTATGTAAGCAATCGTATCTTTTTTCACTTTAAGTTAAATCCCACAAAGGATATAGTAGAATTTCTTCTTTACCAGACATGGAAATAGTCCTAATCGCGATACGCTCGAAAATGTTTCGTCTATAAAAAGGCGGGATTCGAAATTCAAGGAGGATTCGAAATTTGCAGCCTATAACTCTGCCAGAACTAGAAAAAAATATTTGTGATATTTGGCACATTGAAATTTCTGAGATTTGTATTAAAACACTCTATAAAACTATGCCATTGCGCATTAAAGCAGTCATTATATATAAAGGTGGAATTAACCCAATGCAGAATATATATTTTTAACAAAAAATTGCTTAAGTCTAACAAATAAATAGTTTTATTTCATATATTAAAATATGACTTGTTTATTTCATATAATAAATCATAATAGAATACAAAGTGTATGGTTATTGCATTATGTTCAAAAAGAAAGTTTTATGCAGATTTTTAAAAAGTATTTTCTAAAGTGCAATAAAGTGAATTATAAAATCGAAAATGTACATCATTTCATAACATTGGTATTATGCAAACAAGACAGTTTTATTTGTTTCAACATTTAAAGTTATTACAAATAAAAATGTATAAGTCATTTTTTCTGAGTGCGGCTTTTTTTTTTTTTTTTTTTTTTTTTTTTTGTCGCTTAGTGTATATATATATATATATATATATATTTTTTTTTTTTTTTTTTTTTTTCAGTTTTAAAAATTAAAAATTTCTTTTTAAAATACAGTCAGAGTTTATTTATTAATTTACTTTTCAGACTTTATAATGATACATTTTTTAAATCACATAAATGTATAATACAAAATAATTTAATTTAAAACAAATTTTATTGGTGTTTTGTGCTAAGTTTTAGAATTAGTTTTATTTTGAAAGTGAGATAACAATGAACAGTTTTCTTCACTTTTATAAAAAGGATAATTATAATTAACATTATAATTAAATGATTTTTTTTTTTATTTCTTTAAAACAACAATGGCAAGGTGATGAAATAGTACTTAAACTGTATGATAGAAAAAAAAAAAAAAAAAAAAAAAAAAAAAAACATGAAAATAGAATTGAAATCCATGAAAAATGTGTCAAATAGCAATTATTGAAAAACATGTCAAAATGAATAAATAACATTTTAAGTTGATCTTGATTGAAACCCATAGTAATTTAATTAAAAAATTTGTTAAATTTCTTTTTTCTTTCTTTCTTTTCTTTCTTTCCTTCTTTTTTTTAAAGCATTATTTAATACACTTTATATTCTACCAAAGCAATATATTATTTTATAAAAAGCTACTGTTAAAGAAAAGGTAACTAAATAAAATTAATAATTTAAATAATATTTTGATATATTAATTTGATCATTAGTTTTCTAATAATAAATTAGGCTAAAAAAAATTTGAAGGATGAAATTTTCAATATTTTAAGATGTTTTATTCTCTCTCTCTCTCTCTCTTTCATAATTTAATATGAAAATAGAATATTTTGCAGAGATTATAATAATTAGAATATATCAAATCCATATCTGAAAGGTTCATTATTTTCAGATTTATTTATTTACTAGCACACTACGCCCGCTTCGCTGGTCACTATTTTTAAATGAATCACTATAGTTAAGGAATTCTCACAAATGCATTAATTTTTATCAAGCCAAAAAAAAAAAAAAAAAAAGAAAGAAAGAAAGAAAGAAAAAAAAGAAAAAAAAAGAAAAAAAAAATTCTGATTGGAAAAAATGCCGCACCGGGTTCCCACTGCCTTCGGCAGCGCAGGCCTTTGTGCGCTGCGCGCGCATTTATGTTCGACACTCTTAATGAATCACTATATTATCGTAAGGGAAAAATATGAATATACAAAAAAAAAAAAAAAAAAAAAAAAAATCTTCTATCGGTGGAATAATCGGTCCGGCCCCCCACTGCCTGCTCGCATGTTCCTTCACCTACCGTTTCCGCCCCTCCTAATTATTTTAGACTTTAAAAATTACTCGCAATCGTTCTCTCAGGCTTTTAAACCTAATAATACTAGTTTCCAACATTCTATCTGAATTTATTTTTTCCCCTGTGCCCGTCCCCCTTCCCGCCCCTCGTAATAATTCTGTACTTTCTAAAATATCCGAAATCGATTTATCGGGCCTCAAAGCATAACACTAATTTTCAGCGCTCTAACTCTTATTTATAGTAGATTTTTGGCCCTTCACTAGGCGAGTCGTATTAATCCTGGACGATAGGACCCATGCCCCAACCCGCCCGGTTCCCGCTGTTCAATGTGTTTTTCTAGTCAACTTTGTCCTCTTATTACTTCCGGTGTGATTTTTTTTTTTTTTTAAAACACACTTGACATTGTGAGTTTTTTTGCTTTTCTTACCATGCTATTTCTATGGGGTTTTTAGCTTTTTTTCCTCTCTTTTTATACATTCTAAAGTGGCGGTGACCACCGCCACTTTAGAATGTAGAAAAAGAGGGGGGGGGGAAGCTAAAAACCCCATAGGAATAGCATGGGAAGAAAAGCAAAAAAACTCACAATGTCAAGTGTGTTAAAAAAAAAAATCACACCGGAAGTAATAAGGGGACAAAATTGACTAGAAAAAGACATTGAACAGCGGGAACCGGGCGGGCTGGGGCATGGGTCCTATCGTCCAGGATTAATACGACTCGCCCTTCCCATCTATCCTAATAATTTTACAAATTCAAAAATATTCGCAATCGATTTGTAGGTATCAAACCCTCCATGTACTAATTTTGGGCGACCTAACTCTATTTTTATTTTATTTTTTGTCCCTCAGACCCCCCCTTCCCACCCCTCCTAATAACTCTACAGATTCGAAAATATCCGCAATCTATTTCTAAGTATCAAAAACCTCTATGTACCAATTTTGAACGGTCTAACTCTATTTTTATTTTTTGCCCCTCCGCCTTCCCCAGCCTTTCTGACCCTCCTAATAACTTTACACTTTCGAAAATATACTCATTCGACTTGCAGGCCTCTAACGGTCTAACTGTATTTCTATTATTATTATTATTATTATTATTATTATTATTTTTGCCCCATAGCCCCCCCCCCCTTTTCTGCCTCACCTGGCACGAATTTTTAAAATGAAAGAAATTAAGAGTTTATGGATCTGTGGGAGCTATATTTTAGAGCAAAAATCTCCCATATATCTTTTTTTTTTTCTGTTTGCGATATAAAGGATTATTTCAAATCACGTTTCCCCTCTTCCTCCTTCTTGGGGGCTGAATTTCTAAATTTCTAGAAATTGGTTTTTAGGTATTTGTATTAGCTATATATTAAAGCAAAAATTTCACGTATATTTGTTTTTTGTTTGAGATATATAGGAGTATGTGAAAGTGAAACCACGCTTTGCTCCTTTCCCCCCCTAGGAGGACCGAATTTCTAAAATTCCAGAAATTAGTTTTCAGATATTTGTGTTACCTATATTTTAAAGCACTAGGGGGCTCTGCCCCCTGTTCGCTCCGCTCACCAACCCCCGACTCACTTTACTTATTAACACATGCAGAGCTCTGTCCGCCTATTCGCTGCTTTCTTTCACTCAAAAAGAATATTAATAGCGCATAATAACAAGACAAAAGCAGAAATTTATTACGGAAATCCTTATATTCAATGTCAGATTGAAATATATAATTTTTTTTTTTTTTTTAATAGAAAGAAATTCATAATATCTAGACCATTTAGCATTACAGCTATAGTATAGGACCCCCTTTATTTCTTTTTAACAACCTTAGATTCGTACTACGGTACCCCAGTCGGTAGAGGGCCGTGCTCGTAATTGGAAGATTACGGGTTAGGTTCTCGAGCCGGCCAAAAATTGTCGTGTACATTAATGGTGGCTGGTGAATATAAAATATGTCGTGACCGCAATATCCTCCTTGTTCCCATTATAATTATACCGCTGGGGGCCACCGAAGCTGGGGAGCCATCCCCTTCGTGTAGGACCAAAACTGTGGAGGCATGTCTCCGGAACATCCGTAGGGGTGGTTTCCAGACCGTCGCCAATTATCCATAGCACAGGAATAGTGCGACGTCAAGCACAACCTACCTAATTATCTACCAACCTACAACCATGGATCATATTTTAATTTTACCGTATAAGAAAATTAATTTTTTAAAAGTAGAGAAAAAAAAGTTGATATCTATTTTCTTAATTTTTTACATCCATGTTTTCGGGCCGCGGTACTTTAGTCAGTAAAGCGCCGAGCACGTAATTGGAAGATTGCCGATTCGATACTTGAGCTGGCCAAAGACTGTCGTGTACACTAATGGTGGCTGGTGTACATAAAATCTGTTGTGACCGCAAAGTTCTCCATGTTCGCTTCCACACTATACCTCTGGGGATCACCAAAGCGGGGAGGGGGAGATTCCTCCGTGAAGGTTCAAAACTGTGATAGCATGTCTGCGGAACATCTCTAGCGGTTCGTCGCAGACCGTCGCCAATTACCCATAGCGCAGTATTGGTGCGACATTAAATCCAACCTACTTACCTACGTACAACCATGGATCGTATTTTAATTTTCCCGTGTAAAATGACTTCATGACAGAAGAACAACGTCACTGGGAGAAACTTTTTTCAAAATGGCAAGTAGAGTACCTTAATAAACTTGTCGTTTTTGTTAATAACTTCTTTAATTAAAATGATAAAAAATTCTAAGCAGCTGAAATGTCTTCCTTGCAGTAGTCGGAACACATTCATACCTCTCATGATGCGAAGGACCCTGCCCTCCGTTAGAAGATGCTGTCGCAGACAAAAAAATTTGACGCCAGTGACCTTAACTTTTTTTTTTAATATATAGAGATAAGTTAAAATGTGGTCTATAGGAGATTTATGTTTTTTTTTTTTTTTTTTTTTTTTTTTTTTTGGGGGGGGGGGCATAATTAGATATGTGAAATGTATCAGAAATATTTTATTCCGTAATATAAAAAAAAAAAAAAATATTGCGAAATTATAAGATTTTATTTTGATCTAAAATATATTTTATGCCATTATATATCCTATATATTTAAAAAAAAAATTTTAAAGGTCTACATTTCGTTAACTATTTTAACAAAAATAGAATATAATACTGAGTATTTAAATATCGATCAAGTTATCTTCATAAAAACTTCGAAATACAGGTTGCCATGGTCGTAAAAATAAATAGCAAAGAGATTGAAATATCATTTTGTTAATAATCCAAAAAGATATCGTTATCGTTCAAAACGGCACCAAAAGAAAAATCGCCAAATAGGGTGCTGCCCGACATTTCTACCATATACATAAATATATATATTTTAAACAACGGAGATTAAAATGCGCTCTATAAGAGCTTTATGTGATGATTCTTTTTCTTGCCATAATTAGGTATATGAAATATATCATAAGAAATATTTAATTCCGTAGTATAAAAAAAAAAAATATCATTGCGAAATTATAATATGCTGTCATTTTTAACTGTTTTGAATTTAATCTAAAATATTTTTTTTTTCAAAATTATATCCTATATATTTTAAAATATGTTTAAAAAGGCCTAAATTTTGTTAAATAGAGTAGCAAAAATAGAATAGAATACTGAATATTTAAATGTCGATCAAGTTATCTTCATAAAAAATTAGAATACAGGTTGCTGCGGTCATAAAAATAAACAGCAAACAGGTTGACATGTTATTTTGTACAGTCGGCTGCAAAATTATTCGAGCACTAGCAATAATCCTTGCCAAAAAATAGTACACTTAATGCAGCTTTGTTAAATAAATCCTTGTCGAGTCATGTTCATAATCAGTCTAAGAACATGATTCGACAAGGATTTACTTAGCAAAACAGTCTTAAGTGTACTTTTTAAATATAGGAATTATTGGCTAGTGCTCGAATAATTTTGCAGCCGACTGTAAATAATCTAAAACGACATCGTTATCGTTCAGAAGAGCGCCAAAATAAACAATGCTAAATAGATTTGTAGACCAGACTGAAATTTCTAACATATAATTTAATATATATTTTTTAAACATCATAAGTTAAATGCGCTCTATAGGAGATTTATGTGATGATTTTTCCATAATTAGGTATATAAAAGGCATCGTAGAAATATTTAATTCCGTAATTTAAAAAATTTATCATTGAGAAATTATAATATGCTGTCATTTTTAAGTGATTTGTTTTTTTTATCTAAAATGTATATTATGCCAAAATATATCCTATATGTTTTTAAATACTTTTAAAAGGCCTACATTTCGTTAAATATTTTAGCAAAAATAGAATAAAATACTGAATATTTAAATGTCGATCAAGTTTATATTATAAATATGTTTAAAAGACCTTCATTTCGATAAATATAATAGCAAAAATAGAATAGAATACTGAATATTTAAATGTCAATCAAGTGTATCTTCATAAAAATTTGGAATACAGGTTGACATGATCATAAAAATAATCAGCAACGAGGTTGACATATTACTTTGCAAAGAATTCAGAATGACATCGTTATCGTTCAAAACGCAGCCAAAAGAAAACTTGCCATATAGGGTTATGGACCAGTTCGAAATTTCTACCATATATATAATATATATTATATATGCATACATAAATATAGTACATATATTTTAAACGATTAAGGTTAAAATGCACTCTATAAGAGATTTATATTTTTTCTTGCCATAATTATAGATATTAAATTCATCATAGAAATGTTTAATTTTATAAAAGATATACAGCAAACAGTTTGACATATTATTTTACAAATAATCCAAAACGACATCTTATCTTTCAAGACAGCGCCAAAAGAAAGATAGCTAAATAGATTTTTGAACCTGCCTGATATTTCTAACATATAAATTAATACATATTTTTTAAACAACGTAAGTTAAAAAGCGCTCCATAAGAATATTTTTTTCTTGTCAAAATATCAAAAATTTATTATTGCGAAATTATAAGATGCTGTTATTTATAAATGATTTCAGTTTGATCTAAAATATATTTTATGCCAAAATGTATCCTATATATTTTAAAGTTTTTTTAAAAGTTTTTTTTAAAATTATTATTTATTTATTTAAGTGAGAAAAAAAATAAATTAACTTATAAAAACAGTAATAAATCATACTTTCAGCATATCACACCATTTAAAATATCTTTATATCTCAAAATATCTCTACAATCCGACGTTTCGGTTAACATTGAATTTTTAACCATCTTCAGGGAAATGATGTTTGGTTTGGTTTGGTTTGGTGAGTACTGAGATTTATTGCTTGCCTCTAAGGCCGCTTATATCTCGAAAAATCCACTTCACAAGGGTTTACAAGTTTTTATTATACAGTCGGCTGCAAAATTATTCGAGCACTAGCAATAATCCTTGCCAAAAAATAGTACACTTAATGCAGCTTTGTTAAAAAATAGTACACTTAATGCAGCTTTGTTAAATATATCCTTGTCGAGTCATGTTCATAATCAGTCTAAGAACATGATTCGACAAGGATTTACTTAGCAAAACAGTCTTAAGTGTACTTTTTAAATATAGGAATTATTGGCTAGTGCTCGAATAATTTTGCAGCCGACTGTACAAGTACACAATATTTTGAAGACATAAGACAACACAAACATCCATGCCCGCACCAGGATTCGAACCCTGGACCAGTAGATTCGGAAGGCAGCGTCCTACCGACCGAACCACCTGGCCGGCGAAATGATGTTCTTAAACTATAAACATAAATCTAATTAAGCCATTCTTGGAGATTACAAATACAATTCACAAAGAAATTAAAACGTGATTACATAAATTATATAAAAAACACTCTATATAATCTTAAAATGAGTTAAAAAAATCTAAATAAATCACAATCATGTACATTACAAGAAAAATAATGCTCTTTAATAAAACGGAGTCAAAATATCACACTGCAGGGTTGCCAGAATAAACAACAGCAGGGTTAAGTTAAATTATTTTAAGTTTAACCCTTTGACCGGAACATGTTTTCATCATGCTTATTGGGAACATCGGTCTCACAGACCGCTATTTTTAGAAAAAGGTACTGAATATGTTTAGCGAAATTTCGTGGCGATAAATTATGAATTCTTGCAGCCATAACTTTACTTTCTCAATCATGACGTATTATAGGGACGACAAGGTATTATGTGGTTGATTGGATTTAATGCCGCATTAGTACTGCGCAATGGGTAATTGGCGACGGTCTGGGACGCACCCCTAAGGATGGTCCGGAGACATGCTATCATAATTCTGATCCTCCCCCGCTTAGATGACCCCCAGAGCTATAATTTGATATATTATGTGATTGAATCATCTGGTTTCTGAAATTATTCTTTTTTAATATGATTATAGTGACCAGTTTAGAGTACTTTTATAAATACGAAGCATTAAAATTATTAAAAGAATGTAATTACGGCGTTGATTTTTTAATTCTAAATAACCACACTAATAAAAAGTTTCTTATTATTTTTCGAACTGCAGGAAATGAGTCTGCGCTCGGATTCGAAGAAATTTTATCACCCTGTTTCGACTATTGAGTTACCGAATTTCGTGCAGTTTGATATGCATTCACAAGCGGTACCATCGAGAAGATATTAGAGTAGACCCCAGACTAGTAAGCTTTTTGCTTTCCAACATCAGATCTCCACCATTCAGTCAAATCATCCATCAAACAGACATGAAAATTCCACCAAGGCAAGTTTCCTCCAACTTTGTTATTGCTGTTTTATATTTCGATTGAGTGTAAATTAAACACACAGTCGGCTGCAAAATTATTCGAGCACTAGCCAATAATTCCTATATTTAAAAAGTACACTTAAGACTGTTTTGCTAAGTAAATCCTTGTCGAATCATGTTCTTAGACTGATTATGAACATGACTCGACAAGGATTTATTTAACAAAGCTGCATTAAGTGTACTATTTTTTGGCAAGGATTATTGCTAGTGCTCGAATAATTTTGCAGCCGACTGTATACCAAAACCTACACTAGCTGAAATGGAAAGCAAGTAACCTAATCCTTGTTATTGTTTGAAATCTTTTCCGTTTGACTTTTGTTTGGAGTCTTGGTGGTAAGAGGAACAAACCATTTAAAACATGCAAAATCCCAAGAACCAGTTGCCAAGACAGCGATTACTACCAATAGAAGGAGCAAAAACCGTAGTGATGTTCCGGGAATTTTTCGGGGGCCGCGGTAGCCCAGTCGGTAGAGCGCCGGCCTCGTAATTGGGAGATTGTGGGTTCAGTACTCGAGCCAGCCAAAGACCGTCGTGTACACTAATGGCTGTTGGTGCACGTAAAATCTGTCGTGGCCGCAATGTCCTCCATATTCCCATCAAAAATTATACATCTGGCGGGAGAGCTATCCCTTCCGTGGAGCATCAAAATTGTGATGGCATGTCTTCGGACCACCTCTAGGGGTGTGTCCCAGACCGTCGCCAATTGCCCATCTGCGCAGCACGAGTGCGACGTAAAACCCAACCCTCCATCCATCCATCCGGGAATTTTTCACCATGGACAATATAGGGAATCCGTACTCTACTAGTACTATGAGGGTACCCAGTCATTTTTTTCATGTGTGCAAAGAGTACAGTCGGCTGCAAAATTATTCGAGCACTAGCCAATAATTCCTATATTTAAAAAGTACACTTAAGACTGTTTTGCTAAGTAAATCCTTGTCGAATCATGTTCTTAGATTGATTATGAACATGACTCGACAAGGATTTATTTAACAACGCTGCATTAAGTGTACTATTTTTTGGCAAGGATTATTGCTAGTGCTCGAATAATTTTGCAGCCGACTGTACATTCGTGTGTCTAAGTGACTGCTGAGCTTTCTTGTACAACCGGCAGCAAAAGTATCCGAGCACTAGCCAATAATTCTGATGCCAAAAAATTACACTTAACACCGTTTTGTTAAATAAATCCTTGTCGAGTCATATTGTTAGACTGACTAAGAGCATGACTCGACAGGGTTTATTTAACAAAGCAGTATTAAGTGTACTTTTCTTTTGAGAGGGATTATTGCTAGTGCTCGGATATTTTTGCTGGTACACACATTGGTAATGACATGCCTCGTCCTGGACCACTTGTAGGGGTGGATTCTAGACTTCCACCAATTGCTTGGGCCGCGGTAGCCCAGTCGGTAGAGCGCCGGCCTCGTAATTGGAAGATTGCGGGTTCGGTACTCGAGCCGGCCAAAGACCGTCGTGTACACTAATGGTGGCTGGTGCACGTAAAATCTGTCGTGGCCGCAAAGTCCTCCATGTTCCCATCAAAAATTATACCTCTGGGGGTCACCGAAGCGGGAGAGCCATCCCTTCCGTGGAGGATCAAAATTGTGATGGCGTGTCTCCGGACCGCCTCTAGGGGCGTGTCCCAGACTGTCGCCAATTGCCCATCTGCGCAGCACTAGTGCGACGTTAAACCCAACCCTCCTCCTCCACCAATTGCTCATTACAGTCGGCTGCAAAATTATTCGAGCACTAGCAATAATCCTTGCCAAAAAATAGTACACTTAATGCAGCGTTGTTAAATAAATCCTTGTCGAGTCATGTTCATAATCAGTCTAAGAACATGATTCGACAAGGATTTACTTAGCAAAACAGTCTTAAGTGTACTTTTTAAATATAGGAATTATTGGCTAGTGCTCGAATAATTTTGCAGCCGACTGTAAGTGTGAATATAAGGCCGTCTTTAATTTCTCACTGCGTAGCTATAGTGTTACGTTAAAACCCACTCATCACTCAAGATATTTTCTGAAATCTAGAAATTTCTATTTAGAAAAAGTGACGTTATGTTTTATGTTAGATCCAATATTTTCAATTATTTTATGTACCGTTTCAAAATTGCATTTCTTTAAAATAATGCAATTTCAATTTAAGAGTTACTTTTACATTACTCCAGCTTATATATAAGCTGGAATAAATTAATGTCTGAAGCTCTCGGCATGTGCATTTATATAAATTTGAGTCTGATTTATAGGTTGGTTGGCTACGTTTTACGTCTCACTAGTGCTGTGTAATGGGCAATTGGCGACCAATATGAATTTTAATATTTGATTGAACATTTGATTATTAGAAGAGTTGATTGAAATTAATACTCAAATAAATAAATCAAAATTAAAATGTTTAAGATATTTGAGGTTGAGTAGGTTTTAAGTTTTAATTAGAACTACAGCTATGCAATGGCGACAGTCTGGGATATATTCCAGAGATGGTCCTTAGACGTGCTATTACAATTTTGATCCTTTACGAAGGGTTTACAGTCGGCTGCAAAATTATTCGAGCGCTAGCCAATAATTCCTATATTTAAAAAGTACACTTAAGACTGTTTTGCTAAGTAAATCCTTGTCGAATCATGTTCTTAGACTGATTAAGAACATGACTCGACAAGGATTTATTCAACAAAGCTGTATTAAGTGTACTTTTTTTTGGCAAGGATTATTGCTAGAGCTCGAATAATTTTGCAGCCGACTGTATTTAAAATTGGAAAAACATGTGCATAACTACTACTTTACGGCTTCTTACAGTCGGCTGCAAAATTATTCGAGCACTAGCAATAATCCTTGCCAAAAAATAGTACACTTAATGCAGCTTTGTTAAATAAATCCTTGTCGAGTCATGTTCATAATCAGTCTAAGAACATGATTCGAGAAGGATTTACTTAGCAAAACAGTCTTAAGTGTACTTTTTAAATATAGGAATTATTGGCTAGCGCTCGAATAATTTTGCAGCCGACTGTACATTTCTGGCAATTTATTTTATATATGTTTACGAATAATAATATAAACAATTTTGTAAAAATATGCATTAGAATTTTATAAGGTTGGTTGAGTTTTACGTCGCACTAGTGCTGCGCAATGAATTTCATAGGGAATTTTATAGAATTAACTGTGAAATCTTGTTGTTTTAAAAATACAGTCGGCTGCAAAATTATTCGAGCACTAGCAATAATCCTTGCCAAAAAATAGTACACTTAATGCAGCTTTGTTAAATAAATCCTTGCCGAGTCATGTTCATAATCAGTCTAAGAACATGATTCGACAAGGATTTACTTAGCAAAACAGTCTTAAGTGTACTTTTTAAATATAGGAATTATTGGCTAGTGCTCGAATAATTTTGCAGCCGACTGTAATTGTTATGCTGAATGCAGTCCCTCCGTGGCCGGGTGAGTAAGTCACCCTTACTAATCGCCTTCAAGTGTAAAATAATGGGTTCGATTCCCCAGCTAACCCAGGGTATTTTTTCAATTTTTTGTACAGTCGGCTGCAAAATTATTCGAGCACGAGCCAATAATTCCTATATTTAAAAAGTACACTTAAGACTGTTTTGCTAAGTAAATCCTTGTCGAATCATGTTCTTAGACTGATTATGAACATGACTCGACAAGGATTTATTTAACAAAGCTGCATTAAGTGTACTATTTTTTGGCAAGGATTATTGCTAGTGCTCGAATAATTTTGCAGCCGACTGTACGTTAATCCCATTATATTATATCTGTTCTCATCTCGACGAAATTTACAGGGGGAGGGGGATATCGAGTCAAACTTACAAATCGGATGTATATGTAAAAAATAAATAACGTCGGTAACAAAAGTGTCCGAAGACTAGAAAAAATTTCTATGTAAAAAAAGTACGCTTCATACAGTTTTATTAGATAAATCCTTGTCGAATCCTGTTCTTAGTCAATGTAAGAACATGATTCGATAAGGATTTATTTAGCAAAACCGTATGAAGTGTCCTTTTTTTTACATACGAATTTTTGCTAGTGTTCGGACACATTCTTTACCAACTGTACACAGAATGCAATCATTTATCGCCTGCAGATGTCACCGGACCATCCTCAGAAGTGCATCGCAAACCGTCGCCAATTGCCCATAGTGCAGTACTAGTGCGTCGTTATACCCAACCAACAACAGGACGAAATTTAGGGTAGAATCATAGATCATCTCCAATTGCTCATTGCGTAGCTCTAATGAGATATTGGATCCCCACAACTCGTATTCTGTTGAGTTGCTTGTTCGTCGAAGGTTCGTAATGCCCAATAAAATGATCAGATTTATTAAAAAAAAAATGTGTTCGGATACGAAATGCTTTCATTTTAGTTAATAATAATAAAAAAAAAAAAACGGATTTGCGTTTTAATATATAATGCTTTATTTTATTTAAATTTATATAAGTCTTGATCATATATTTTTTTAATGTCGCTATTAAAAACTTGACGTTAATGCTCTTTTAATTGCTATTGACACAGCTTATTTAATTGAAATATTAAATATTATTTAGAATTTCGACTAAGTAAGTCTCAATCTGGTAAATTATCTGGTTTTTGTTAACTATTCTGAATTCTCAAGTGCTCGACAGCGTATGGAGTTCATTTGGCTATCAAATCGAAAGAAGAACATCTACATCTATTAAATCTTCATTGCGATGAAATTCCGAAGAATGCAGTCGCCAAACAGGCGCTTTTGTGAAAATATTGCAGACATGCTTTCATTTTTAATAATTTTTTATAGCTTATCTATTGCGACTCAGCAGCTAATATTTTAGGAAGATGTTATTCATGATTAAATCTTATGCCAGAATTTTTTTCAAGAAAATCGACGATTATCACTTCAAAGAGTTCCCTTGTTAGTATGTTTTCCTACATTGGTACGAATTAACCAAGTTGATTCTTATTCCGCTGCACATTTTTTCTTCTACTTTTGTAAATTAATATTGAATTTTTATTTCTTTTTGTTTACCCTTCTGATTTATATTTTCAATTGAAGTCATCACAAGCATTAAATTGTCAAACTTTCCAACCTGTAAACAGATATGCCTAGTTTTACAAATGAAGAGTACGCAGATACACATTTTGTGTATGGATTTTCCGATGGTAACTCTCAGAGAGCCGAAGAAGAGTACCGTCTACGTTATCCACATCGTCGTGCGCCCAACCATGCTGTATTTGCTGCAATTCATCGAAGGCTTAGTGAGAGTGGGTTGTTCGGTAGGGTGTACGAAAGGGGCCATGGTCGTCGCTCTGCCACCGCTGAGGAGTCCGTACTCGACCGAGTAGAGGAAAAACCAAATATGAGTTCACGCATACTTGCGAGAGAAGGTGGAATCTCCCAAAGTAAAGTGATCAATGTTTTGCGCAAAAGCCAGTATCATCCATACCACTTCACACCGGTACAAGAATTACGCCGCTCAGATTTCCAAAAGCGGGCTTCCTGCCTCTGGCTTTTGGAGCGAAATATTGAGGAACACCATTTCCTTAGAACGATACTGTGGACAGATGAGTCACTTTTCACTCGGGATGGTATGTTAAATTTACATTACTGGCATCTGTACGCTCAACAAAATCCATTTGTAACACGAAACTCATCGTTCCAGATGCGAGTCAGCTTAAATGTTTGGTTTGGAGTGGTTGGCGATCGCTTGATAGGTCCACGTGTGTTCCAAGGTCATCTGACAAGCTATACATATTTGGAGTTTCTGGAACATCATCTTCCAGGATTACTTGATGTCATTCCTGTGCCCCAACGAGCGGAAATCATTTTCCCAACATGATGGGGCCCCTGCACATTCTTCCAATGCCGTTCGGGACTTCTTGACTCAGCAGTATCCGCGATGGATTGGTCGTAATGAACCAATTCCTTGGCCACCTAGATCGCCAGATCTCACTCCATTGGACTTCTATGTTTGGGGTTTCCTGAAGCAAGAAGCTTACCGCACAGAAGTTGCCAGTTTGCAAGATTGAAGCAGCCAGCTCGATGATGCAATAATAAAACTGAGGGATGAGCTTTCGCTAAACGCTACTGTGGTTTCCGTTCGTAAGCGGGCAAGGGCATGTATCAGGTGTGGGGGTGACCAATTTCAGCAGCGGTACTAAATTTCACACATCCTTTCGAATGCATATGTGCTTTAATCATAAACGTGAGATAACTTTTTTTTTTTTTTTTTTTTTGCATATTCCTTTGTGAAAGACGGGAGAAACGTCATACTTCTTCCGTTTCCATTCCATTTTGTTTGTAAACTTAATACAACTGCTACTTTCCTTGTACGTTTTTAAAACTTTCTTTTTTGCATCTAAAAAACAGCGGGCTGAAGGCGGACATGAAATCAGGAACGACAATGACACCCCGTGAGTCTCCTTCTCGAGAAACGTCGAGTTCAGTGATGAATGTTTTTCAAACAAAAGGCTAAATTTTTTCCTGAACTAGAACACCGATATGGTTTATTGTGAGCTCATTCTAAAGCTTGTGAAATGGAGAAGTTTTTGGTAAATTTGACCGATTGAAGCTTGAACGGTGTTTGCAGAATTGCCGATTAAATAATTTGGCGACAACTCGATTTTAAACTTCGCCAGTGTTTTAGCGCTTGTAGCTCGCCGTTAAATTAAGGTATCCTGATGTAAATGGTGTCACTCGATAGGATTTTTTCTGCTGTTTCTAAATATGTGCTTATTTTTCATGCAAGTCTTTCAGGAAGCTCACAAATCAGGGTTTTTTCAGATGGGATGGAAAAAAACAGATTTTTCTTCTATCTACCATAACTCGAATGCGGTTAGAGATAGGACAGGATTTCTATGGTGTTTTATGTTCCCCATGGACTGTTCTATCGCCTCCTTTCGTTTGGCAGATTATGTCAAACTCACCCTGTATAGAGATTCTCACTCTGTATAGAGATTAAACCATATACAAATATATGGTTTTAATATAAGCCACTAGATGTCGCCAGCACAAAATATTCAGTTACCATCAAAGATAACCAGAAGAAAATGCCAGAAGATAAGTACCCGCACATGCCAAGTTTGCTAATATTGCTATAACTGTTCGGAAAGGCGAAAATGCATCCGGTAGTGAAAACAGCTCTATAATTTACCAAATCTAAAGTTGAGTGGAGTGTTTTTAAAGTAGCACTAAAGCAACGCATTGAGCAATTGGCAACGATCTGGGATTCCCTCCTAGGAGTAGTAAGTAGGCGTGCTATCACAATTTTCATTTTCTGTTGATATAATGGCCCCCAATCTTTCTTAAATTTAGAAGGTTGAACAAAATGGGAATTCACTTTAATTATGAGATAATCTCGAGACATTTCAAGTTATTTTTATTTGCAAATTTTTTTCCAGGTTCCATATTGGACTAGTTGGTAAAGTTCAGTTCCCATTGAAACAAAGACATTGAAACATAACTACTATCAATATTGAGAGGGTTGATAAAAAGTATATTTTCTGTCGCCATATTGCTACACTATGGGCAGTTGGCGACGGTCTGGAACTCACCTCTAAGAAAGGCCAAAGATATTTCGTGACCCCGAGATGTTTAATTTGGATGGGAATATGGAGGACATTGGTATTTAGAGAGTTACAGTCGGCTGCAAAATTATTCGAGCACTAGCCAATAATTCCTATATTTAAAAAGTACACTTAAGACTGTTTTGCTAAGTAAATCCTTGTCGAATCATGTTCTTAGACTGATTAAGAACATGACTCGACAAGGATTTATTTAACAAAGTGTAAGTAATTTAAGTGTACTTTTTTTTGGCAAGGATTATTGTTAGAGCTCGAATAATTTTGCAGCCGACTGTATATTTCTCATGATTGTTTTATGTACGGTCCGAAAGGTTGACGGGTTCGTGTTCTCGTTAATTAGTTATGCTCCTTTAAGTTATCAATTTCGCGTGAAAGACATTGTGGTGCCAAAAGAGGAGCCGATCCTTCCGTGTAAAATCAAAATGTGATGGTCTGTCTGCGGAAAACCCTTAGGGATGACTCCAAAATCATTGCCTTCCCCTCCGTGGAGGATCAAAATTATGATGGCATGTCTCCGGGCCATGTCTCTCGGGTGCGTCCCAGATCGTCGTCCATTGTACAGCACCATTGCGATGTAGAACCCACCCAAGCTTCAACCCTAAATATCGTCCACAATGGGGAATGTATTTAAAGTAGGGCGACTAGATTTTTTCGATGGAAAATGAGGACAAATTATGCAATGTCCTCATTTCCATGAGAAAAATGAGGACAGTCTTCTTTAAAAATGAGGACATAAAATTTCATAAAATATAACGCAAAATTAGCTTATATTAACCCCACTGGAAGCCAATAATCGTCACTATGATAAATTTATACTACTTATGAACTTATACGATAAACATTATAAAAAATATTTATACAAGCATTATTAAACTTATAACAAACATTATCATAATTTACTTCTCTTCATAATTTACCTCTCATTATCATAGACTTCTCTTCCTATGATATAATGACATGCTATGCTGTTAATAATAACAGGAGATTTGGCGTTGGAATATTAAAACCCGAATAAACTACTGCGTCATAAACGCCAAAAGAAAAATATTTGCGATACATACCGTTGTTTCTATAGCCTTAAGCGTACCGTCTTCAGTGAATTCTCAGTCTGGAGAAGTGCTCATATATTGGAGAGGGGCCGAATTTAGTTCAACCAATAGGATTACGGGGAAGGTGGAGTGTGTGGCCAATAGGAATTTAGGAATGTTAGCTGTGTAAATTTTAGAAAAATTTACAAAATGTGGACTGAATGTAAAATTTCCAACAATCAGACAAATAGGGAACAGCGAAATCACAATTTACAAGGTTTTTAAAATTTTTATAAATATGAAAAACTTCAAAAATAGAGTTCATGAATGAATTTAGGTCTGGAAATTATTAAAGCTGAATTAAATTTAAAATTATGATTTTTCTTCCAGCAATGTTTAGAAATAGCCGATTTATTGGTTTGCAGACCTAATAATTTGCAGACCTAAATCTATTCATGAACTATTTCTTTGAAGCTTTTCATATTTATAAAAAATTTAAAAACCTTGGAAATTGTGATTTCGCTGTTCCCTATTTGTCTGATTGTTGGAAATTTTACATTCAGTCCACATTTTCTTAATTTTTCTAAAATTTACACAGCTAACATTCCTAAATTCCTATTGGCCACACACTCCACCTTTCCCGTAATCCTATTGGTTGAACTAAATTCGGCCCCTCTCCTATATATACGAGCACTTCTCCAGACTCAGAATTCTTTTTGCACTGAAGACGGTATGCTTAAAGCTACCGAAACAGCTGTATGCACCGCAAATATTTTTTGGCGTTTATGGCGTAGTAGTTTATTCGAGTTTTAATATGCTATGCTGTTGATATTAATATCTGATGTGTGGTTGACGCGAAAGTACTAAACTATTTTATATCTGCTTCTATTAATACTTTTATAAACAGTTTTAATACAATTGTTACTGTTACATAGACCATGTTTTTAGTATAAACGAAATCATAACTATTTCAAATGGAAGTGATCCAATAAATTACATTTTAAAAGGAAGAGGCAATCTGTAGAATGTCAAAAACTGGTTAAGCTAGGATAAGATTTGATCTACAAACTGAGTTATTATGATGACCTTCGAGTAGCATTATTTACTCACTTGAGAGCAAGAAATCACGAGTTATTAACAAGGTGATGTGTGTTCAGCTCTTATTCCTGATTAGTCAGTTTTCAATCTAGCTAAAAAATACTTTTCCATTTAAAATGTTTTTTAAAATTTAGTTAGCTATAAAAACTAATAACTTCCAGCTTCGTGATAAATTTTTAAATTGTTTTTTTTGTTGTTGTTTCCTCCTTTTATGCAAATTCAGCTTTACTATTTTTTTTTTTTTTTTTTTCAAAAACTTAAAAAATGTTACAAAATATATTCTTTGTAATAGGGTTAGATTTAACAGGGAGAAGCCCCTGCTCAGCACTCGTAGAGCGGTTTCGAGCGCTTAATGGGGTTGAACTGGATAGGTTTTCACGTCTCGCTAGTGCTGCGCAATGGGAAATGACAACGGTCTGGGACTCTCCCTAAGAGGTGGTCCGGAGCACAGATTATCATACAGATAGGACAGTGAAGCTAAAACGCGAACCGGAAATATAGTAGCACCACTAGTGTCAACACTGGGGAACTACATGTGTTAAGTCTACATGAGTAGCATCTTTGATCGAAAATTGTTTTTCTATTTCGCGAGAAGTTAGTAGCAGGTTAGTGTTAGTATGGGAAGTTTTCTTTTTCTTCACTTTCTATTGTTTTTGAATTCACAAAATTATCCTCAAAACATTCACAGCTATTCTTCTAAGAAGTAAAAATTATTTTTTATAATGTTTAAAAATATGCTTTGTGAAACATATTCAAGTACAAATTAAAATTACAAACTGTAATTCTGAAATAGCAGTATGAAATCATTAAATATTTAACGTTGCTTGTTTTAAATAATACAAAATGCCTTAAAATGAAAAAATGTTTTTATTTTATGTATATTCAAAGTTTATTTTCTTAATATTTAGCACTTGCTTCTTAAAATAAATTGCTTTTAACAATCAACTTTGTAAACAATGATAAAGTTGCCAAATGAAAACATATGTGCAGTTTTCTTTGCTTCACTATTTCTACTACTTTTAAATTCACAAAATCATAACATTACAGCTATTTTCTAAAAAATAAAACTAATTTTTATTATGTTTGAAAATAAATTTTGCCAAACACATTCGTGTTCAAGTATACAAATTAATATAAGAAACTGTAATGCTGAAATAGCAGTATGGAATAAAATCTTAAATATTTAACTTTGTTTGGTTTAAATAATACAAAATGCTTTAAAATGAAAAAAAATATTTCTGGTTTATATATATTTTCGAAATTTATTTGCTTAATATTTAGTACTTGCTTCTAAAAATAAATTGCTTTCGACAATCAATTTCGTAAACAATAACAAAGTTGCCAAACGTAAACATCGATACAATGGTTAGTTGCTTGGATGTTGGGTTTAACGTTGCACTAATATTACAATGAACATAGATACAATAAAAATAAGATGAGCGATTGCGTAAACCGGAAATCTCGAGAAACTTACAGCCGTTGACAATAGGGTCGCTGCAGTCAAATTTTGGGTACCGAAGAATGTACGGGAGTGTCCTATCTGTATAATAATCTGTGGTCCGGAGACATGCCATCACAATTTTGATCCTCCACGAGGGATATAATATCATTGCATTTATTTTTAAACCATCTGCAACAATAATTTACAGTCGGCTGCAAAAGTATTCGAGCACTAGCCAATAATTCCTATATTTAAAAAGTACACTTACACTCGGCTGCAAAATTATTCGAGCACTAGCCAATAATTCCTATATTTAAAAAGTACACTTAAGACTGTTTTGCTAAGTAAATCCTTGTCGAATCATGTTCTTAGACTGATTAAGAACATGACTCGACAAGGATTTATTTAACAAAGCTGTATTAAGTGTACTTTTTTTTGGCAAGGATTATTGCTAGAGCTCGAATAATTTTGCAGCCGATTGTATATATACATCAGATTTCTATGCTTGACTCTCGAAGCCCGCTTGTAAATTTTCGCCAGATGAAGACAGATAGCACATGACAGAAAAACACCCAGGGCCATCACGGGAATCGAATCCGCTCTCCAACGGTCGAAGGCGATTAGCAGTGTGGGGACATAACCACTCGGCCACGGAGGGCCCAATGGAATGAATCAAGAAATCGTGATTTTTTTTTTTTTACGTTGTGTTAAATTGTAGAATCAATATTGCAAATTATTAAGGTCAGCAGCATCTCTAATGTTGAAATTTTAAGTAAAGAAGGAAATTACTGGAAAATTAGGACAAATGATAACAAACGTCCGAAAATGAGGACAAATGAGGATATGAGAACTTCTGAAAGTAATTGAGGACAGCACTTGAAAAATGAGGACTGTCCTCAGAATATGAGGACATCTGGTCACCCTAATTTAAAGACCAATTGCTAAAAGTAAAAACTGTCCCCAAGAAACGGGGACGTTTGGTCAACTTACTTTAATGCAAAAATTCAAAGATGTTCTTTATCCTCAAAGTGTCAGATGAAAATTGTGACGGCATGTCTTCGAACCATCCTTACGGGTGGATCCCAAGCCGTCGCCAATTGCCCCCTAATGTAGCACTAGTGCGATGTAAAATCTACTCAACCGATTTTAACCAAAAAGTGTCCACGATTGGTTTTTGCGACTGTATTCACCAATAATTTAAACTCCCGGTTGAACACGATATCTTGAAAAGCGCATAAAGCCAAAATACAGTCGGCTGCAAAATTATTCGAGCACTTGCAATAATCCTTGCCAAAAAATAGTACACTTAATGCAGCTTTGTTAAATAAATCCTTGTCGAGTCATGTTCATAATCAGTCTAAGAACATGATTCGACAAGGATTTACTTAGCAAAACAGTCTTAAGTGTACTTTTTAAATATAGGAATTATTGGCTAGCGCTCGAATAATTTTGCAGCCGAATGTACACCTTCTCAGCAAAGTTGGATGCGTTGCTTATGCCTTCTAGCGACACAGTTACTTTCCGTATTTTTAGCAGAAAATAACTACAAATATAAAATCTGCGTCGCTAGATGGCAGAAGCAGCAAATCCATTTTTTTTTAGAAAGCTGTACCCTTCTTTTAGACGCTTTTCAAGGTTTTGCGTTGAACCGGGAGTTTAAGTTAATGGTGAATACGGCCGAGGGTGTGTCCACTACTGGCTCATTTTAAGTTCTCCGAAATCTTATTTTTACATTTAAGAATGGTACAATTAGCGGTTCTCTTAATACACTCATGTAAAGAAAGAGGTAAAAATTAATACACCTCTATTAAGTCTAAAATTAAGAAAATTATTCAAAAGAATAGCCGGAAAATCTCCTTAAAGTGTCCGCTATTGGTGCGTTTATTTTATATAAAATTTAGATTACAATAAGACAAATTTAATTGGAAAAGGGAGAACAGCCCGAAGAGAAAAGTTCTACGAAGAAGTGTTCTGAAAACCTGGGAGAGTTGTCCTTTTGAAACTAAATCGAGGAGTTAATCCTGTGGTCAGATTCACAAGACGTTGAAGTATTTAAATTCAGATTCGAACTTAAAACAGCAATATGTTACGACACTAATTCTGTATTATCCTTCTCAAAGGATGATAAATATATGTATGTTCAATTCGCAGTAAATTAGTTCAATAAATAAAAGTGAGAAGAGGGCATTTATAAATTAAAGTTGTCATATTTCGAAATAAATTCATCATGTATGAATCTAAGAGACAAGCAATATGTAACTTACGCTTATGAAGTTAGGCAAGTAATTTAAAAAACTCCGAAAACACCCGCGATAAAGTTCAGTATTACAGTCGGTAACAAAAGTGTCCGAACACTAGCAAAAATTCCTATGTAAAAGAAGTACACTTCATACGGTTTTGTTAAATAAATCCTTATCGAATCATATTCTTACGCTGACTAAGAACAGGATTCGACAAGGATTTATTTAACAAAACCGTATGAAGTGTACTTTTTTTACATAGGAATTTTTGCTAGTGTTCGGACACTTGTTACCGACTGTACAACTCAAAATTTGTACCTCTGAGGAAAAGGCCACCATGTCACAAAGAATTTAACTCAAGAGAGCAACGCTACCATTCCCGCCTCTTAACTTTAAATACACTTATTTGCAACTAGCAGTAATCGCCTAATGATACTTTAACACACCACATATGTACTTTTAAAAAAATTGCAGATTAAGAACATTGGGCTAACGCTCCTCCCCCCCCCCCCCCCCGCAAAAAAAACTTACCACCAGGGTACAGAAATTAGTTTAAAAACCTAACATGTTTCATATTAAAATGGATCCCACCCTCTCAATTGAAAGATTTTACATTTTTGATGATTTATTTAAAAAAGTGGACACACTAGTTAAGTATCTGCCGTAGAGTTGCAAGGCTTTCGAACTATACGCCCCCCCCCCCCTTGGGAATTTAAAACAAAATTGGAATTTTCAAAATTTTCCAAAAACTGGGAATTTTGAAGTAATGAGTATTTTAATAAATTAAAATATGAAATAATGCATAATATAAAAATTTTTATAACACTGCTCAAAAAAAAAAAAAAAAAAAAAAAAAAACCCTGGTTGATTCTTATGCAAAATGACCTGAATCCGAATACGAGTACCATTTCGCCTAGTCACCCACCTTTTATTCGGGACAGCACCCCAATTTTTATCACTGTTCAGTAATTTTTATGGGCATGAATTTGGAGAATGAAACTAAAAAAAAAAAAAAAAAAAAATTATAAATAAAATTAACAAGACTTAAAAACATAAGAAAATATATAATTGCAGTGACAAATCCCCCCCCCCCCCCCCAATAATATTTATTAGTTAAATGATCCTCCATTCCCCCAAAAATCAAAATTTATAGCCATAAAATTACCGAAAAGCAATAAAAAATAAGGAACCCATCCCTAAAAACTGGGTGATAGGGCGAAATGGATGTCATATTCAGGAAGTCATTTTACATAAGAATTTAATAAAATGGTGTTTGGAACAATTTTCATGCCGAGCAGTGTAATTAAACCTAATAATACACGGCATTGTTTTTATTTCTCTAAAATTGTATTAACCCTCCGTCGGGCCCACCCAGCATCAAAGGCCAGATAAATACTTTGTTAAAATACTTTTACTACAAACAATAAATTCGTACCTATGCATCAAATTTCCGTTTTTCCTTTCCCTCCTCATAAGTTCACCATATGGGTGTTCTTTAATTAAAAACATGTGTAGGATATTTAGGAATAAAAACCAGAACGGGCCTCTCGGGCAGGGTGCGCCCGATTTTGTTCGTCATACGGGTGCGCCTGACGTAGGGTTAATGCAAATTCTAATGCTATAATTTATAGTACTGATTAAAAGTATTTGTTGCAAATGACGGTAGAATAAAACAGCTATCTCACGATATTTATCAGAATGCAATAAAAAGGAATTTTAAACTTTTTTTAAAATAAAACTATTGTAATATTTCAGGAGGTAGTATTAAAAGAACGCTTATTACAATTTTCTGCCAACTATCGAACCAAAGAAGTGACATGTTATTATAAAAATCATTCTTTGTTGTTCATATTAAACACATTATCTCAAAAATGTCTAAGGATTTTTAACGTATGTTTATTCAAATACCTTCATATTGAATTTAGTACAAGAAGTTTAGAGTCATTTTTAGAAGACTTGCAATTCAGATTTTCAAAGTATTCAGAAAAATACACCCTTCTTTCAAGAATTTAATTTAGCTACCATAACAAGGCGGACATTTTCGCATTTTTAACAAGCAAAAAAGTTATTTTTAATTCAATGGTTCAACGGATTTTAATATATTTAATTTTTAATAAAATTATTTTTTGGCCAACAATATTTTTTCCTTCAGAAAAAAACCTTTCTGAACATATGAAATAACTAACATATCTAAAAGAACTCTTTATAAAAAGAAAATTTCAGATATAAATTTTAGCTAAATTTTGTCATACGAAAAGAAGCCATCCCATTAAATATAAAAGGACAGTAGTATTACGTTATAAGTTTGTAGATATCCAAAAGCCTTTGGGGGGGGGGGGGGCGCATCTAATCTGCCGACATTCAAATTGCCATCATTAATTTAAGAAGGGGTGGGGAGGCAGTTTAAGGTTCCCAAAACATTTCTCTATGGAAATTAAACGAATGTTAGAACCAATTAAGATGTTTTTCCAGGAATGCGAAAGTTTATGAAGACACGTTAAAGTGACATTTCGAAAGAATTTGCAAAATTTAAGCTAATATCAAGAGCAAGAACGTGCACATTTTGGTCCAAGTAATCCTCCGAATGTAAGCAGATACTTACAATCTGCAAAATTATTCGAGCTCTAGCAATAATCCTTGCCAAAAAAGTACACTCAATACAGCTTTGTTAAATAAATCCTTGTCGAGTCATGTTCTTAATCAGTCTAAGATCATGATTCGACAAGGATTTACTTAGCAGAACAGTCTTGAGTGTACTTTTTAAATATAGGAATTATTGGCTAGTGCTCGAATAATTTTGCAGCCGACTGTATAGTTGTATGGACGTTTAGGTGCTGGGAGTTTTCGATCCTACAATCGGCAGCAAAACTTCATATTTATAAAAAGAATTTACAGCTACATACCGTCAAATATTTAGAGAGTTGTATCTTAGTCTTATGCTGTTTATAAAAAGTTCCTAAAAAATAGTGATTAAACTGAAATAAAAATGTGTGCTTCAGTAATTTTACTGTAGACTGCAAGTAAGGTAGTTTTAAGTATCTTCACGCCACTATTAACTTTTAAATCTAATCTTCGCACATTCGAAAACCACGTACAAGAGAGGAAGTTTCAACCGTTTAAAAATTTTTAAGCGGAAAGAAATGACAACTTTAAAATCCTTCAAATTAACTTCATTGAAGGATTTTCAGAGTCTTTTGAAATGGGGAGGGAAGGGATTAAAGGATCAGCTCTACCTTGGCATAAATCATGACGCTCGACATACATGGAATTTTACAACTCCAATATTCCTCAAAGCTTCATTGTATTAAATACTCCTTATGAAGTATGCAACTTTCAAACCACCCTCTAAGTGATGCTTTAAATACTATAAGATTTTGGAAGAGTTTAACTAGTCATTTAAAATTGTGGTTAACATTAAAGTACAGTCTGCAGCAAAATTGAAGCGGTAGCAATAATTTTTTATTTTAAAAGATATGCATTTAATACTGGTATATTAAGTCTTCGTCTAGTCATTTGGTCCTTATGCTATACACAAAGTTGTGTTGGCACGTCTCCGGACTATCCCTAGAGTGTGTCCCGGACAGTCCAATAACCCCACCAGTGCATAGTTAAACCCAATCAGCCTCATGCTGAGTAAAAGCTCGAAATCAAAATTACCAGGTTAAAATTAAGAATATGCTTCAATAATGTTGCTGTCGGCTAGAAATAAATTTCCGCTTTGTTTATGAACGTGCGAAAGCTGTGAAGTTAAATGCTCCTATTAAACCATAGGACCTAAAGGCATAGTTATGTCCTCAAATCTTCCGGAAAAGATTTCTTAATCTGAACTGGCGATTTTATTACGAAGAGTAAAGGTTTCACTACTTTTCTACATAAACTGTTAAAGTTTTCTCTCCTACAAAACTGCCATTTTATTTAACCATAAAGAATAACATTGAAGTTCCATCAATCGTACTGTTAATACAGTTGCTTTTCCCTTGTTTGACTCTTACCTCATTTGTCAGTTTTAGTTACATTAAGATAATGGTGACGTAGATATGAAGTTACTGCGAGTTTTTCAGTTTGCTTTAAAATTTATAACAGATCCTTCATGCGATTTAGTGCATCACAATTTTGCATTTAAGTAGATTTGTGCAGTCGTTAGATGCTTAAAGATGTTAATCTAAACTTCAGCATAAAGGGGAACTATTTAATTCACAAACGTCTATAATAGAAATAAACACTTTAAAAGATTCTTATGAAGCATTAACTTTAAAGTTAAAGTATTGCATCTCAATGCTTATGTATTTTAAACACACAAATTTAACGTTTGCCATAACACTTCAAATACATTTAAAGCAACTTAAGATTGCAATAAGTAAAGCCTTGATAGTCAACAAACTGAGTAATTGATAGTTCAATATTTATCTCGTAAACTTTAACATCTCGCCCTTAAATTTCAGTTTTAATTTCCTTGCAGCTTAGAATTTATTATCCAAGTAAAACCCTGCCATTTAACTACTTAATCCCTTCCTATATTAAAGATATTCGCATTATTTCACCTATATTTAATCAAATTTAATTTAACCCTAGAGATTTATTGCAATTCTGATAACGCGATAATACTACACATTCAAATTTTCTTTTTAAATGAGCTTCAGATGCAGAGTAGAAACTAGAGTTCACCGAAACAGACATTCAATGTTAGATAACTTAAGACCTCTGTTCAGAATTAATCAAATTTCCTAACCTAATTATTAAAAAGGTAATCTTTGTCGGTTTATAAGAATTGCTTCAAGGGTTAAGAGAAGACTATCCATGTAACTGCCATTTGAAGTACTCAAGATGAGAGAAAGCATTTAGTATTAGTTGCACTTTTAAAATAACTAAAGAAACAATATTTAATCTAGACATTTATTGCATCATTAATTACATTAATTCTTTACTCTGAAAGCTCGAACAAAGGTTCTGACCATTCTGTAGGATTTAGCATCACATGTTGGAAAAGCACGAGTACAGTAGCTAAAGCCTCTTCTTTGCCCATCTGTCATGATGTTTTTGTACTTTGTAGATAAACTATTCTTTTCGAGAACTCTCAGAGACCTGCAAAGAAATAAAAAAGGTAGCCATAAGTTATCTAGTACAGTTAATAGAAATTCTTTCTACAAGTAAAGTAGAATACAGCATTCCCGATAATTCAGTCAATATAGTTTCATACCATTATACAGTTCATTTAAGCGCAACTTACCCGATTTATGCGCAATAGTTACATTTCATATCAAGATGACATTTTTAACTTTGCTTTACAATGCGAATTAAAACTAAGTAAAGCGTGCAAGTGTAAAGAGGACAACTGCAATTAAACTTGCAAACTATTTTCGGCGTTCATGGCAAAGTTATTTTTTAACGATTAATTTTCGTAACTGTACAGCGTTTGTCTCCGAGGCAGAAGTATTTACATAATTGCATCTAGAGTGAACCAATGTGTTAAAGTAAATTTTATTTAGGGTTACAACTGAAAACTATCATAATCAAGGTCACTTTAGTTTCTGTATCGGAGGGAATTCTAAATTTCACTAATTAATCCTCCGACCGCCTTCAAAATGGACAACAAAAATGTTTTCACTGCACAGTATTTCGATTCACCGAAATACTTATTTCAAGTTCAGATTAAAAATGTAACTGTACATGTTTATAATACCCATCGCTTAAGACCTTCAAGCTTTAAATTCTACGATTTTACATGTACTTTGGGAAACATCTGCGACATATCAGTCAAATGTTAACGAAATTTGAAACGCGAGGTTAAAAATAGCTTTACGTTATCTCACCTTTCGGTCAAGCCGATAAAGCAATTGAAAATGGAGAGTAACTCATTACAGAAAAGCAGTCTTAACACTAATCAGGATGCGCCGTTCTCAGATATTTATAACTAAAATCTCACGACTGCCTCAATATCTCAAGCTGCTCCAACATAGATTAATTTTGTAGGGAGCGGCCGGCCATATCTCCAAATTAGTGGATATTTATCTGTAGGTCCGATTTCGAGGACATTGCAAGACAGTCCAGTTGCAAAGCTGTAACACACATTTATAATCACGGTTTTAAAGATGAATAAAGTTTGAACAACTTTAAATTTCAGTATTAAAGTCCGTGAAACCTTACCTACATTATGCAGCTAAATAAAGCGGCTGGAGCAGTAACGCTGTGTATAAACTATCATTCGCAAAGTAAAGAAAAAATTTAACCCAATTATTCTACCCTTCATTATTTCCTTCCAAGATTCAATAATCAACCTTACGTCAGGCGCACCCGCAGGACCAAGAAAATCTGACTCACCCTGCCTGAAAGGTCCGTTCTGGGGCCTAGAACGAACTCTACGCGAAAACTTTCCACTAATGGAATCATCGGTTTCCAATCCAAATCATTCGGACATGCATTTTATACCCTAGAACCACCTTCTCTGAAAAGCGAGTCTGAACTTCTTCGAAAGAGAAAGGACGTTTTCGAAATCAGATTAAGTTGACCAATCACAGACAATCTCATCCTCGCCGCGAGATTTCATTTGGATTTAGATAAACAAAGATTGCTGCCACTGCTTGCGTGGTTGCGAATAGTGTTTTATTTAAGAAAAGAGTAAATATCCCCATTTATTTTTTGTAAATATCGCATGTATTTTCTATATATATTAAACCCATGATATATATTAAACCCATGTTATTACCGAACTTCACCTTTTGTCAGTTGCTAGCATTTTAAGGTAGTAAATGTAAACGATTTTCTGCCCTGAAGTGTTAGCTGCTAGCGTTTATTTAGTGAACGAAGAATTACTATGATATAGGAGCTTTGGATGCAATACAGGTAGTTTGTTTCGGTCCAATCTGTATTAACTTTATATTTACGGTAATGCTTCTTTATTACATATATACATAAATATTAACATTTGTTTAAGATTTCCTTAAACAAAGAAATTTGTACTTATAATTTATTGTATTTACATGTGTTAAGCAAGCCCAATAGTACATATATTTGCATGTACCGTTTCTAGAATTTACAATATACAGTAAAATATGCGGTGTAATTTTAAATATTCAAGCATAGTAAAAATATATATTTTTTGTAAAAGTAAAAGTCTTAAAATTTTCCATTTTGTAGGTGTATTTACATAATATGTTTAATTTAAATTGGATCAATCATTAAAATTTTAATATATATTCACTTCCCTCTTTAAGAAATGAGAGATTCTTAAAGGATTTCATTATATAGCTACAAATGAAGTTGTCGAGTGAATGTAGAATTTACGTGCTGTCTCTTAAACTTAATTCAATAAAATTTAGAAAGGGAAAACTTTAGTTCCAGAGAAAATAAATATTTATCATAGTTTACTTTAAGCTTTATTAGCGTTTTATATACTGGGACTTTCATCATTCATAGACATACTTCAAATAAGACTTTGTTAATATTTATATCTACTATATATCTGTAGTGATAAGTAAAGGATTTAAGTCCATATTCTTGATTCCCCCCCCCCCCCCCCAGGAGACTAAAAAATAAAGTTAAACTAACGAGAAGAATAGATTAGGAAAAGGGATTATGGCGATTTAAATGCTTTATACCATTTAGTAATGATTTAGTAATCATTAATCATACCATTTAGTAATCATTTAATGAGGAAAAAAAAAAATTGAATTAGAAGTTTATACAAAGATAAATGCTAAATTTGACTTTAATCTTTTAACCAATTGATTTTGTCAAAGACTAAATGACATGGATTTAAATCCTTTATATCAATCGATAGAGAACTTTCTGAATCTGACCATGTACTTAACTCAAAATAGACATTTTTGGACTTTAATCCTTTATACTTATCAGTACAGATATACAATTGCAGTTTTCATTAAACTTAATTTTTAACTATTACTTTTATTTTTAGTAAGTTATTATACACGATTAATAACAATTTTAATTACAAAAAGATTCATGAGTATTTATATTAATTTTCATTATATTGAATTTATTTTCAATAACTTAAAATATTAAGACTTGTTATTCTTCATACTTTTTAAATAAGAAATTCAGTCACCTATATTACAATTTTCATTTAACTTAATTTTAAAGATTTAAAACTAATTTTCTCAAACACCACCTAATGACAAGATTGACGCCGTTGGAACCGAGAATTGTTAATCTCACGACGATTCCACCCGGAAAATGGACCTGTCGATATTTCAGAGAAAGATTCCGCCAGACAACTTCTATAATGAGATTCGATAAGTTCGTTCTAGCGAAATAAGAAAGGCTCTCGGAAAGTTAAGTCACATCGGAGATATCGAAATCCTTTCCTTATCTGAATGGATTTTGATAAGTTCGTTCTAGATCCCCTGGTTTTTTCTTTAAATATCCTAATGATTTTTAATTAAAAACCACCCATATGGTGACCTCATTAGGAGTGAGTAGAAAGTAATATGAAAATTTGATTGTAGTACAAGTATTTTAACAATAAAGCCATTACCTGGCCTTTGAGGCTGGGTGCGCCTGACGGAGGGTTAAGAGCAAGATACACTTGCTCAATTACTCAACAAGCATGAACTGCTAACACCGTTTAGAGCCTAAACACAGTCTCAGAAATAGCATGCATAAGTACAACAATGCGCATCATTCCGAGCGATGAAAAAAAAAATAGAGATTACGTTTTGGGAAAAATCTAGACTTCATTAACTTTAGGATTGACGCCTCTCTTTTAGACAGAAATTTACTCTTATAGATTCAAGTACCTAAGATAATATGCAGGTACTTTGCTGGAGCTATAATAAACATGTTTATTGATCAGTTTTGAGAGCAAAACCTTTTCCATGTTCTATTTCAGGTCAAGCATCGCTGCCTACTGTTAAACACTATTACTGTAACAAGTTTAACAATCGTTACGTTTTTAGTTTGAAACAGTTACATTTGTTTCATAAGACTTTATATCCACCCAGGTATATTGCTTTAGCTTAGATATGGATATAGCTTAAAAGTTTTAAAACTGTAGTACACTAAAAGAAACTCCGCAAGTCCCAGTCAAAATGATATTAAGAGCTTTTATCAGAAAATGTGCTTAGACTCTAAACTGCCTGTATTCTGCGGAGAGAATGAACCGCGTTTACCAACAAAACCGGAAGCACGTCTGCTCTTGAGCAGACGTGCTTATTATGTCAGGTTACTGCTTTTAAAAGCCATTTGTGAAATAGAGCAGTTATGCTAGATCAGGAGCTAATCGTGGCATCCAAGCAAGTTAAATCCAACTTGCGTGAACATGTTCATTCGCGTGTTATTAAACACAAGCAAACCTCATAACCTTGAAATTAGCGATTAAAAGCTTAGTCACGTATGCGTTTACGCAGTGTTAAACACTTATAATGGCCGCTTCCATGCCCGAAAGGCATGGTTATTTTAATAACCGAAGTTTCATGTAAAACATGAACTGCACGACATTTCAGAAAAAGAAATGTTCGATTATTTCAAGTAGACTGCAACATTTGCATTTAGACTTCAACCTTAACGCTAAAGCATTTACAGTTAAATTAATCGCAGTTATTTATTATTCCTACAAATCCATCTCAGCAACAAAACCGATGTATTTAAAGTTAGCCAGATCTTGGAGTGCGGTATTTAAAGATTTGTCCAGATCTCCAAATGTTGGAGATGAAAAATTTAAGTTTCATTCAAGATTTAAATGCTAACTTCAGAATTTGTGGAAAACTGGGAGCACTATTTTTATTAACTTAAACCAATACAACTATTTTTAATGCTAGTGAAGTACTAACGTTTACTAGCAACTAATAGACTACAATAGCTGAATTAACGTGGTATAGTTTGAGAAATAGCTATTAAAGTTACGGATTACTTACTGAATTACTTGCTGAACATTGTGGCCTAGACCTTCCAAAACCTTGGGATTAGCACCAATTTCACAAATTAATCTTGACATACATTTGTTGGCATCCACTCTGTGCAAGACGCCGAAGAAGTTTTCGACTTCAGTGGGTGTAGCCTCTTTAATGTTGAAAGAAGTTGGGATGTTTGGACCTCTTCTCTTTGAGAAATTTTTTGTTCTAGGTGTCATTCCTTGAGGTAAACCTTCACTCCCGGGGAAGTAATTATCTGCACCAGTGCCACCCAAAAGGCTTGTTGCAAGAGTTCCGGCTGATCCAATTCCCATGGAGCCAGCAGCATTTAGAAGCCTTGTTCCTACAGCAAGTTTCACAGCGGTGACAGAATCAGGACCCATCACCTCTGGAACGGTAAAAGGTTCGAGCATGGACGCAGGAACCACCAATGAAGCGTCTGTCGCTGACAGGAGTAGAAACACCACGATTCCATATGCGTAGCTTGACTTGCCCATCTTACCTACAAGAGATTTAATTTGAGTTCACTAGAAGTTAAACCTGAACCTTGTTACGTAAGAGGATATATTAGGCTAGTATATTTTTAACCCTTAATACGAACCCAGAGTAGTACTTTAAGAAATTTAATGTCCTGAAGCGGGCTAATAATTTAGTTTGAAGTTTAAGATTAAAAAATGTCGCTATGAGTTTTTAAAAGCTTATATTGTTATCAGTTTAATAGGCTTGCGTTAAAGGGGAGGTAGTTTAGTATTCAGTACCAGTAGTAAATATTACTAGATTTAACGTTTGTTGGGATAAACATGTAGTTGCATAATACAGAGTGGGAAAACGTAGTTTAGACACATCAAACAAGAGTTTCCATAGACGCGATAAAGTCTTAAACGAACGAGTTCATGCCTCAAGGTTCGTTTAGAAAAATAGCATATGCTCCCGTAAATTTAATAGAAAACCGCTCAGTTTAGTATTAAAACCTGTCGAAACAGGTTGCAGAAAGGAGAGATCTAGCTATAAGAATTAGATTCCAAGTAACATGAGGCTGTAGGCGAATATTTAAGATTGATTTTTAAATCCAGCTCACACAAGGGAGGGGAGAAAAAAAAAATTGGAAAAGGACGAGACCAAAACTACTTTATTATTTGTAATACGGGGAAAAGGGGAGGGGGGTCTAGTTAACTCATTAGTAATTAAGTACCGAGTCATCAATACAAACACCATTTTTCTACAATAGCCAATAAATACATCTTGTTCATTACGGAAGTTCACAAACATGCTCAAATTATAAGTTACAGAAAGTTACGGACTTCTGGTGCAAAAGCGTTAACAATTATAAATATATGCTTTACTTAAAAAGTTATTGCAACTACTTGATATTTGAGAATTCTTAAACGAAACCGGATATTTCAGAATTACTAAACTACAGATTTGGTTTCTATAACAATAACAAATTATAAATATAAAAAAAAGATAACTATTTATACTAATAAACCATATCATTAACGAAAACATAAACTTACCTTAGCACTTCCTTCAATCTAAACAACAATACTATAAGACAAACCAACTAAATTTGCTTCCGAAGACAGAATGCTCTCCAAATGCTTATAAAGGAGTTTTCTTTCTAATAATCGATACAGAATCGATACTTAAATCTACATAATACATTCTTTAAATCGAAAAGCCATAAAATAATTAATATAGACAGGGTTCCATACATTGACTACACATATTAGAATAGACCACGGACTAGTAACTTATTTGTTCCCGAACATCACATCCCAACCAACTCATTTGCCAAACCGGTTATTTTTACCTCCAAACCGACATTCCACTTCTACCAAAGCAATTTTCTCCTACACCGTAAAAAAATAACTATTACCAGCTGCAAGAAACTCTCTGTGATTGGAGAAAATAATTATTTTCTCCAATCACAGAGAGTTCCTTGCAGCTGGTAATTGTTATTTTTTTACAGTGTAGAGAAACTACAGTCGGCTGCAAAATTATTCGAGCTCTAGCAATAATCCTTGCCAAAAAAAAAGTACACTTAATACAGCTTTGTTAAATAAATCCTTGTCGAGTCATGTTCTTAATCAGTCTAAGATCATGATTCGACAAGGATTTACTTAGCAAAACAGTCTTAAGTGTACCTTTTAAATATAGGAATTATTGGCTAGTGCTCGAATAATTTTGCAGCCGACTGTACAAGAAGAGAAGCGTCAATAGCGTGTCAGCTTCTAATAGGTTTGAAAACGTTTTTTTGATTATTATCCACATTTAAAACTGTTTTTAATGGTTATAAAACACTGTGGTGAAAACTATAACTGAAACAAAGGATTATTACCCGGAAACAATGATATCTGTAAATTTTTTGTTGTTGATATTCAGCTGAGAAGTGTTCGAGGTTTTTTTTTACCAAAACCCAGTTTGGATGGATGGTTGGGTTTTACATCGCACTAGTGCTGCGCAGAGAGGCGATTGGCGACGGTCTGGGACACATCCTTAGAGGTGGTCCGGAGACATGCCGTCACAATTTTGATCCTCCACGGAAGGGATGGCTCTCGCTCTTCGGTGACCCCCAGAGGTATACAGTCGGCTGCAAAATTATTCGAGCTCTAGCAAATAATCCTTGCCAAAAAAAAGTACACTTAATACAGCTTTGTTAAATAAATCCTTGTCGAGTCATGTTTTTAATCAGTCTAAGAACATGATTCGACAAGGATTTACTTAGCAAAACAGTGTTAAGTGTACTTTTTAAACATAGGAATTATTGGCTAGTGCTCGAATAATTTTGCAGCCGACTGTAATTTTTTATGGGAACATGGAGGACATTGCGGCCACGGCAGATTTTACGTACACCATCCACCATTAGGATACACGACGGTCTTTGGCCGGCTCGAGTACCGAACCCGCAATCTTCCAATTACGAGGACGGCGCTCTACTGACTGGGCTACCGCGATCCAAACCCAGTTTGGTAGAAAAAATGTCTGCTATGAGCATGCGCCGTAGCATAATTTCATCATCTGTCGTCTCTCTTCTTAGAGGCTCTCCAGTTTCCTCCACCTCCCCCTGTCACAAAAAGCAATTATTGCTAAAAGAAGGCGCCCGTTTACCCAAAAACTGTAGGGATGTTCACGGAATTTTCCTCCACAGCCAGTATAAGGAATCCCTCCTCTACAGTCGGCTGCAAAATTATTCGAGCACTAGCCAATAATTCCTATATTTAAAAAGTACACTTAAGACTGTTTTGCTAAGTAAATCCTTGTCGAATCATGTTCTTAGACTGATTATGAACATGACTCGACAAGGATTTATTTAACAAAGCTGCATTAAGTGTACTATTTTTTGGCAAGGATTATTGCAAGTGCTCGAATAATTTTGCAGCCGACTGTACTTCCTATCATTACTCAATGGTTCTATATGACATTTCTCCACGGAAGATCAATATTGCAATGGCATGTCTCCAGATCATCCTTAGGGGTGAATTCCAAACCGTCACCAGTTGTCCATAGTGTAGCACTAGTGTGACGTAAAACTCATTTAACCTGAACAATATAACATTTCACTAATTTAGGCTGGATGGGTTTTACGTCGCACAAACGCTGCGAAACGAACAATTGGTGATGGTCTGGGATTCACCCCTAGAGGTGGTTCGGAAACATGTCATCCTAATTTTAACCTTATAACCGTTGCAGACAGCTTTTTCCGCTTTTGTTTTCTGTTACTAGACCGTTGTAAACGGCTTTTTACCCTCATCTCTAAGTGTAGTTAGATCGTTGCACACGGTTTTTCTTTAACTAGAATTTCTTCGCTTAACTTACAGTAGGTAAACAATATCGCTAAACGTACACAAACATCAAACCGTCTCAACTATATATATACAGTCGGCTGCAAAATTATTCGAGCTCTAGCAATAATCCTTGCCAAAAAAAAAAGTACACTTAATACAGCTTTGTTGAATAAATCCTTGTCGAGTCATTGTCTTAATCAGTCTAAGAACATGATTCGACAAGGATTTACTTAGCAAAACAGTCTTAAGTGTACTTTTTAAATATAGGAATTATTGGCTAGTGCTCGAATAATTTTGCAGCCGACTGTATAAAAACATTTAAAATTTAGACGTTTCGAAACACGTCCAGGGGTTACATACAAACGGAACGCTTGCAACTTCGATGACGTAAATTTTGCAATATTTTTTTGCAAATACAGTCGGCGGCAAAAGTATCCGAACATTAGCAAAATTTCCTATGTAAAAAAAGTACACTTCATACGGTTTTGTTAAATAATTCCTTATTGAATCATGTTCTTACACTGACTAAGAACAGGATTCGACAAGGATTTATTTAACAAAACCGTATGAAGTGTATTTTTTTTACATAATAATTTCTGCTAGTGTTCGGACACTTTTGTTACCGACTGTATGAAGAGGTGAATCTATTGAACATACTAGCAAATCAAGAAAGGATTTAATTTATGAAAGTTCTATTTTTTTTCTTCCTTATTTATTTTCTTTTTCCTCTCTTTTATTTTTTTCTACATTCTTTTTCCTGGGTGAGTCTTTGAACGTCTTCTGGCCGAGCTGCCCTGTGCTCAAAGCTGGCAGACGGGCAGTGCCCGGTTTGATCCCAGGTAGCACTCGTCTAGCTATCCGTTTGGAGTTATTCGTGTTTTTTTTTTTTTTTTTTTTTTTTTTTTTTTTTTTTCGAAACTCGCGTAAATACAGGTTAGGACCTATAAGAAAGACCCACATGGAGGACATTCCACTCATATGTCAAAGACCCTATCATAGTCAATCGACCTTAACCTACACAACTGTGAGCGTTTTTTTTCTTTAGATATATTTTATTATTCCCCTGTGCAGGAGCAGAATTAATTTTTACGCTAATAAAGTGATTTTTCATCTTATTTTAATTTCGAAATATTTGAAATTGATAGGAATTTTCCTTTTGTGTGTTTATTGCAATTATATATCTGTTAAATGTATTTATATTTAAAAACTTCCTTATACATCATAAAAATTAATGAAATCACTATACCAGTTTTATTATAGTAGTATGGTGTAGGAAGAAGCTTTTAAATTTAAATATTAATTGTACGTCAGTTTTTTAATTAAACACCGGTTACATGAACAATGTTTTACTTGTTCTGTTAGTTGATTTTCTTTAATGACAATTATCTATACATGTGCATCTTGCCGCTAAAATTATTTCACATATTTAACTAGCTGATATCTCTCAAATACTAATAAAAATAATTTTTTTCTTCTACTTTTCATTTAATACGAAATAGAATATACATTAATTTTGAGCGTGTAATCACATAAAATTACTTTTGTTAATATAGTTATACTCCGAAAAATTGTTGAAGTCAAGTATAAATACAAAATAAGTACTTGTAATACATAGGACTTTTTTTGTTTTTTAAGTATATTTCAGTTCACAGATTACTATACAGATAGGACAGTGAAGCTAAAACGCGAACCGGAAATATAGTGGCACCACTAGTGTCAACAGAGGGAAACTGCATGTGTGAAATCGACATGATTAGCATCTTTGATCGAACATTGTTTTTCTCTTTCGCGATTAGTTACTAGTCAGTAGCAGGTTAGTGTGTGAAGTTTTTTTGTTCTTCATTTTTTATTATTTTATTACTTTTGAATTTACAAAATCATAATAAAAACATTCACAGCTATTCTTCTAAGAAATCAAATTAATTTTTATTATGTTTTAAAATATATTTTGCCAAACATATTATTATTCAAGTACAGATTAAAATAACAAACTGTAACTCTGAAATAGCAGTGTGAAATCTTAAATTTTTAACATTGCTTGGTTTAAATAACACAAAATGCTTTAAAATGAAAAAATATTATAGGTTTATGTATATTTTCGAAATTTATTTGCTTAATATTTAGTACTTGCTTCTTAAAATAAATTGCTTTCGACAATCAAGTTCGTAAACAATAACAAAGTTGCCAAACGTAAACATCAATACAATGGTTAGTTGGCTGGATGTTGGGTTTAACAAGTTGCACTAATATTACGATATGAACATAGATACAATAAAAATAAGACGAGTGATTGCGTAAGCTGGAGAGCTCGAGAAACTTACAGCCGAGCCGTTGACAATAGGGTCGTTGCAGTCAAATTTTGGTTACCGAAGAATATACGGGAGTGTCCTATCTGTATAATAATGTGTGATTTCAATTATACTTTTAATTTATTGTGCGCGTTAAAAAACAATTAAAATCTACTAATATAGAGATATTTTACTTTTTTATATTACTCTTGTAATAAGAATGTTTCATAAAGTAAACAATGTGCGGGGAGGGGAAGGAGTGTTAGTGGAAGAAATAGTTAAATTTGTATGAACTCTCCTAAATAATGAAACGTGATTTCCCTTTTAGTCTCATTTATAAAAGTCTGTTACTGTGTCAAGTAAAGTTGTAGTACAAAAGGATTGTTTTTAGCACTTTCGGAAAAGCAGGTGTTTTAAGAAAATTTTTCCAAAAAGTTTGCAATTTCACGAACTTGGTTTATTTTTTATGTACTTTTGAATACAATGCAGAAGAGCAGTTTCGTTTTAACTGATACAAAGGCCCTACATAGAAATAACTTTTAGTGAGACCGTATACATTGACACGCTTTTTATTTTCTGGAAACATACCAATATATGTAAAGATAAAATTGAATGACTAGTTTTTCAAAGGAAAAAATATTGCTCTCCATTAAGGGGGGGGGGGAGGGGGAGGGTTGCCTACATTATAAATACAATTTTTTTAAAGATAAATATTCATCGCTTGTTTTTATATATTCACACGTTTTGAGGTTCTATAAAACAAATAATTTCCGGCAAATCATATCTGTCAAATAAAGTTGTTCCAAAACCTAATTTGATTTTTTTTTTTTTTTTAACGTAGGTTTATATGACAGTTTTCGTTATTTTACCGCTTAATCTCTAATCTGTATTTATAGCATTAAATTTCAGTGTAAGGAACGGTCCTGTGAATACCACATCAAACTATTTACTTTCTTACTTACCCATATGCTAGAAATGGAGAAAGTATTGTTTTAGAGTGAAATTTTCGAAGTAGAGATTTTGTTTTATTTACACATTATGATGTCCCCTGAATCTTAAAAAAAAAAAAAAAAAAAAAAAAAAAATAATAGCGGTTAATCTCTGTGTGTGTTAATCTCTGTGTGGTTAATCTCTGTGTGTGTGTGTGTTATCTGTTATCAGCATATACCAAGAACAAATAATAGCAGATAGACGAAACTTGATATTTTATATCCATATCATATAGTAATGCTACATTAAGCGTTTCATTGAGATCAAGCAAAGAGCTCATGTACAGGGCCATCCAAGCGAATTCAAATACAATTCTATGGGCAAAATTTCTTATACAGTATGACATCTATAAATTGCCTTAAAAAAATGGATTTTTTTTTTTTTTTTTTTTTTTTTTACATGCAACAAAGCATGTTTTGCGTGGCATGTGATATGGAAATCGTTCATTATTCATTTACAGGGCTACCCAAAGTATTTGTATACATTAGGGCTACAGTTTTAAATTGCTGGAATTGCATTTCATTTTGTGTTATGTGTTTTGGATGTAAGATTAAATTTAAGAACACAGCGTAATATGTATATGTTTTATAGCCAGTATACAGAGCACCTAAAAATTACTCTAAATTTATTTTCCATTGAAAGTAATTGATGCAAATGCATTGTTATATTTCACTTTGTCGATGAACGCTGTTCAGGTAGAAAAATTAATTTTTCATTCACATACTGTAAATAAAGTATTTTTTGAAGTTTGTTTTTTACTGTCGTGTTTTGTATAATATCACGTTTTGAGGTGCTCTGAAAACGAAAGTTAAATTTTTAGCGTTTTATTTCTATGTATATCAATTCTAAGATTCTATTTTGTTATAGTTCTATGCATACCAATTATCAACGTAACTTACGAAAAAAAGAAAAAGACTGTTGGTTCTTGATCGCCACTTTTTAGTGGCGATTTAATCAACATTTTAAGTTGGTTAAATTTGGCAAGTTTCAAGGTAAATTTATAACAGAATTATTATTATTATTATTACTTCTAAATAAATGTAGACATTATAATTAAACAGGGGGTTCAGAGTAGCGGGGGCTGCCGCCCCCCTAAACTCCCCTTTTAATTCCCTCATGCAGTATTATATCTCAAATAAGCTCTCCATGAACCTATTTTAGCTTATTTTTAAACTAGTTTGAACTGCATTATCTTACCTTATTTATTTTACGTTTAAATATGAAATCTATTTGTATAGCTTTGAAATGCAGGATAAGAGAAAGTCGCGTGAGTGACACACCACATTGTTTCATTTTTAATAAGCTATATACCAGAGTTTTACTTTCCCCTGTTTTCATAAGAAAAACACATATATCGGACTTATACATGTTAATTTAAATACCTCGATAGCACAGAATATTATTTTATAATAACGCAGATGTCACACATATATTTATTTTAATTATATATATTTTTCGATAAAATAATTTTACAGGTAATTATAATTAAGAAAATCTTCTTACCTGTATTCTTCAATTTAGCATCCGTTCTCTCTATTCTGTTTAGACAGCTAAATCGTTATAAACTCTTCTATAAAGAAAATATCCATTAGATTCAAGTGATTCAGCATACTCAATTACGAGATGACTTTGTGTCTTTTCAATATTTAATAAAGAATGTGAAAAATAAAAAACATGAGTTACGGAGCTACTAAACGCTCCGAACATTAGAGAATCTACATAACGACTACAGATGAAAATATTACATGTATGCTGATGCAGGTGCGAGCGGTTTCGTAGGCACGCGCAGATGCCTCATTTGTTTCTTTTCACAGTTCGAATCGAAAGTAAAATGTTTTGATAGTCTGTGAAATATATTGGGCAGATAATTGTTATATTTTTCAACACTCCACCTTGCACAATATATATTAAGTTTTAATAAGTTGCAGTTTATCTCTGTGTTTAATGAATGCTGCTTTAGGTAGTGCCTTAGTGAGCACATCAGCAGCCATATCCTTGCTTGAGATATATTTCAATTTAATAATTCCTTGTTCGCACAACTGTTTAATTAAATTATATTTCACATCTATATGTTTTGTGCGACTTTGGTACTTATCAGATTCAGTGAGTTTAATACAGGCCTGGTTGTCTTCATAAATAACGATTGGTTGTTTTTGTTCCATATCAAGATCTTTTAGTAGTTTTAATATTGATATTGTTTCCTTTGCTGCATTTCCAGCCGAGATATACTCAGCTTCAGCTGTTGACAGTGGTATGCAGTTTTGTTTCTTGGATGTCCAGTTAATCGGGTTTTTCCCAACAAAGTATATATTACCACTTGTAGATTTTCTATCAAGTGGTGTCATTTGCCCAGTCAGCATCAGCAAAAACCTTTAAAATAGGTTCCTGATCAACATTATATTTTAATTTGTAATCTTTAGTTGTGTTTAGGTATTTAATTACCCTTTTTGCGGCTTCCCAATCCTTTTCTCTAGGTTGTTCATTTCTACGACTAAGTATATTAACTGCTGCCGAGATGTCCGGTCTGCTTAACGTTGCTATATACAGTCGGCTGCAGAATTATTCGAGCACTAGCCAATAATTCCTATGTTTAAAAAGTACACTTAAGACTGTTTTGCTAAGTAAATCCTTGTCGAATCATGTTCTTAGACTGATTATGAACATGACTCGACAAGGATTTATTTAACAAAGCTGCATTAAGTGTACTATTTTTTGGCAAGGATTATTGCTAGTGCTCGAATAATTTTACAACCGACTGTACAACAAAGCTCCTACAGCTTGCTGATATTTGGTGTTATTTGGTAGAATATGTTCAATTTTATCATCTTTCTGGTATCCTGGGGATCAAGTGATGTGTTAATTGGTTTGGAATCTTGCAAATTAAATTTCCTAACAAGTTCATTTTTTTTATTTTTCTGATGTATAGCTAATGTCCCATTATCACCTCTTTCTATTTGTATTCCTAAGTATTTGTTTACTTGACCTGGATTTGTGATTTCGAATTCGTTTTCAAGTTCCTTTATTACTTCGTATATTTCATTTTTGTTTCCTGCCAACAATATGTCATCAACATAAATAAGTAAGTAAACTGTATTATTGTCCTTTGACCTTTTGTATAAACACTTGTCTGATTCACAGGAAGTAAAATTTAATTTGATTAGTGTATCATTGATTTTGGTATTCCAAGACCTGGCTGTTTGTTTGAGGCCATATATGGCTTTTCGTAATTTGCAGACCTTTTTCTCTTGTCCTGGTATTATGAAGCCTTCTGGTTGGTTCATAAAAATGTCTTCTTCTAGTTCTCCATGTAGGAAAGCGGTTTTCACGTCAACGTGAGTTAACTGCAAATTTTTGTACAATGCATTTATCAAGAAGGTTCTGATTGTTGTATGAGAAGCCACTGGGGCAAAAGTCTCATCATAATCAGTTCCATACTTTTGACTAAAACCTCTTGCCACGAGACGTGCTTTGTATTTTTCAATTTTGCCTGAGTCATTGTATTTTGCTTTAAAAGCCCATTTAGAGTCAACAATGTGTGTATTAGGTGGAGGATCAACAAGATCCCATGTTTCGTTTTTATTTAATGATTTTATTTCTTCTTCTGCTGCTTCTAACCATTTTTCTTTTTCAATAGGATTTTTCATGTTTACTATATCGTCAAATGTTTTCGGTTCAATATAATTTGTATCAGTTGACAGAAAAACGAAACGATCAGGTGGTACCCCTTTGTTTATTCTATCTGACCTCCTTAGGGTTTGTGTATTCTGAATTTCATTGAGTTCTTCTGTTACATCATTTTCATTGTTTAGAATAACAGGAATTTTAGATTCCTCATTAATTGCATTTTGGTCAATGTTTCGAGAATGTTCATGAGTTTTATGCTCTTCGAGAAATTTTACTGTTCTGCAGATTTTTATGTTTTTATTTACATAAATTCTATATCCTTTACTTTTTAGATCATAACCCATGAAAATTCCACGCTTCGCTTTATTGTCTAACTTTTTTCTATCAGTTTTGTTCACATAAACATAAGCTTTGCAGCCAAATGTTCTTAATTTTGAGAGGTCTGGTTTCATACCAGTCCATAGCTCATATGGTGTCTTTTCACGGGCACTTGTTGGTAGTCTGTTTTGTAAATAATTTGCTGTCATTAAAGCTTCTCCCCAAAAGTTTTTGTTTAATTGACTTTCATTTAACATGCATCTGGTCATTTCGACCAAAGTACGGTTTTTCCTTTCCGCCACGCCGTTCTGTTGAGAACAATGGGGCACAATTAGTTGGTGTTGTATACCCTCATTTTGAAGAAATTTTTCAAACTCCTTATTCATATATTCACCACCATTGTCAGAATGCAAAATTTTAATTTTTCTTCCAAATATATTGAAAGTGAGTGCATGGTAATTTCTGAAAGCTTCTGAAGCTTCATATTTATTTTTCAACAGATATATATAAGTGTAGTGGCTGTAGTCGTCAATAAAAGTGTGAAAATAACTTTTTCCACCCACCGTAGGTGTCTGGAATGGCCCACAGAGGTCAGAATGTATTATGTCTAATGTTTGTTTTGTCTTGTGTGTAGCTACTTTGGGGTATGAATCATTTTCTAATTTTGACATAATGCAAATTTCACAATTATCGTCGTGTTTACAATTGTTCAGTTTAATTCCCATTGCCATTTCCTTACTGACGAGTTCTTTTATTTGTGCGATATTTTTGTGTCCTAATCTACTGTGCCATAGTTTAACACAATTTTTATTATCGCAAGTTTGTGTCATGTTTATCTTTTCTTGTATGTTATCATTTGTTTTAACTTCATACAAATTGTCAGCTACTGTCGCAAAAATATATTCTTCATTTTTAAATTTAATTTCACAAGTGGTTTTTTTTTTTTTTTAAATATTGCCTGACAACCATTTTCGGTTGCCTTTTTTATTGAAATTAAATTTGTGGCAATTTCAGGAATGAATAGAGTGTCTTTGAGTATAATGTGTTTGGTTTCGTTTTTAGAATTTCTCACTTCTATTTTTACATCTCCACAACCTTGTGAGATTACTGATTGACCATTGGCTAACATAACTTGTGTTTTATCATTGTTTTTAAATGACATGAACCTTTTTATACTGTTGCATACATGGCTTGAATTCCCGCTATCTACCATGAATGAGTTTCTGTTTGAATTTCCTACCACAAAAGTTAGATTTTTCATTTTATTTTCCGTTTCTTGAATCATGTTTGATCTTTGTTTGTTTTTATATTTATTGCGGTTGTATAAATTGCTTTGATAGTTTGGATTTTTATAGTCATTATTCTCTTTATATTTATATTCATTACTTTCTTTATTTTTTAAATGCCAACAACCGCTTTTATTATGCGAACTCTTTTTGCAATAATTGCAAAACTTTCGTGATGGTGTTTTAATTTTAATGTGCATTTTATATGCGCTTTCATTATTTGTTTGATTGTTTTCTGATCTTTTTAGATCTTCGTCTAGTAGCTTTCCCCTGATGAATTCTGGGGTCAAGTCTTCCTGATCTCTAGATTCAATTGTAGTAATCAAGGTATCGAAACTTGGAGGAAGTGAGCATAGCATAAGAGCTGACATGTGCTCATCATTTATCACTTCACCTATAGCGGTCAGTCTATCACGGATATGATATATGTGCGTTAGATGACGAGATAGGTTTTCACCCTCTGCTAGTTTAGCAGAATATAACTTTCTCAATAAAAATAATTTGCTTGATAAGTTCGAACGCTCGTGAATTCTTTTCAAAGTGTCCCACGTTTGCCTAGCTGTCGCGAGATTTTTAATGTGTACGATTTGGTCGTCTTCTATCGATAAATTAATAATCGCTTTGGCTTTGCGATCCTTTATTGTCCACTCATTAGTGACAGGATTTGGAGGTTCGTCTGTTATCAATTCAAATAAATTTTCCTTGCACAGCATCATTTCTATTTTGAACTTCCATAAATCGTAATTCATGGAATTCAATTTGTCGATGATTGAAACCTCATTTGCAAAAGCCATTTTAACTTTATTATTTAATCACTACAAATATTTTGATTATATAATATTTCTTTTCTTATTATACTTAATTACAATTCAATTGAGTTTTTTCTTTTCTTTCTTTTTGTTTCTAGAACACATATATTTTTCAAACCAAAACTTTTGGTTTCAGTTCTATTTTGAACGGACGCTTTTTATTATTTTTTATTTTTTTTATCGAAATTTATTTCAATTCATTTATTATTTTTGTATTTTTAATGCATTCCATTTGATATTATCTTAAAATAGAATACTAGTATTGATATAAATGAATTTATTTTTATAGAAAGTGTGACATTTTTTGTTCTGTGCTCATAATCTGTTAATTTAAATACCTCGATAGCACAGAATATTATTTTATAATAACGCAGATGTCACACATATATTTATTTTAATTATATATATTTTTCGATAGAATAATTTTACAGGTAATTATAATTAAGAAAATCTTCTTACCTGTATTCTTCAATTTAGCTTCCGTTCTCTCTATTCTGTTTAGACAGCTAAATCGTTATAAACTCTTCTATAAAGAAAATATCCATTAGATTCAAGTGATTCAGCATACTCAATTAGAGATGACTTTGTGTCTTTTCAATATTTAATAAAGAATATGAAAAATAAAAAACATGAGTTTAAGTTACGGAGCTACTAAACGCTCCGAACATTAGAGAATCTACATAACGACTACAGATGAAAATATTACATGTATACTGATGCAGGTGCGAGCGGTTTCGTAGGCATGCGCAGATGCCTCATTTGTTTCTTTTCACAGTTCGAATCGAAAGTAAAATGTTTTGATAGTCTGTGAAATATATTGGGCAGATAATTGTTATATTTTTCAACAATACACACAGAAAAAAATGTTGTCAGTTGCCAATACAGAACTGACTAACCCAAAGAGCTGACTAGAAAACTTGAGTTAAAAAGTGCAGTAGCTGAACTATACTCGGGGAAAGAATAAGTTGATAGTGTGTAGAACCCTGTAGAAATTGTGGTTACCGGTAAAAATGGTAACGGAAAAATGGTAAAGGAAAAAATAGTAAACGGAAAAAATGGTAAAGGAAAAAATGGTAAACGGAAAAAATGGTAAACAGAAAAACTGGTAACGGAAAAAATGGTAATGAGGGAAATTAGTAAAATCAAATTGCAATAATATCATTATCATATCATGACTTACTGATCACCTTACTGTTTTTTCATTAATAGTAACTATAAGTGATATTTACACAAAATGTGAATAAAAAAAATGGATAATAAGTTTCGTTTAAAAAGATTATTTTATTTTTCATCTGCCCCCCCCCCTTCCTACCCCTACTCCTCCTTATCAACTATAGGTAACTTTCACCATAATTTTAATAAAATGTAAGTGATAGTACAAAGTGTCATATAAATACGTAGCAAGGTGTTATAAAAACAACCATTTTCTTCACTCTGCCCCCTCCCCCAGTAAACCATAGACCTTCTATATAAGGTCTATGCAGTAAACCGTCCAGATATGTGTAACACTCTCTGTAATTTTTCTTAAACTGTACGTTGTATATGCAAAAAGGTTTTGTTTTAATCAATTATAGGGTAGTTTAAAGAATAATATATTTCACTTCCATCTGCGCCCCCTTGTCCCCCCCCCCAGGTATATAACACACTCATTGTGATCGTCATAAAAAGTAAGTGATATTTATAGAATATATCATTAAAATCGGTAAAATGGTGACATAAAAAATCACTTCATTCTGCAATCTTCCTCTTTAACTCCCCACCCCACCACCCTTCTCTTTTCTTTGGTGTTACACAAAACTGGCGAGGGCGTTTTTTCCACATTGAAACTAATAGTCCTCCATCCTAAAAAGTATACTTAACATTTGTGCAAATTTAATTTTATTTTCAGCGATAAAAAATATATATAAACTCATAAGATTTTTTTTTATTTAATCTTAATTACATTTGGAGCGAATCACTCTAAAAATAAACCAGTGCGAAAAAAAGCCGCTGATACTAATAGTACTACGGAACATAATTAGGATATTGGCAACTATGTGCCAGACGGGAGGTCCCCGAGTTCAAACCCAAGTCACACTTCTCGATCTAACACAGTCATTTAGAATTTTTTGCCGTTTTCTCCGAAACCAGAGTAAATATAGATTTTCTTATTGAATAATAAACCAGTGCGAAAAAAAGGCGCGGATACTAATAGTACTACGGAACATAATTAGGATATTGGCAAATATGTGCTAGACGGGAGGTTCCGAGTTCAAATCCAAATCACACTTCTCGATCTAACACAGTCATTCAGAATTTTTCGTGGTTTTCTCCAAAACCAGCGTGAATATGATTTTTTTTTTAAATCTTAATTACATATCTTTTACATATCTTACATATATTTTCTTAATTTGGAGCGAATTACTCTAAAAATAAACCACTGCGAAAAAAGCGACGAGTACTAATAGTACTATTGAATATTAATTAAGATGTTGGCAACTATGTGACAGACGGGAAGTCCAAAGTTCAAACCCAAGTTACGATAACAAACAGACCAACCGCTAATGACCAGTTTTTAGAATTTGGAGGGACCTCAATTTTTTCAAATATCACAAAAACGCAATTTCCAAAATTTCATCCTAAAACAATACTGTTCTCTACCATATTTCGGTAAGGGAAATTGAAAAAAAAAAAAAACTTTTCTTCTACAAATACTAGCTTAATTAAACAGAAAAAATTTAAAGCAAAATTCAGAAATATATATACATATGGGAGGAGGGGGGAGCACCAGAAAGAAATCGTGCCACGGGCGCCCGTTATGCTCGCTACGCCACTGACTTGTGTAACTGTCATAGTTACACAGCAAATAAAATGCAGATATGTTTTTTTTTTTTTTTTTTTTTTCTTTAAAGCCCAAATTCTGAAGATATATGCTTTTTGTTAAGCATAAACTATATGTACATATTAGCAATAAATTGTATGCGCTTGGGAACCATTGTTATCCGTTCGACCCATATGTCAATCAACGAGTTTGTTATAAGGGGCATTAAAACAGAGCAAGATACCTAATATAAGAATGAACTATTCAAAGATGAAAGAATTTTCATTTAGAAAAAGAAGGGCATAGCAATTTAAAAGACGTATTCCAATGGCGGGCCAGATGCTCATATTTTTAAAGACATCTGTAACAGAGACCTTTTTCATGGTAAATATTGAAAAAAAAAAGGAAAAAAAAAAAAAGAAAAAATCGAAATACAGTCGGTAACAAAAGTGTCCGAACAATAGCGAAAATTCCTATGCAAAAAAAGTACACTTCATACGGTTTTGTTAAATAAATCCTTGTCGAATCCTGTTCTTAGTCAGTGTAAGAACACGATTCAACAAGGATTTATTTAACAAAGCCGTATGAAGTGTACTTTTTTTACATAGGAATTTTTGCTAGTGTTCGGACACTTTTGTTACCGACTGTACACTCGTCAAAATGTAATAAATCTAAAAATGTTCTATCATTTATAAAAGATTTGCCAATGTGCATATCCCTTATAATAATAATCGATATAATTTCTGATAAAAAGAGAAACATTCATAAAAATATTTTATTATAATTATTATTTATTAATTTATTATAGATTTTGTGTTTAGAATTAACATGGATTACTCAATATAAAAAGACTGTCTAATATGGATTTTTATTAATTTTCGTTTATTAGTGCGTATGAAAGAAATTTGTAACTTTTATGGGTTTTTAAAATTTTGCTGTCTCTGAATTTTGTGCTAAATAATTTGTTTGTATATTAATTTCTCATTTTGAATCTTTTATTTGTCTCATAATGTATCAGGAACTCCAATATCTGTTTTTTTTTTTTTTTTTTTTTTTTTTTAAAGGTATAAATAATATTTTTAATAATAACCATTAATTTCGCATGCATGTTGCAATTTTTAAGATTATTGCATGTTAAGTAGTTTTACCCCTGACGAAAGGACATTAAACATTGAATTAATGATACAAATTTCAGATCATCATTACAGATATTTTCTAGATACTCATTTTCGATGACAATGTACCATGGATTCATAGTACTGATGTTTCAGAATACTAATTTTCCACTTACCATTTTTTCCGTTTACCATTTTTTCCGGTACCCTTCTTTCCATTTACCATTTTTTCCGCTTACCATTTTTTCCGTTTACCATTTTTTCCGGTACCATTTTTACCGTTACCATTTTTTCCGGGATTCGAAATTGTACATCTGCGAAAGAAAATAGTTCATTACTATATTTAAGTGTAATAAACTTTTTACTCGATTTTTTTTTATTCTGGTAAACTGAAAAATTATTAACTGTTTAAACTAAACATATTTATGTTAACACATGGTATTTTTTTGAAATAGATAAGCATAAAATTTATATCAATGTATTGTTTCGCGAAGAAAGTCATTTGGCGAAATATTGGCGGAAGAGGGAATACCGGAAGGAACCGTTTTGTGAGTGCGAAACAGTTTGGTGGGGCTAATAGATAACTTTATTTTCGAAAATTTGAAGATAATTAATGCACAGTCCCTTTCTTTAGTTTCACAACTATTAAAAATAGACTAAAAAATTTGACGGATTTGAACTTTAGGGAAATTTTCACACCAGATTCACACCAAATATGTCAATGAAATATAGACACTAACAGGAATAAGGAAAAATATTTTTTGTCAAATACTTTTTCCTTTTCGTTATTATTATTACATTGACAATATAATTTCAATTCGTTTACGCATTGTTTTATAAACTATTTTTATTTCCAATACAAACAACTAATAGTGCTTACATTAATTTATACTATGCACTATATACTAGAGATTTTGCTTTTTATTTATTTATTTATTTATTTATTTTCTGGAAAAAATAATAAAAGAAAAACATAATATTCTTTAGTAATAATAATAATTATTATTATTATACATTTAAATTATCATCGTGAAAATAATTTTATTCGAAATACATCTCATTTAAAATTTCATATGTTGGTATTTTCATCCATTTTTCATTTGCTGAGTGTTGCAAAGGAATTAAATTATTCAAATTATATATATATATATATATATATATATATATATATATATATATATATATATATATATATATATATACATATATATATGAAAATTATATATATATATATATATGTGTGTGTGTGTGTGTGTGTGTGTGTGTGTCTGAAAGAAATAGTCCTCAAAAAAAGTTTGAAAATATAGTTTGGAAACCTGGTTTCCGAAAATTTTAAGATTGTTTTTAAATTTAATGTCACATTAATATCAAAGCATCCTTATCCATTGCATTACATCAAGATAAATTGAAAAATTGCGTGACATGTCATGCTTTCATTCATATTCCAAAGAATCGAATAACGTAACATTTCCCTTTTTCTCATCTATAAAAATCTCAATCCAGCCTCTTAAAATGCAATGAAAATAAATGTTTCAACTCATTTTATTTATTTATTTTAAATTTAAATAGCAATCACATAGGTATGTGTTTATTAGTATTAAATATAGACATCAAGAAAAATCAGATTTATTGGTAAATTAAAATTCGTTTCCCTTTCACATAAATTGTGAATTTCTTAACTTTATTCAAAAATGAATACACAAATTCTTATATTCACATTTAGTATAAAAAATCAGGGTATAAACAAAATGAATGTATAAACAAATTGTAAACAGAAGTTGCCTCTGCATATGAAAATTAACTATATTTATTTATTTATTTTAAATTAATATTTTCTTTTATTTTTTAAATCTTTCATAAAAGCATTAAACTGTTTCTACTTTCTCATTTTCTTACTATTTTTAACACTTACTGATTTATCTGTTAATGATAATGCAAATTGAAAATCTATTACCTCTTGTTCATTCACAACCAGAAGATACTGCGATTTATATAAATTACAGTCTAAATGTTTGATAAAATAATTTTTCTGCCAAATTGTATTTGAAATATTTTAGAAATACATTTTTAAATAAATAATTAAATAATAATAATAAAAATAAAAATATTTTTAAAAGAGAACAAAGACATACATACAGATAATATTTAATTTAGATTTTTTTTTTTTTTCAAAATATTTAAGCATTAAACTTTTTTTTCTCCTCTCTCTCGAGGTAAAATTTAATATATTACTCAATTTGCAGTAATATGGATTTATAATAGATTGTAAGTAATCAATTTAGCATAAATAAATTTCTAAATAAACTAAAAAATGTTACTCTGAAAAAATCTTTTTAATTGGGGAAAAAATAAATAAATAAATAAATAATCCCAAAATCATCGCTAAATCGCTCGGTGTGACAACCCAATTAACGCAAAGTGCGTAAAAAGGTCTCTTATAGCCTTTACAACGCTATCAACCGTTCACCGAGTATAGTCTCCAAAACAAAACCCCAGACTAAGAAGGTTAATATTATCAGTTAAGATGGCTATATCTGATAATATTAACTTCCTAGTCTGGGGTATTATTTTGGAGACTAGTTCAGCTAGTGCACTTTTTAACTGAAGTTTCCTAGTCAGCTGTTTGGGCTACTCAATTCTGTATTGTCAATTGACAACTTTTTTTTCTGTGTGATAAAAATTTTCGATTTCCAGTTTTTGTTTGATTCATACATTTTGAAAGTTCTTGAAGAGAATTTGATCATTTTTGAAAATGTCTGACTGTCTATGTAAAACTTCCACTTCCGTAGCAGCTCTAATTTTAAAATTAATGAGTAGAATTTCTTTAAATTTTATTTAGTTGCACTTTTACATAAACTAGTGTCTATTAAATTCGGCATACATGGCTCAACGGGGGGCGCTATTCTACAAATTTTTCATGATTTAATTACGATGTCTTGGATTTGTTGCCCCATGCAGTAACTATAGTTCCGAGTAAAATAGTACACAACGTGTACATTATTAAAATATTTATTGTTTCGATTTTACCCTTCCTTTAGTCTCATAAGACTTAGAGCTTTTTTCTACCACGTATTCAATGTACAACCATGATAACTGTGGGTCTGAATTTAATGTTATGTAGCAATAAGTCAAAATGCAACATATTGTCAAAAAGTCCCAGTCAATATTTTAACTGCTCGTTATGATAAATGTAGTATAGTTTCAGACTCAAATCTATCGCTGCGTGATTTGAATTTTTCATTGCCTTTGGGGGCCTTTACTTATTCTGAGCGAAATGCCTTATTCGTATATTTCCTATTAATCGAGGCTAATAATCCTTGATGCATTAGGTCATTTTATCTTTAAAAATTCATAATATAGTTCTAGATATAAATTCCTATAAAATTCGAGTGATATTTACTGAGCTACAATAACTGCGAATTTGAAATAATAACTGCCGCATTACGCGAGTATGAGCACTCTCGATCCTCCCACCTGCTATTTTCCCCATCACCTTTACATGAAAATGTAATTGGTCTTACTTGTTGCATATTTCCCCCACCTTTCAAAATTTCTAAGTATTTTTTCTGTAAAGTAATAAAAGCAACAGTTTTTAATAGAAAATTTTTCGGGGTTAAGGATTTGATACACAGGGATTGCGGGGGAATTTTTCAATAAGACATTAAAAATTCATATTCAAATAACCGAAGTACATAAAACATCCCAATTTCTGGAACCACCATGAATTTTCCATGTGAATTCTCCTATTGCCTGGACTAATATATGGCATACTTAGTGAAAAAATTCCATTTAAAAAAGAAATTTTAAATAAATTTCTTATTTTTATTAAAATTTTATTTTTTATTTATTATTAATATTTAACAAAAGATAATTTAAGAATTAGCAAAAAAGTGAAATCTAAATAAATAATATACTTTTTTTTGTTTTTGTTTTCCTCCCGAGTTTCCTTATTTTGATTTTTCTATAGTCATATTCAAAATTTAATTAACATAATGTTTGCCATCCTGTAACAAAGTAGAAAAAGTATAGCTCACACCGTTTCTCTGCGAATTATATTTTAAACGCCTGAATTTTAACAACTTTGTTAGCAAATTACCCTTATTTTCTGAAACATACGAATTGTTAATAATAACAATTGTTTCGTGTCAAACTATAAAAATACAAACCTTCATCAGATAAGAATAAAGCAAAGCAGGTGTGAGCGCTGTTTTCGTGCTCAATCATGTTAAAAACTTTCACCTGATTATAGTTCACCTATCACGAGATGGCCCTTCGTCCCTCCTCTTTTTAGAAGAGTTTACTTTAAGGAAGGGGCGCGCGATTTGAAAAGAATGAATGGGTGGGGAAAAAATAAGGTTGCTATGAGAATAGCATCAAGCCAATAGTTTTTACTTGTCGCCAGCTGAAATCCCGCTTTGCCCGTTAAAAAGAACATGTGTTAACATTTAAAAATTAAGGACCTAATAAATAATAACAACAACAAACCTTCACTTATGCTTGCATTTTCGATAGGCACTAATACCTTATTTAGATAAAGATGTTGTTAGCAATGCATTTAAACAAGAAAGAAAAATCATGCTGCTAATATAGATTATAAATTATTGCCGGTCTACTCACTTTCATTTCTATTTCAGAGAAAGAGACTTTAATACACTGTAAAAAAAATCTGTAGTTTGTACAAGACTACTCTGTATTTTTTACAGAAAAGAGCTGTTTTAGAGAAAAAACAATTTTTTTCTGTTTTTTTTAACCCTTTATCTGTTTTTTCCCACTTTTCTGTTTTTTAGCATGCTGAATAAAAAAATTCTGTAATTTTTACAGAAATATCTGTATTTTTAATAGAAAAGAGCTGTTTTTAACAAAAAACTGATTTTTTTCAGTTTTTTATCCCTTTTTCTGTTTTTTTCCCTTTTTCTGTTTTCCCCCTTTTATATTTTTCAGAAAAAAAAAAAAAAAAAAAAAAAAAAAAAAAGTCTTGTGTGAAGCAACCACACGACTTCCATTACCCACTATTATACGTATTATATGCACTTTTTGGAGATAATGTGATCAGAAGACACAGAATTAACCTAATGGAACTTTTACAGAAAGAGAAAGTTAATACACGCGTAAAGACATATAAAACAGTTTACATAAACGAGTCAAAAAAAAAAAAAAAAAAAAAAAAAAAAAAAAGTAGATTTTTTTTTTTTTTTTTTTAGCACCAATTTCCGAGATCTAAAACTGATCTATCTGATCGGGGTGACTATTAATTTTCCTGTAATAACCACGTAAATCATGAGAAAGGATATCTAAAATGGGTTAATGGGTAATTTTCAAAAAATCGTTAGAGCCGTTTTTGAGATACCGGCTTTTACCAAAACTTGGCATATTCAATTGTTGACCGGAAAACAACAATTACATACAAAAGTATATTTAAAAGAGGATAATATTGCAAGTTTGAAAAAAATCCATACAGCCGTTTTGAAAGGAACGCACTTACAGTACCTGAAATTCAGCTATATATACAGGACGCCTATCAATTTTCCTGAACTAACCAACTATATAATTCGAAAGTACATCTAATAGAATGTTTATATAGCAATTTTGAAGAAAATCGTTAGAGCCGTTTTTGAAATACGGACATACGGTCCCACTTCCGGTCTCCGATGTCCCCCTTCCGGTTTTTCAATTTCCCCCAAAATTTAGAAAATCCATCTTTACACCAGACCTGTCTCAATTCTGAAGTTTCGTTGTTCTATCTTTATTAGTATCGGAGATATAATAGTCAGAAGATTCCCCCCCCCTTCAACACACACACACATTCACACTGACCAATTGCCAAAGACCACTTTTTTGGACTCAGGAGACCTTAAAACATGTAAATCAGGTGAAATCTCGATATCGAATTTTCGGACCGAATACAATACTTCCAATTACCTACGGTAGTCGGGTAATGGAAGTAAAAATAATGCTAAACAAACATAAGTGCACTGTTCTTTTCTCAGTTAGTTCTAATGAAATGTAATCGAAATCGGAATTCAAATATTACTTATAGTAAACTTCTTTAAAAGTCCACCTCTATTCAAGTTTGAGGTCCACACGGGCCGAAATTTTGACGCCCGGCCCGGCATGAAATCGAAAAATCCGGCCCGACCCGTTTATTTTTTACCAGTGTACGGTCCAGCCCGACCCGGCCCTGCCCGGACAAAAAATGATAATAACAGGCTCGACGCGATTCCAAAATATGTAAAACGGCAACAACAACAACAACTTAAGGATAAACATAGTTAAGATAAAAAAATTCTTTTCTGTACTTGGATTAGAAATTTAATACCAGGAATAAATATAAAATTAAAAATATATATATATGTAGAGTTTGTTATTAATTCTAGTTATTCTCTTTCTTTTTACTTCTATTACTGTTGGTAATGGAAATATTGTATTCGGTCCAAAAATTCGATATCGAGATTTCACCTGATCTACATGCTTTAAGGTCTCCCGAGTCCAAAAAAGTGGTTTTTGGCATTTGGTCAGTGTGTGTGTGTGTGGGGAGGGGAAATCTTCTGACTATTATATCTCTGAAACTAATAAAGATAGAACCACGAAACTTCAGAATTAAGACAGGTCTAGTGTACAGATGAATTTTCTAAATTTTGGTGAAAATTGGAAAACCGGAAGTGGGTCATCCGAAACCGGAAGTCCATACCTCAAAAACGGCTCTACCGATTTTCTTCAAACTTATTGTATGAACATTCCTTTAGATGCCCTTTCGAATGATATAGTTGGTTAGTTCGGGAAAATTGATAGGCGTCCTGTACAAATATCTGAATTTCAGGTACTGTAAGTACGTTCCGTTCAAAACGGCTGTATGGAATTTTTTTTCAGATTTGCAATATTAATCCTCTTTTAACTATCCTTTTGTATGCAATTGTTGTTTTCTTGTCAACAATTAAATATGCCAAGTTTTGGTAAAAGTAGGTGTCTCAAAAACGGCTCTAACGATTTTATTATAAAATTGTTACATAAACTAATTTTAGATATTCTTTTTCATGCTTTACGCGGTTATTACAGGAAAATTAATAGTCATCCTGATCAGATATATCAGTTTTAAATCTCGGAAATTGGTGTTTAAAAAAAAAAAAAAAAAATTTTTTTTTTTTTTTTTATTGTTATGTAAACTCTGTTTTATATGTCTTTCCGTGTGTATTCATTTTCTGTTACTGGAAAATTTTTAGTTGTCTATTTCATTCGGTCAATTCTATGTCTTCTGATCACATTATCTCCAAAAAGTGCATATAATACGTGTAATAGTGGGTAATGAAAGTCGTGTGGTTGTTTCACACCAGATTTCTTTTTTATCTCTGATTATTGGTATATGGTTTATGACTCACACACTAATTTAAACTTATTGGCCACTAGTACCATTATCATCACTCAATGTTGTTCTAATAAAGAAAGAAAGTAATTGCATGAATATATAGATTACAGTCAGAATGTTGATATTCTATACTATTAATTTTTATTAATTAAAAGAAAGATGTATATTAATAACTTTAAGGAAGATTAAATTAGGGTTATTGTGGAACCCAATAGATCACGCCTTAATCATCGGAATGCCTTTAATTATATTTTTGGACTGATTTATTTTAATTTCAATATCCACCATAGCGTAATTCCTATAAGATACACCCTATAATCCCTATACACTGCTATTCTTCATTCAAGAACTACAATTTTAGAAATGGCTACATCTCAGTATGTAATGAACATTTTAAGTTTTTTCACTATGTGTTAGTCAAATCTAGATGCGGGTCGTAATTTTTCTATCCCCTTTCATTCATTTTAATTTTAATTAAAATAAATTCATAATTATATTAATATAAATTAATTACATTTTAGAAATTGCAAGCTTGATTGCCATACATTTTAATAAAATTAAAAAATTAATAACCTTAATATTTAATACTATATTACGATTTGATTCGGACCAAAATAGTAAATTTTAAAAATGTAAATGTAGAAAAAAACACATGTACAACTATAATTAATAGATTGTTTATTTCCCTTGGTGCCAGACTACTGCTACATCACCGAAAACTTCCATGATTCATTCAAATAACTCTTTTTTTTTTTTTTTGTTCTTTCTTTCTATGCGTTAAAAAAATCTTTTCTGTTCAGTCTGAAGTAAATTATGATTCAGCTTTGTTGCTCGCTACTCTTTGTTCAATTAGTTTTCAAATCAGTCCTAAGTTGAAAATAATATTTTATTTAGACACCTAAGTGGTCATAAGTTTATGTAATTTATGATTTCCGGACTCTATAGGAAAGTATTGTAATTATGTCAAAAATTCCAGTTTGAAATTTTGGTGTTTCTATACGTTTTGAGGTCCCATGAATTCATATTTACTATTTTTACGTGATGTGTGTATGTATGTGAGTGAACACGATAACGTCTAAACGCTTTGTTCGAATGAGCTTAAAGTTAGTACGTATATTTTAGGTCACCATGCACGATCCCTATTGATTTTGGTGAACACTTCTAGTTTTTTTTACAGGGACACAAAGAAAAACTCTTTATCATTATGGTCTATGGGCTCAAATTTTTTAAAGTGCAATAGCGTCTAAATGCCTTATTCGACTGAGCTGAAAAATTATACACATGTTATGAGTCACTGTCACATGAATTGTGGGAAAACTAGCGTTTATGGATTTTTTACAGGACACAAAGAAAAATTCTTTATCATTATGATCTATATGGGCCAATATTTTTAAACTGCGAGAGCGTATGCTTTATTATATTCAGTTAAAAATTTATACAATCATGCTATAGGTCACCGTTGCACGAAGTGTATAAATTTACTACGTATAGAATCTAGCAAGTATAGAAATTTTACAGGGACACAACAAAATATTCTTTATAATTATGACCTATGAGCTCAAATTATTCGAAGTGCCATAGCGTCTAGAGATTGAGCTGAAAATTTATATACCTGTTAAAAGTTACTGTTGCTCGAACTGTATAGCTCTTGGTGAATCTGGTACTTATATTTTTTTTACAGGAACACAACAAAATATTTTTTTTATAATTATGGCCTGTGGGCTAAAATCATCAGAATCTAAATGCCTATCCGATTGAGCTGAAAATTTATATATGTACTGTTGGTCATCGTAGCATGAACCATAAAGATTCTGTTGAATCTAGCACTAAAAGTTTTTTTTTTTTTTTTTTTTTTAAACAGGGACACGAAGAAAAATACTTTATCATTGTGGCTTATGGGCTCAAATTATTTAAAATGTGATAGCGTCTAAATGCCTTATCCGATTGGTCTGAAAATTTTTATGCATGTTATAAGTAACCATCACACGAACTTTATAGATTTTTGGTGAGGGGTTTATAGGTTTTAGGTACTTATAGGTTTTTACAGGGACACAACGAAAATTTATCATTATGTTCTATGGGCTCAAATTATTTGAAACGAAATAGTGTTAAATTAAACAGCGTACTACATGAAGAAAAGTACCCATACGCCCTATTATAATTTTCTCTTTTGCTTATTTAACGATTTCTCGCCCGTTAAACAATCGTTAATTACTTAATGTTCGGAAAGCCCATTCGAGTCACTCCAGATTTATTATTACTATTATTGTACATAACTAATATATTACATTTTTCTCGTTAAATATCTTTAATTGAATAATTCAGGCTCTTTTCTGCTCTCTTCACATAAATATTTCCATTGTATAGGAAGGTTTTTCTCTGCGCATATACAAGTGTTTCAAAATACCAACGATTGAATTTTATTTTTCAGTCAATTTAATATATATATATAAATATATATAACGATCACTTCGTTCAGGAAATTTTATCCTCAGATTGAGTTCATTTTTGTTCTTCGAAACGAACCAGTATAAACGCTGCTAAGCAATGCAGATGATGAAAAAAAAAAAGAACTGAAGTAAATAAATAAGTAGTTTGAATACAAATTAAGACTAGTATGTTGTGGCCACCACAAGACTTTCTTCTATATTTTCCTATATATATTCCAAACAGTAACAATATTAAAAAAAAAAAAAATCGATTTTTTTCTAAGTGTTTTTTTGTTAAAAGTAATACGTATTCAATCAGTAACAATATTTAAAAAAAAAAAATAAATAAATAAATTACGATTTTTTTCTGTTTTTTTTTTTTTTTTTTTTTTGTTAAAGGTAAAAAAAATCGATAACTTTGTTTTAAATTATCACAGATTTATAGTTCAACCATTCATTTTAAAGGTATTGACGAGATCTTTCGAAAGATACCCATCTTCAAAATTTACCCCTCCCCCCGGGGGTTACTTCCCCCCCAGGGGGGAGGGGGGGGCGATACACCGATATGCACAGAAATTTTTTTCTAGTTAACTATTACTATTATCAACAACTCATATTAATTTTACAATCACAAGTTAAAAATAACTCTCATTATGTACATTTATACGAAATTTTGTCCTATACTGCCACGTTAAAAATTTAGAAAACATGAGATCACAGCGCCATCTGTTGAGCGATTGATCCCCAAATGTAATCAGCACCAGTTTAAGTCAGGGACCAACTAAATACCAAGTTTGGTTAAATTTCGTAAAAAAAAAAAAAAAAAATACGATTTTTTTTCTAAGATTTTCTTTGTTAAAAGTAAAAAAAATCCATAACTTTGTTTTAAATTATCACAGATTTATGGTTCAACCATTCGTTTTAAAGGTATTGACGAGACCTTTCGAAAGATACCCATCTTGAAACTTTGCACCCCTGGGGGGTACTTCCCCCCAGGGGGGGGGGGGACCGATGCCCCCACATGCTCAAATTTTTTCCTAGTTAACTACTACTATTATCAATAATTCATATTAATTTTACAATCACAAGTTTAAAATAACTCTCATTATGCCCATTTATACGAAATTTTGTCCTATACTGCCAGGTTAAAAGTTTGCATAAAATGCGATCTCAGCGCCACCTGTTGAGAAATTGATCCCCAAACCTAATCAGCACCAGTTTATGTCAGGGTGCAACTAAATACCACGTTTGGTTAAATTTCATTCATTGGTTCGTGAGATACAGCGTCCACAAAAAAGTGATACAGACAGACAGACATTTTCTAAAAACTATTATTTCGTATTCTGGACATCCCAAAACGTGTAAGTCCATCAAAAAACGGAGGTCGAAAATTTTCACGAATCCAACTGTTTCTCTATATTACATATAGAAGAAAGTAAAAATGAAACTGCAAAAACAAAGAAAAGCATTTTTAAAAAAATCGAAAAAAAAAAAAAAATCGTGAAAGTGCAACCCCGCATGGTTCAGACTTCTTTTCTGTCAAGTTTAGTTGATCTGTGAGCTTTGTTGATTTGGAATCGAACAGTAGATTACAGAAATTTCTACCGCAAGATGGCGCTGTAATTTTTTTTAATTTCAATATTTCAATTTCCATTTATGATTAAATTATTTTTAATACATCATTCGAAATATATTTTAAAGTTCTTTTACATTATCGAAAGTTTTCACCTGATTTACACGTTTTGGGGTGTCCTGATTAGGTTTTCTTTTGCATCTCAGCTAATTGAATTAGACCGTTCAAAATTGGTGTATGTAGGTTAAGTAGGAGGGGCTGAAAGGGTGGGGAAGAAAAAGGCGTGCACCGCGCGCGTATCCCCTAACTTGTGCGCTCGCAACGCGCACGGAACTGCGCTGCCGAAGGCAGTGGGGACCCGGTTCGACTTTTTAACCGATGAGAAATGATTTTTTTTTTTTTTTTTAATTTCTTTTCTTAAGAATAAAAATTTGATTTGAGAAGGAATATGTGCGTGCAGCGCGCATGGGTCTGCGCTGCCGAAGGCAGTGGGGACCCGATATGAGTTTTTACCCGATCAGAAATGATTTTTTTTAGGGGCACGAAAGGTCAGGGAAGGAATACGCGCACGGGACTGCGCTGCCGAAGGTCCGACCGGTGGAAGGACCGGTGGGGACCCGGTCCGACTTTGTACCCGATGAGAAATGATTTTTTAAATTTTCTTTTCTTAAGAATAAAAATTTGATTTGAGAAGGAATATGTTCGCGCAGCGCACGTATACTTTCACACGTACGCGCTCAGCGCGCATGGGTCTGCTCTGCCGAAGGCAGTGGGGACCCGGTGTGAGTATTTAGCCGATCAGAAATGATTTTTTTAGGGGGCACGAAAGGTCAGGGAAAGACACACGCGCATGTATCCCTTAACTTGTGCGCGCACAGCGCGCACGGGACTGCACTGCCAAAGGTAGTGGAGACCCGGGGCGACTTTTTACCCAATCGGAAATGATTTTTTTTTTTTTTTTTTTAATTTCTTTTCTAAACACTAAAAGTTACTGTTAGTGATTCATTAATTATAGTGATTCATTTGAAAATACTGACCTGCGTCTATTTTAAAAGCCGCCAGTTTGTCTATCACTTTACTGTCTTCCGCTGTTTTGATAAGTTAGGAATTGAAAATGGAAAAGTAAATCCCTGAAAGAGATGACATTAAATATATTTTTACTTTCTTCTATATGTAATATAGAGAAAGTATTGGAATCGTGAAAATTTTCGAACTACTTTTTTCGATGGATTTACACGTTTTGGGATGTCCTGAACACGATTTGATAGTTTTTAGAAAATGTCTGTCTGTGTGTATCACAAATTTTGTGGACGCTGTATCTCACGAACCAATGAACGAAATTTAACCAAACTTGGTATTTAGTTGGACCCTGACATAAACTGTGCTGATTAGATTTGGGGATCAATCGCTCAATAGATGGCGCTGTGATCGCATTTTTTCTAAATTTTTAACATGGCAGTATAGGACAAAATTTCGCATAAATGTACATAATGAGAGTTGTTTTTAACTTGTGATTGTAAAGTTAATATGAATTATTGATAATAGTAGTAGTTAACTAGGAAAACAATTTTGTGCATGTGGGGGCATTGCTTCTTCCCAGGGGGGATTTAATTTTCAAGATGGGTATCTTTCGAAAGGTCTCGTCAATACCTTTAAAACGAATGGTTGAACTGTAGATCTGTGATAATTTAAAACAAAGTTATCGATTTTTTTTTATCTTTTAACAAAAAAAAAAAAAATTCTCCTGATTTGCAAAAAATTGACATCTTTCGCCATTTAGTGGTAATATAATATTGTCAGATAAAACCCGTCTGCATTTATAATGGAAAATAATTTGATAATTTAATAAATAATTTGCATTGAATAAATTTTGTGTAAAATTATATAGAAGAAAATCATGAGGTGGCCACATCACACTAGTTTATTGACCTTTTAATTAAAATAAAAAACAGAATTAAAAATCTTCAAGGAAATTCAAAGAAAATCGGTTTGGGGGCATATGCATTAGGTTTGCAAAATTGATTCATTTTTTCTAAGTCCAGAAAAATAAAATGGTTCAAATATTTAAAAATCTGTATCTTCCGTTTCAGTGCATACAGAATGCCATGCTAAACATCCTTGTAGAGGTTGTGAAGCATTCCTTCAAAAAATATATTTCTTTTATCCCCCCCCTCCCCGACCTCTCAGACGGTATTATTCCCTGTCACCACTTGGAGGGGAAAAGGACGCCAGTAACTCAAAATTTACAGTCGACAGAAAAACTATTGAAGCACACACTTACTTTTCTCATACATATTTTTTTTTTTAGTTTGGCTGCTAATTTTTATTACCAACTAACAGCATGTAAACTGCATAAGGCTAAGACCATGACTCGACAAATATTCAACTCGATTATATTACTCGAAAAAAATCGATAACTTGGTTTTAAATTAATTAACACAGACCATTTTAAAGGTATTGGGGAGTTCTTTTGAAATATATCCATAATGAATATCTACACCAACTGGGATCTCTTTCCCACCAGGGGGGTGTTCTAACGTGCACACACTTTTTCCCTAGTTTATTTCTACGATAATCAATAATTCCTGTTAATTTCACAATCATTTCATAAAAATAATTCTCATAATATACATATTTATACGAAATTTTGTCCTATGCTACATCCTAGCACACAGTCAGACAGACAGACATTCACTAAAAATAGGGTGATCAAATTTTCAGATGCAGAACAACTATAGAAGCTGTTAATGTTTTTTAGAGTTAATATCAGTAGAAAAATACTTTTTTTCACCACATGACTTATAAAACGGAAAAAAAAAAAAAAAAAAAAAAAAAAAAAAATAAAGTAAAAGTAACAAAATTCTGAAAATTTAAGAAATTTTTTGAAAATTGGGGGACATTTGCATGGGGATAAACGACAGAAAATGTGGTCTTCAATCGCTGTTTTTGTTTTTGGGGACAGATGGTCAAAATTGAGGACAGTCCCCAGAAAATGGGGACGTTTGGTCACCCTGTCTAAAGATGGTCAAATCTTGTTAAGGAACTCACAAAACATGCAAATCCATTGAAAACCAAAATTTGAAAACTTTCACGAATCCATCATTTTCTTCTTAGGTATACAGAAGAAAGTATAAATACAGTTATATCATGCAATCATGCTCGAGATTATCAAAGCATGTGAATCCATCAAAAATCAAGAATTGAAACTTTTTACCAATATTCTTTTGAATGTAGGAGAAAGTAAAAAAAAAAAACTTAAAAAGTCTTTTGAAACAATTTAAAATTAGTTTGTTATGGTGATCACAAAACTGTCTTTTATGTATTCCAGTACAAATTATAAAAGTATTACTTTTATTGATAACATATACATCAGATTTGTATGCTTGACATATAGTCCGCTTGTAAATCTTCGTCAGATAACGACAGATAGCACATGACAGAATTACAATACGAAGAATTGGAGAAAACACCCAGGGCCAGCGCGGGAATCGAACCCGCTCTCCTACGCTCGAAGGCGATTAGCAGTGTGGTGACATATCCACTCGGCCACGGAGGGCCCAAGTATTAGAGAGGCATACTATTGTAACAATCGCAGCTATCGTAGATCACAAGTCGGATCGTACACTCCGCAGCAAAAGTATCCGAGCACTAGCAATAATCCTTGTCTAAAAAAGTATACTTAATGCTGCTTTGTTAAATAAATCCTTGTCGAATCATGGTCTTAGACAGAGTAAGAACAGGACTCAACAAGGATTTATTTATAAAAGCAGTATTAAGTGTACTTTTTTAAGACGGGGATTATTGCTAGTGCTCGGATACTTTTGCTGCGGAGTGTATGATCCGACTTGTGATATATGATAGCTGCGATTGTTACAATAGTATGCCTCCCTTACTTATATAAATTATTTTCCTTCGAAATTGGAGACATTCCCCGGAAAATGGGGACATTTGTTCCCCGTGTATGATAAGCTGACCAAATGTTCACATTTTTTTGGGGACAAATGGGGACTTTTTTTTTTTTTTTTTTTTTTTTTTAAAGGCATTTTTGTAAGTTTTAAGAAAGTAAATTATTAATCAATAATACTTTATTTTTAGTCCTTATTTATTAGGAATGAAAAATTGATAATTGTCGCAATTTTTAACGCTCTCTATTATAAAGGTACTTTGATCTCGTCAGCCTACCGTATGAATGACTGAAAAATATCTACTACGTCATAGAGCTTAAGCGAAATGACCTTGAATTAAAAAAATACCTTCCTTCATACAAATATTAATTGGTTTATCAAGCTATTATTTATCAAATTTACTTACGGCGTATAAAACCCATTCAATCTGAAGCTCAAAGATTTTTCATGGCAAATCTTTTTTTTTTTAGTGGCAACGTAGCGTAGCACTGTTTTTGATTTGAAAGAGACATGGATTTTGCCGGCCCTGTTCGTTCTTCGTTCGTTAATCATGGATATTTTTTCATTTTAATTATGAAGGTAAGTTCATAAATATAATATTTATTGTTGAATATCGCGGTACAACTGTAGTATTTCCCCACAACTGAATTTAGCGATTTTTCTTTGGCGCCGATTTGAAAGATAACGATGTCGTTCTGAACTGTTTGCGATATGCTATATGGCAGCATGCATGCTATTTATTTTGGATTTATGATTTATAATTTAGCTTATGATTTTATCATTTATGCTATATGATTTTTAGATTTATGAATTAGCCATAATCGCCAAATTCAGCTGTGGGAAAGTACTATAGTTGTTCTAATATCGCTAAATTTGTTTTGAATAAACTGGGTATCGTTGCTATCACTGTTGATTCTGAATTTTGTTTACTTTTTAAATTTCATAAAGGGACTTTTACTTATTGAATGGTAATGTAATATTGGATCAATTTTTTCTTCCTGTGATACTTTACATTTTTTCTCTGACATCTGACATGTTTGAAAAAATACTTTTTAAATTTCATAAAGGGATTTTTTCTTATTAAATGGTATTGTAATATTGGATCAATTTTTTCTTCCTATGATACTTTACATTTTTTTTCTCTGACATGTTTGAAAAAATGTTCATACATATATTTTTTTTGTAACATAGTTAATTGATTTTTAATTAAAAGTTTAGATGGAATTACTTTAAAAATTATATCAACATTCATAATAAAATATTCTAAAATGTAAGTAAGATTGCAGTGTAATTTAATTTTTCTAGTGTAAACAATGGCACTCATAAAATAATTTTTAATTATGTTTACAATTTGAAAAGCCAAAACCAAACTCAACAATTTCTGTTTAATTAATCAATATTGCTCTCTTAAAAATCAGCAATTACATTATAATGCAAAAAGGGTTGATTTTTAAATTAAATATTTTATGCAAAATGCATGATGTTGTATTACATTTGTTTTTTCTGATTAAATTTTTTAGTTTTATAAAATTTTACAAATTTGCAGGTAGCCGTCGAGTGCCCAACCTGATGCAGGACTGTGTGCGAGGCCAGTGAAACTTTTTAGGTAATATTTTTATTTTTTTACTTTTCTTTAAAATTGTTAATATTGCCTATCCTTTGCTTATTATGTTGCTTGTGTATGTAAATATTACAGGGTTGGAAAATATCCCTGTTTTTTTTTTCAGATAAACAGGGTTTTATCGGGTTTAATAAGGGTTTTTTTTTCAGAGTATTTTTGGATTTTATCAGAGTTTTAAGGAATATTTTCATTGTTTCTTTTTTTAAATATTAAATATATCATTCATAATAACATAATGTAAAAAAAATTTATTTATTCATTAAAATTGAAATTTTAAAGATTTAATTTTAATTTTAAAATTTCTAAAGTCTTTTTATGATTAAGTTATAAAGAAATTTTAAGTATTAAATAATTGTACTTTAAATATTCTAAAAAAAATTTTATCTGCCTTTTACAACAACAAATTTAATTTTAATAATGATTTCATGTTGCTTTATTGAACTTTTTGTAGTTAATCGATTTTCATAAAACGTTTTAAATTATTGTCCCTCTACATTACATGAGTGTTGCACTGTTAAATAAAGTTTTCAGAAATTTTTAAATTTTATTTATATTTATTTATATTTTACATTCCTTGAGTCCTATAGTTTTCTTTATACTGAAAAACAACCATTTTTTCTTGCTTTTGTCTTTTTAATATAATTTTTTATTTTGTTTCAATAAGATAATTATATATATGTATATATATATATATTTGCGGTGAATTTTTTAGGATTTTTTTTCTATACAGCAGTTTGAGCATCTCTAATGTTTCTGAAAATTTTTTGTTCATGTCAGGGTTGTTATTTTGTCCACTTTTTTGTCAAAAGTATGGGAACCTGGACAAAACTGGAAAAAAACACATGAAACTGGACAAAATAAAATCCATTCAACTGTACATATTCGCTGCATAAAAATATTCTGTTAAAGCTATAAATTGTACTTTTAACTTTGAATTAGCAATTTTAGCAATAGAAATATTTTATTAGAAACTAGTAATTTAATTAATGAAAAGTGTAATTTCATTTTAATCATGACCAATAAAAAAAAGAAAAAATCAAAGAAAATGATAATTATAAGCTGAGATACAAAAGAAAACTGATTCAGGAGACCACAAAACGTGTAAATCTGGTGAAAACTTTCGATAATATAAAAGAACTTTAAAATATCTTTCGAATGATGTATTAAAAATAATTTAATCATAATTAGAAATTGAAATATTGAAGTTTTAAAATATTACAGCGCCATCTGGCAGTACAAATTTCTGTATTCAACTGTTCGATTCCAAATAAAAAAAGCTTTCTAATGATGTATTACTTATGAAATTATTTTAATTAGTAGCTGAGATACAAAATAAAGCTGATTCAGGACACCTCAAAACGTGTAAATCTGGTGAAAACTTTCGATAATTTAAAGGAACTTTAAAATATCTTTCGAATGATGTATTAAAAATAATTTAATCATAATTAGAAATTGAAATTTGAAAATATTACAGCGCCATCTGGTGATAGAAATTTCCGTAATTCACTGTTCGATTCCAAATCAAAAAAGCTTTCTAATGATGTATTACTTATGAAATTATTCTAATTAGTAGCTGAGATACAAAAGAAAACCTAATCAGGAGACCTCAAAACGTGTAAATCGGGTTAAATCTCGAATGCTATTTTCGATAATGTAAAAGTACTTTAAAATGTGTATGAACTCAACAAAGCTTTCAAATGATGCATTACTTATGAAATTTTTTTAATTAATAACTGAGATACAAAAGAAAACTGATTCAGGAGACCTCAAAACGTGTAAATCTGGTGAAAACTTTCGATAATTCAAAAGAACTTTAAAATATCTTTCGAATGATTTATTAAAAATAATTTAATCATAATTAGAAATTGAAATATTGAAATTTTAAAATACTACAGCGCCATCTGGCGGTACAAATTTCTGTATTGCACTGTTCGATTCCAAATCAAAAAAGCTTTCTAATGATGTATTACTTATGAAATTATTTTAATTAGTAGCTGAGATACAAAAGAAAACTTAATCAGGAGACCTTAAAACGTGTAAATCACGTGAAATCTCGAATTCCATTACTTACGGTAGTGGGTTAATGGAAAGAGACAGAAATTTGTGGCATCTACTCTTGAAATTCAAATCAAATAAGTTTCAAAATGACATATTACTTTTGAAATTATGCTAACTAGAAGCTGAGATACAAAAATGATATAAACACTATTATAAAACAATTTATGTCTGGCTTTTTCGTGGTTTTCTCCGAAACTTGCGTAATTCCGGGCTAAATACTTTTAAAAATCCATAGTATGAAATGTGAAAGGAGTATCAGAATTCGAAACTCTGCAAAATATAAAAGAATAAAGGCGTTCTGGGTTTTCTGTTGTTTTCTCCGAAACAACCGTTCCTTTTCTATGTTTTTGCCCCTCCCCCCCTTTCCGTCCCTTCTAATAATTTTACACTTGAAAATATCCGCAGTCTATTTATCTTTCCTTAAAACCTAATAATAACAATTTCGAACGCTGTAACTTTTTTTTTTTTTTTTTTTTTTTTTTTGGCCCCTTCGCCCCCCGCCCCCTCAAGCCCTTCCTAATAATTCTACACTTTCCAGTGGCGGATCCACAACTTGACTTTTGGGGGGGGGGGCAAAATTTTTCTAAGTGTTATTCTAGACCAATAAAAAAATTTACAAATGCAATATTCAATTGTAAATGTCAGATTTTTTTTTTTTTTTTTTTTTTTTTTTCGGGGGAAGGGGGGGGGGGGGGTGTGTGCTTCAGCTCCCCTAGCACCCCCCTTAAATCTGACAATGACACTTTCAAAAATATTCAGAATCAAATTATCGTGCGTTAAAAACCAAATATTACGAAATTTCAACGGCATATCTCAATTTAAAATAGTGCAAAATATAATACAAAATTTAATCTAATTTTTTTGTTTATCCACATATTTTCATGAAAATTGAACAGTAGCTTTATAATATGCTGTCTACGCTGAGTATTAATTCAAATGTAACGTGAATTAAAATTTGAAAATTGCAATTTTTCTCCCCACTGTAAACATCTTGATTGGTTACAATCATTTCCTTTCTCATGGCAGACGATAGTCTGGCATATGAAATGATGTTGCCACAAAAAATTCATACTTTAGTTAATTTTAAAAAATCTAATTGTTGTGCCGATAAGTCACTTGCACACTTAGATTCAGAAAAAATGCCCCTTTCATTTGGTATCGAAATCGTAACGATCGGACAAATATTTCTAATTTATTTTCCACTTTTTCTGCTTTTAACTCCGTTAAAATATCTTTTTTTATGCAATAGCTGTGAATTCTCAATCATTGAGATCGCTTTTAGATTAGACATGAGTGGACATTTTAATTAATATCTCCACAACTAATTAAAATTTTTAAATTCTGTTTTCAGGAGCCCCTCGGGAAGGCTCCTGAGCATCCGTATGTCAATTTTTGTACTTCTGCGTTCAGTAGGGGCTGAACGTATAAAAAGAACAGACAGACAGACAGACAAACCTTTTCTTTTATTATTATAGATTTCTATACTAGATTAAAAAAAAAAAAATCTCATAAATATAGATTTAATGTTTTTATCAATTTATGTCAGCAAGTCCTTTCAAAGTAAAGCTTTAAATTCTGTATAACATTTTATTTGCAATACCAACATGCCATTTTCTTATCCAAGAATTTAAAAAATCAAATTTACATAATCATTTGATAATTTTATATTCTTATTTTAATTTTGTAAAAAAAAAAAAAAAAGTTATTAATTGGTAATAGAAATTCCAGATAAAAAAATACAAAACTAAAATTTTACTTCCAAATAAAAAAGTTATTTATTTTTTATTTATTTTACAAAAGTAATGCCTATAATAATATAAATGTGCGCATATATACATATAAAACCAATTTAGTAAACATGCAGAAGCATTAAGAGAAGAAATAATAAAAATGTCGATTGACTCCACTCGAATTTCTGAACATTAAGTAATTCACTGTTGTTTAAATGAAATAAAGTAAGAGAAGTCATTAAATAAATAAATGAGAAAATTATAATCAGTGTTTGATTGTTTTCTCCCAATTGGTATATTGTTTAACAAAATGGAATATATCCAAAAAAATTTATGTATCTTTGTAAAATAACTAATAGTGCTAGATTCACCAAAATGTATACAGTTTGTGTGACATAGACCTATAACATGTATATAAATTTAAAGCTCAATCAAATGAGGCATTTAGACGCTATCACATTTTAAATAATTTCAGACTATAGGCCATAATATTACAAAATTTTTCATTGTATCCCTGTAAAAAAAGTATAAATTGTGAGATTCAAAATAAATCTGCACAATTCATTTGACGGTGACTTATAACATGTGTATAATGTTTCAGTTGAATCGAATAAGGAATTCAGATGCTATCACACTTTAAATTATTTGAGCCCCTAGGCTATAATAATAAAGAATTTATCTTTGTGTCCCAGTAAAAAAAAAAAAAAAAACAACTATAAGTGCAAGATTTTTCAAGATGCATACAGTTTGTGCTACAATAACCAGTAATATATTTACTAAATTTTAGCTGATTTGAACAAAGCATTTAGACAATATTATATTCACTCATACTCAGACATACATCATTGTAAAAATAGTAAAAATGAACTCATGGGACCTCAAAACATGTAGATACACCAACATTACAAAGTTATGTTTTCGTCATGATTACAATACTTTCCTTATCTGTATATTTTCAGAAAGTAAAAAATTCCATGAAAGATATGTGAGCCATTCAATTTTATCGTGCTTAATAACAAATTTTTAAAAGGTATTATGACTTATGGGAGAAGAAATGACAATGTAGTTGAAAGCAGTGCACAGTGTTCAGAATTTCAAAAAAGCTGGCCAAAAGTCGAAAAATTTAGGCGCGTTTTTAGACGTAAGTACCGCGGAAATACCTTCAGAGGGAGCCACTGAATGAAACTGTGAGGTGGAAAAATTTTTCTATCTACATATTTCTAAGTGTAGGCTGGCGGAAAACGTGACAATTTTTTCTTTTAATGCATTTTAACAGTTAAACAAATAGTGTTTCTCGGGAAAATTTCGCAACAACAACATTCAACAAAATATGGCCGACAATTGTGGAGGTTAGTAGATAATATTTATGCTGTATTTTTTTTCATCAAGTGATCTCCTGAGCGGCTTTTTGAAGTTAACCTCAATTATAACATAACCAAAAGTTTCAAAGTATGGAAACTTTTTTATCTCGCAAGATCCCGCATTGATTCAAAGTGGAGAGTGTTAAGGGATGTCCATTTTATTCAGCCGTTAAAGAATTGGGTGCCCCCGCCTGCCCCTGTATGTGTAAAAGCGTTTTAACTTTTTAATTTAATTTTTTGGACTTTGGTCTGCCATATTGGATCCGCCATCTTGTTTTTGAGTGCAAGATCACTTTTTTTATAAAAACTGATATTAAATTTGAATTTAGCGCCCTCAAAAACCCTTAAATGTGAAAATTATCCTTCATCTATCAATTTTTTGATTTTTGATCCGCCATCTTGTTTTTGAGTGTAATATCACTTTTTTAAATGAAAACTAACGTCAAATTTGAATTCAGTGCCCTCAAAAACCCCTTAATGTAAGAATTATCCATCTTATATTAATTTTTTAATTTTTTGTCTGCCATATTGGATCCGCCATCTTGTTTTTGAGTTTGCCTTTGAAGTTTTCAAGAAACCAATGTCAGATTCGGATTCAGCGACCTCGAAAACATATATATACATCACAATTTCACTTGTTTTCTTTAATTTCGACTTTTGGCCAGCTTTTTTGAAATTCCGAACACTGTGCAGTGGGGAAAGAGAGGGGAATTAAAATTGAAACTATAAACTATCACGTTTGCATCCAGTCCACCATTAGAAAAATACAAATATATTTATTTATTGAATATTGTTAACTTTGCATGTCTATTTCATTCATATCTATTTTGAAGTAGTTAAATTGATTATATACACAGTTCCAGGAATTTGTAAAAATATAGTCGCCAACAAAAATTTCTGGTAGTCCGTAAAAAATATCCTCGTCGTTTTCTTTCTTTCTTTCTTTTTTTTTTTTTTTTCCTTTTCAATTTTAAAATTTACTTGAATGTAGAAATCAAAATTCTATGCGTAAAAATCAATTATTTATTAGGCTATAATGATACATCAGGAAACACCTGTTTAAATTTAACATCATGAAACCAGTTTTATTATTTTCCTTAAAACAATGCACCATCAACATTAATACATCATTACACCGGCACAACGATTCAGCATCAGGCCAATAGCATAGGCAAACAGGAGCAGTGTAAACCAATTCCATAAAACAGTGCAATAATTTAACACCGTGTTCTGTAACATTCAGGGAGATGTGTAAATCCCCTAATGGTGTATTGATTCAATAAAGTGTCTCAAAGTGGCGAGAGAAACAGGAATGAAAACAGTAAGAGTTAGCCAACATCGAAAATAGAATCAGAGCCTAATTCTGAGACCAATTCTTTCACAGAAAAAAAAAAAAAAAAAAAAAGGGGTTGAATTTTCAAGTTGAAAACATCGCCAGTTAAAAAATAATGGTCGCCGATGGCGATCAGGTGACTGTATTTCTTGAGCCCCACACTTATACACATATAATTAAAGAATTGTTTTATATATATATGGAAAGAATAAAGATAATTTTTAATTTAGTACTCGCAAATAATTAATAGTGGACAAAATGGTAATTTGTCCGGGATGGTTTTAACCAGGTTTTTTCCAGCGGTTATTTCCACTATGGAGAAAACCGAACAATCCTGGTTCATGTTCTAATAATGTATATAATATTTGGTTTATATTTGCATGCTTATTGTAAGGTAGACAGAAGTACAATTTTAAACAAGGATTTTGAAAAAACCCTCTTGGTTTTTTTTTTTTTTTTTTTTTTTTTTTTTCAAGTGGGTTTTATTGAAAAAAGCCACTCGGGGTTTTTTCGGGTCGGGCAAAATCTAGCCAACCCTGAAATATTATAAAAAGTAGATAATAATTTAAAAAAATTTAAAGTTATGTTTCATTACTTTTTTTACTTCATTTTTCTTATTTCTTATTTATCTTTTCTATGAATAATATATTTCATGTTGCATTTTTTAATCTAATAGAGACATTTGAATATGTATATATATAAATAAGCAAACTGATGATTAATGAAAATTAATCCCAAAACACACAAGGGCCTTCTTCTGGGGAGCCCCTTAATGTAGGGAATGGAATATGAGAAGTTTCTGATGAAACATAAGCTATTTACCCCCCCCCCCCCCAAAAAAAAAAAAAAAAAAAAAAAAAAAAAAAAAAAAAAAAAAAAACTTTTCTAACCCCCGACTTCTTAAAGATGAAAGCAAGACCATACAGCAAACAAATGAATACAAAGCATTAAAAAGCAATAAAATTCAAGTACAAAAGTTATCAATATAAAAATTCTAAAATATAAGTAAATACAAGAACAAACTTAAATAGCAAGTAGATTGAAAATATTTTAAAGATTGAACGTTCCCCCCCCCCCTCCAAATCAGAAAGAGTACTGAACCTGCTTCAGTTGGTAGGACCACTTACCAGTTCTTAATGTCACCCAAGATAGAGAAAAAACCTTAAGTTAGATCGTATTCAAGAAGATTGAAATATTTATCGAGTAGGAAAACAAGATAGTGGTTGACAGCTAAAATATTTTTGAGATTTTCAAGAGCTAAATTTAGGTCTAAATGGTTATTGCAAATCATTTTAATTATGTTAATTAGAGTAAACATAATGTTTTAAACTCTGTGACTAATATGGGAGAACTAATTCGTTAAATTACAAACTTTAAAGCTAAAGTCGTGCCTTTTATCATAAATACCAATAAACCACTTTTTTAACTATTTTTCGAATTTTTAAATCCAGGAAAGAAATTTTGTCTTCAGTGTCAGTACAGTTTAAGATAAGGTCGGAGGGATAAATTTCAGCAGTATATTTCGCACAGTTTTTTGCTATTACGTCATCAATATATCTATAAAACTTAATATCTTTAAATTTTCTCTCAAGCATAAATAGAAAAATGTTAGCGAAGGCACTCGAGTAACTGGTTTCCATCAGTATACTGTGAATTTATAAAAAAAGATAATCTACACTGCTAAACAAAGCATTTTGAAATATACAAAATTTAATAAGGTTTCCAATAAACTTTTTCACAATCAATTACATGACAAAATTCATCGTACATTTTTTCAAAAATTTCAAGGAGGATCTACTTGCTATTTATGTTTGTCGTTGTATTTACTTATATTTTTGTATTTTTATATTGATGTATTTACTTTTGTACTTTATTTATGAATTTAATTGCTTTTTAATGCTTTGTATTAATTCAATTCGTTTGCTATATGTTCTTGCTTTCATCTTTGAGAAGTCGGGGGCTAGAAATGTGTCTTTTTTGGGTAAATAGCTCACCTTTCGTCAGAAACTTCTCATATTCCATTTCCTACATGAGGGGGCTCCCCTGAAGAAGGCCCTTGTGTGTTTTGGGATTAATTTTCATTTATCATCAGTTTGCTTATTTTTTTATTATGGTTTTACTTATATAAAAAATTCAAGTTTTATTTCTTATAATTTTTAAGATTTATCTTAATGTATGTAAGGGGTGACACCACTTACGACTGCCCCATCATAGCTACACCACTGTATATATGTAATATGTTAATAAACTTTCTAGTAAAAGGAATTCCAAATGTATTTAAATAATGGAACTCAGGGATCAATCTAGGGAAAAATTGGGTCCCTTTTGTACCCCTTCACAAAATTCCATATCATAAAAAAGAGCAGTTTACAAAATTCCACATCATAAAAAGAGATCCTTTGCAAAATTCAAATTTATAAAAATGATCCTTTTTGTGAAATAATGTTTCCATGTTTTCAGTATTATTTTTAATCAATTTCTTCAAAATTCTATGAACTTGATATTTAACACTATATAGAATTACTTAAAATAGGAGGTTTTACAGTTTTTTTTTTTTTTTTTTTTTCCCCATAAAAATATTTTATTTTTCACAATAAATAAAAATTTCACAAAGAAAGGGCCCAAAAATTAAAACCTGGATTGAACCCTGGAACTTAAAAGAAAATCGACCACCAAAAAAAAAGAAAAAGCTATTTTTAGTAAATATTGCTTTTCTATTTTTATTAAATGCCTGTGTCTCATTTAAAAATTAATCACTCCTTAATTCACTTTTAGTTACAAGATATAACTTCAATATCTATTATGGAAAACAGCAAATATTCAGGAGTTTACGCAACAGTAACATTACTTGAGATTGTTGTATTTAATATATTATTCATCTTAATTTCTAAGGCATTATTAGCATGTAAATATTATTATTATTTTGCATAATTATCTTTCATATATAATTTTGTTTATTATTTTGTTAGAAATTAATAATGAATTCACTAACAGTTTTCTGTATTTTCAGATACACAGAATATATATTTTAAAAATAATTTGTGAAAATAAATTAGTTATTAATTAGAGTTGCACCAAATATTCGGTTACTTTTTGGTATTCGGCAAGTAACACCAAATGTTTGGTTTGGCCGAATATCTTAATATTTGACGACCAAATAGTGGAGTTAAATTTCAAATTAAGTTTAAATATTGAAATTGGTAAAAATATTTTTTATTATATAAAATTTAAAGTTTTTTTTTTAAACTGCTAATAATGTTAAACGATAACTTAAAAAATATTCTTCCCCCTTTATTTATATATATATTTGTTAATAAGGTTTTACATTGGTTAAAAAAAAAAAAGAAACTATCTATTAAAAAAGAAAAGTTGGATACGTCGATAGATCATGCATTTTTTTCTGTCAAGTCAGTAGATGCCCTGAATGAGAATATACTTTTGGAAATTTTTCATTTCATTGAATTTTCATTTTATTCAATTTATTCTAGAACTTATGAAGGGGTAGAATTGTTTAATATCTCCCATTCATGTAATTTTTTCTTCCCTCCCATCCCACTCCATTTTCTACTAGTGGTGAATGATCAAATGTCCTGTGAAGCACAATCTTTTTCCATTATTATCTTTCCATAGTATTCAGTGTATAATTTACCCATTTAAGAAGCTATTTGACAATAAAGGGCAAAACTGGGAAAATTTATTAGTGGCCAGTGGCCGGTACTGACAGTTTCATTAGTAGCCACTTTTTTAAGTTAGTGGCCACATTTCACATAAGACTATTTCTTTCAGACTGCAAAAAGCATTGTCACCATTTTGCGGTATAATCACCACAAGAAAAATATGAAAATAAGAAATACATATAATAATACAATTAACACAGGGACACTGAAATTGTAATTTGTAATTACGCTCATTTTAAAAATCCTAAATTGCACATCCTAAATTAAAATCTGCTTATGGCTGTAACAATAACAGCAAAAGTTTTTATTTTTCAAATAATTCAGTAGTACTTTTTTTTTTTTTCAATTTATTTTTAAACAAATTGAAAAAAAAAAAAAAAAAAAAAAAAAAGCTTTCACTTAAAAGTGAAATAAGCTGTTATCATTCACAGTTCACATGGATATTTTCTAGTAAATGAATCAACTGATTCATCATCATCACAACCTTTTACATGGTCCTGTGTAAATACAGTTAGCAGTTTTATTATTTTTTCTTATTTCTAAAGACACACTTTTTTAAATGATTTTATTTCAATAGAGTTAAAATATTTTCTCTTAAAAAGTATAGATATGGAAACTTAGCTGCTTTATTAAAAATAATTTACTTAGCTGCCAAATTTGTAGCTTTAAAAATAGGGAGATTTCTACTTTAAAATGGGAAGGAAAAAGGAAGATTTCTACTCAAAAGAAAGCAAATACAAATTTTTTTGAAAAATACACATTTAAGCCAAATCAAATTTTGATACACACATTTGTCAAATATCTTAAATGGGTTAAATATACACTAAATACTATGGAGATAATAATGGAAAAAGATTGTGCTTTGCAGGACATTTGATCATTAACTGTTAGTTGAAATGGAGCACACATGTGTCTGTGTGTGTATGGGGGGGGGGATACATCTATATACTTCTTTATAGGTTCTAGAATCTAAACATTAAATTTTAAAATAAATATTTACATTTATATTATGGATGGAGAAAGATTGTAAATCACAAGGCTTCAGTGGAGCATGTGATTGCCAATCGTTGGAGGGGGGGGGGATTACAAGAATTATGAGTTCGAGATATTAAACAATTCTACTTCTTTACAGATTCTAGAATCTAATAAAGTAAGTTTAAAATAGATATTTATATTTTTGCGGCAAATGGAGTATGATTAGAAATTATAAAGCTTTTTATAAGCTGTGTGATCACAGATCTTTAGGGGGAGGGAAAGGGGGGGGTCAAAAAATTATATGAGTGAGATATATATTGAACAATTCTACTTCTTTATAGGTTGTAGAATATAATAAAGCAAGATTAACATTGACATTTATGCCATGGATGGAAAAAGATTGGAAATCACAAGGCTTCGATTGCCTATCGTCGCTCGATTTTTAAAATCTTTTAATGATCACAAAAAGTGACGACTTTAGTGGCGATCGATGGATAATTTTTAATCGCCATCTTTTTTTATTTAGTCGCCATGTGTTTGCCCTTTATTTGACAAATGTGTGCTTCAAAATTTGATCTGGCTTAAATGCATACATATATAGAGAGAGAGTTGTAAAATTCTCGAGAATAATCTTTCTGAGAAATATTCTCCTGGAAGAGAATAATCGAGAATTTTCTCACTGAAGCTATAATAATGGATAATTTTTAAATTTGTGCTCTGTATAAGTATTAATTTATGTGCAATAAGTTAAAAAATGTATGAAATTATTCTTTTAATAAAATAATCAGATTAATTAAATAATTAAATCTATTTAGCTGTATATATTAAAAAAATAATAATAAAATAAATCCTCTTCAAGGCTAAAAGGTGAAATCTTATAAATTATTGAAGATAAAATCTAGTGATATCTCAAGTAATAAAGGGACAAATCATTAAATTAGTTTTTTTTTATTTCATTACAGACACTTATTTTTAAAGGGGACATTTATTGAAAAATATTTCTAATTATTTAATGTTTTTGCTTTAAAATGTTTTACACTTATCTGTATAAAATAAAAAAGGTTTTATTCAACATGTATTTAAAGGATAAACATTTTTATATGGAACTGTTCACAGTAAAAAAAAAATTGTTTTTCTATAAAGAGAAGTGACAAATTGACATGTGTGGTGCACAATATAAATTATTAAAATAAAAACAGGAACAGTTGAATTTAAACAAAGTAATATCGATGACAAAGAACTGCATGGGTTGTCAGTATAAAGAAGGTAGCTTGAATGATCTGTTATCAAAAGATGAAACTAACTATTAACTTTGATTCTAAATTTTGTGTAACAAGTTAATTACAAAATAAAATTAATATCATTTTTAAGCTATTTGTTATTTTAGTTTTTAATTTAAATAGAACATACACTACCTTACCATAAATGACCCGACACTTTCGATTTCAAACTTTTTAAAAATATCTCAAAAAGTACTAAACAGATCGTCTAGAAACTTTAGGAGTGTAAAGAGCATGTTATACCTCATACGTTTCTGTTAAAGTTTTCTGCCAAAAATAAAAGGGGAACAAGTAAAAAATTAGAGAAAAATGAAAGTGTTTGGCATTACCCTGTAAAAGTATGGCTTGATATTCAATCTGGCTGCAGCATGCGGCTATGGGGCTCTTCTTTATTATCTATGGAAATTTTTATGTCTCTACCGCATGTAATCAAGGAGACATAAAGGTTTCTTTTAAAAAATAGAAAAACAATACTTTTGCTAAAATTTAAATACCTTATACAAAACTTTTCCATTTTGTTTGACTGATTAATTTCGAACACTCCATGTTCATCTTCAGAGTCGAAACACTAAACGCCGTCGTTCTTCTGCTGATGTTTACTTTGTCGGTGTATCCTGTGGTTGCCATTTCGCTTCACTTCGTATTCTTCTAGTAGCTGTTGCCATGCGGCGGGTATGATATAATGCTCTCTGTCATTCACGGTATTATAATTAGTGGTAATTTCGAGGGCCTCCCGTTTTAGTGCATAGTTTTGGTTATTGTAAGGGGCTATTTTTTTGGTGTTAATGGAGTTAATATTAATGGGGTTATTGATGTGGGTGGCGGAGAAAGCTGTGGAGGATTTTCCTAGTTTTAAGTCTGCACGATGTTCTTTTTCCCGTTCTGAAATTTTTCGTTTGGTCATCCCGATATAGCAGGCTTTATTTCCGTTTAAATGTTCAAAGTCTATTTTGTAAATTCCTGGGGTAGAGTTTTGCTGAATGAGGTCTTTTTCGTTGCGGATATGTTGAAAGATACTTTTGTTTGGTTTTATTGGGATGTTAACGTTTAAATTTTTAGCTTCATTTTTTATTTTAAGGCTAGCACCGTTACTATATGGGATGGCAGTGGTGAAGATGGGTTTAGATTTCTGGGCACTGTTGATTTTGTTTAAAGATTTTACGCGTTTTTTATATAATTTATTTACCAGATTTTTAGAGTAGTTGGCTTTCGGGGCTATTTTTTTTATGTAGTTAAGTTCGTTGTTAAGTAGTTGTTTGTTGGAACAGACAAGTATAGCGCGGTTGATATAGGAACGAAGGGCTGATAATTTATAAGAGAGGGGGGTATTACAATTTTTATATATGATTTCGGTGTTAGCTGTGGGTTTTCTGTGAATAGTAGTGTCAAATGTGTTATTAGGATTTTTTATGATTTTTATGTCGAGAAAGTTTAGGTTATTCTTGGATTCTTTTTCAATGGTGAATTTAATATTGTTGTCGAGATTATTAAGTTCTATTAGAATGTTGTCAGGGTTTTCGGATTCGGGAATTATGGCAAAAATGTCGTCGACATAGCGCGTCCAGAGTTTACATTTGTTAATTATGTGGTGGGCTGAGTTTTCAAGCAGTCGGAGTTTTAGTTCGGCGATGATTCCGGAGATGGGGCCGAACTAAAACTCCGACTGCTTGAAAACTCAGCCCACCACATAATTAACAAATGTAAACTCTGGACGCGCTATGTCGACGACATTTTTGCCATAATTCCTGAATCCGAAAACCCTGACAACATTCTAATAGAACTTAATAATCTCGACAACAATATTAAATTCACCATTGAAAAAGAATCCAAGAATAACCTAAACTTTCTCGACATAAAAATCATAAAAAATCCTAATAACACATTTGACACTACTATTCACAGAAAACCCACAGCTAACACCGAAATCATAAATAAAAATTGTAATACCCCCCTCTCTTATAAATTATCAGCCCTTCGTTCCTATATCAACCACGCTATACTTGTCTGTTCCAACAAACAACTACTTAACAACGAACTTAACTACATCAAAAAAATAGCCGCGAAAGCCAACTACTCTAAAAATCAGGTAAATAAATTATATAAAAAACGCATAAAATCTTTAAACAAAATCAACAGTGCCCAGAAATCTGAACCCATCTTCACCACTGCCATCCCATAAAGTAACGGTGCTAGCCTTAAAATAAAAAATGAAGCTAAAAATTTAAACGTTAACATCCCAATAAAACCAAACAAAAGTATCTTTCAACATATCCACAACGAAAAAGACCTCATTCAGCAAAACTCTACCCCAGGAATTTACAAAATAGACTTTGAACATTTAAACGGAAATAAAGCCTGCTATATCGGGATGACCAAACGAAAAATTTCAGAACGGGAAAAAGAACATTGTGCAGACTTAAAACTAGGAAAATCCTCCACAGCTTTCTCCGCCACCCACATCAATAACCCCATTAATATTAACTCCATTAACACCAAAAAAATAGCCCCTTACAATAACCAAAACTATGCACTAAAACGGGAGGCCCTCGAAATTACCACTAATTATAATACCGTGAATGACAGAGAGCATTATATCATACCCGCCGCATGGCAACAGCTACTAGAAGAATACGAAGTGAAGCGAAATGGCAACCACATGATACGACGGCGTTTAGTGTTTCGACTCTGAAGATGAACACGGAGTGTTCGAAATTAATCAGTCAAACAAAATGGAAAAGTTTTGTATAAGGTATTTAAATTTTAGCAAAAGTATAATTGTGCTTTTCCTTAAAAATAAAATTAAATAGAAAAACAATTTTCACGTTTTTTGCTATAACATGCAAGGTAACCCAGAGCAAAGCTATTTTTAGGAAACTTGACATACAATATTTGACACAGCAAACTGCAATCAAAATATAAAAAAAATATTAAATATCTGATGTGATATGAGAATTTTTACAAAATTTTTAGCAATGTATGTGCAGACATGCCAAGTCTCCTGCTTTTGGCAGGAGTCTCCTGCTTTTGGCAGGAGTCTCCTGCTTTTTGCTTGTTTTTCTATGCTCCTGCTTTTCCACTCATTTCTCCTGCTTTTCTGATGTAATTTTTATCTATCCCTCTTAGCATAATTTATGCTTAAAATTTGTCGGATTGGGTAAAAAAATTTGAAAGAAAATTTAAATTTATCTTGCCCTGCAATTTATAAAGTTCCGTTTGAATGTGAATTACTATACAATGCTTTGAAACTAACTTTTGCTAAGAATACATTTTTAACTTTCATTTTTGCACAATGAAAAAGTCTTATTATCAAAAGAATTTTTTTTTTAATGCCATAATTATTGAAAGCTTGAAGAATTCAATTTTCATTAGAATATAGCTGATATTTTCATTTCTTTATTACCTTTTCTTTTAAAAAGATAATTAAGATTCTTATTGTTTTATATTAGGAGCAGAATGATCAAATCTCTCTATTTTGACTTAAATTTTGAACAACTGTATGTCTGAGGTTTTTTTTTTTTTTTTTTTTTGATAGTTTGCTTTACTGCAAGAAACATACATTATTCATTTAATTTTAATACTGATGCTTTGTAAATACCTCCTAAGCTTATAAAGCTTTACTTAAAATTAAATTTGCATTATTTTACTCATTTTTCTTACAAACTTTCTTGTTGAAAAAAGTCTCGTGATTTCTGTTAAAAAATCTCCTGCTTTTTGGTCATTAGAAGTTGGCATCTCTGCATGTGTGACATTTTGCGAAATTTCATTTGCATACTTTAATAACCAAACGTATTGAACTACTCATGTAAAAACCCCAGACAAGTGTTGTGTAAACTCAAGAAGTTCTACACCATAGAATAAACTGCTATCCAGTTTCTTTCTACCCCAAAAAAACTCAACTATAAGGGGCTTTACTCACTTTTTTACCTTATCAATTTTTTGGGGGGAACAGCTGACATTTAGTTCGTTAAATGCCACAGAATTTTTTAAGTTCTGTTTGGGGTTTTGTAATACTTGTTTGAGTTTTTATGTAAGTAGCTCAATACATTTGGCTATTAAATTATGCGAGTAAAATTTTGCTAAATCTTACACATGTGCAGTTAAAAATTATTTAGTAAATACTTTGATATTTTATTAGATTTTTAATATTTCTTCAATTTGATTGCAGTATGCTGTGTCTAATATTGCATATCGGGTTTCCTGAAAATAGCTTTGCGCTAGGTTTAATACCTTGTATGTTATAGCTAAAAAAGTAAAAAAAAAATTGCAATTTTTTAAAACCTTTATCTCCCTGATTGCATGTGGTAGAGACATAAAAATTTATACAGCTAATAAGGAAGAGCCCCGTAATCACATGCTACAGCCAGATTGCATTTCAAGCCTTACTTTTTACAGGGTGATGCCAAACACTTTCATTTTTCTACAATTTTTTATTGGTGCCTCATTAACTTTCGGCACAAAACTTAAACTGAAATGTATGAGATATAACACGTTCTTAATTTTTTAGAAAATCTTTATGAAAAGAATACTCTCTTTAAATGTCAAATTTTAGTGATGGTTTTGTTATAAATGCAAATCTATAGGCGCTAAAAAAAATTAAATTTGTATAATTATTTATTATTTGCTACTGAATGCTTTCTGTCATGGTTAAGTATTTAAGAATATTCTCGAGTATTCTCTGAATTTAGAGCTTCAGAGAATATTCTCACCTCACATCTCTCTCTCTATATATATTAAATTCCTATTTGCTTTCTGTGGGTAGAAATCTTCCTATTTTTAAAGCTGCAAAGTTGCCAGCTATGTAATGTAGGTCATCTAAAGCTTTTATATCTATATTTTTAAAGAGGAAATACTTTAACTCTATTGAAATAAAATTATTTTAAAAAGTATTTTATATTAAAATTGCTACTCTCATGATATAAAAAATAGCTATTAACTTAAAGTGGTTAGTGATAAAATTGATAGTACTGGCCACTGGCTACTAAAGAATTTTTCCAGTTTTGCCCTTTATCATTAAATATACTACGAAACTGAGTTTGAGTGATTTAAGTTCAGATGAGAATAGCGTTGCAATAAGTGTAATCATTTTAGTTTTTTTTTCTAAAGCATCCAAGATATCAAAATCAGACATGGCATGAGACATCAAATTTGAGAATGTTATTTCAATTTAATGGTGCATACAGTTATTTATTGTTTAAAATAGTTTTATTTATTCACATAGGAAAAATTAATATGTTATTCTTATTTAACTTGCTAAAGTAAAAAAATATTTCTTTACAGGTGTTTTCTAGGAATAAACCCAAATCAAGGGGCGAAAGTAAATCCAGAACTAAAAAAGAAAGAATGTATGAACTCTAAAATTTTGAATTCGAAGAAATCTGTGTTAGAATGGATAATTGATTGTGTTGATAATTTGTATTTTATATGACTTGATGTACTATGTTGATGTAAACTTATATGCTAATTGATTTTTTTTTTTTTTTTTCCGATCTGAATTGATGTATTCAGATGTTAATATTCATATGTTAATCAATATATTTTATTTGAATAAAAATGCTGTATTTATGAATTTGAATAAATATCTTAATTTTTATTGCTTGTTTTTTTTTTTTTTTTTTTTTTCTTTTAAATTCTGAATATATTGCTGATAAAATGTAGTTAAAATATATATATATATATATTGGCATGTTGGATTGCAGACAAATTTTGTTTTGCTGCAGATAAATACAGGAAGTTCTGCTTCTGGGGTTTAAGTATAAGTATGTTTTGGCATACAGTGCATTTGAAAATTATCGAGACAGGTGATTTTTTAGTAGTACCAGTTAAAAAACTGTAATAATCATGAAAAAAAAAAAGTATATGGAATCGGTATATAAGTGTATTATAACAAAGTAATATAGTATAAGTTTTACAGAATTTAAAAAAAAAAATGCTGTCTCAAAAATATGAAAACTTTTCGAGTATTTGGTATTTAAATTCAAATTTTGGATCAGTATCTTTTAATTATCTTAAAACTCTTATCAGACATGTTCAGGGTGAGAAGTTGAAGAATGTGTGGCTGTAAGAAAAAAGATTTTGTCAAAAATTTAAATAATAAGTAGAGCAGAAGAATGGTGCTAATTCAGCCATGCATTCTTCAAACTCTAATTCTAAGCTTGCCTAATAAGATTTTCAAGATAATTCAAAGGAATAGATCCAAAATTTGAATTTAAATACCAAATAGCATAAAATGTCTCTATTTTTGAGACAGAATTTGTGTTTTTAATATTTTTAGAAAAATTCTATGAAACTGTACTAAATTTCTTTGCTATAATGCACTAATATTTTAATTCCATATGCTTATTATTTATTTTCTTTAGGATCTCCTTTTTCTTCATTTTTTTTTTGACTTATTTGAAAAAAATTACCTGCCTGTGGGATTTTGAGATGCACTTTAGTTTGAGTTTGACTTCATTTTGCTTAGTTGTTATAAAACTTAGTTGTGAAACTTTTTAGGCATAAACTACAGCTAATTAATTTTTTAAAAGTTTTAGCTTATGGACTTTGTACATTTCTAGCAGTATGCCACTAAAAAAGGGGAAAAAAATGATAAGGAGTGCATGTATAATTAACCCAATTAAAATAAGGGTACTCCCATTTTTTCCCTGTCACATAAAGAATATATATTTAAAAAAAAAAAAAATCATGTGGAAGAAATTTTAAATGTAGTGCCTATTTGCTAAGGAACACAATAGTAATTGCATGACTACTAGGTAAAATTTTCACTTTTTTTTTTTTTTTTTTTTCACATTTTTCTTATTTTAAATATTTTTCCATTTTAAATCCTGCACATGTTAATGCACTGGACTTCTTTAACATAAATGATAAAAATATAATATTGTATAATTTACTACTATGCACCAAATTTTTGTAACATAAACGATAAAAATATAATGTTGTATAATTTAGTACTAACATACTATGTTAATGTACTATATAATATATGTTCATTACTAATATATATCCAAATACAGAGTCCAAATATAAAGTCTTTTTATAATTAATAACTGTTCTTTAAATATTCTAAAATTCTGTTTATATGCCCTTTACAACAAAAAACTGGATTTTAATAATTATTTAGTGTTGTTTTATTAAATGTTTCATAGTCAATAGATTCTCATAAAATAGTTTTAATTATTGTCCCTCTACATTACTTAACAGTGTTGCAGTGTTAAAGTTTACAGAATTATTTTTTAAAATTGATTTTTATTTATATTTTACATTCCTTGAGTTCCACAGTTTTTATTATATAAACAAACAACTCTTCTTTTGCTTTTACACATATAATTTTTTATTCTGATGTTCTCTGTTTACTCTGTTCTATGTTTACTCTGATATAATAAGATAATTATAATTTTTTTCCATGGGGGATTTTTCCGGATTTTTTTTTTCTACAGAGTAGTTTGAGAACCTCCAATATTTCTCAAAATTCTTTGTTCATGTTCTAATAATGTATATAATATTTGTTATACACCGAAGAGTCATTACATTATGACCACCTTCCATCTGTAATAATGGGCTCGTCCAGGAACAGAACTACTGCGCGTGTACAGCTGATGTTGGAGTATATAAAGCGGCTATGCATTGTCTTTCCAAATATAGTGCGATTAGCGATATAATGAGAAAAGCAGTTGATTTATAAGACTTCGATAAAGGTCAAATCGTTATGGCTCAGCGACTGGGAACATCAAAATCGCAAGCGGTATGTTTAGTGGGCTGTTCATGTTCAGTTGTTGTGAACACATGTCAAAAGTGGTGTATGGATGGTGAAATAACAAGTCGCCGGCCAGCAGTGTGTTGTCCATGATGCATTGATTCCAGAGGAGAGCGGATATTGTTATGTATTGTTCGCTGTAACCAAAGAGCTACAACAGCCGAAATCACCACCAGCTACAACAGTGTTTCACAACATATTGTGCAGCGTACATTGCTGTGTATGGGCCTACTTATGTCCCTGCACTGACGGAACGTCATCGCCAGTTGCGTCTGCAATGGGGCAAGAAACATCGGAATTGGACATTAGAAGAATGGATGAAAGTCGCATAGTCTGACGAATGTCGTTTTCTGGTCCATCACATTGTGTGCGAATACGCCAATTTCCAAAGGAAACCCTCACTTCCGGATGCACAGATGGACGGAGATAAACCGGTGGCAGGGGCATTATGGTGTGAGCAATGTTTTCATGGAGCACATTAGGACCCATAGTCAGCATAGAACAATCCCTGGTGTCTGTGCACTACGTGAACATAATTGCAGACCAGGTTCACCTATTCATGACAACAGTATTTCCGGCAGGGGATGGTGTTTACCAACAGGATAATGCACCATATCATAAGGGTCGAATCGTCATGGAGTGGTTCGAGGTACATTCTAGTGACTTTCAAGTCATGTCTTGGCCTCCAAATTCACCTGACATTAATCCAATAGAGCATTTGTGGTCCCACCTGGAAAACCTAATTCGTGCTGCCACGCTACCCCCTTGCAATGTGCAGGAATTTCAGGACCAGTTGATGCACGCTTGATACCAGATGCATCAGACTATCTATCAGCACCTTGTAGTGTCAATCCTACACTTGGGTGCTGGCAGTTTTGAAGGCTAAAGGTGATCCTACATGTTATTAACAGGGTGGTCATAATGGTGCTATATTTATATGTTTATGGGTGTATATTTATATGTTTATTGTAAAGCAGCTATCACACAGAAGATCCTACCCTCTGAACTTTACGCTAATACCTCTCCGAATAATCAAGTATTAGGTAATAGGGTTATTTTGAAGACTAAAATGAATTCAAAAAGGCATTAACAATTGGCTACTAATTGCTCACTATTTCATGTTTTAAACACACTCTGATTTTCTCACACTCCGATTGGTTGAATACGAGCTAACATCTAGCGTAGGAGATTTAGTCAGTCATAAGTTCGTCATTGACAAAGGTAGGAAAGGGAAACTTATCACACGATGCATTTTCGACTGTTTGTCTCTCGAAAAACCTGTTTCAGGTGGTTTCGGGAGAGAAAGTATCTGATACTGCTGATCACATGAGAGTACGTGTGATAGCAGCTTAAGTTAGATAAAAAGTGGATTTTAAAATAAGGATTTTGATAAAAAACACTTGAGTTTTTTCAAGTGGGTTTTATTGAAAAATACCACTTAGGCCAGCTTGTTGACCTAAAAAGATTGCATAACCTTTGCTCCCACGCACACATACACACAAAAAAAAAAAAAAAAAACTGTCAGCCAGGATGCCAGTAAAAAATTGTATTCTTCACAGATAAAAACTATTTTTAAAACAGGTTTTCTGTTTTTAAACAATTGTTGTTATACGTTATGTTTACAGATAACAACAGTTAAACTAATGAATATATTCTGTAAATGTACGGAAAAAAATCTATATTTATTACATGATTTCTCTGTAACATTACAGAATATGACTCATTTTTACAAACAGTTTTTTCTGTGATGCAAACAGATTTTTTTTTTTTTTTTTTTTTTTTTAAATAGTGAAATTCTGTTATTTTAGCAGAAATACTCTGTAAGTTTACGAAAAATCCTCTTTTTTTTTTTCTGTAAAAAATACATGTTTTCTCTGCAAAAAATTTAAAATAATTCTGTTATAGTAACATTTTTTTCTGCAAATATAACAGAATGTCACTGTTTAAAAGACAAAAGAGATCTGTTTACATCACAGGAAAAAAATGTTTTAAAAATGAGTTTTCTGTTTTTTTAAACAGTCAAATTTCGTTGAATTCACAGACGAATTACATTGTTTTAATAGAAGAATTACGTTGCTTTAACAGAAGTATTTACGGAAATATTTACAGATTTTCCCAATTTTTTTTTTAAACGCTTTTTTTCTGTGAAGAAAACGGGTTATGATTGGCGTCCTGGCTGACAATTTTTTTCCGTTTTTTCGACAGTTTTTTTTTACAGTGTAGTCTTACTTTTAAAGATAAAGTACAAATTAGGCTGCATTTCTGCAATTCCGTTGTTCCGTATAGTGTCTAAGAAAATATATGCATCATGTATAGCGCGTTAAATATTAAAGATATAGGTTAATAATAATAATAAATTACAGCTGAAAATGTTTCGAGCAATTTTCACTTTCATCGCATAATGTATTTGAATTTATTCACTCCCCACTAGCTGCTGGGAAGTTCAGTATTCAGCAGGGCCAGATTATGGCACGGGCACACGGGGCACTGGCCCAGGGCCTCCAAATTTAGGGGGCCTCAACTCATTTCGAAAAATTGAGAAGTAATAGTACAAATTTCTTCATTATATGTGTATTAAAAACAAAAATTGATTACATTTTTCTTTCTATATTTTATTAGAGAGCTTAAACAGTTATAAAATTTTGTGACTAATTTCCTACACATTGGCTGATTAATGTGCTACATTTTTTCATTTGTCTTGAACATAAAACTAATGATTTTGTTATAGGTTGCTAAAAAAAAAAAAAAAAAAAAAGAGGAAATAGAAGGTATAATTGAAGGAAAAAATTAAAAAACGCACTATTTTTATTTATTTATTTTTTATTTTGAGAATGGGTCCTTTTGGTGAGCTCTTTAGAGCAGGGTATGGGGGCCTCCGAATAGCATCAGTGCCCTGGGTCTTCAAAAAGCATAGTCGGGCCCTGGTATTCAGAGTTGGGGGTTCTGAGATCAAATCCATTGTCAGTCAACAGATATTCTCTTATAACAGTTACAAATTTCGAGGTATTTACGCTAAAGTAGTTAAAATGCACTTAAAAGTATTTTTTTTTTTTTTTTTTTTTTTTGCATTAGGTATAATTTAATGCCCTGTACTAATGTATCTAATTTATGATTACCCAAGTATATTTAGGAAGGTTATCTTTAGGACTCATAGACAGACGACACAATTAACACTTCTTAATTTTGTTTGAAAAGATTTAAAAAATAAAAATTGGAAAAAAAAATAATAATACCTTTTTTTTTTTTTTTTAATTAAGAAAAACTTTTTAAAAAATATTGAATGAACAAATGGGGAAATTTATTAAAATAAATTGAGCTGTACACATAATTTACAGTATTATGTACAATAGCTCTCAAAATATTTGCAATTATGTACAATAGCTCTAAGAATATTTGCATTCACATCAGTTATAAATAAATGAGATAATTTCTTATATTATTGTTATGATGGCTTTAAATTTTTATGTATTCGGTCTAAATAAAAAAAAAAAAAAAAAAAAAAAAAAAAAAATCAAATTTTCTAGAAATCTAATTATTGGAGTGTAATTCTTCATTCGATTTTTAAAATAATCAATCATTTTTCTTTTTTTTTCCTTTCTTTCTTTCTTTTTTTTTTTTTTTTTTTTTTTTTTAATAATGATTTAAAAAAGAGAAAAAGAAAAATAAAGAATTATTACTTTTAATGTAACATACTAGAAAGCCCAGAAGTTCTCTTAATTTGGAAATAAATAGATAAATAATAATTTAAAAAAAAATCGCCAAAATGTCGCAAAACTTATAAATATAGCAGACGACCTCCCTTTTCCCCCTCAACCGATTTCAAGGTAATAGAATCGTCTCTGCCTACGTCACGCATGATTGACAGGTGCCAACTCATGAAAGTCGAACTATAATTGTTTTGTATAACTATTTCTAGTCAAAACATATTAAAATAATTTGCATTGGCGTGCTTTCCCATAGGGCTCATTTTTGGCACCTGATTAATTGTTTTGTTTAACTATTTCTATTCCAAATAAGTTAAAATATTTTTTTAATTGGAATGTTTTCATATAGGGCTCATTTTTCATTCGTAAATATTGTATTTAATCTATTGTTGTTGCGTTTGCTATCAAAGGTAATTGTTAATCGTAAGTAAAATTTGCATAAAGCATTTAAGTTAAATTTAATAAATGATTTTTCCAGTGGCGGCTCGTGCACCGAAAATTGGTGAAGAGGCACACTGTATTTTACGCTGTATTCATTTATAGAATATAAATTTACATTTAAATAAGTATTTTTAGTTAATTTAAGTTAAGACCATGCTTAATAAAAATTATGATTAAAAATACTTGAATATTATTTTTGAGCTCTTCACCTATTTTCGGTTCACGAGCCGCCACCGGATTTTACATACCAAAACTGTTAATTACTTAAGAATATTAAAATAAAAAAATTGCCATGCAATATTTTAAATCTAATTTGGCAACACCCAAAAGAAAGTCTATCAAATATTGCAAGAAAAAAATTAAATAAATACAAAATTTCTTATTAAATAATTTGTTTTTATTTAAATTACTAATATGAATAAAGAGAATTTTTTAATTTTATCTGTATCCCCTTTTTCTCAACACATAAATAAATTCTTCCAGTTTCAATATATATATATATATATATATATATATATATATTTTTTTTTTTTTTTTTTTTTTTTGTCTCACTTGTAGATTTTTTTTTTCAAATGAGAATAAATTCTAAAACAATTTTAATTTATTATTATTATTTATTTATTTATCATTTATTTTGTTCTAATGCTTTTTTTTTCTCTACTAAAATTAATAAATATTGTGAAAATGTATGACATGACGCATTTTTAAGAATATCAGTTAAAACTGAAATGAAATACAGCTAACAAGTATTGTTCTCTGAAAATTTCACAGCAATGACCTTCAGCAGTCTGGATTAGCTTCTTATTGTTATCTACCGCATTTAAAATATGCGACTTGATAAGTCTCACTCCGCCCCCTGAGTACTTACTTGAGTGGAGGAAAATGGCTAACGTTTTAGAAAGCAGTTTCTTTCATACTCAAAACCTATTGAAACGAGTCCTTAGTCATTTAAAATATTTTAAAATCATTACGTCTCGTAGTTAAATTAAATTTTAATCACATTAAAAACTGAGACAGATAATATACACTAAAAATATACATTTTAAAACATCAAAAACACAAAAACATAAATTTAAACGTTTCGAGCCTTTTACAGGCTCCTCATCAGTAAAAAACATCAAGTGTAAATGATGAGATGAACAACAGACTTTCATTATGTGAGTACAACGTATTCAACAGGAACTGCGCATGCCTCATTAAGTGGCGAAAAATGTTGATTTGTGTACCAGCCCTCCAGGAAAATTCTTGAGTGATAATTTAAACAATTATATATGATTATTTTAGTACTGTTAAAATCAGGTAAATGGTCAGTTTCTATGGCATGCTGAACTAGGCATGCCTCTATGTTTCTATGGCATGCTAGTCCCGCCCTCCTGCCATGACGTTTTGGAGTAGGATGGGCTTACAGAAATCTTCTTCTTCGGTCTAAGGACCAATGAAAATTTAGCTTCTAGTTTTTCATTTCATTTAAACTCAGTAACTGTGATTACTTTTATTTGTTTATTTTGATCTGTTTGTTACAGATGCAAATTGTTTACACATGTGGTATGCAATAAAAGCCTTCATTTCGAAATTGTTTTTCTTCTTTTGATTTTATCAATCGATTATAAAAGGATACATTACAGATGGAAATAATAAATAAAGCACCTGTGTTCATGCCTAATAAAAAAATTACAATTAATCTAAAACAAAAGAGTGATTATTATCATAAATGTACCAAATATTTGTTTGTACCATTACATGTTTAATATGTATTTTTTTATAAGAAATGTGTTTAGTGTGTTTCAAAAGGCAATATCATCTTTGACAATTCTTACACAAAGCGCCTACAACTGTTTATTAATACTGTTTTAAAAGAACTTTTGAAACTTACATTATTAACCACACGCCATTGAAGAAATATTTATGTACATAAATATAAACATATATGGTAATGCTATATATTTTACAGAATCACTTCTCTAATATTCATAAATAAATATAAATATTTCAATATGCATATAAGCTACATGTTGTATTAACAACATACCAGTGACTAATTGCTTACATGTGATTAATATGTAAACACCAAACATTTTTAAAGTTTAGAAATTATGTGTATAATACATTTAAAACACAATTTCAAGTTTATGCGTATTGCTAATGAACTAACTTAATACATGAATAAGTGTAATGTCTTAAAAAAGAAAAAGTGTTCATCAAATTTGGTACTGTAACTATCATTATCATCACGTATGTACATTCTGTGCACATTCAAAAAAATACTAGGTACCACTATTTTTCTATGTATGAATCTCAATGTAACTCTAATCACAACAATCACTATTACACAAATATGTATGCTTTTTGCATACAACAAAAACTGAATACCATTACCTCACTGTGAATGACTCTCAAAATGCACAAAACTCAGTATCACATATGTATATACTCTTTGCATATATGTAAAACAAATTAAAAAAAAAAAAAAAAAAAAAAATCACTGAATGCTACTTTCTTTCTTCTGCATAAAAGTCAGTGCCGCAGCAATCACTATCATGCATGTTTGAATGCTTCGCATACATAACCCCCGCCACAAGAGTGCATAGTCAATTCTTAACTATTATTGTATATATTAATAATTACAAATGGATATTATAATTTTTTTTTTTTTTTTTTTTTTAATTTCTTAAATGTTGCACCAAAAATCAAAAGAAATTTCTGTAAAAGCACAATCTGGAAGAAAATATTTTGAAACTTTATATAATTTAGGCCAGAAAAAAATGTGAAAGTCATTTGAATTTTTATTTATAAAATGTTATGGTTGAGTTATGCAAAAATTTTTAGGTTTAGTCAAAAAAAATTACTAAAAAAAAGAAAACCATAAGCATATTTGTGTTTTCTAAGTAATAGGTATAAAGTTCTGCAAAAAGCAGAGTTTAATTTAGTATGACAGGACCTATTTAAATCTATTCTTCCATATAAAGGCATGCAATAATTGTGAATCATCCCCAGTCATCGGTTACTATATTCATTTCTTAAAATCTCTTTGATATAGTTTTAACGTAGGAGTCACTTGGTGGCTTTTGAATTTTTGTTGTCATTTTGCTGATGAATTAATATGACTACACAATTGTTTAAGTAAAGATCTTGGCGAGAAATGTCACAAGTTACAATTTCATAAAAAAGTTCTTTACTAAAGCCGTTCTATTTCTTTAGCATGATTTTTCTCAATTTTATTTTAATTATTACTTTTTAAAAAATGTACATTCTTTTCTTTTTGACACAAGAAAAAATATATTTGCTTATCTATTTACTTATTTTTGGCATAATTTTTTTTTTTTATAATTTTAAAATAAAATAGGATGGTTGGGTTTTACGTCGCACTAGTGCTGCGCAGATAGACAATTGACGACGGTCTGAGACACACCCCTAGACGTTGTCCGGAGACATGCCATCACAATTTTGATCCTCCACCAAAGGGACAGCTCTTTCGCTTTGGTGACACCCAGAGGTATAATTTTTGATGGGAACATGGAGGACATTGCGGCCATGACAGATTTCACGTGCACCAGCCACCATTAGTATACACGACAGTCTTTGGCCGGCTCGAATACCGAACCCGCAATCTTCCAATTACGAGGCCGGCGTTCTACTGACTGGGCTACCACAGCCCTAAAATAAAATAGGATTTTTCACTTAATATTTTTTTTTTAACAACACCCCATCTCTAAATATAAAATATCCATGGCTAATTAGGACATTTTCCAAGAGAATCTATTTGCAAGCTGGCAAATAAAATATCCTTATTAATTTATATTTTTATCTAGTCACCTTCGGCGACCAGCTGGTTTGCGATCCTTCAAAAATCTGACTTTACGAAACCCTCGCTCGATGGCGCCACTCGTTTCAGGGCCAAAAACAGCTTTATTGGCATATTATGTAAATAGTTTTATTGATAAATTTAACCACAGTAAATTAACTCGGTTGCGCCTGCGGCGCCCTCTTCTCGTTTCAATATCTGAAACAGCCTGTTCACTCACCCTGTTATGATCTTTGAAAATTCTGACTTTAGCAAAATCCAGCTCAGTGGCACCTGCAGTGCTTTATCCTCGTTTTAGAACTTGCAACAGCTTGCTCGCTCATAGTGCAAATAGCTTTGAAAATTTTAACTGTAGCAAATTTCTGTTCTGTGGCGACTAAGGCGCCGCTTTACGTTTCCTGGTTTGAAACAGCCTGTTCACTCACCTGATTGTGGCAGATCCCGAACCCGTTGGGGCCTACGGTCTTCTAATCTTCTCCCGATAAGTAATTAATCATAATCAGAATTGGAGATATTGAATTATTAAAATATCAAAGCGCCCTCTCGCAACAGAGATTTGCAATATGCACTCTTCCATTTCAATTTGAATGACTTTGAAAATTACCTGTGAAATTATGTTAATTAGGAGCTGAGATACAAAGGAACAAAGGTAATATAAACATTGTTATTAAAAAAAAAGTCTGATTTTTCTGTTGTTTTCTCTGAAACTTGCTTAACTGCGGGCTAAATAGTGTTAAAAATCCTTAATATGAAATGTGAGCAGAATATTGGAATTTGAAAGCCTGCATCATAATTAGAATTGGAGATATTGGAATAAAGGTGTTCTGGGCTTTCTGTGGTTTTGTTTGAAACTCCTGTACGGAATTTAACGGCTTATATCAGTTTAAAAGTCCGCAATATTTTAAATGATGTATTATAAGTAATTTAATCATAATTAGAATTCTAGATATTGAATTATTAAAATATCAAAGCGCCCTCTGGCGACAGAAATTTTCAACATATACTCTTCAATTCCAACAACTTTTAAAATGATATATTACTTATGAAATTATGTTATTTAAAAGCTTACATACAAAGGTAATATAAACATTTTTATAAAAAGATTTCAGTCTGACTTATCCGTGATTTTCTCCGAAACTTGCATAATTCTGGCCTATATAATATTAAAAATTCTCAGTACGAAATGTGAGCAGGAATCGGGATTAAAAACTCTCTAAAATATAAAAGAATAAAAAAGTTCTGGGTTTTCCGTAGTTTTCTCCAAAAGTTTCATGCAGAATTTGAACGGTTTATATCACTTTAGCAGTCCTCAATAAAAGTACTTTAAAATGTATTTCGAATGATGTATTACGTGTAATATTAATGAATATCTTTGATATATTTTGCACTCAGAATGGTTAATCTATCAAGGGCGATTGACATTTTAATTAAAAATTATAACAATCAAATGTATGTAAAACTTTTATAATCTAATTAATAGTAACAAAATTATAAATTAACTGTAATTATAATTTTATTATTACAGAGCAAGGGTTAGGAAAATTGTGTTACTAGGTGTTGCTAATACCTGGTGCCAAAACTAAAGTAATTAATAGATGATGAGATATAGCCATCTGGAAAAACGTAGTTCTTGAATAATAGTATATTGCATCTTTCAATCGAGAAATACCCAGACTGAAGTGCCTGGGTAAGGCGTTACCGCAGGCAGTGGGAACTTACAGAGGTAGCATAGACAGTAAAAATACTGTTAAAAGCAGCAGGTACCTGAAGCGAGGTTCAAAGAAATTTTCACGGATGTGATTTAAGTTTTTATTTATGAAGTTATTGAATAACAGTGATTTATTTTTTTGAAAATTTATTTAAATATTGATCAGCAAAGTGGGAAAGCCTGTATAAAATTATAAAAAAGCACCACAGAACTGGCGTCAAAAAGTTATAAGTACAAAACTTTGAATAAACACCATAAAATGCTATAATTGCAACAATTGTTTCAGGTTAAAATAAGACATGACCCTTCCTCAGGCAAACGAAGTAGGCACGAGTGCTGCAATCAAAGTGGCTACACACAAAACTGATTTAAATGAAAGCAAAAGCAAATAAAGTCGAATTTAAATAAAAATACTGGTGTGACCAGAATTATAAAAAACAATGAATAAAATAAGATTAAATAAAACCTAAAAAATTCAAAGCTAAATGTAAAACAATGTTACATGAGTAATTTCCAAGCATCAGGCAAGAACAAAATGGAAGAAAAATCTTGTTAATAATATTTCTTCTGCTCCGTTCTTGTCTGATATTATCCCTTGTAACATTCATTGGCTTCACACTAAAAACAGACATTTAATACTTTTTATGCAAATATTTTTCAATACTACTTTCCTTTCCTTACTTTAAATATTTTTCGGACTTTTGGTTTATCTCTTTGGTAGATAGCAGTACTACTCCGAAATTTAATAAACAATATTTCAAATGAAGCCCAATGCAGAAATCCCTTTAATTTTCTTAATACGAGCGAGAAAGTGTATTTGCTGCTTTAATGAAGCACTCATGTCTTTTTTTTTTTTTTTTTTTTTTTTTTTCCACCTGATGAAAGGCTGTGTTATTAATTTGACCTGAAACAGCTGTTGGGGGATTTTTACAATCTTTAGTGCTTATCAATTATTTAATTAATTATTACTTGAATTTTTCCGGTAATAATTTAAACATTTCAAACCAAAAATTTTCAAAAAATATTTTTTTTTTTTTATATTTATAATGTACTTTGTTACTATTATGATTTAAATACTGTTTTGGTTTTGAATGGAACAATTTTTTTTTAAATTTTAATATTTTTTAAGTTTTTATATTAGTGAGTAATATCGAATTTTCAAAATTCTTTTAAATGTAGTTAGCAGCCGCAGAGGTAAAGCCCGCTTGTTTTAATATATTATAACTAATATTACCTCAAGACTTTCTTCCATATATAATCCTATACAAATTATTTATTAAGTTATAATTTATTAAAGATATTTTCCCTGATGAATGCAAACGATTTTTTTCTTAAAGTAGTATAATAATAAATGCTGAAAAAAATCATTTTTGTGCAGACATGAAAAGATATACAGTCGAACCTGGTTAACGTGAATCTCAAGGGGGATAAAAAATCTGTTGATGTCATCAGTAGTTCATGCTATCAGTAACTGATCGTCATATAACTAAAGTAATTTTCATTTTGACGAGGATTGTGGTAACAGGTCAGGTTAAAAGTAATTCACGTTAACAGTATTCACGTTAACGAGGTTCGACTGTATATATATGTCTACATATATCTATATATATTTAACATTAAAAATAAAAGAAATCGGTAGCTTCGTTTTAAATTAATACAGATCTATGGTTCAACCATTTGTTTTAGAAATATTGACGAGTTCTTTCTAAAATATCCACATTGAAAATTTACACAGGCCCCGGGGGAAGGGCACTTCCCTCCCAGGAGGAAAGCAATGCTCCTACATGCACACAATTTTTTTTTCAACTTTATTACTATTATTATCAATAATTTATATAAATTTTACATTCATGCGTTAAAAATAACTCACATTATGTACTTTTGTATGAAATTTTCCCTATACTGTCATATTAAGTAGTTTAAAAAAAATAGGATGGCAGCACCACCTGTTGAGCGATTGATTCCCAAATCTAATCAGCACCAGTTTAGGTCAAGGTCCAACTGAATACAAGTTTGGTCGAATTTCGTTCATATTAGGGGCTATAATTCGAAATTACTAGAATTGCATTTTTAGTTGTGTTAAGCGTTTCTTGCAGTTTCGAACAAGGTTTAAGAAAACATTATGACATTAATTATTTTTTCTACCTGTCTGCTTGCCACCTGTCCGAGTAAACCTAATTTCTATTATATGTTGTGACTGGCCGTTAAAGGGTTAACGCGAATTTTCCTGAAGATGAGGATATGCCCAACCGTTTTAGCTCTCTAAAGAATACTTAATCCCAAACTTTTATAAAAATCGTTATATCCATTTTCGAGTAAAACCAATTTCTATTATATGTTGCGATTGTCAGTGAAAGGGTTAACGCAATTTTTCCTGAAGATGAGGATACGTCCAAACATTTTAGTTCTGTAAAAAAAAAAAAAAAAAAAAAAAAAAAAAAAAAAAAAAAAATAGAGAGACACTTAACTCCAAACTTTAATCAAAATCGTTATATTCATTTCTGAGTAAACTCAATTGCTACTACATGTTGCGATTGGCAGTTAAAGGGTTAACACTAATTTTCTTGAAGCTAAGGATGTTCCATTTGTTTTAGGTTTTAGAACACGATTCGATAAAGATTTATTAAACAAAACCGTATGAAGTGTACTTTTTTTACATAGGAATTTTTGCTAGTGTTCGGACACTTTTGCTACCGATTGTATTGGGTTGGCAGTTAAAGGGTTAACTTGAATATCTCAAAAGATGAGGATAAGTTCAATAGTTTTTTCGACCCAAAAAACTTCTAAACAGACAGAAATAGTAGATGGAAACGATAAATTTCTTTAAATGACGTTATTCCATCCAAAAAAAAAAAAAAAAAAAAAAAAAAAAAAGAAGAAGAAAAGAAAAGAAGAAGAAAAAGGAGAAAGAGAAATGAGTATCTGGAGTTTTTTCATTCATCTTTAGTACATAAATTATTCCTAAATTTTATTTGCTAGATTATCTGTGTGTATATTCCGTGTATATTCACCCGGGGAAAGACATCCGTAAGAGAGTAAAATGGCCGTCTTTCCCCAAGTAAAAAAGGCATCATTTTTTTGCCCTCGTTGATCAATCTATGTCTTATTACTATATCTATATGCACAAGCCACCATTAGTGTACAGTCGGCTGCAAAATTATTCGAGCACTAGCCAATACCAGGTGTATATAAGCTTAAATCCGCTGCTTTTTAGTAATAAAAACACATTTATTTTTTATATAAAGCAAAACAAAATTTTATTCAAAATAGTTTCCCTCGCTAACTATACATTTTTCCAATCTTTCGGGCAATTGGTGAATTCCACGCCAAAAGAATTCCTTATCTTTTGAGGCAAACCACTCGTCCAGCCATTTTCGAACGTCTTCGTAAGAAACGAAGTGCTGTTCGGCGAGTGCACGGCCCATTGATGAAAACAGGTGATAATCAGAAGGAGTCAGGTCTGGTGAATTAAGCGGGATGGGGTAACACCTCCCAGTCAAGTGTTTTGAGATAATTTTGGACCAATTTTGACGTGTGTGCTGGCGCGTTATCATGAAGAAAAATCAGTTTGTCATGTCTTTGTTGATAATAAGGCCTTTCCCATGGCATGTAGACGGATAGAAATGGCTGGTTGAGTGACACCTAACTTCTTGGCAAGCATGTTTTGCGATTGGGTATCATCTTCGTCCAAAAGAGCCTGTAATTCATGGTCGTCAAACTTTCGGGGCCGATTTTCACGCTCTTTGTCATTAAGTCAAAATAGCCATTTTTGAACCGACGAAACCAGTCTCTGCAAGTTGTTTATGACAAAGCACTGTCACCATAAGCTTCCACAAGCATTCTATGCGATTCGGCAGCTGATTTCTTCAAATTGAAGCAGAAAAGCAGAGCTTCCCGCATATGCTCTTTTTTTAGTACAAAACGAGACATGTTTACACGAAGAAGAATTAATGTTTTTATATGAAATCGCTAACGATTTGCACTGATTTATGTGAACAGACGTCAAACTACTACAAAAACAATAACACATTTAAATGTCCGCTGTTAATACACTCACTAGCGCCATCTATACGCAAACAGCGGATTTAAGTTTATACACCTGGTAATTCCTTTATTTAAAAAGTACACTTAAGACTGTTTTGCTAAGTAAATCCTTGTCGAATCATGGTCTTAGACTGATTAAGAACATAACTCTACAAGGATTTAATTCACAAAGCTGTATTAAGTGTACTTTGTTTTGGCAAGGATTATTGCTAGTGCTCGATTAATTTTGCAGCCGACTGTACACGACGGTCTTTGGTCGGCTCGAGTACCGAACCCGCAATCTTCCAATTACAGTAGGTAACAAAAGTATCCGACCTCCAGCAAAAATTCCTATGTAAAAAAAAGTAGAGTTATTACTGTTTTGTTAAATAAATCCTTGTCGAATCATGTTCTTAGTCAGTCTAAGAACATGATTCGACGAGGATTTATTTAACAAAACAGTATTAACTCTAAATAGAAAATAAGACTTCTTCACACACTTTGGTGTGTGAAGAAGTCTTATTTTCTATTTATCGTTTGTACAGTCGGTAACAAAAGTGTCCGAACAATAGCGAAAATTCCTATGTAAAAAAGTACACTTCATACCGTTTTGTTAAATAAATCCTTGTCGAATCCTGTTCTTAGTCAGTGTAAGAACACGATTCAACAAGGATTTATTTAACAAAACCGTATGAAGTGAACTTTTTTTACATAGGAATTTTTGCTAGTGTTCGGACACTTTTGTTACCGACTGTACACCAGTTTTGCATTTAGTATTAACTCTACTTTTTTTATATAAGAATTTTTGCTAGTGTTCGGTTTAATTACCTTGCTATAATTTTACAAAACTGCAGTGAATGAGTGTTTTTTTTTTTTTTTTTTTTTTTTTTTTTTTTTTTTTACGTTGCAGTTGTGCTACGCTATGGGCAATAAGGAAAGGACGCCGCCCTGGGGACTTGGTCGATAGGGAGCTGCCTTCTGAAACACTAGGGCTGGGGTTCGAATCTCGGTACAGGCATGGACGTTTATGGTGTTCTAATAAGTGTAAAAAATAAAGGTATTGTTATTGTGAATATTTTACATGGATCTTCGAGACAAAAGTCATTGTTACTATAAGTCTCAAAGCTGTAAATAAATAAATGAAGGAAGGAAACGGCATGTTTACAAACAAACGCTCCGTCAATCAATCTTTGCCACTCTCGAGTGGCAAAGGATCAATGTTTTAGTTCGTACTGATGGAAATACAGCCGGCAGCAAAATTATTGAAGCACTAGCAATAATTCCTATGTAAAAGATGGGCACCTGATACTATTTTGTTAAGTACATATTGTCGAGTCATGACCTTAGTCTTATACTGTTTATAAAAAAATAAGCTGATCATAAAAATTATCAATCAAAAGAAAAAAAAATTATATATATGAAAAGTGTAGATGCGTGCTTTAGGGAGGCATACTATTGTAACAATCTCTGCTATAGTAGATCACATGTCGGATCGTACACTCCGCCGAGCACTAGTAATAATCCCCGTCTTAAAAAAGTGCACTTCATAGTGCTTTGCTAAATAAATCTTTGTTGAGTCATGTTCTTATTCTCTCTAACAACATGATTCGACAAGGATTTATTTAACAAAGCAGTGTTAAGTGTATTTTTTTTAGACAGGGATTATTACTAGTGCTCGGATACTTTTGCTGCGGAGTGTACGATCCGATTTGTGATCTACGATAGCTGCGATTGTTACAATAGTATGCCTCCCCACAGATTATCATACAGATAGGACAGTGAAGCTAAAACGCGAACCGGAAATATAGTAGAACCACTAGTGTCAACAGAGGGGAACTACATGTGTTAAGTCTACATGAATAGCATCTTTGATCGAAAATTGTTTTTCTATTTCGCGTGTAGTTAGTAGCAGGTTAGTATGGGAAGTTTTCTTTTTCTTCACTTTCTATTGTTTTTTAATTCACAAAATTATCCTCAAAACATTCACAGCTATTCTTCTAAGAAAGAAAAATTATTTTTTATAATGTTTAAAAATATGCTTTGTCAAATATATTCATATTCAAGTACAAATTAAAATTACAAACTGTAATTCTGAAATAGCAGCATGAAATAATTAAATATTTAACGTTGCTTGGTTTAAATAATACAAAATGCCTTAAAATGAAAAAAAAAAAAAAGGTTTTATTTTATGTATATTTTCAAAGTTTTTATTTTCTTAATATTTAGCACTTGCTTCTTAAAATAAATTGCTTTTGACACTCAAGTTTGTAAACAATAATAAAGTTGCTAACGAAAACGTATGTGCAGTTTCTTTCCTTCACTTTTTCTACTACTTTTAAATTTACAAAATCATAACATTCACAGCTATTTTCTAAGAAATAAAACTAATTTTTATTATGTTTGAAAATAAATTTTGCCAAACACATTCGTGTTCAAGAGTCCAAATTAATATAACAAACTGTAATGCTGAAATAGCAGTATGGTATGAAATCTTAAATATTTAACATTGCTTGGTATAAATAATACAAAATGCTTTAAAATGAAAAAAAATATTTCTGGTTTATGTATATTTTCGAAATTTATTTGCTTAATATTTAGTACTTGCTTCTTAAAATAAATTGCTTTCGACAATCAAATTCGTAAACAATAACAAAGTCCAAACGTAAACAGCAATAAATGGTTAGTCGGTTGGATGTTGGGTTTAACGTTGCACTAATATTACGATATGAACATAGATACAATAAAAATAAGACGAGCGATTGCGTAATCTGGAGAGCTCGAGAAACTTACAGCCGTTGACAATAGGGTCGCTGCAGTCAAATTCCGGTTACCGAAGAATATACGGGAGTGTCCTATCTGTATAATAATCTGTGTGCCTCCCTTAGTAATTTTTCTGCCGATTGTACCAATGTTTTGCCACTGTACCCATAACTGTACACTGCCTTTTAAGACGCTTTTCAAGTTTTTGCGTTGAATCGGGAGTCGAAGTTAATGGTGAATACGGCCATAAGTGTACTTTTTTTAGACAGGGATTATTGCTAGTGCTCGGATACTTTTGCTGCAAACTCTAACATAGGATCAAAACTGTGATGCATTGTATCCAAATTACAGTAGGCAGCAAAATTATTCGAGCACTATCAATAATCCCTGTCTAAAAAAAGTACTCTTAATACTGCTTTGTTAAATAAATCCTTATCGAGTCATGTTCTTAGTCAGTCTAAGAACATGATTCGACAAGGATTTATTTAACAAAACAGTCTTAAGTGAACTTTTTTAATATAGGAATTATGGCTAGTGCTATTTTTAATATATGCTAGTGCTCGAAAAAATATGCTGCCGACTGTACCCTTAGAGTAGACTGACCAGATCAAAGAACCTTTATAATAGACAAGCATTAAAAATTGCTACAATTATCAAATTATGGATGTATTTTTCCATTCCTAATAAATAAGGACTAAAAATAAAGTGTCATTGATTAATAATTTAGTTTCTACATTTTTTTTTAAACTTACAGTCGGCTGCAAAATTAATCGAGCACTAGCAATAATCCTTGCCAAAAAAAGTACACTTAATACAGCTTTGTTAAATAAATCCTTTTTTTTGGCAAGGATTATTGCTAGTGCTCGATTAATTTTACAGCCGACTGTAGTAGCAGGTTAGTATGAGAAGTTTTCTTTTTCTTCACTTTCTATTGTTTTTGAATTCACAAAATTATCCTCAAAACATTCACAGCTATTCTTCTAAGAAATAACAATTAATTTTTATAATGTTTCAAAATATGCTCTGCCAAACATATTCATATTCAAGTACAAATTACAATTACAAACTTTAATTCTGAAATAGCAGTATGAAATCATTAAATTTTTAACGTTGTTTGGTTTAAGTAATACAAAATGCTTTAAAATGAAAAAATGTTTTTATTTTATGTTTATTTTCTTAATATTTAGCACTTGCTTCTTAAAATAAATTGCTTTTGACAATCAAGTTTGTAAACAATAATAAAGTTGCCAAACGAAAACGTATGTGCAGTTTTTTTTCCTTCACTTTTTCTACCACTTTTAAATTCACAAAATCATAACATTCACAGCTATTTTCTAAGAAATAAAACTAATTTTTATTATGTTTGAAAATAAATTTTGCCAAACACATTTATGTTCAAGTGTACAAAGTAATATAACAAACTGTAATACTGAAATAGCAGTATGTGGTATGAAATCTTAAATATTTAACATTGCTTGATTTAAATAATACAAAATGCTTTAAAATGAAAAAATATTTCTGGTTTATGTATATTTTCGAAATTTATTTGCTGAATATTTAGTACTTGCTTCTTAAAATAAATTGCTTTCGACAATCTAGTTCGTAAAAAATAACAGAGTTGTCAAACATACGGTTACATCCAGACTGCAACGCTCGCTCGCTCGCAAGCGAGTGATCACAAATCCGAAATTTGTGATCGCCAAGAATGTTTCAGTCCAAACGCAACAATTTCAGTCGCTCACAAATGACAACGGCTGATCGCAAGTTTGTGATTTCCGGTTTCCAATACATCGAATATTTTAAACGATAAATCGTAATGATCGACGAGAGAGAAACATGTGACCTAGCATATGCTTGCGTTTTTGTTTATATTTATTTATTAACGTATCCGTGATTAAAAATACAGAAATGTTTAAATGTAATTGTTTTCCTGGAAATGTCTCTCCCTGTGTATTATCAGAGGGAGATAAAATAAAAAATAAAAGGATATTCACTCTTATATATGAGGTTTAATGCAGTTTTTGTTAAAAAAAAAAAAAAAAAATTAGTTGAACTTTTTTTGTTATAGATTGTTTACATGCAGCTTTTTAAAACTTAGTTTAGAAATATTAATGTATTTGTATCTTTTATATTTTTAGCTTCAGAAAATTTATGTATACTCATCAACTAATCTAACATTTAATCCATATTTTAAGCATTTATTTAAAAAAAAAATCTAAAGTTATTTTATTTGCATAGTACATGAAAACAAGCATTTATTTTAATTGTTTAGTAGCTAATTTTGAACAATTAAAAGCTTATAAAGCTTTTGTAAATTGATTTAATTTTGGATAAACTGTCAAGCTCTTTCATATTATTTAATGACTAAGGACAAATGATATATTGCTTAATTATTTTTAAAAAAATAAATTAAGGTTTATTATTATCGGTACTTTTCCATTTCGCTGGTGAAAATCTCACCAAATAAAAATGTTAATAATGCTGCAAATCTTGCCAAGCAAACTTTATTGATGACAACACACAGTTTACATATAAAATTTTTTTAATAAATGTTAGTTCTAAGAATTTTTTTGCACAAGAAGTAACTTTAGGCTAAATATCTTTTGCTTGAAATAAACTGACAGATTCTTCCTCTGTTCAGGCAAATCCCAAATTTTTATTGATTGTCATTTCTCATCCATTTTTGATGTATTAGGAAAAAGATGTGACTAATAAGAAGTGAATGCAGCTTGTTTTAAAATTGTGGCGGTAAAAAGTTACCAGTAAGGCTTTCCATTTGGTGTTGGTAGTATCTTTTTTGGCGACTTTATACAGCGGTACTTTACTATCATTCATTATTATAGGCAAATATCCATTTTCCTTCATTATGATTATTACGTCATTAGTTATATAGTAAAGATAGGGAAGCACTTGGATGCAGACAGCAGTAAATTTTGTTTGCGTAAATAGGGTAATGTGGAGGTATTTGAGTTAATAAAATTTAACACGTTCGTCTCCGTGTCATCCAGATATGGGTGACGGATATGCTTTCGTGGGCGCCGCGCCACCCAAACATGGATGACGCTCTTCTTGTTCAAGTTAACACAAGGAGCATGGGTGTCAGGACAATGAGGCAAGGGGGGGCACTTGCCTCCCCCTGGAAAATTCTAATTAGCATTTTTTTCTTTACCTTTAAAACTATGCTATCAGAATTTTATTTTAAAAAAAAATATTTTTTCAGTTTGTGCCCCCCTTGGAATTTTTTCTGGTGACGCCACTGCATGAGAGTAGTCGCGTTATTTTTTATAACGCTAGTAGTCACATGTCGGTCTATTCCTCGCTGTTGTTTAGTATTAGGGGAAAGCTGAAAGAAAGCCAGTAGAGAAAGATGAGCTGCCTTTAATTCACGCAAAACTTTTCCCGCAAACCTCTAACCTTTCTGAAAAACTAGAAGTGGGGAAAAAAAAATAATCAACATTAATAGTCGCGTCACGGTCAAATACCGATTTGAGAAGTAAAATGTTTTTAACTGCTCAAAAAATATCAAGAATGACTTGAAAACAGACTATGTTACAGAACATCCACTCAAGGTTAGTTACACAGAATTTTCATACTTTACTTTTAAGGGGTGATCTGTTGGGGAAATTTATAATCAATGGGCGGCAAATAGACCAATATGCGACTACTAATGCATTAATAGGATTTTTAAAAGGAATTTAATTGAATATGCACTGAAATATAAATAAAAATATACAACATAAAAATATACACATGCTGTACTTTTTATCCATATTAATAAAATCAGACTTTTGTCTGTAAATTTGTTAGAATCGAAAAATTTTTGCGATATACACACCATGAAAGCCAACAATGACTTCAGAAAATTTTGCCTGTGTGTATGTGTGTGTGCCATTGTGTCTGTATGTCGCTTTATTTGTCCGGGCATCACGCAAGAATGGCTGGGCGGAATTCAACGGCGCTTGGCAGGAATTTAGTTCTTCACTCAACTTAAAATTATATCTATCAACTTTTCTGAAATTCCCCCGCGTTACCCCCTGGAGAGGAAAAGTCAAAAACACGTTTGTCCGGGTATCACTTGAGAACGGCTGGACGGAATTCAACGGCGCTTGGTAAGAATTTAGGTCTTTACCCAACTTAAAATTATATCTATCAGCTTTTCCGAATTCCTCCCCCCCCCCCCCAGTTGGCAAAAGACAAAAACACGTTTGTAAGCATAACTCGGCTCGTAATTACTTCACAATAAAGAAATTCCACATGGAGAGACTTGACATGAGTATAAATAAAACATTATCTGCAATTTAGGAATTTTTGATTTTTAAGGGAAGGAAGGGGGAAAATCGATTTTTAGCAGATAACTTAGAAAATTCCTGATTTGCGTAGAACTCTACCAAAAATGGAACAAATATGTTGGAAAAAGGCTATGCGACTTTCTTAGGATATTTCCTAAAACACATTTTCGATTTTTTGTGATCTGCCATTTTTTTTTCCTTTGGGGAAAGGGGGGGGGGAGTGTTACAAAGGGCAAATTTGAGACACCCTTTTTAGTGCTGAATTTGTCCTGGGAAATTTATAAGAGCTGCGGTCACGAATTTTGGTTCTTGGATTGTTTATATGCATCCGACACCTAAAGAAACGATATTTATCGAAATACCCCTTTCTCCCAGGCGGACAGGAAGCAAAAAAAAAAAAAAAAACGTTTGTAAGCATAACTCGGCCCCAAATTACTTCACGGTGAAGAAATTGCACATGATGAGACTAGACTTGAGTACAAATAAAACATTATGTACGATTTTAGAATTCTTGATTATTAAAAGGAGAGAGGGGAAAAATCGTTTTTCACGCTGGAAATTTCAGAAATTCCGGATTTTTTAGTTGAGCTCTACTAAAGATGTTACAAAAGTATTGAAAACAGCCAGGTGTCTTCTTTAGAATATTTTCAAAAACACATTTTCGTTTTTTTATTATTTTTTTTTTTTTGAGGGGGGGGGGGGAGGAGTTGCAAATTCAAGAACCCCTTTAACCACTAAATTTGTTTTGGGAAATCCATGGGATCTACGATCAGGAAATTTGGTGCGCAAATTGTTTATATGTATTCGGCACTTATTGTAGCGAGATTTTATGAAATTCCCCCACTTACCCCCTTGCGGTCGGGGTGTGTGTGTGTGTGCAATAAACACGCGTAAAAGCACGTTATTCTGTTTGAATTCGCTTTACATTATCTTAGAATAACGAGTTTTGGTGTGTGGATGTTGAATAGGTGTACGCATTATGTACGGTGAGATTTCGCAAAACTTCCAACTTAGCCACTGGGGAACGGGAAGTAAGAAGCGGGTAAGTTGCTGCTGTAGGCAGTGTGGACCCGGAATCCCCATGTTGCGAGCGGGAAAATCCTCTACGAAATACAGAGGAAACTTACTTAGGTTAACTTACTTTTTTACTCAGGTTATTAATAATAATATGGAATTTTGAGAACTCATTTAAGTATAGTGCTCAGCGAAGTGGGCAAAGCCTGCTAGTTAATTTATATTTAGCAAAACATATTACATTATACTATATCGCATAGTGTTCGTTAAAACACTCTAAGCACATTTGAGGTGATTCTGGACAATAGAAACAATCAGGTCACATATATAGTGTTTTCTTCTACATTTTTCTTTGCTTCATGGCATTTGGCAGTTTGCTTCCTCTTCTGGTAACATAGAGTGCACACGTACATGCTTCTTATAGGTTCCCTTTTCTGATTCTTACAAATCTATGAAGGGACACTTGACACATCCTTGTTTTACTTCTATTATTGTCGGGCATAGCGTTTTCTGAGGATAACCATGTGATAAAAAAAGTTTCTGAGTTTTTCTTTTATTTTTTTATTTGTGGCTCTCTGATACATGTCATCTCCGACGATCGGATTTGTGCCCAGTGAAAAACTCAGCTGAATCATGCTGGGCGATGAACGTGTTAATAGTTAATAATGGTATGGGTCTGAGTGAGGTACCTTTAATCTCAAAGGCAGAAAGTTTTGTAGCTGTCTGCGACAGGCTTTTAAAATTTCATAATCTGTCTGCAAAATTTGCATGTAATTAGGGGAGAAAATGGCTTACATTCAAAAAGCCTGAAAACTGATGAGGGGGGGGGGGTAACATCAGCGGTGATCTCATGCAACAATACACGAACGCAGCCGAAGGCAGTAGGGACCCGGTGTGAGTTTTTACCCGATCACGATATTTTTTTCTTTTCCTAAGGGTAATGTTAATGAGTGGTAAGATGCAATTTTGAGAATTCATTCATTATAGTGATTCATTTAAAAATACTGACAAGCTAGCGGGCGAAGCTCCCTAGTGTGAGATAAAATCCATTTCGCAAATCAGGATTACAATACTTTCTTATACATTGTATAAGGAAGTAAAAAGAGATTGTATATAAGTAAAATTTTAACGTATTTCAAATGTTATTTTAATTATGTTTTCGATGCATTAGGTATATACAGTCAAACCTTATTAACATGAATTACTTTTAACATGAACTTTTTCCATTATCCCCACCAAAATGAAGATTGGTTACTGATAGCATGAATTTTTTTTTTTTTTCCTCTTGAGATTCACGTTAACAAGGTTCAGCTGTATTAGGGTAGTATGCATTTTAAAAAAGGTTTTTTTTTTTTATGTTATGATTGATCGACTATTTTGATTCATTTTCGGAACATCTATAAATCGGTAATCAGGCGACAACTGTTTCCTGCTGATGCTTCAGCTGGGAACTGAAATTGAGCACTCCGCTTATTGTGTATCGCTGAGCTACCCTGTCAGGTACCAGCTCAGCATTTCCCATATAATATCTATTTAAGTACCCGAGTTAAATTCTCAGTTCTGTCGTTTTTCATACAGTTGGTATAAAAAATTTATCCTTACATGCTAATGGATATTATGTAGGAAATGCGGAGTTGGTAATCAGAAAGACAGTTGCTGACCAGAAGCCGAACTCATGTTGTTCTATGGGGAAATTTGTTTCTATAATTACTTATTGCTTAATGTATTTTTTAATTATGTATTCATGTTGTGAAAATATATAACCGTTCAATTAATATTACTTAATGTTTCACTTTTGAGTTTAAAAAACATAAAATTATTTAAATGTATTTTTAAGCTGAATAAAATGTTAGAAATTGTGCAAACTAGTAGTAGTATGGTTCTGAATTTTCTGAAGGTGAAAATAGATTTTAAGGTAAAAAATAATAATAATAATAATATTAACAAAACATGACCCTTCGTCAGGCGAATAAAGTAGGCATGAGTGTTTGTTTGCAGCACTCATGCCTACTTTGTTCACTTGACAAAAGATCCTGTTTTCTTTCAACCCAAAACAATTTTTGTGAATGAAAGCGTTTTATGGTGTTTATTCAAAGTTTTGTATATAATTGCTTTTTAACGTCAGTTTTGTGGTGCGGTTTTTTACTTTCTCTTACCCATAAGGTAGAGAAAGTATTGTTTTTGGCTCAAATTTTCGAACGCGAGATTTTGTTATATTTACACGTTTTGAGGTCCCCTGAATACGAAAATCATGTTTTTAGCAAATGGTCTGTGTGTCTGTGTGTGTGTGTGTCTGTGTGTATGTGTGTCTGTGTGTGTGTGTGTCTGTGTGTGTGTGTGTCTGTGTGTGTGTCTGTCTGTTATCAGCATATCTCAAAAACAAATTATGGCAGAAAGTTTAAACTTGGTATTCTAAATGTGTATCATATAGGGATGCTACAGTAAGCTTTTCGTTAAGATCAAGCAAATGGTTCGTGTACAGGGACAATCAAGAGAATTCTAATACATTACGTCTATGGGGGAAATTGCAGGAAAATACAGTTTAACGTCTATAGACTGCACTAAACCAAATGAAACAAATATATATTTTTTGTAATAGAGACAGTTAACTGGGAAAATTTTTTTGTGTATGTAGGAGCCTCGCCTCCCCCCCAGGGGGGGGGAAGTCCCCCCTCGAGGGGAGTAAATTTTCATGATGGGTATCTTTCAAAAGAGCTCGAAAATACCTTTAAAACGAATGGTTGAACCATCGATCTGCGATAATTTAAAACAAAGTTATCGATTTTTTTTACTTTTAACGAAAAAAAAAACTTTGAAAAAAAATCGTACTTTTTTTTTTTTTTTTTTTTTTTTTAATATTGAGAATAAAATGGACTTTTTTTGGATATTTGGTGGAAAACTACTTCTCTAATATGGAAATCGTCTGCCTTATCATAAAAGATAATTTTTTTAAATAATAATTTTAATAAATTATTTTTTAAAAAGAGAAATATTTTGTAATAACCGAATTAAATTCTATGTAAATGTAGGTGCATTTATGAAACGGGGGGTTGAGGGGGGCGGTAGCCCCCCTCACACAGAACTAATTATCATATAAAACTCTTCAGAAGCCTAATATGAATTGTTTAACATAGGTTTACATAACAGTACTCGTTATCTTACCTATTAATCTGCAACCTGTATTTATAGTATTAAATTTCAGGGTAAGAGAAAGTCGTGTGAGTGACACACCAGATTATTTGTTTTTTGGAAAAGATACTAAAAGCTCTCATTTGAAGATATATGTCAAGTATAAAAATATAGATATAATGGTTTTGTATGTTCACTTTTTTGTAATATTATGGATTACGCAGAAAATTATAACTGTAACATTTATATACTTTATGAATTTTAGGCTTATTTAACCTTTTTACAAGCCAACGTTCCCAATTTGGAACATCAAATTAAAACTTATAGCACATATATTTAAAAGATGACTTGATTTTTTTTTTTTTTTTTTTTTTTAACAGAAGGAACATTTCTATCATTAGTTGGTATCTGTACAAAAAATCTTAAAAATCATCATTTTCATATATATATATATATATATATATATATATATATATATATATATATATTATCAAGTTGTTTAATTATTCTTATTGTAAACTAGCAGGCTACGCCCGCTTCGCTGGTCACTATTTTTAAATGAATCACAATAATTAATAAATTCTCAAAATTGCATTAATTTTTATCATTTGATAAAAAAAAGAAAAAAAAATATGATCAGGAAAAATGTCGCACCGGGTCCCCACTGCCTTCGGCAGCGTAGACCCGTGCACTGCGCGCACGTATTCCTTCACCATCCTTATCACTTCACAAAATTCCATGTTATTACTCATAAACTTTCATTCTCAAGAAAAGGAATTAAAAAATATATCATTTAGCATCGGGTAAAAACTCACACCGGGACGTCACTGCCTTCGGCAGCGCAGACTCATGCGCGCTGCGCGCGCATGTTTGAGGATATACGTGCGCTGTGCACGCATATTCCTTCTCAACACAAACTTTTATTAAGAAAATAAAATTAAAAAAAAATCTTTTATCATCGGTAAAAACTTGCACCGGGTCCCAAACCCATGCGCGCTGCGCGCCTATTCCTTCCCCACCGTTCCAGCCCCTCCTAATTAACTTGCGTATACCAATTTTGAACGGTCTTACTCAATTAGCTGAGATGCAAAAGAAAACCTGATCAGGACACTTTAAATTGTGAATCAGGTGAAATCTCGAAAACCACTTTCGATAATGTAAAAGAACTTTAAAATATCTTTCGAATGATGTATTAGAAATAATTTAATCATAATTAGAATATGAAATATTGAAATTTAAAAATATTACAGCGCCATCTGGCGGTAGAAATTTCTGTAATCTATTGTTCCATTTCAGATCAACAAAGCTTTCAAATGATGTATTACTCATGAAATTATTTTAATTAGTAGATGAGATACAAAAGAAAACCTAATCAAGACACCTCAAAATGTGTAAATCGGGTGAAATCTCGAATTCCATTTTCGATAATGTAAAAGTATTTTAAAATGTATATCAACTAAAATAAGCTTTCAAATGATGTATTACTTATGAACTTTTTTTAATTAATAACTGAGATACAAAAAAAACTGATTCAGGACACCTCAAAACGTGTAAATCTGGTGAAAACTTTCGATAATTTAAAAGAACTTTAAAATATCTTTCGAATGCTGTATTAAAAATAATTTAATCATAATTAGAAATTGAAATATTGAAATTTTAAAATATTACGGCGCCATCTGGCGGTACAAATTTCTGTATTCCACTGTTCGAAAAGCTTTCTAATGATGTTTTACTTACGAAATTATTTTAATTAGTAGCTGAGATACAAAAGTAAACTAATTCAGGAGACCTCAAAACGTGTAAATCTGGTGAAAACTGTCGATAATATAAAAGAACTTTAAAATATCTTTCGAATGATGCATTAAAAATAATTTAATCATAATTAGAAATTAAAATATTGAAATTTGAATGTATTACAGCGCCATCTGGCGGTAGAAATTTCTGTAATCCACTGTTCGATTCCAAATCAAAAAAGCTTTCTAATAATGTATTACTTATAAAATTATTTTAATTAGTAGCTGAGACACAAAAGAAAACCTAATCAGGACACCTCAAAACGTGTAAATCGGGTGAACACTCGAATTCCATTTTCGATAATGTAAAAGTACTTTAAAGTGTGTATGAAGTCAACAAAGCTTTCAAATGATGTATTGCTTATGAAATTTTTTTAATTAATTTCTGAGATATAAAAGAAAACTGATTCAGGACACCTCAAAACGTGTAAATCTGGTGAAAACTTTCGATAATTTAAAAGAACTTTAAAATATCTTTCGAATGATGTATTCAAAATAATTTAATCATAATTTATTAGAAATTGAAATAATAAAATATAGAAATTTAAAAATATTACAGCGCCATCTGGCGGTACAAATTTCTGTATTCCTCTGTTCGATTCCAAATAAAAAATGCTTTCTAATGATGCATTACTTATGAAATTATTTTAATTAGTAGCTGAGATACAAAAGAAAACTAATTCAGGAGACCTCAAAACGTGTAAATCTGGTGAAAACTTTCGATAATTTAAAAGAACTTTAAAATATCTTTCGAATGATGTATTAGAAATAATTTAATCATAATTAGAATATGAAATATTGAAATTTTAAAATATTACAGCGCCATCTGGCGGTAGAAATTTCTGTAATCTATTGTTCCATTCCAGATCAACAAAGCTTTCAAATGATGTATTACTCATGAAATTATTTTAATTAGTAGATGAGATACAAAAGAAAACCTAATCAGGACACCTCAAAACGTGTAAATCGGTGAAATCTCGAATTCCATTTTCGATAATGTAAAAGTACTTTAAAATGTGTATCAACTAAAATAAGCTTTCAAATGATGTATTACTTATGAACTTTTTTTAATTAATTTCTGAGATATAAAAGAAAACTGATTCAGGACACCTCAAAACGTGTAAATCTGGTGAAAACTTTCGATAATTTAAAAGAACTTTAAAATATCTTTCGAATGATGTATTACAAATAATTTAATCATAATTAGAAATTGAAATATTGAAATATTGAAATTTTAAAATGTTACAGCGCCATCTGGCGGTACAAATTTCTGTATTCCACTGTTCGATTCCAAATCAAAAAAGCTTTCTAATGATGTATTACTTATGAAATTATTTTAATTAGTAGCTGAGATACAAAAGAAAACTGATTCAGGACACCTCAAAACGTGTAAATCTGGTGAAAACTTTCGATAATTTAAAAGAACTTTAAAATATCTTTCGAATGCTGTATTAAAATTAATTTAATCATAATTAGAAATTGAAATATTGAAATTTTAAAATATTACAGCGCCATCTGGCGGTACAAATTTCTGTATTCCACTGTTCGAAAAGCTTTCTAATGATGTATTACTTACGAAATTATTTTAATTAGTAGCTGAGATACAAAAGAAAACTAATTCAGGAGACCTCAAAATGTGTAAATCTGGTGAAAACTGTCGATAATATTAAAGAACTTTAAAATATCTTTCGAATGATGCATTAAAAATAATTTAATCATAATTAGAAATTGAAATATTGAAATATTGAAATTTTAAAATGTTACAGCGCCATCTGGCGGTACAAATTTCTGTATTCCACTGTTCGATTCCAAATCAAAAAAGCTTTCTAATGATGTATTACTTATGAAATTATTTTAATTAGTAGCTGAGATACAAAAGAAAACTGATTCAGGACACCTCAAAACGTGTAAATCTGGTGAAAACTTTCGATAATTTAAAAGAACTTTAAAATATCTTTCGAATGCTGTATTAAAAATAATTTAATCATAATTAGAAATTGAAATATTGAAATTTTAAAATATTACAGCGCCATCTGGCGGTACAAATTTCTGTATTCCACTGTTCGAAAAGCTTTCTAATGATGTATTACTTACGAAATTATTTTAATTAGTAGCTGAGATACAAAAGAAAACTAATTCAGGAGACCTCAAAACGTGTAAATCTGGTGAAAACTGTCGATAATATTAAAGAACTTTAAAATATCTTTCGAATGATGCATTAAAAATAATTTAATCATAATTAGAAATTGAAATATTTAAATTTGAATGTATTACAGCGCCATGTGGCGATAGAAATTTCTGTAATCCACTGTTCGATTCCAAATCAAAAAAGCTTTCTAATGATGTATTACTTAAAAAATTATTTTAATTAGTAGCTGAGATACAAAAGAAAACCTAATCAGGACACCTCAAAACGTGTAAATTGGGTGAAATCTCGAATTCCATTTTCGATAATGTAAAAGTACTTTAAAATGTGTATCAAGTCAACAAAGCTTTCAAATGATGTATTACTTATGAAATTTTTTTAATTAATTTCTGAGATATAAAAGAAAACTGATTCAGGACACCTCAAAACGTGTAAATCTGGTGAAAACTTTCGATAATTTAAAAGAACTTTAAAATATCTTTCGAATGATGTATTCAAAATAATTTAATCATAATTAGAAATTGAAATAATGAAATATTGAAATTTTAAAATATTACAGCGCCATCTGGCGGTAAAAATTTCTGTATTCCTCTGTTCGATTCCAAATCAAAAAAGCTTTCTAATGATGCATTATTTACGAAATTATTTTAATTAGTAGCTGAGATACAAAAGAAAACTAATTCAGGAGACCTCAAAACGTGTAAATCTGGTGAAAACTTTCGATAATTTAAAACAACTTTAAAATATCTTTCGAATGATGTATTAAAAATAATTTAATTGGAATTTGAAATATCGAAATTCTAGCTGAGATACAAAAGAAAACCTACTCAGGACATTCTAAAACATGTAAATCACGTGAAATCTCTAATTCCATTGTCTATGGTAGTTTTATTAATGGAAGTAAAAAGAAAAATAAATATTTTTTATTTCCCCGAAACCTATATATACCACGGTAGTCGGGTAATGGAAGTAAAAAGAAAAAGAAAAAGTATTTTTTAGTTCCTTCAAATGTATTTTGTTGCTATGGAAACTTCTATCGTCTATTGAAAGATGGATTACGTGTTAGAATAAAATTTATTTTGCAATTAAAATGTAACTGCTTTGTTTATTAATGAAAATTGATGAAATTTTAACTGCTGGTTGGTTTTGTGCTGAAAAGGTTGTATATTAAGTGTTGTGTACGAAAAAGAACATTTGAAGCACTTTGAAATTTGCAATTTTTAACCCCAGTTAAAGATCATGTGACATTAATGACTTGCACCTGTTTTGTTTCCGTTCGAGACAGCTGTTAAAATCGTCTGCTGAATGCTGATAGAATGCCTCTTTTTAAGCAATAAGGATTTTTGGTCATTTTTGCGATCGATATGGGTCAACATTTTAATTAATATCTCCGAAACTAATTAAGATTTTTAAATTCTGTTTCGAGGAAAACATCGGAAAGGCTCCAGAGCATCCGTATGTCAATTCTTGTGTTTCTGCGTTCAGTAGGGGCTGAACGTATAAAAGAACAGACAGACAGACAGACAGACAGACAGACAGACAGACAAACCTTTCCATTTATTATTATAGATAACTGCTACCACATTTAACTTAACTGTCTGATTAGTCAATTTTTTTATTTATGATATATATTTATAGTTGAAAATGTACAAGCCACATTCTTTCTCTATTAGTATTAGTGCTGTAATTGGGTTTTGAAAAATAAAAATATTTTACAAAAAAACAATAATGCATATGTATAATTAATAGCTGCAGCTATTTCATTATATTTAAATTTTATATTAGCTGTTAGTAAAGCTTTAAATTTAAAATTTTGCTATTAAAAATGTTATTAATGTTTCTCTTTCAGGCTAGAATGCTTTAATTCAAGGCTAATTGGTTATTACTATTGGTTATAGTTATTTGACAGTAAAATATTTTTATTCTCCAAAACTCATTTTCAACACTAACAATAAAGTTGTATATTTTCAGCTATAGAGTGTTATATAAAATAAAATAAATTATTGACTAATCAGGCATTTACAATCAAATGCAATAGCTGTTATTTACAATAAAAAGAATATTTATTGTTTACTACACCGAATTATAAAGTTTTACGAAATATTGCTGTCATATTATTATTTTTTTTTTTTCGGCCACACAGAATAAATAGATAATAGAATAAATAATTGACTAATCGGGTTTTTATTTACAATGAGAAGAATATTTATCCAAATGATATCATACCAGATTGTAAAGTTTTAACGAATAGTATAGTCATCTCATTAAATAATAGAACATATTATTCTGTATTATAAATAAACAATTACATGTATTACGTTCAATTTACACTAAATAAGCCTAACATTTATAAAATATACAAATGTTACAATTATAATTTTCTGCATAATCCATAATAATATTTCAATGTTGAACATTTAATCTTACTTACATGAATATACAAAACCATAACATAACATATTTTACACTTACATTTATCTTCCAATGAGAGCTTTAAGTATCATTTCCGAGCAAAGAAGAGCTTCGCTATTTTGGATAGTATATAATTCATATTGTAGATTAATGATGTATAATAATAAATTATTTGTTTCTGATTATGTATTATTATTTCATGAATGATTATTATCACAGACAAATATATCCTTGTCTGTGACTATTACTTTCTTCGATAACACTGGACGACAGCGGCCATGTTTTTTGAGGCGATAGTAAACCTGCGATCGAGTTGTGACTAGGGCTGGATTATTTATCAATATATCCCCAAGTATCGATATTTTTTAAATATCCCGATAACAATATTTAAGATTTTGCTCTGCCAATATATCCCTTTAACGATATTCCGCGCGATCAATTGATATGCCGATAAGTACCGTTAAACGCCAACCACGGATTAATAGAATTATGCTTCCGCGCAAGCGCGCATCACGAATGAAACCCGAATTCCCGAATGAAAACCGAGCGAACGAACCACGATCAGCGAAAGAAACCCGAACAAAAAGAGCGCGCAATATCTTATACTAATACCCATTCTCTTATTTTTCTCCCATCCCTCACTGATAAAATAAAAAAAATATAACCCCACCCCAAACGATCACTGCACTCCCAGAATGCATATACTTCCTCTTCCTTTATTCCTGCGTGCGAAACCTCAAATCTAAAATATCACTGCTTTAATAAGTCCACCGCATAATAAAATAAAATCTTTTTGTAAAAAAATTGAACCGACTCCAAAAAGGAACTACTATTCAAACAACTAAAAAAAAAATAAAAAAAAAAAAGAAATGGGTATGAAATGAAACTGTAAATTGCGCCTAAAAGTATAAAATAATTTCTTTCGCCAAACAACCTATAACACTACAATTAATCATAACTTTTGAAGTCGGCGCAAAATTAAATAAAATTTAATTAGTTTTTAAAGGTTTGTTTTTAGATCGGTAGCAACAAATGCTGTTGTCTCGAATGATCCATTTTCATGTTTCCCTTATTATTTTATCACTGCATACAATTGGTCCATTAGTAGCATCTACATAGAACAGTGAACATTCTTCACAATGCGGTATTTATGTTTCTACGAAGTTAGAGTTTCCTTTGCAAATTTGGTATAACTTTGATAACTATCATCCTTGGTGATTTTTGGATTTGGTGATCAAAACGTAATGCAAAAATATACACCCAAGATGTATATTTTCATAGTATATATTGTATGAAGTATTATTTCATGTTCTTTATTACTCCCTTAATATACCTTATCAAAATATAATCATGATATCCCAAAGAAATTAAGTATGTTTGTCAGATAATTTTGCGATTTTTCTTTCCCCAAATACGTCAGATACCAGCATCTTCGCCAATTTTTGCTGCTTAAGAAATATTAGTTGTTTTCTTGAATCAAAGTAGTTTTCGGCTGCGTTTTGAAAGTGACAATGTGAGATGTGTATTTTGAATAGAATTTGATTTTTGTATTGAATAAAGGTATCAATTTTCATTTAATTTTGCGCCGACTTCAAAAGTTATGATTAATTGTAGTGTTATAGGTTGTTTGGCGAAGGAAATTATTTTATACTTTTAGGCGCAATTTACAGTTTCATTTCATACCCATTTCTTTTATTTTTTATTTTTTTTTAGTTGTTTGAATAGTAGTTCCTTTTTGGAGTCGGTTCAATTTTTTTACAAAAAGATTTTATTTTTCGCTTTTCAGTGAAAACTTATTCATATAGCAGAACATCAAAAGACGTTCGACGGCAGTTTCACAAATCACAACTTCCAAGAAAAGAAACATAACTCAAAAAATGGTTTATGCCACTGAAAAGTACATGAAATGCACCCAATGTGAACAAAAAAGTTACATTTCCATTTAGAAAATTATCCACTCGAGAGACAGTTGTATCAGTTTTATTCTAGTCAAGTTATTTTTAAGTTGATTTTTCTCAAATGCTTCATTTTTAAGTTGTGTCACTTTTCTTGTCTTTATCGGATAGGAGCAAAAAACTATCTATTGAACGAACATAAGTTAAGTTAAAAAGTCTTTAGAAATGTAAAGAACGGATACGCTGAATTCGTAACCAAAAATTCTGTTAGGCTATATATATTGAACTTTACCGTGAATACGTGTCACTCGCTGCACTGGAATTTGCGCAGCGTAAAGTTCAAACAAAGAGCAAAATATGCATTGCAGCTGACGGATAGAAGTTTCAACATCGATACTTACATACTGCTTTTACCAGTGTAGCTGCAGGCGTTCAGCAGTTAGAGTAGAACATACTTTTGTAAGTATCCTGTAATTTGTTTATATCTTAATGAAATCATAATGAAACCTATTTTAGGCCAAGATCATTACGACAACAAAAAAAGTATTAAAATGAAATCATCTCTTACGAAGTTATAAGCTAACAAATTTCCGGAACTACAATAAGAAACATGGTTTGTATTGAGAACCTCTTCCTTTATGAAGTCGGTTTAAAACGTCCATGCGTTAATCGGTGTGACCGCTTACAATAACCATACTTTGGATTTTACATAGCATAAATGTCACCCGCTACGCTACAACATATGCAATGTCGTTCAAGTGTGCACAAAATAGGAAATTGTGAACAAGCAACTGCACGTTTTAAGCGTTCTGTTTTTAGCATTAATGTCTAAACTTTTTTTCGTACTAAATCGATGATGCCCTGCAATTTTATAATTCACTTTTTCCCCTGTCTTGAACCGTTTAAGAGATAGGAACGGTAACTCCACTGTTTTCCACCAGGTGGCGTTGTAGACGGTTGAATCGCGTAGCACATATCCACTTTACTATACCTACATACCACTTTTATGACTATAGCTGCAGCTGTTCGACAGTTAAAAGAGTCGGGATTGACTTTTTGGGCACCCTGTATTTTTTTATCGTAAAGATATTACAATGGGACCTACTTCAGATCAAGACCTTTACATTAAAACAAAAAGTATCAAAATCGGATCACCTGTTCAGAAGTTATGAGCTAACAAACAAAAATAAAAACAAAAAAGCGTACGCTTTGAATTGAGAACTTCCTCCTTTTTGAAGTCGGTTAATTAGAGCATCTCTTACGAAGTTATAAGCTTACAAATACCAAAAACAACACATAGCTCGAATTAAGAACACCCCCCTTTCTCATGTTCGTTGAAAACGACTTTCCGCTAATCGATGTGACCGCTTACAGTAACAGTACTTTGAACCACAGAGTATACGTGTCATCCGCTACGCTGCAAAGTGTCAACGTAGTTCAAGTGTGCACAGTGTAGGAAATTGCGAACAAACAACTGCACGTTTTAAGCGTTCTATTTTTAGCAATAATATCTAAAAACTGTTTTTTCGTAGTAAATTGATGATGCTCTAAAACTTCGTAATAGACTTTTCTCCCATCTTGAACCGTTTTTGAGATACGAACGCTAATTCCGCTGTTTTTCACCAGATGGCTTTTTATTTTCTTTAGATTGTAAAGATATTACAATGGGACCTACTTCAGACCAAAATCTTTACAACAAAACAAAAAGGATCAAGTAACCGTATTTTGAAATATATAACGTATGCCTCACTAGCTACGGTACAACGTGTCCAATGTAGCTCAAGTGTGCATAGTGTAAAAAATTTCGAACAAACATATGCACGTTTTTAACATTGTATTTTTAGCATCAATGTCTAAACTATCTTTTCGTAATAAATAGATGATAGTCTGCAATTTTATAATTCCCTTTCCCCCCCCCCCCTGCCTTGAACCGTTTCCGAGATAGGAACGCTAGCATGAATTTGTAAATATCTTTTTGTACTAACGATGATACTTTTCAACTTTGTAATTCTTTTTTTCTCTAGAACCGTTTTCGAGATAGGAACACTAAATCCGCTATTTTCTACCAGGTGGCGCTGCAAGCGGTTTAAACATGTACTGCATAGCCACTTTGCTATTTACATGCCATTTTTAACACTATAGTTGCAGCCGTTTAGCAGTCAAAAAAGTTGGAACTGATTTTTTTGGGCACCCTGTATTTTCTTTAGATCGTAAAGATATTACAATGGGACCTATTTCAGACCAAGACCTTTTCAACAAAACAAAAAGTATCAAAATCGGAGCATCCGTTCAGAAGTTATGAGCTAACAAACATAAAAAAAATATACGGTTTGAATTGAGAACCTTCCTTCTTTTTTGAAGTCGGTTAAAAATAAACAGTATTTATTGAAAGCCATCTGCTTTTCCCACAGTATATTGACTTCCCACAATATATTGATACATTCATGCATTTACTGACCCTAAATGATAATATGAAAGAATTTATACTACCGTTAGTATTTGATAATATTGCACATCACCGCTCCTGGATCGTAAGCGTAATACCACAGTAACCACAGATATAAAAACTAAACGCGATATAAAAACAAACGCTTATTATGACGAATGAAAACAATATCTTTTGTTTTAGCTCATTTCCTGCTATTGGTTCATTGATATTGGTTTATTTCAAAGTATCGATAACTTCTGGCCAATAAGATGCGACATGTGTTTAACTCGCTTTGGGCTCAGTGATGCCAGATTGGGGATTTTGTCCCCATTTTGGGGATTTTTGAAGCTTCTGGGGACAATTTTGGGGACCAAATGTTAGTGGAGACTTTTTTGGGGAATTCTAAAATGTTTGGGGACATATCTGGGGAGTTCTTCAACTTTCTGTCAATGTTGGCAACGTATTGATTTATCCCTACGGCTAGAGACTTTCAATAGCTTTACTGTTATTTGGGGATTTGTTTCAAAAATTGAGTTCATTTGGGGAAAAATCTGAGCTCAAATCAGAAAAATCTGCTTGATATTCTTTTTTGAAAAAAAATGTTTTTCCCCCCTTTTTAGTGGAAAATCTGTTGGGGATTTTTTCGGAAAAAAACCCTTGATCTGGGGAAATTTTAAGACCTGTTTGGGGAAATAATTTTCGACCATCTGGTATCACTGTTTGGGCTGTACTTCAGTCAGATAGCTCCCTTTCTCCTTTCTCATCTTATCCAATGGGATTTTCGTTGCTTCGTTTTATAAAAATATCTCATTAAAAAATGAAGATTTTCGAATTCTGTTATTTGAATATTATTCTTTAAACGGGTCGCCTTTTAGCTTGGTGAACAATTTTTCGAAAAAATTAATTTAAATATTTTATTTCAATAAGTAAATTATGGACTCTAAGTGTGGATCTCTGAGGGCCGTATTCACCAACTTCTTAACACTCGGATTAAACCACGGATCAGCAAATCCGAGAATTAAAGTAGCCGGTGAACTGCCGATTTGGTTGATCCGTAGAACAGAGGTTCACTTTCTGCTTGACGAACTTCCGTAGCGAGAAACTGCCTATCCTTGTAAACAAAACTTAACAATTCTATTATGACGCAGTATGGAGAGATTTGATTGGTTCATTTGCTTTTTATTGATTTGAGTGTATTTTACATTGCACTAGAGCTACATTATGGGTAATTAGGCTATATTTAATTGGTTCATTTGTTTTGAGTATATTTTACTTTGCACTAGAGCTACATTACAGGAAATTAGGCGGTATTTGATTGGTTCATTTGTTTTGAGTGTATTTTACGTTGCACTAGAGCTACGTTATGAGAAATTTTGGTCTTAACATGCGCGATAGTGATTGCCGCGGAGCCGAGTTACGTGCGTTTTCAGATTCATAGCTTTATACAGCCATGTTTCTTTGTTGATTCATATACCTTAGGGGTATGTCCCAATTCATCCTGCGTCGTTACAGTGGCCTTATCCGTGAACTTTTAAAACAGAGAAGCTTTAAATTGCTACAATTAACTAATTATGCATGTATTTTTTTTTTTCCATTTTTATTTAATAAGCACTAAAAATAAAATTACAATATTAAATAGTTTACTTTCTACAATTTTTTAAAAAATTATAATAATGCGAATAAAGTAAATGTTGTCTGTAGAAAATGGGGATATTTGGTTGCCGTACTCATTGCCCACAACGTAGCACTAGTTTGAAGTAAAACTCACTCACTCAATCACTTGTTGGTCAAGTTTATGAAAACTAGGGAATTTTCTCCTCCGCTGAAATGTAAGTGTTAATGAAAAATTCGAAACGATATGTGTCTGGAGAAATGAAAGCATATCATTTGATAACTTGAAAATATGTTTTTTATTTTATTTGTATATTCTCATAATTTTTATACCGATTTGTTTCGATTCATTTGAATGCGGTTTTAGAATCCTCGAATGTTACAAATTAACTGAGCGCGAAGTGAAATATTTGATATGTGATTTACGTATTATGGAGTAAACAGAAATTTCAAGATGGAAAAAAAAATAAATAAATAAATAAAATTCATGTTACATATATTGTAAGTTTTCATGCTTTTTTAATTACTTTTAAAGTTATATTTTTATTCTGAATTTTCATTTATTTAATTACATTTATTGTGTTGTTGAAATTAATTTGGTCTTAAAACTTCCATGACAAAACGTGCATTTTGTTAAGTATTTGCTTATTTATTAAAATATTGTAGTTAAAAAGTTAATCAACCATCGCCATTTTATGAAATTTCTTCGATAATTTTATTTAATTACGTTAAATAGTCGTCTGCATTAATATTTCTTTCATTTCGAACGTAAACAAACGTTTTGTAAGGTTGCCATAAGATAAATTCATTTCCTTGGTTCGTTGGCGCACGGATAATATCGCCAAAATGTAAACAAACACCTGTGAACCTCTGTTCTACACATCTGCCGCGGATTTTTGTTGGAGAATACCGATTTTTGTATGATCGAGCGATTACCACTGATCCGAGGTTTAATCCGAGTGTTAAGAAGTTGGTGAATACGGCCCTAAGTAAAATATTTAAATTTTTTTTTTTCGAAAAATTGCTCACTAAGCTAAAAGACGACCTGTTCAAAGAGTAATATTCAAAAAACAGAATTCGAAAAAGTTCATTTTTTAATAAAATATTTTTATAAAAGGACGCGACAAAAATCACATTGGATAACATGGGAAGGGAGAAAGGGGGCTATCTGACTGATGTAAAATAAAGTTTTATCTTCAGTAATTTTACAGTGACAGTTTCTTTATAGAAATATATAATATTGGATAGTTTATTACTTTTTTTATGTAGCATTTATTTTTTCTCTTTCTTTTTCCTTCTTTCTTTCTTTCTTTTTTTTTTTTTTTTTTTTTTTTAAGCCGTACATGTTAAATAAAATTGGTTTAAATGCAAAATGAGTTACTTTAAGTAACAAAATGAAACTTTAACATAATTTTGTTTAAATAATATAATTTTTATACTGACAATGTATACATATATATATATATATATATATATATATATATATATATATATAATATATATAATTCAATTTTCAATTGTTGTGAAACTATTACGAATGTGAATTGAACACATATACATTTAAAAAATATTGTAATGATTTGGTAAGCAGAAACAAAAATAAAAATGACAAGTAACTGACATTTAGGATGCATGTAAGAGTTTTAAGTAAAAAATATTACTCTCTACGACCAAAAAAGGTGTATCCAATGCAGGGCCCGACTTAGATTACTTGGAGCCCCGGGGCAAGCTTATTCTGGGGGGCCCCTTGCAGTGGCATAAGAGGTCTTTAGGTTGCAATATTTCTGCTTAAGGGGGCCCAGGGCAACTGCCCCGTATGCCCTGCCGTTAATCAGGGTCTGATCCAATGGCATTTCTTAACTATTTAAAATGATTTTCCTTTTTATTTAATACCTACATCTTAAGACAATTTTTCTTAAGCTTTATTTTTAGTGGTATTATGAATTTTGATATACTTGGTACAAATAAAACACAGATCACATATTAGCTGTGTTAAAATATGATTTTAAAATAATTAAAGCTTAAAATGGGAAGAATAGAAGATAAACTATACAGAGGTATACTAAAAAGCAATAGTATAAGTTATAAGAAACACAAAATATTGATTCACTTTTTATGATTTTTTTTTTTATGATAAAGTTATGGTAGTAATATACCAGAAAATACATGGAAAACACTCTATACTTGTATACTTTAAAATTCGTGTGCATATGTCTTTAAAAAATAACAAATGTCTATTTTTTCCTATCTTGAAAGAAATATCGCAATATATCACTAATATCGATATTAACTTGGTGATATATCGCGATATTTAATTTCTGATATCGTCCAGCACTAGTTGTGAGAGCTCCGAGGCAGTCACAAATTTTCCCCTCATCGCTCACAACTTTGCGACCAGTTTTGTAAACAAATGTTGCGTTTGGATTGAAACCAAGGCCTTCTAGATACTCTTCAGGCCTGGACAGCATTTTCCCCGCTAGGGGAAAGGAGGGAAGCTTGTTTGCTTTTACTGTACAAAAATAACATATTAATGCATCCACATTTTCATTCGGTTTTTTTTTTTTTTTTTTTTTTTCTAATGAATAATTTTTATATTTAATTAATTACTCAAGATCTATGAATATGAAAATATTTTGTATGTTCTTAAATATGAAACTTACCCTTTTTTTTTTTTTTTTTTTTTTTAATAGCAGTGATCAAAATGATATTATTTAAATACCAGAAAAGCTTTCATTTGAGCAATGTGACTTGGAAGTAATGAATAATATGGTTTATTTCAATTCATATTCAGAAATGAAAAGAAAACTTTACACATTTGAGATTAAAAAAAAAAGAACCCTTTCTATATTTTTCTATAAAAAAAAAAAAAATAATAATAATAATAAATATTTAAATAAAGTATCACCTTAATTTTTTTATCACAATCAAACTGTACTTCTTATTTTATTTTATTTACTTTTTTTATAACTTTATTGAAATTTTGAAACAAACGTATTATTTTATTATATTAAAATTTAAACTTTGAAAAAAAAAAAATAACTAAATAAAAATTTTCATATTAGTAATAGCTTATAGATAAAAAGTGAACTTCACACATTTAAAGTCTTTTTAAATTAAGAAAATAAATAAAAATTTCAAAACTTATTAATTTAAAATTATTTCTTTTTTAAAAGTTTTTTTTTTTTTTTTTTTTAATGCTTAATTATATTGCTAAAAAAAGCAAAAAAAAAAAAAAACTTTTAAAAAGCATTTAGTATTCTTTTAGAAGAAATTTAATTGAAATACAATCTTAAATTGATTATCACAATCAAACTGAGGATTTTTATGAACATTTTTAAAGTTTCGAAACAAAAATATACACTAAGCGACAAAAAAAAAGCCGCACTGTAGAAAAAATTACTTATACCTTTTTATTTGTAATAACTCTAAAATTAATGGTTGAAACAAATAAAACTGTCTTGTTTGCATAATACCAAAGGTATGAAATGATACCTATGTATATTTTCGATTTAATAATTCGCTTTATTGCACTTTACGAAGTACTTTTTAAAAATCTGCATAAAACTTTCTTTTTGAACATAATGCAATAACTATACACTTTGCATTCTATTATGATTTATTATATGAAATAAGCAAGTTATATTTTAATTTATGAAATAAAACTATTTATTTGTTAGATCTAAGCAATTTTTTGTTAAAAATATGTATTCTGCATTGGGTTAATTCCACCTTTATATGGAATTACTGCATTAATGCGCAATGGCATAGTTTTATACAGTGTTTTAATATAAATCTCAGAAATTTCAATGTGCCAAATATCGCAAATAAATTTTTCTAGTTCTGGCAGAGTTATAGGCTGCAAATTTCGAATCCTCTCCCCTCTCCCCCGCCTTTTTATAGACGAAACATTTTCGAGCGGATCGCGATTTTGACCATTTCCATGTCTAGTAAAGAAGAAATTCTTCTATATCCTTTGTGGTATTTAACTTAAAGTGAAAAAAAGTATGATTACTTACAGAATTATAGGTTCTCATGGGAATGTATAAGAAATTTTGACAATTTGAAGTGAATAAACTTACCACAGATGCCGTGTAGTAAGGTGCCTTATTATCTCCAAATGCTGTTTACGGAAATGTCTAAGATACCTCCAAAATAGTCGGTCAGGCACCACTTTTATGCAGATTGTGTTTTATTTCGAGTTAATTGATCCCTTGAGCATAAAAATTTCCCCGAGTGTTTGAAAAGTTATGCACCTCCGTACCATAATGTACGGAGAATGTGTCACTCTTTTAAAAGTGCGATTTTCATTAAGTCGGTCACATTTTCGTCTTCATTGTAGCTTTTTTCAACTGCACGAAATAAAAAAAACTTGATTCATCAGAGAAAACCAGTTCATCCTATTAATTAACTGATAATGTTTTTAAATTTTGGTCAACTAAAGTATTGTTTTTTCTAATTCTTTTCCTTAATGATGGCTTTTTTCGCAGATCTTCCGTTCTTTAACCCGCTTTGTTTAATTGTTCCCGCATTGTTTTTGAAGAAAGTATTTTACTATACACATTTTAAAAATCTTTTTTAAGTTCTGAACATGATACAAATCGATTTTTTAAACATTCGCGTTTTAACTTGCGGTTATCTTGCTTGGATGAGCAACATGACAGCGTAAAGCCAAATTCCCAGTTTAAACGGCCAAAAAAATTTATATTTTACTAAAATTCATTTTACCAATATTTCGTTAGCATTTAATTATTTTGCCATCTCACGTATTAAAACATTTTTTGATTTTCATTTAAAAATTAATACTTTTTGTGGCATCGTTAACTGCCTTATTCTTACCATTTTTGAAATAAATTCTAAAATTACAATTTTCCTGACAATTGCATTTTGTTTTTAACACTAGACCCAAAGCTAAAGTGTATGTGGAGGACAACATAGTAAAATCTGTTCGAAAATTTGCTTTTTAAACGATAAAATTGGCGGTTGTAGAAGGCGAAAAGGAAAACATCCAAGTGCGGCTTTTTTTTTTGTCGCTTAGTGTATTTTATATAACAATAATTGAATGATTATTTATTTATTTTTAAAGTAAAACCTTCATATTATTAATGCTATTTAAAAATAGTTTAAAATGTCTTAGGTATTTAGAAATAAAAAGATAACTTTAAAAATTATACATAGAGATAGCAACAGCATTTGATTTTAATCTTTAATTACATGTCTCAAAGAAACAAAGAAAGAAAGAAAATAAAACAAAAATAATATTTCAAAAAAGATTTATTAATCCATAACATAGCATTTAAATTAGAAAAATGTTCATTGCAAATATATATATATTTCAATTTGTGTATAATATTACTTGTTTGAATGTTCGAGATGAAAATTACGTAATATACATAAGAATTAAATATCGAAAATATCATAAACTATGCGAAACAATTAATACTTTATTTAAAAAAAAAAAAAAAAAAAAAAAAAAAAAAACTGATTGTTTTTACATACATTTACAAATAATTTCTTCACAGAGTTGCTTTTCTTTTATAAGGTTGCCACAATAATAGAAAATGATTCATATAGGGAAATAAAGAAAACCATTTTTCCCCCTCTTAACTAATATTTATAAATTACTAATAAAATTCACATAAGTAATATAATTACAAAAGTGAAAGTAAAAATATATGTTTAATTTCGAATTTTTTATTCACATTCTCAATAAGAAATTTTTAAAAAACTTTGATGATTTTTGATTCACTTTCCAATAAAATATCATATTAATGCTATATTATTGGATTCACTTATTATTTATATATATGACGGGACTGCATGGATATCCTCGTATCTGGGACAGTCGATGATGGGTCGCGCCAGCGTGCCACCTGTCTTATTATTTATATAAATTTACATACGTTAATTTACATTTGTTCAAAGTAATCGAAAATCTAAAAAAAAAAAAAAAAAAAAAAGAAAAGAAAGAAAGAAAGAAAATAAACAATTTTAAAATAACATTTGGCATTAGTAATATCATTTACAAATATACCGTTAATTTCATACTGAATTAAAAATAGTGGAAATATTTCATATTTTTCAACTGTTCACACTGTATACATATATAATATGTATAGATATGTGCGTGTGTCTGATATGAACTAAAAATTATGTAAAACAAGGGCAAAATCCAAACAAATATAATTCAGATAGCAGTAATAAGGAGCAGAGGCCACCACGGCTTAAGAATATATATATATATATATATATATATATATATATATATATATGTATATTTAGGAAAATACATCAGAATAAAAAAATAATAATAATAATAATAAAAGATTTATTTATTTCTATAACCAAGTAAAGAAGTAAGCAATATCTAAAAGAGTTACACATGCTTAGAGAGCTGGTATTATTATTTAAAACAAAATAAAACATTCAATTAAAAAAATCATAAACAAACTGATATAAGTAAATAATGATCTTTCATCTGTAATATGAGAGTCTTTCTGATCAACAAAAGTTTCTAATTCATAATATTTTAATGCTGAAAGTATCATTGAATAGCATAAAAAATAAATTTATAAAATCTTTGTTAATTATTAATCATTATAATACTCCATAAAAATATTCATAATACACAAAATATAATATTTATCTAATACTATCAAATATATAATTTAATATATTAAATGAGTTATGTTTTCAATTTTTTAAGTTTTCTCTGATCTTTTTCACGCAGGATATTATCATTACACTGTTTAACATAATTATTTAAACAAACGTCAGAAAATATTTCTACTATTTTATGCACTAGAGGATAAATGTTTGTTTGACATTTAGAACAGTTTGCTGTTGGAATAATATTAGACATCTCTATACCTAGCATTGAAATTTTAACGATTACTGAAAACTGATTATGACACTTTTATCTTTTGATATAATCATTCTGAAAAATCAAAACGCATACTTAATACATATACAACAAAAGCAGTTGGAAAATATAAACCACCACGATCTAATTTTTTAATATAACTATATTCTTCACTGTCAATTTCAGAGCTTATAAAATCATTCAACATAAATATTTCCTTGCAAATTTCACAATCTAAATTTAATTTTCTTACATAGTAGCCACCAATGAATACAAGGACTTTAATATTTTCTGAAAGGCATTCAATATCTGTATTTTCCAAAATTGACTCATAAGCTGATATATCAACATCCTCTATAATTACATCAGGTGTATGAGCAGATATAAAATCTTTAATGCTAATTTCTCCATGTGAATCAGAATGAAATTTTAAATTGCTTTTAATTCTTAATTTTTTTTCTGCTTCAAGAACCTGCTGGACTGATATATAATAGTTTGAACCTGACATTTGCCTATATTGACTAAATCTGCCTTCTAAATTGTCGGTTTGAAATTTTCCTGTCAATACATATTTAGCTTTTAGATCAATCAAAATGTATTTTATTAATTCTATTAATGCATTAGTAGTATGAGAAAGGGCAAAAAATGTTTCCGAGGACAATCCACCGTGCCTGGGCTTTTGCTTTAAATTTTTCCATGCAGTAATCCATTCTTTAAACATATTTAGGAAACTAAATCTGTCATCGTCAATTGATTTAAAGGGAACAGCTTCTTTCAAACGCAGATTAAAACCTTTTTCTGGATGCTTAATATTTACTATTTCCCACCACATATTTATTAAATCTATAAAATTTGCAGTTCATAAATACTGAGAATTATTTAGTTCGTTTGAAAATTATTTTAAAGAAACTGAATTAGTGTTATCAAAAATTTTTAGAGCTAAACCTACGTTTTGTTTTTCAATACGTTTGGATTAGGGAAATATAATATTTTATTAATTTGTGAAATCCAATTGTTTCTAATACTTTTAATTAAATGAACCATGTCGAATAATAAGAATAGTTTTTCAGATTCATTAAAAGGGTGACTGATACAACATTTTATTTCATCGTTTCCAGAAAATTTTACAAACATGTTTCTATTAATTCTATTGTTGTCCGAAATTATAGAAATAACTCTAAAGCCTATATTTTCCATTAATAAAAGAACTTCTTTTGTCATGTTATAAAGATTTTCTGCATTTAATCTGTTAACTGGCACTAATGCTACAATTTCTTTGTTTTTGGAAAATAGAGAAGTGTACATAAATGCCTGTATTGTCGTTGCATCATTTAACGAGTTATCTGCAAACCCAATAAGTTTATTAGATTTATATGAGACACTTTGTTTGACATAAATTTCGTCAATTAATAAGTTAACAATTTTTTCATTACTTTTCAAATTTTCACATTTTGTTTTTAAAAATGCTTTATTTTTTATTGTTTTGATCCCAGGAACAACTTTTAAATTAGTAGATATTCTTTTTAAGTGTCTTAAAGAAGGCAAACACATTAATTTAGATTCATATAAATACAAATAGCAAGAAGTTAATTTCATATAAATACAATATGAAAATATAATTAAATTACTACTATAATTTCTGCCATGTGCAGATTTGTTTGACAATACCATTTGTTCTAATATAAAAGATAACATATCAGAATTTTCACTGTCAGAATTTTCAGCTAATAATAATTCCCAATGCTCAACAGCTTTAGAATGATGATCTATTTTTTCTTCTTTTAATTCATCAATATCATAATTTTTAACATAAGTTAATATATTTTCTACCTCCCCCCAACATGTTAAAGTGTCATTATACAGAATATCATTACACTTAGTAGTAATCAGTTTCTTACTTTCATATACACTGACTTTCAGTTCTTCATTAATTTGAATGGATTTCGTAATCTGTATACTCTTCTCACATTTTAAATATAAAAAGTGAATGCATTTTTCCCAACTATGAGTACTTATATTGTTATTCTTCAGAAATTCGCCAATACGGTTATTTTCTCTTTGCATTTCTTCTTTTATGTCAGAAAGTGAAAGTATTTTATCTTGTTCCAAAAACTCATCTAAAATGTTGTTGTCGAGTTTTTCCATCTTCTTTTTCCTTTCTATAGTCACCTCTTTTACTGAAACATTTTTGTTTAGATAACTTGGACAGCCTAGAAATATTGTAGGGAACGCAGTATCGGACAGTTTGGGATATTTTCTCGGATATTTTTTTACAGTTCCATCTTCAGATGTAATAGTATCTTCTAAAATAATACAATCGTCAGCAAAGTGTTTCTGATAGACGACGCTGTCTTTATTTCGTGTAAAATCCCGTGGAATTGATTGCAGCCATTTCTTTTTTAAATCCTCATCCTTCGGAAATCTGAAAGATGTTACATATTTCTCTCCAGGTTTATTTGATTTGCAGTTAGGAACGCAACAATATCTTCCCATTTCTAGCTATTTATTGCAAAAAAAGTGTATCCATTAGATCGAAGAAATAAATACTTTTATAGTAATCACAAATCCAATCCAGAAATACAGTCGGCTGCAAAATTATTCGAGCACTAGCCAATAATTCCTATATTTAAAAAGTACACTTAAGACTGTTTTGCTAAGTAAATCCTTGTCGAATCATGTTCTTAGACTGATTAAGAACATGACTCGACAAGGATTTATTTAAAAAAGCTGTATTAAGTGTACTTTTTTTTGGCAAGGATTATTGCTAGTGCTCGAATAATTTTACAGCCGACTGTATAACAGAATAAAATCATAGAAGTAAACATATACATTGTCGGAGCAGGTGTGCAAGAGTGCAAGTAAAATCTGGTCGAACAGCTTTGGGTGAATTTCAAACTTTCCCTCCTTTGATCACGTGACACCTCCTTGTTTCCCCAGCTGTCTTAGCCCGGTGATTAAAAAAGCCCTGTTGAAACACAGCCAGATTTGTGATTGTTTATCTATTTGCGATCACAATGTTTCAGTCTGGATGTAACGGATAAACATACAATGGTTAGTTGGTTGGATGCTGGGTTTAACGTTGCACTAATATTACGATATGAACATAGACACAATAAAAATAAGACGAGCGATTGCGTAAGCTGGGGAGCTCGAGAAACTTACAGCCGTTGACAATAGGGTCGTTGAAGTCAAATTTTGGTTACCGAAGAATATACGGGAGTGTCCTATCTGTATAATAATATGTAAGGTCAGTATACCCTAGAGTTTATTCCCAGACCGTCGCAAATAGCTCTCTACGTAGCTCTAGTGCGACGTTAAAAGAAACTCAGCATACTCCTCGAATTTCAGAATCACAAAACTCACCTATATTTTAGTTACAAATTCAGTGCTAAATAGTTTTTATAATTTTACTGCATAAAACGAGCTATTGAATCTGTAAAATATTAATAAAATAGCAATGGATTGAAATAGTGTGTACAGTCGGCAACAAAAGTATCCGAGCAATAGCAATAATCCCTGTCTAAAAAAATGCACTTCATACTGCTTTGTTAAATAAATCCTTGTCGAGTCATGTTCTTAGTCAGTCTAAGAATATGATTCGACAAGGATTTATTTAACAAAACAGCTTTAAGTGTATTTTTTTTACATCGGAATTATTAGCTAGTGCTTCGATAATTTTGCTGCCGACTGTAAACATAAAACTTCTTATACTGCAAACTTTTGCTAAGGATCCATGCGGACATTATCAATTTCGTGAGACACAATTAACAAATTAAAAGATTGAACTCTCATGACAATTTTTCCCAGTTGATTAGAAAAAATAGGTTTCTCACTGTTAATCCTGCTGTTTGAAATCCTAAAAGTCTGGTGGAACCGGTGAAGCCTTTCAGACTCAGGGCCAGACTACTGGCACATGGGGCACTGGCACTAGCCCTCTAAATTTTAAGTGTTTCACCTTCAAAAGCTATAAAGTACAGTCGGTAACAAAAGTGTCCGAACACTAGCAAAAATTCCTATGTAAAATAAATACACTTCATACGGTTTTGTTAAATAAATTCTTATCGAATCATGTCTTACACTGACTAAAAACAGGATTCGACAAGGATTTATTTAACAAAACCGTATGTACTTTTTTTACATAGAAATTTTTGCTAGTGTTCGGACACTTTTGCTACCGACTGTTATTTACAATCGGTAGCGTAAGTATCCGAACATTAGCAAAAATTCCTATGTAAGAAAAGTAGAGATAATACTGCTTTGTTAAATAAATCCTTGTCGAATCATGTGCTTAGTCAGTCTAAGAACATGATTCGACAAGGATTTATTTAACAAAACAGTATTAATTCTACTTTTTTCATATAGGAATTTTTGCTAGTGTTCGGATACTTTTGTTACCGACTACACACATATATATATATATATATAAAGGTGAATTGACTGATAAAAACTGAGAAAATAGAAGGTATAACGGAAGGAGAAAATTAAAACATGCGATACACAACATAAATTGATTCATGTGGATGAAAAAATATAGATGGTTGTTTATTTGGTTTTTAGAGCTCTGTAGAAGAAAGTTTCAGAGCTCTGCCCCTATAAAAACAGGCTAAGGTTGAGGTTGAAGTTGAGTGGATTTTACGTCGCATTAATGCTACACTATGGGCAATTTGGGACTCACCCTTAAGGGTGGTCTGGAGACATGCCATCACAATTTTGATCTTCCACGGAAAGGATGACTTCCCCACTTCTGTAAAAACAAGCCGACTCACATCGAAAATGCTTCCATACCGGGGCTGAAATTTTCCATATATATATATATATTAAATAATGCCGGTCAAAATCTATTTCGTGAATACTTTGAATAATTAATAGGTGAACCCGGCCCGATTGGGAAAATTGTGGTGGGACCCTTAGGTTTTCATCTAACTGCCACCAAGTTGGAGAAATAATAAAAATGCCTAATATATACTTCCTTTAAAAATGCATATGAGAGAACAGACCAAACAGATGCAAACTGTATTTTAATGTAAAATTATCTGAATGTCAACACAATGTGTTGTATTTACATGACATGAAATATGCTGATTGGTGAAAAGTCTGATTATCTTTTTAAAAATAAAAGCCCAAGTTTCCCGACATTAATGCTAAAAATGATGTCATCGTCGAAACAATGTATTAGAATATTGAAAGTAAAATTTTATCCATGCTTCCATTTCAATTGAATAAAATTACGAAAAAGAATAACTTTATGGAAAAACTTCACCACAATAGCTTTTTCGTCAGGGTAAAAAATGAAAAATTAAATATGTAAAATTAAACTATATCATGAGAAATTAATAATATAAATAAATAAATAGACAAATAGTTATAAAATTTGAGTTGAAGGAATACGATGTCCTTTTTAATTTCTTGTAGATGTTCGGACTTCAAAACGTATAGATATCCTAATGTAAAATATGAAATTGTTATTTTAAATATCATTTAAACACCAATGTTTAATAATTTGAACTGGCAAGGAGAAAGGAAATTGGAATTACGTGTGTAAAAATCGTGCGCAAGGCGGGCGCAAACAGACTACAATAATCTAATATTGGACTATAGTAATCTAAGATTGCGGTCACGAAGTATAATGATTTGATTGCTAGTCACACTACAGCGCAATAAGTAAAAGTATAATGTAGAATAAATAAAGGGCGTTAATTCAATAAATCTAAAATTAAGACAAAATAAAATCAGATTATTAATGCTAATGTACAGTCGGTAACAAAAGTGTCCGAATACTTGCAAAATTCCTATGCAAAAAGGTACATTTCGTACGGTTTTGTTAAATAAATCCTTGTCGAATCCTCTTCTTAGTCAGTCTAAGAACATGATTCGATAAGGATTTATTTATTTAACAGAACCGTATGAAGTGTACTTTTTTACATAGGAATTTTTTCTAGTGTTCCGACACTTTTGTTACCGACTGTATGTTCGATTTTACACGGAAAATCGGAAAATACTTGTAATCTAGCAATAACTCTGTAAACTGTAACAAAACTTTTGTAGAAAAAAGAAAAATAATAAAAATAAAATAAAAATTATAAATAGCCCAGCCAAATCACACTTTTCGTTTCAACATTAATTTGTAAAAAACTGGTTTGCGACGATTTCTGAAAGGAGATAAAAGGGGAGACAAAATAAAGAAAGAAAGAAAGAAAGAAAGAAAAATTTTGGCACTTTTTCAGTTTTTGCCTCATACACTATCTATCAATAAGTATTTGGACGGGTGGAGGTCGATTCCCTCGATGTATGATATATTGACAGAAAAAATGGGTCGTTTCCCCTCACCCTTTTTTCGAAGGCACAGGTCGTTTGCCCTGATCCCCCCTTCCTGTGTCCATGTTTAAAATAAAATTTTTGTTTGTAATAATTTGCGATAAAAATTTCAAAACTAGGTTGAAGAGGAAAAAAAAGAAATCTTTCAAGTGTGTTTCTTTCTTTCTTTTTGTTTATTAATTATCACAATAAATAATTATTTATAACCAACTGGTGGTGAAAGAAAAGAGAAATTTAATATATATATAATTTATCATTACTGTGACCAAACATAAGGAAAGAAAGTTTGGGTTAATCAATAAACATTTACATACAGAAGTATAGCCTTTTACAAGGCAGAAGATATCGAAAAAGTTAATAATTTGTATCTGCTATATTGATTTATGAGCTATGTGTAAAAATACAAACAAACTGTAGCAGAAAAACGACAACAACAATAATAATAATAATAATTACTAGAAGAAGAATGAGGAGCAGAGTCCACCACAGACAAGTAGAGACGGTTAAACCAGTTTGATGGGCGCTTAACCTTCTTCAAAATCTCTGAAAGACTTTATTGTAGTTAAAATGAAGATAACAATTACTGTAAATTAAAAAATAATTAACAAGTGAAAATTGAAACTTAACAAGATAGCTTTGAAAAATGTAATTAATTTACATAGTAATTTTATGACCATAATGCAGGATTTTTTTTTTTTTTTTTTTTTTTTTTTTTTTTTTTTTTTTTTGAGGGGGGGGGGGGGGTAAATGAGATTAGAGACAATTATATAGGATATAAACAATTGTGTTAGACAATATTTTATATTATGTTATTGAAAGACGCTCGTTAAAATGAATTTTAATTTGGTATAATAATTTAACTATTATCTTAAACACCTTCATCAACTTTACTTTTTGAAAAATACAATTATTGTGATGATAATTTAAACTTGTTACGCATTAAATAAAGTTATAGCCCTCATATTAAGGCTAAAATAGTTATTTAAATCCTTAAATGTTATATAGTAGTGTTAATAATTTGTAAAAAAAAATTGTTACAATATACTTCAGTTGAAATAACTTTGCAGTATGAAATACATAGGATCAAAAATAAGGAAATAATTGAAGTACAGTAATTTTTTTTTCTTTCATTATATATATATATATATATATATAGCCGTAGGGGGCCACTGCTCCTTCTTCTACTTATCATTTATTTATGTCTGCTATACTTGTTTCATATTTGTTATGTATGATCTTATACATCAGGCTCCCCAAAAAGTTCATTAACTTTTCAATATCTATTGCTTTATATAAAGTTTCATTTCCATGTATAATTGTTTAATGATTAAAGTATGAGTATACGGATTAATTCATATTTCATTTGAATCCTGGATATATATTTTTAAATTCATAGATAATTTTGGCCACAGTTTATTTGTTTTTCTTGCATTCTACAGTTATAATGCATCATAAATAGGCATATATTTTTTATTAATGGGGGTGATGGGTGGGGCATAAAAAATTATTTTGTTTTTATTATTTTAGGTTTATAGAAATCTAGGAAAATAATTATATACGGGTTTTCACTATGTATTACGCATTTAATTTTCACAAGCCTTCCAGTTTTTTTTAACGTTGGTTAATTTATACTCTGTTTATTAATGTTAATTGTTTAATTAACAAAAAAGTATTCCCTATTTTTATTAAATATTAAATGAAAGTTTTAAAAATACATTTATTCTGTGTCCATAAATACCAAAGTCTTACAACTTCCAATTGCGTTTGACATATCTGACATTAACTTTACAAAAGTGAACTGTAATGAAAAATTTCTGCATTATATAAGAATAATAAAGGCACGCGTTTTAGAAGAAAATTCTTTTTCATCAGGCAAGAAATGCGTACTATTTATTCTATAAAGAAGCACAGGAAATCATACTCCGTATTTTATCTCATAAAGGTAAAACGCATTTCTTTCCTAACAAAGGAATATTTTGTTCTTCCGAAATACGTTGTCTTTTTTTATCGTTTATGGCGCATTCAAAAAGTTTTTTGTTTTGATTTGTGACTCTGCACTTATTTTATACTATGTGCTTGTCATACCTTTTACATCTTTGAAAATAAAGAAAATATTTCATGTGCACAAATTCAAAATTTACCAAAATCTGTACTTTCATTGTATTATTATTGTTGTTAATTTTATTCCCTTGAGCAATACTAGTTTAAACAGCAATAATAAGGCAGCATGGTTGTTCCCAAATTTATATATAATTAGTAATATTATAACTCTAAAAGAAGCTTTTAGACAAACCAGAAATTTTCATATCTCTGATTTAAAATGTGTGCTTGGTTACGACTGTTAAATGTACTAGTAATTTATTTTTTTATTCGAAACCTAATTTTTGTGTTAAAATTTAAAGTTCTTGCTTTTTAAGTTTAACTTTTTATTTAAAATTGTAGAATGAAAATAAACTTTTATTATTATTATTATTATTATTATTATTAAAAAAAAAAAAATGCAGAATTTAGAAAAAAAAAATAGTTCATGAAAATGGAAAACTTAATTAAAGGTGTCATAATTGTCAGTTTTAGCACTCGTGTTTCCTGTAGATAAATAGCTCTAATCCCTTTGAGAAGTGTATGGATATTTCTAGTCATCTTAAAAAAGAAATAGGGGGGAAGAGATGGGGAAAGATAATGTGGGGGAATTTACCAGCGCAATCGACCTGTAAGGGAAAAACCAAATTTCTCTCACCCCCTTTAAATCAGGGGAAACGACCAGGCCCCATTTGGACACTTTCGAATATTCTTTTTTTGTCCTGAAGACGAAAAAGGGACCAGTAAGAAATTAAACAAAAACCAAAATGTTTTGGCTTACCCTGTAAAAAATAATGCTTGAAATGCGTTTTGGCTGCAGCTTGTAATTATAAAGATTCTTTATCTGTGTAAATTTTTATGAGGCTACCACATATATTCATGGAGATATAACGGTTTCTTTAAAAAAATTAAAAATAAATAAAAAAATAAAGCCACTTTGTTAGCTATAACACTATTAGACCCAGTGCAAAGCCATTTTTAGGAAACATGGCATATTACATTAGGCATAGTTAGAAATGAATAGCAGTTAGAAATGAATTTTAATTTGGTATAATAATTTAACTATTATCTTAAACACCTTCATCAATAACTTTACTTTTTGAAAAATACAATTATTGTGATGATAATTTAAACTTGTTACGCATTAAATAAAGTTATAGCCCTCATATTAAGGCTAAAATAGTTATTTAAATCCTTAAATGTTATATAGTAGTGTTAATAATTTGTAAAAAAAATTGTTACAATATACTTCAGTTGAAATAACTTTGCAGTATGAAATACATAGGATCAAAAATAAGGAAATAATTGAAGTACAGTAATTTTTTTTTCTTTCATTATATATATATATATATATATATATATATATATATAGCCGTAGGGGGCCACTGCTCCTTCTTCTACTTATCATTTATTTATGTCTGCTATACTTGTTTCATATTTGTTATGTATGATCTTATACATCAGGCTCCCCAAAAAGTTCATTAACTTTTCAATATCTATTGCTTTATATAAAGTTTCATTTCCATGTATAATTGTTTAATGATTAAAGTATGAGTATACGGATTTATTCATATTTCATTTGAATCCTGGATATATATTTTTAAATTCATAGATAATTTTGGCCACAGTTTATTTGTTTTTCTTGCATTCTACAGTTATAATGCATCATAAATAGGCATATATTTTTTATTAATGGGGGTGATGGGTGGGGCATAAAAAATTATTTTGTTTTTATTATTTTAGGTTTATAGAAATCTAGGAAAATAATTATATCCGGGTTTTCACTATGTATTACGCATTTAATTTTCACAAGCCTTCCAGTTTTTTTTAACGTTGGTTAATTTATACTCTGTTTATTAATGTTAATTGTTTAATTAACAAAAAAGTATTCCCTATTTTTATTAAATATTAAATGAAAGTTTTAAAAATACATTTATTCTGTGTCCATAAATACCAAAGTCTTACAACTTCCAATTGCGTTTGACATATCTGACATTAACTTTACAAAAGTGAACTGTAATGAAAAATTTCTGCATTATATAAGAATAATAAAGGCACGCGTTTTAGAAGAAAATTCTTTTTCATCAGGCAAGAAATGCGTACTATTTATTCTATAAAGAAGCACAGGAAATCATACTCCGTATTTTATCTCATAAAGGTAAAACGCATTTCTTTCCTAACAAAGGAATATTTTGTTCTTCCGAAATACGTTGTCTTTTTTTATCGTTTATGGCGCATTCAAAAAGTTTTTTGTTTTGATTTGTGACTCTGCACTTATTTTATACTATGTGCTTGTCATACCTTTTATATCTTTGAAAATAAAGAAAATATTTCATGTGCACAAATTCAAAATTTACCAAAATCTGTACTTTCATTGTATTATTATTGTTGTTAATTTTATTCCCTTGAGCAATACTAGTTTAAACAGCAATAATAAGGCAGCATGGTTGTTCCCAAATTTATATATAATTAGTAATATTATAACTCTAAAAGAAGCTTTTAGACAAACCAGAAATTTTCATATCTCTGATTTAAAATGTGTGCTTGGTTACGACTGTTAAATGTACTAGTAATTTATTTTTTTATTCGAAACCTAATTTTTGTGTTAAAATTTAAAGTTCTTGCTTTTTAAGTTTAACTTTTTATTTAAAATTGGTGTATGAAAATAAACTTTTATTATTATTATTATTATTATTATTAAAAAAAAAAAAAAAATGCAGAATTTAGAAAAAAAAAAATAGTTCATGAAAATGGAAAACTTAATTAAAGGTGTCATAATTGTCAGTTTTAGCACTCGTGTTTCCTGTAGATAAATAGCTCTAATCCCTTTGAGAAGTGTATGGATATTTCTAGTCATCTTAAAAAAGAAATAGGGGGGAAGAGATGGGGAAAGATAATGTGGGGGAATTTACCAGCGCAATCGACCTGTAAGGGAAAAACCAAATTTCTCTCACCCCCTTTAAATCAGGGGAAACGACCAGGCCCCATTTGGACACTTTCGAATATTCTTTTTTTGTCCTGAAGACGAAAAAGGGACCAGTAAGAAATTAAACAAAAACCAAAATGTTTTGGCTTACCCTGTAAAAAATAATGCTTGAAATGCGTTTTGGCTGCAGCTTGTAATTATAAAGATTCTTTATCTGTGTAAATTTTTATGAGGCTACCACATATATTCATGGAGATATAACGGTTTCTTTAAAAAAATTAAAAAAAAAAAGCCACTTTGTTAGCTTTAACACTATTAGACCCAGTGCAAAGCCATTTTTAGGAAACATGGCATATTACATTAGGCATAGCATACTGCAATAAGAATGCCAAAATATTAAATATCTTACAAAATATTGAATATTGGAAATTTCAGCACTTCGGTGTTAAACTCAATTCAAATTTTGCTATTTCCAAACCACCTTCATTTCTTCAGTTAATTGCTCCTGATGAAAAAGCTTTCAAAAATTCTCGTCTCACTGACTAACAGAAAAAAAATCTTCGACATTTAATCCTTAACAATGCCAACTTCAATTCTAAAATTTTAAATCTAATCTCTCCCCCCCTCTGCAGAAAAAAATGATTGAGTGAATTAAAATCTAATGAAAGTATCATCATCACAAAAGCTAATAAAGGTGGTCAGATTGTTATTTTAGACAAGAAACCTCATATCGATAGTGTAACCAAATTCATTGAAAATGGCCCATATATTCCTGTATCCCGTGACCCCTCTTCTTAAGAATTAACTAAAATTAAATCTGCTGTAAAATCTTGCCCCTTGTTGTTGAACTCAACTAAATCTCATCTTATCCTTTCTATAGCTAACTGGGCCAGATTTTATGCTATACTAAAAGTCCACAAACCCAATATACCATTTCGTCCCATAGTCTCAAATATCTGTACTTCTTCCTATCGTTTAGGTAAATTTCTCACTATAATTTTTGTTCCCCTTCCTTCTGCAAATATCTATACTGTAAAGAACTCCATTAAATTCGCAAAAAAATATTCAAAACTGCCCTCACACTAATCTTACTACGGTTTCTTTTGATGTCAAATCCATTTTCACTAATGTTCCAATAAGTGATGCCCTCTGTGCTATAGAGTTTGTTGCACTATTTTTGTAGAAACGAATTGATGATATTAGCACTTTTTGACGATGCTTAAATTTCTTATATTATTATGAAGCAATACACTGGTAAAATAGTGATAAAGGATCAAAGTCGTTGAGGTGGTTGGCCGTGAACATTGCACTGTTCACAATGACCCAAGATTCGTTGATGACGTTAAAATGTTTTATTTATCTTCAACTTCGTAACAATAATGCTTATAATTAAATAATTCAACACTATTGAGATACATCAGAAATATCCATTTGAAAAGAATCAAGATGGTGTTCGTTTTCTAATACAATGGATGAATGCATGAAAATGAACGGAATGGACACGGGGAGAGAAGCAATCAAAAGGAACGTCTTTACAGCATCAGAGAAGAGGCAGAAGGGATGAAATTGTTGGCTGGATACATTACACAAAACCACAGTATTTTGATGCCAAGAACAACACCCAACTTTTTCAGTTACAGCTAATTTAGTATAACTTTTTAAAATATATTGGCGATTGATTTCTTAGCCAAAAAAACCGTTATCACTTCGTGAGAACTCAAGCGAACTAACCTTAAATCTTAACCACAAGAATTCATCGTTAAATTCTTATTTACAGACTTTAGTCGAAAAAGAATACGTTATTTCTATTTTAAGCAGCATATGTGCGCTCTGTTCAATGTTCAAAAATGACATCAGGAAACATTTTATTCTGTTTTATTTAATTGAGATGAAACGAATTGTCCTCCACAGAATTAAGCGATTGAAACCTCATTTCTTACTTTTATTATTATTATTATTATCATTTTTTTAATGAAAGGAATAGAATGAATTGCTCTTTTTCGAAGATTCGAGACCGCATACATTAACTCTCTTTTTATAAAGATAGAAAATGAATTGGAAAAGGAATTAAATTTATCAGAAATGTAATACATAATTCAGAATATGTAATTTTCGATATCACATATTTCTCCCCTTCGTGTGAAAAAACAAAAGAGAGTTGTTGCTCAGGGTTATCATAGACAACGTATATTCTACATATAGAACAGAAAAATTATATACAGGGTGGCCATAATTAAACTGCAAGTGTTCAAGGGATGCTGGAGAGAAAACTACTGGGAATATTCCAGTGAAATTTCGTATCTACACGTTTCAGAACATGCGCAAATCAAATATGAAAAAAAATCGCCATTTCACCCGATAGATGGCGCTGTACCGTATTTCAACGCTCACCGGTGGCATATACAACTTCCAAGACCGATAGACAGAGCATAATGACATTCTAAGAGGCATATAAACAATATAAAACATCACTTACAGTTCATCAAAATTCCATACAATTCACCTCAGTAATTAAATTTTTACAGTATCATGTAATCAAAAATTAACGTAAATTAAGATCACAAATTAAACAATCCATAATTTTTTATAAACTGTAAGTGATGTTTTATATTGTTTATATGCCTCTTAGAATGTCATTATGCTCTGTCTATCGGTTTTGGAAGTTGTATATGCCACCGGTGAGCGTTCAAATACGGTACAGCGCCACCTATCGGGTGAAAAATAGCGATTTTTTTTTTTTATCTTTGATTTGCGCATGTTCTGAAACGTGTAGATACGAAATTTCACTGGAATATTCCCAGTAGTTTTCTCTCCAGCACCCCTTGAACACTTGCAGTTTAATTATGGCCACCCTGTATATGTATAAGATATCCAAAGAAATATATATGTAAACAGTTGTACAACTTTGTATGAAATATATAGAGTAGCTACCATTACAATTCTCTTTTTTTTTTTTCATATGTGCACATTTTCACTCATGTCCATGAGAATATTCTCCAGTCATATCAGTTTTTTTTTTTAAATATATGCTTCATAGTCCACTGCATATACGATTTGTTGATATATCTATATGATTCACTGACGGTCACAACAAAGAAGCAGTAATATTGGATAACATGTACTTTTCTAACTATCTCTTCTGCTAGATTCATATAATTATACTTTGTTTGCAAACATAATAGTACTTTGTGCAAATAGTATTCATATTACAATAGAAAATAATATATATAAATGCAAAAACGAAATATAAAGAAGCAAAATTATCTAACTAAATATACAATACACCAAATGATGTGTAAGAAACATCAGAAAAAATTTATCAGAATAAAAATATGAAAAATATGATGTGTGAATAACACCATAAAATATAAGCAAAAATGTGTTTTGGCCAATTCCAGCCAGGAAAGCTGTTCAATTGTGTTAGGCATCCACCGTAACACAAACAACCCACCTTACTCTTAAGTGAATCACAAGTATATGACTCAGGCTTAGAACCTTCGTCCTAGATGAATAGGGCATGTAAAAAACAGCTCCACCACGTCATTAAGAAAAATGCACGATCGGGACCACCTCAAAAACAGGGACGGGAGATTTTCAAATGAATAAATAGAGAATTACTAGTTTAATAGCATATTAGTATTCCCAAAATTGGATGCTCTCAATTGAGTTGATGATTCTCGGGGAAATAATTTTGAACGAATCATCTTCTCAAGGAGGAATAATTATTTCCAAAAAAATTAAAAAAAAGTGTAGATTCAATGATTTGATATCTACAAAAATTATTAAAAAGTCATTCCAAGAAAATTGAGAGCATAAAAAAGTCACGATCGGTAATATTCACACATTGACACATTCATGGAAATACATGTTGCTAGCATTGCAAAAAGTTCAAATTATTCAAAAATGTGAAATTTTTAAATTTTAAATGATATCATTACATTATGTGTTCAATGAAATGTCATAAAATATTATGCCTTTTTTTTTTTTTTTTTTTTTTTTTATTGAACTTATTTATTTATTTATGAATACTAAACAATGTGTAATTTAAGTTTTTGACAAGTGTCTAAGATGCAAATGCGTGTAAATTGTAATTCTTATGTTTTTAAATAAATGTTAATATAACGTAAGAGCATATTTAATTATTTATTATTATTATTATATATATATTTTTATAACCTTGTTATAGCATTTTTTTTTAAATGCGACAAACATATCGATTTGAATAAAGAATATGCAACATTCTAGAGCAATATTGTTATGCCAATTGCACCCCTGAACATGCAAAAAGTGGGCCCGCCAATAATGGCATGGAACGATGCAACAAGCACAACAAAGTTCCCTTGGCCACCGGGAATTGCAGCAAAACATTTACATATTCCTTTATATATATATATATATATATATATATACAAGAAACACTGTTAAGAATATCTTTTAAGAAACTGATTTATTGATTGAAAATTAAAAATTTCAAATGATAAATACAGTAGACTCCCGATTATCGGCGGTCGGATTATCCGCTTTGTGGATTATCCGCGGTCCTTCAGGGCCTGAATTTAAAAGGGAATTTAAAAATACAGAACAAACTTATTACAAAAAAAGATCAAAGAGAGTAATGACCTTCAAGACTTTTGGAGATATTACACGATTCTTGACAGTATTTATGGCATACACACTGCTTGGGAGACAGTTAAACAGTCTACATTGGTAAGGTCTTGGAGAAAAATTTTACCAAATGTGGAAAATACTTTGGTAGAGTTTATAGAGGAGGAAGAAATTTCTGCTCACGATTTGGCAAATTTAACTAAATCTGTTACTGGAAAAGAAAAAGTCAATGAAGGAAACGCTTAAGAGAAGATTAATTGTGACGCCAATGATCCAGGTATTGAACACCTTACAGATGAACAAATTGTGGGCCAAGCATTAGACCCAGTTTTAGAAGATAGTGAAGAAGAAAAGGAAGAAGGAGATAAAACTTAGCAGAGGATGAGCCACGACGCAGCCCTAGCACATGCAGATGGACTTATAAAATATCTCGAGGAACAGGACGATGTATCACTTTGTGACAAAATGCTGATAAAGAAACTGAAATCACAAATTAAGAAAAAGTGTTTTAGTCCAAAAAAACAAAAATGCTTGACCGATTTTTTTTGTTAAAAAATAGAGTAAAATGTAAGTAGAAATTTTTATTAGTGTGTTAAATTGTATATGTAGACTATGCTTAACTGTTAATTAAATAGTTTTGCTCAAAAGGCTTTATGTGTTGATTTATATCCCCTTTTTGACCATTTTGCTGATTATCCGCTGTTTCGATTATCCGCGGTTGTCTATTCCCCGTTCACCGCGGATAATCGGGAGTTTACTGTATTAAATAAACAAAGTGTAAAGGTCATTTATGAGTATATGATTTTTATGGCAATAAGTTTACCCCTGTAGTGGTAACTCATTCCTTTTTTTTTTAAATTAAGGATTTGCCTTATTTTTCCTTGGACGCAAATTATATGTGTGTGTAGATGTTGGAATAGCATTGAAATTATTTGGTGTGCATTTTTGTCTTGGACGTAGATTATATGAGTGTGTAGGTGTTGATATGTTTTGAAAAGTGTTTTGATCATTTGTAATACAGTTATCAACTAAATGTGTGTTTCTTGGTGGAGCTAGCAACATCAGGGTAGTTTATTCTTTTTATTGAAAATACAACTGGTGAATACTTTTTAAATACAGTCGGCTGCAAAATTATTCGAGCACTAGCCAATAATTCCTATATTTAAAAAGTACACTTAAGACTGTTTTGCTAAGTAAATCCTTGTCGAATCATGTTCTTAGACTGATTATGAACATGACTCGACAAGGCTTTATTTAACAAAGCTGCATTAAGTGTACTATTTTTTGGCAAGGATTATTGCTAGTGCTCGAATAATTTTGCAACCGACTGTACAATAAAAGGACCATAATACTTAAGTCTAAATCTGTCAGTAGATTTTAAATATACTTTACATTTTTCAAAAATGTGTCTTAACTTTGTTTTTCTTTGATAATAGTTATAGCTTCTTTCTTGAGACATTTGAATATTATTGTAAGCTTTATGATAAATTTTATCAAGGCCATGCATTAGTTTAAGAACATCAACATTTCTGTCAAGGAATGGTTGGTTGCACTGAGAATCATGTGTATCAAAAATTAATGATAATTCTCTACCAAAATGTAGGAAATTTGGTGAAAATTGTGTAGAGGAATGATTTGATCCATTATACAAAGATTTATGAATATTGATAGCATTTGCAAATGTGTGTCCTTCTTGTAGGAGTGTTTTTATGGAATATTTTATGCTTTTGTTTATTCTTTCAGAGATAACGTTGCTTTGTGGATGAGCAACAGAAGAGTGTAAAATTTTGATACCTAGTGTGTCGTTGAAATTGTTATAAACATGTGAAGTGAATTTGGGTCCAAGATCTGAAAGAATTACAGATGGACGACCATGTGTGGATATGTAAGAAAATAAACATTTAACAATTTTTTGTGCAGATGTATCCATTAAGGGATAAAGTTCTGCATGTCTTGAGAAATGGTCAATTACGGTCAATATGGATTGACCATTTTCGAAAGGACCTAACAAATCAGTAGATATAGTATGTCCAGGAAATTTTGGTGTGTAGGTTGGTTGTAAAGGTGCATTAAGTATACGATGATGTTTTGTTTGTAAACAACTTGTACAAGATGCAACAAAATTTAATGTGTCGTTGTATATTCCTCTCCAAAAAAGTCTAGATGATAAAAATTCGTAAGTTTTTGTGAATCCGAAGTGTGATAAATGAGAAATAGTTAATGCCTTAGCTTTTAATTTTTCTGGCACAACAATACAATAAGTATATGTGTCATTGCAAGTGCCATACTTTTTTATCATTAGAACTTTAGAATCAGGATGTATAAAAAAATTAGAAAACTTCTTAAATTATCCTTTTCTTAAAATTTCATTATATATTGGAGAAAATTTATCATCCTTTTTCTGTTCAAACACAAAAGTATTATTTGATACTTCCAGGAGGGGATCTTTATTGCCATTTTAGCCAGAAATAAGAAAGTTTAATTGATAATCATTTTTACCTTTTTCATAATTTTCATGACCATTTGTACTCACCTTATCTGGATCATTTTGAAAGACAGGAAGATTTTCTTCAAAATCAATCTTCGGATTAGTAGAAAGGTTTTCTTGGTTTTCATCTAAGTTACATCTGGACAAATAATCAGCTAAAATATTGCTAGAAACAGGTATATGTTAAAAAAAATAAGAATATTCAGAAAGGTCCATAAGCCATCTAGTGGTAATGCCTGCAGGATTTGTTGTTATCTTATATTTTTTTAAAGGTGCACTGTCCGAAAGAATTACAAAATTTCGATTATATAAATAGTATTTAAATGCAAGTACAGATCTATGTATGGCCATTAATTCTAGTTCCAATGAAGTATATTTTTGTTCAGAGGGTTTTAATGATTTTGAAAAACATGCAATGGGCAATAGTCTATCGCCAAATTTTTGCATAAGTACTCCTGAAATTGCAACTTTTGACGCGTCTGTATTCACAAAAAATTTCTTGTTCCAGTCTGGTAATCTAACAATAGGAGGTTTGAAAAATAATTGTTGCAATTTTTCAAAAATTTCTTGATGTTTCTGAGTTCACTTAAGGTGACTTTAGGTTTGGTTAAGTCAATTAATGGCTGGACGATTTGAGAAAAGGCTGGTAATAATGATTTACAATAAGTAGCAAGCCCTAAAAATCTTTTCACCTGTTTTTTAGTAGTGGGTACAGGAAATGAATTAATTTTAATAATATTAGCCTGCACTGGAGAAATTGTATGATTTTTAATGTGAAAACCTAAATAATCTACTTCTGTTTTGTGAAATGAACATTTGTTAGGAGTTAAAGTTAAATTGTACTTTTTTAAAACATCGAATACTTTCCTTAATTTAAACATTGTTTCTTCAAAAGAGTTAACCCCTAAAATTAAGTCATCTTGATAGGAATAGATTCCATCTTCCTGGATTTCATCTAAAAGACTGTCCATAAGTGATTGAAAAATAGAGCTAGCTGTTTTAAGACCAAAACATAAACGTTTATATTTATATGAACCAAACATCGATGTAAATGTAACATAATCTTGAAATTTTTCCGGTAAATCGATTTGATGATATGCTTGTTGAAAATCTAATGACGTAAAATATTTATATGATGATAAATTTGAAACAATAGTTTGAATTTTTGGTAAAGGGTAAGAAGAACCCTGAATTACCGTGTTTAGCATTCTTAGATCTAAAGCTATTCTGAATCTTTGTTTTCCTGAACCATCCGGTTTCTTTTTTACCAAAAGGATGGGACAGGCCCATTCGGAGCAACTACGCTCAATGATATTAGCATCTGCAAGTTCTTTAATTTGATTGAGAGCTTCGTTTTGCAGAGTTTGAGTTATTGGGAAAGGAAGATTTTTTATTGGAAAATCATTTGTGAGCTTTAAATTTGGAATAACTTTTTCAGTATGTCCTAAGGTTGCCAAAGATTTTGAAAAAACAGCAAAATTTTCGAATAGTAATTTTTGCAACTGCTCTTTTCTTCTTTGCATAAGTGATCAAGTTTAAAGTCAGCATGAGTTAAATCTGTTTTTCTTTTGTTTAAAATTTGTTCAGATGGTTGAATTAAATTGACAGAGTGTTCAGTTTTGTTTTTAAATTCTGTGTCATTGCCATCTTTCAAAATAATTTCACTTACATCAAAATTTTTGATTTGTTGAACCAAAGCAATTTTACCTATATTCATGTTTTTATTAAGATGAACACTCTTTTCAGAATTATTTGATACATAAATCTGGAAATTATAAATTTCTTTTATATGATTTTTCCTATTGTAACTTTTTTGGAAGTCCTTGAATGATATAAGGGAATCGTAAAAATTTATCTGTTTATCTTCATTTCCCTCAAAAATATATTCATTAGGATCAGGTTTTGATTTGGTGAAAACCTTAACTGCTTTTGTTTCATGTGGGTTGAGAATACATTTTTTTATGTGCATGGTCAGTATGATTGTGATTACAAGTACCATCATCCTCCTCATTACAAGAGTAAAATGGAATTGATGTATCATTTATTTTTAGTAAGTCATGAGCAAAATCAATTTGGATGTTATTATGTTTAATGAAATCAATTCCAAGAATTCCTTGGAAGGACGAGGATGAAGGGATATCAACAATATAAAATGTATGGTGAAAATTCTTTTGTTCAATTTTAAAAGATGCACTTATACATGATGAGAAATTAACCTCAGAATTAACAGTCTTAATTGTAATATTAGAACCTTTTCTTTTATATTTCAAAGATGTTTAAATTTGATTAAAGAATTTTTTTGAAAGTAGACTTAACGAACTGCCTGTGTCAATTAAAAAATTTACTTTTGACTGAGCCATCACTGCATTAATAAGTGGTAAGGAAGAAGCATTTTGATATACATTACAAATATATTTACTTCTTTGCTCCGTTTCTGTTTGAATAGCCACATTGTTTGAAATCGTAATGATAGAATTTGTTTGAGAGGCAACAGAATTAACTAGCCTACGATTTGTTAATTTTGGTATATCATTATTTAGTGTACAAAATACTGGTGATTGTAGAGATTGAGAAATATTCTCACCAGTAGGAATAAATCTATCTATAAGTTTAAATTCCCATCCTCTCTAAACTTTGTGTTGTCTCGAAAATTTGCTTCAGAATTTTGTCGGTGTGGTGAGAAAACAAGATCTTATTTTCTTAAATTTTGTCTTTTCCATCTGAAGCAATATTTAGCAGTATGTCCATATTTCTCACAAATTTGGCAAATTTTGGAATTGAATTTGTTTCACTTTGCCTATTTTGGAAGAAAGTTCTTTTATTTTTAAAGTGTGTTTGACTATCAGCAAATCTTTGCATTTTCGGAGAATATTTTCTTCTTTTGTTTTGCAATTGATAGTTCTGCTTATCATGATAGTCTTTTTTATTATCCTGTTTACATGATAAGCTGTTAACTTGTTCAGTCAAAAAATTGATTTTCTCCAAAATGATGTTCCTATTTGTGTCTGTGTTTTCTGTGTTTTTACTTTCCGAACACTATAGTGAGGAAAGTATTGTAATCATGTCAAAAATCCGAATATGAGATTTTGATGTTTCTATACGTTTCGAGGTCCAATCAGTTCGTTTTCACTATTTTTGCGATGATGTATGTATGTGTGTGTGTATGTATGTGTGTATGTCTGTGAGTGAACACGCTAGCGTCTAAGCGCTTTGTTCGAATAAGCTGAAAGTTGGTATGTATATTGTAAGTCACAATAGTACGAACCCTATAGATTTTGGTGAATCTAGCACTTATAGTTTTTTTACAGGGACACAAAGAAAAATTTTTTATCATTATGGCCTATGGGACCAAAATCTTAAAAGTGCGATAGCATCTAAACGCGTTATTCAATTGATAAAAAAAATTATACACATATTATGGATCACAGATACTCAATCTGTATAGATTTTGGAGAACGTAGCACTTATAGTTTTTTTACAGGGACACAAAGAAAAATTCTTTATCATTATGGCCTATGGGACCAAAATCTTAAAAGTGCGATAGCATCTAAACGCCTTATTCAATTGATAAAAAAAATTATACACATATTATGGATCACAGATTCTCAATCTGTATAGATTTTGGAGAATCTAGCACTTATAGTTTTTTTACAGGGACACAAAGAAAAATTCTTTATCATTATGGCCTATGGGGCAAAATTTTTAAAAGTGTGATAGCGTCTAAACGCCTTATTAATCTCAGCAAAAAATTTGTACAGATGTTATAGGTCACAGTTGCACCAACGGTATAGATTTTGGTGAATTTAGCACTTACAATTTTTTACAGGGATACAAAGAAAAATTCTTTGTCATTATAGCCTATGGGATCCAATTTTTAAAAGTGCGATAGCATCTAAACGCCTTATTCAATTGAGCTGAAAATTTATATGAATATTATAAAACACTGTTGCTCTAACTATAAGCATTTTGGTGAATCTAGCATTTATAGGTTTTTACAGGGACACAACGAAAAATTCTTTATCATTATTATCTATGGGCTCAAAGTTCAGTAGCGTTAAATAAAACATCGTGTAATATATGTAGAAATAATTACAAGATAAAAAGATCTTTTTATATACCATGTTTTTAAATTTTCTGTTCAATCATATAAACGCTACCGAAGGCAGCGGGAACCCGGAGCAATCGGATAAATTAAAAAAAAAAAAAAAATCATTGCTCTCGTGTTTTGAGCTATTATAAAAGTTTCAAATGTCTAGCTAGTCGGAAAGTTAGTGAAAAATCGATTGCAATCTTTGTACTGGTAACGCTGCCGAAGGCAGCAGGAACCCGAAACATTTGGTTACAAATATTTTAAAAATGCATTTTCACCGTATTCTGAACTATTCTGAAAGTTTCAAATGTCGAGCTAGTCAGGAAGTTAGTTAAATAAATTTTCTGTTGAATCATATAAACGCTGCTGAAGGCAGTAGGGACCTGAAACAGTTGACTAAAGCTATAAAAAAAATGTACTGTTACTGTATTCTGAGCTATCCTGAAAGTTTCAAATGTCTAGCTAGTCGAGAAGTTGGGGAAAAATCGATTGCAATCTTTGTACTGATAACGCTGCCGAAGGCAGCAGGAACCCGAAACATTTGGCTAAAGGTACTAAAAAAATGCATTTTAACCGTATTCTGAACTATTCTGAAAGTTTCAAATGTCTAGCTAGTCGGGAAGTTTGTTAAATAAATTTTCGTTCGAATCATATAAACGCTGCCGAAGGCAGTAGGGACCTGAAACAGTTGACTAAAAGTATAAAAAAAATGTATTGTCACTGTATTATGAGCTATCCTGAAGTTTTCAAATGTCTAGCTAGTCGAGAAGTTAGTGAAAAACCGATTACAAGCTTTGTACTGTTAACGCTGCCGAAGGCAGCAGAAACCCGGAGTAGTTGGTTAAAAATATTTAAAAAATGCATTTTCACTGTGTTCTGAACTATTCTGAAAGTTTACAATGTCTAGCTAGTCGGGAAGTTAGTTAAATAAATTTTCTGTTGAATCATATAAACGATGCCGAAGGCAGTGGGGACCTGAAACAGTTGACTAAAAGTATTTAAAAAATGTATTGTCACCGTGTTTTGAGCTATCCTGAAAGTTTCAAATGTCTAGCTAGTCGGAAAGTTAGGAAAAAATCGATTGCAATTCTTGTACTGATAACGCTGCCGAAGGCAGCAGGAACCCGAAACAGTTGGCTAAAGGTATTAAAAATATGCATTTTAACCTTATTCTGAACTATTCTGAAAGTTTCAAATGTCTAGCTAGTCGCAGTCGGGAAGTTAGTTAAATAAATTCTCTGCCGAATCATATAAACGCTGCCGAAGGCAGCGGAACTTGAAGCAGTTGACTAAAATTATTAGAAAAATGTATTGTCACCGTGTTGTGAACTGTCCTGAAAATTTCAAATATCTAGCTAGTCGGGAAGTTAGTTAAAAATCGATTGCAAGATTTGTCCCTGACAAACACACAAACACACAAGAATCGAAGTTAATAAAAACATGGTAAAATACTCAAACACTCTATTAGGGTTTTCTCTCTTTTGTTTGTTTAACAACTCCTCTTTCTTTACTTTATCTACAAAACTGTTAATTACTCAATGTTCGGAAAGTCGAGTGTAGTCACTCCAGATTTTTTGTCATATCCTCTGTCACATGAATTTCAAATAGTTTTTGTGCCCTATCAACAGCTTCTTTGTATTTATTAATACCTTCCTTTTGAAGCTTAATTCTAACGTTTGGTGGTATACACGAAATAAATTTAGAGAATTTTAGTGAATTTAGTGCTTCCGTGTCATAAATATCTGGAAATGCTTTTGATGCGACACAATTTAATCTGTGTGCAAAATGTTTTGGCGACTCAGATTTTATCATTGTGATGTTATTAAATGAATTAATGTTAAATGTTGATGACGGTAAAGAAAAGAAATTAGTAAATTCTTTTTCGATAAATTCGAGATCTGTCGCATTATATAAAATTTCATTTTCTAACATTAATTTTTGTGCAGGACCGATCAATTTACTTTTTAAAACCAAAATGATTTCTTTAGATTTTATACCACCAATTTCTGCATACGATCTTAACTGATCAAAAAAGAATTTAAGAAAATTTGGATCCCCATCAAAAGTTGGAATCATAATATTAGTGGCCATTATTACTAAATAATTTAATTACCAAAATGGAAAACTGAATACTATGTATATATACTATATATTGAATATGTACTATATATATATCTATATATCTATAAAAATTTCATTACCAAAAATAAAATTAAAAAAAAAAAAAAAGATTGCACAAAATATATTTTGGTTTGAATGCTTCCTTTTCAAAAATATATTAAATATATATATAAGATCTTAATATGTAAGATCAGTCATGACAGAAATTAGTTGTTATAAAAATATATGTTGTGCAATAAATGTAGAACCATCATAAATCACAAAATGTTCAACCTTAAAAAATTACCTTCAAAATTCTCAATATTTTAAATTTCTTTATATTTATACCATGACGTAGGATATAATCAACATATGTATGCAATCTATATATTTAAATATTTATTCACATCCAATTAATAGTGAGTAGTAATAATTAAAAAATGAGTAGTAAAATAATTAATTTACTAAAAAAAATTAGCTGAAATATATATAGCATAATTAAAAGATTTCATAAACTTCAATATTTAAGTAACTGCATGGGAGATAGAAATATTATATGATGAGCATTAATATTAGAATGTCCTGATTTTAATTTAATTTATATTTATTATTATTTTTATTTATAATTTATTTATATTTATTTTTTTTAAGCAAAATTTAAAAAAAAAAAAATAAATAAATAAACATCATTTAATTTAATAGCAATTTCATATAAAGAGCAAGAGAAGAATTAATGAATTTAAAGTGCAATAAAATTATAAACATATTATACAATTCATTCATTTATTTACCCCTTATTATTTTAAAATGAAGGCTGTTTACTTAAAAAAATATATCAAAATTACTTACTTGTGCAAGAAATCTCTGCAAAATATAATTAGTGACAAATATATATATATATATATTATTTTATACTTCTTATTGTAATATATTTATTTTATTTATTTTTATTTATTTATTTATTTTGTTGATGTTGAAATTTGTGCATAATATAGAAGATTCATGTAATTATTATCGATGAATTATGCAATATTAAGAAATCGGATACTGGAAAAAATCGTGCAGCTCAATGAAGGAACAGATCTTGAATGAAGAACAAAAATTCGACACTACGGCAATAAGTACGGCAAGGTGGTGCAGAGCAATTACGAGAAGAGCAAGGTCCGCAAAACAGAAGCATCGATACATTAAATGCAAAACTATGAAAACATTTCTCTGAAGAAGTTGTTCTTATCCCGAAACAGCTGTTGAGGATCATCCAGTAACACCGAGAAGTTAGATACAGTAAGAACGGAACCTCTCCTTAAGAAGACGCCGTCACATACAAAACAGCTGTTGCATACAATTCCGTAACTAAGTGTAGAGAAATGCAGTTTCGCCGAGAATCGAACTTGAAGAGAACAGGAGCCACCACTTTGTTAACAGGGCAGATCAGGAAGCCATAGCCAGAAATAGCGAAACAGCATGATACAGGATTGAAGCTTATTCAGACTTTAATCAAGGCAGCACACAATGTTTAAAAAAAAAATTTCTAGAAGGCTTTTCCTCCTCCCCGTGTCCATTTTTACTTTCCGAACACTATAGTGAGGAAAGTATTGTAATCATGTCAAAAATCCCAATTTGAGATTTTGATGTTTCTATACGTTTGAGGTCCAATGAGTCCGTATTCACTATTTTTGCGATGATGTATGTATGTGTGTATGTGTGTATGTATGTGTGTATGTATGCGTATATGTCTGTGAGTGAACACGCTAGCGTCTAAACGCTTTGTTCGAATAAGCTGAAAGTTGGTACGTATATTGTAAGTCACCATAGTACGAACCCTATAGATTTTGGTGAATCTAGCACTTATAGTTTTTTTACAGGGACACAAAGAAAAATTCTTTATCATTATGGCCTATGGGACTAAAATTTTAAAAGTGCGATAGCATCAAAACGCCTTATTCGATTGAGCAAAAACTTTATACACATATTATAGGTGACAAATACTCAATCTGTATAGATTTTGGAGAATCTAGCACTTATAGTTTTTTACAGGGACACAAAGAAAAATTCTTTATCATTACGGCCAATGGGGCCTTTTAAAAGTGTGATAGCGTCTAAACGCCTTACTAATCTGAGCAAAAAATTTGTACACATGTTATAGGTCACAGTTGCACCAACTGTGTAGATTTTGGTTAATCTAGCACTTACAGGTTTTACAGGGACACAAAGAAGAATTATTTATCATTATGGCCTATGGGACCAAATTTTTAAAAGTGTAGTAGCATCTAAACGCCTTATTCAATTGAGCTGAAAATTTATATGTATATTATAAATCACTGTTACACTAACTATAAGCATTTTGGTGAATCTAGCATTTATAGGTTTTTACAGGGACACAACGAAAAATTCCTTATCATTATGATCTATGGGCTCAAAGTTCAGTACCATTAAACAAAACCGTGTAATATATGTAGAAAAATACCCAAACACTCTATTATGGTTTTCACTCTTTTGTTTGTTTAACAACTTCTCTTTCTTTATCTACAAAACTGTTAATTACTTAATGTTCGGAAAGCCGAGTGGAGTCACTCCAGATTTTTTTTTTTTACTTTCCGATCACTAGAGTGAGGAAAGTATTGTAATCATGTCAAAAATCCGAATTTGAGATTTTGATGTTTCTATACGTTTCGAGGTCCAATGAGTTCGTTTTCACTATTTTTGCGATGATGTATGTATGTGTGTGTGTATGTATGTATGTGTGTATGTATGTGTGTATGTCTGTGAGTGAACACGCTAGCGTCTAAACGCTTTGTTCGAATAAGCTGAAAGTTGGTATGTATATTGTAAGTCACCATAGTACGAACCCTATAGATTTTGGTGAATCTAGCACTTATAGTTTTTTTACAGGGACACAAAGAAAAATTCTTTATCATTATGGCCTATGGGACCAAAATCTTAAAAGTGCGATAGCATCTAAACGCCTTATTCAATTGATAAAAAAAATTATACACATATTATGGATCACAGATACTCAATCTGTATAGATTTTGGAGAATCTAGCACTTATAGTTTTTTTACAGGGACACAAAGAAAAATTCTTTATCATTATGGCCTATGGGGCAAAATTTTTAAAAGTGTGATAGCGTCTAAACGCCTTATTAATCTGAGCAAAAAATTTGTACAGATGTTATAGGTCACAGTTGCACCAACGGTATAGATTTTGGTGAATTTAGCACTTACAATTTTTTACAGGGATTCAAAGAAAAATTCTTTGTCATTATGGCCTATGGGATCCAAATTTTAAAAGTGCGATAGCATCTAAACGCCTTATTCAATTGAGCTGAAAATTTATATGAATATTGTAAAACACTGTTGCTCTAACTATAAGCATTTTGGTGAATCTAGCATTTATAGGTTTTTACAGGGACACAACGAAAAATTCTTTATCATTATTATCTATGGGCTCAAAGTTCAGTAGCGTTAAATAAAACATCGTGTAATATATGTAGAAAAATACTCAAACACTCTATTAGAGTTTTCTCTCTTTTGTTTGTTTAACAACTCCTCTTTCTTTACTTTATCTACAAAACTGTTAATTACTCAATGTTCGGAAAGTCGAGTGGAGTCACTCCAGATTTTTTTTTATATAATGTCAGCATTGATCATTAGCACCAATATTTGTGCTATAGAGTTTGTTGCACTATTTTTGTAGAAACGAATTGATGATATTAGCACTTTTTGACGATGCTTAAATTTCTTATATTATTATGAAGCAATACACTGGTAAAATAGTGATAGAGGATCAAAGTCGTTGAGGTGGTTGGCCGTGAACATTGCACTGTTCACAATGACCCAAGATTTTGCTGACGTTAAAATGTTTTAACGTCTGGGGAGGGAGTCCCCCCTCGATGGGAGTAAATTTTCATGATGGGTATCTTTCAAAAGAGCTCGCCAATAAATTGAAAACGAATGGTTCAACCATCGATCTGCGATAATTTAAAACAAAGTTATCGATTTATTATTATTATTATTATTATTTTAACGAAAAAAAAAACTTAGAAAAAAAAAAATCTTTTTTTTTTTAGAATAAAATGGACTTTTTTTGGATATTTGGTGTTATACTACTTCTCTAATATGGAAATCGTCTGCATTATCATAAAAGATAATTTTTTTAAATAATAATTTTAGTAAATTATTTTTAAAAAACAGAATTAGTTTTTTTATAACCGAATTAAATTCTATATAAATGTGGGTGCATTAATGAAGCGGGGGGTTGAGGGGGCGGTAGCCCCCCTTACACAGAAATAATTATCATATAAAACTCTCCCGAAGCCTAATTTGAATTTTTTAACATAGGTTTACATAACATCGTTATCTTACCTCTTAATCTCCAACCTGTATTTATAGCATCAAGTTTCAGGGTAAGAGAAAGTCGTGTGAGTGACACACCAGATTATTTATATAGGAATTTTTGCTAGTGTTCGGAGACTTTTGTTAGCGACTGTACTTTTGAATTTTAGAGGCATATTTTTGAATTTCATGACAATACTGGTTGCTAGAGTACAAAATTTTGCATATTTTATATTTTCATCCATTTTGAGATAGGGGTATAGTGAACAGATCAGAGTACCATTATAATAGAGAACAATTAAAATTTGCTATAATTATCCAGTTTCGGATGTATTTTTTCATTCTTTATAAATGAAAACAATAAATAAAATATTAATGATAAATAATTTACTTTATATAATTTTTGAAAACTTAGAAAAATGCCTTTATAAACAAAGGTTGTCCCCAGAAAATGGGAACTATAGTGTCGCTTCGATCACATCGATTAATCGCATCGTTCTTCACGTTGTGGTTTACCACATTCGCTGTCAATCACGCGCCAGCGCGTAATGTGGTGCTATCAGCAAAAAGCCAATCACGTGCTGTCGTGTGATGTGAGGTGATATCTCAGTAGCCAGCCACGCGCTGGCGCGGGAAAATCCTTCACTTATTATTCATTCTCCAGTTCATTTGGATGGATGGCTGGTTGGGTTTTACATATGGTGACCATACGTCCTCGAAATTCGAGGACTGTCCTCGAATTTTGACCTTTTTTATTTTTTGTCCCAAAAACTTCCTTGACCACTTGGGGACACTAAAAGTCCCCAAATTTAAATATTTGTATCTTTTTCTTCCAAAATCGCAATTCCTTCCATGGAGGATAAAAATTGTCATGGCATGTCTCAGAACCACCTTTAGGAATGAGTCCCAGACCATCGTCAATTGCACATCGCGCAGCACTGGTGCGACGTAAAACCTATCCAATCCAATCTAGTCAAAATCACAATCTAATGCAGAAGTAATTGGATAATCTCTGAAATCAACAAAATTTAAAAATGAAGACCCACACACTTCATGAGCAGAGAAAGAATCATGCACTACTGATCAGTATATAAATTCTATCATGCCCGATTTATGTGAAATGAAAAATAAAATTTGTTTAATGAAATTTTGACAAAAATGTCAGTTATGTGATCACCACAAATTGCATTGATACATTCATATGAGAAAAAAAGAAATGATTTTATTTTTGTTATATAATCAGGAATTATTTTTGCATTTCTGGGAATGGGGATTCTAAAGATGCTGTTATTTTGTGTTCTCTCTCCTATCCCCATAATAAAGTGTAAATGGGTTCTATACACTTGCTTATTTTAATAATACTGGGCTAGTTTAATTTGCATAAACATACTTTAGGCTCAGAAATTTTTCATAGAAAAAAGTTTTTCAAAGCATTTTGTACTGTATAAATCAAAGATCTTTTCATTAATAATGCATATAGGTATTGGTCTGATATGTCCTCGAAAAAGTGCACAAATGAAGTTTTCAATGTCCTCGAAATTTACTTCAGTTTGTAACAAACGGTAATTTGTCCTCAAACGGTGATTTGGGGACAAACGGTAATTTGTCCCCAAATCACTGTTTGAAAATATGGCCACCTTAGTTTTACGTCGCACTAGTGCTGCGCACATGGGCAATCCAGTTCATTTGGTATTGCATGCAGTGTATTTCTGCTGGTATAGGCATAGAGTGATTAGAAACTAAATATAAATAATCGTGGTTTCGAAATTAATATTTTATTTTTTATTGAAAAAATTATCTTGTGATATAAGTTATACAGATGATAGTGCAGGGCCTTCACGCCCGAAAAAAAGAAAAGTTCAAAATAATAAGGTTCTAATGGATGATGAAATAGTGAATTTGTTGGCTGAGATATTGGACGAGTACCCGAGTGATTTCAGTTACAACAGTGACACTGACGAGAAATTCATTCCTCTCACTGATACCTATGATATTTCGGATTCTTATGATGATGATGATGAGAATGAATGAATCGTGCAAGGAGCTGCATGTCAGTAGGATGATTCAACTATGGGGGAAAACGATTCAACATCAATGAAACAATTTCCTTTCATAAAATCCGAGAGTTTGCTTCAACCTGTTTCAGGTAACAATCTCATGGATTTCTTTCGTCATTTTTTCACCGATGGTATCTTGAAGGAAATAGTTGCTCAAACTAATCATTATGCTCATAAAGTACTTTTCACCGTGGAAAAAAAAAAAAAAAAAAAAAAAACACTCTCGCACCAATGCATGGAAGGACACCATAAAAGCGGAACTCTTGGTATTTGTGGGATTAATCTTACATATGGGAACAATTCTAATAAACCATCATATACAAGATTATTGGAAAACAGATTCACTGTTTGGTTTACGTGCCTTTTCAAAACATATGAGCAGGAATAGGTGTTTGTTTTTACTGAGGACATTGCACTTCGCAAAAATCCCAGAGCGGAATACAGAACATCCAAAGGATCGACTGTATAAAATAAGAGATATGGTGAATTTTTTCATCGCACGAGTATCTTAAGTATATTACTCAGAACGCGAGATTAGTTTGGATGAATGATGGAATTGTGGCGTGGACGGCTTATATTCAGACAGTACAGTCGGTAACAAAAGTGTCCGAACACTAGCGAAAATTCCTATGCAAAAAAAGTACACTTCATACGGTTTTGTTAAATAAATCCTTGTCGAATCCTGTTCTTAGTCAGTCTAAGAACATGATTCGACAAGGATTTATTTAACAGAACCGTATGAAGTGTACTTTTTTTGCATAGGAATTTTTGCTAGTGTTCGGACACTTTTGTTACCGACTGTATATACAAAATAAACGTCATAAATATGGTATCAAGTTGTACATGATCACCACCCCTCATGGTATGATTCTGAAATTTATGACATATACTGGTATGTTTGATGTTTCTGGTGGAAAAAGGCATACACAAAAAGTCGTTATGAATTTACTTGAGGATATGCTGGATGTAGGACAATTATTATAACAGCTATGAACTGGCAAAATGTCTTGTTGATAGAAAAACTCATTACACTGGGACAATCAGTAAGAACAGGAAGATATTTCCGAAAAAGGTAAACGAAAAAAAAAAATGAAGAAAGGGCAAACTATAGCAAAGCATCAATTCAGAAATTTAATTCATCAACCAGGAAATTAATTTTTGATAGAATGGAGTAGAAGGCTGATTTTTACCAACTATGTGAAAAATACCAGAGCCGGGAATCTACCCCGGGCCTTCCGCTTAACGCGCGGATGCTCTAACCACTGAGCTACCCTGGCTGATAACCAGCTCGGCACTTCTCACATAATTTACGTTGGCAAGGTCACCGAGTCTGCATTAAAGCAGCTATATCAGGTGACAAATTTGAATATGGCATAACTCCAAACGGCCACGAAATTTCAATTCAGAAATTTAATTCATCAACCTGGAAATTAATTTTTGATAGAATGGAGTAGAAGGCTGACTTTTGCCAACTATGTGAAAAATACCAGAGCTGGGAACAGGCCAACGTAAATTATGTGAGAAGTGCCGAGCTGGTTATCAGCCAGGGTAGCTCAGTGGTTAGAGCATCCGCGCGTTAAGCGGAAGGCCCGGGGTTCGGCTCCCGGCTCTGGTATTTTTCACATAGTTGGTAAAAATCAGCCTTCTACTCCATTCTATCAAAAATTTATAGCAAAGCATGCTAATACTGTGATGATTGCAAAGCAGCAGGATAAGAGAGACGTCACTTACATTTCCAATGAATATAAAAATGATATGGTGGAACAAACAAACAAAAAGGTTGTGAGATTAAATCGAAGCCTCTACCTGTAATTCAATATAAACAAATTATGGCAAGTATTGATAAGCAATATCAGATGCTTGCTTATTATCCTTGTGAGTGAAAATTAATGAAGTGGCCCACGAGAATATTTCTGCATATTTTGTACCTGATCTATAATAAGTATTCCAATGAAAATACATCATTGCATGACTTTCGTTTATCCGTGATACGAAGTTTTCTAAAATAGCCATCTGTTCTTCGTGCTCCTATGTGTGACCAGTCTGAATCTGGACATGTGCTGAGTACACGTGATGAAAAAAAAACAGGGAGATTCTATGAAAGCAATGCAAAAATTGCTGTACCCAAAGGAAACGTAAAGATACAATATATGTCTGCAAATTTTGTGAAGAATCTCTCGGTTGCTGCTTAGATTGTGCAAAGATATAGATAATACACAAATAACATTCTAAATGTATCTTTTGTAATAATGCCATTGTAATTTTCTTATAATAAATTCATTTGTAATATGTATAATCGTTTGAAGTACAGATTTATATAAAAATAATGCGTGCTGTCACTTATTTTTGTTATTTTGATTCAATTTTTACATGCCACACGTCAGCGCGTAATCAGGCATTTGGGGAAAAATTTGACATGTAGTTTATGATTTAAAATGTAACTAAATGTTGAATTTATAACTGATAAATTATTACAAATATATATATATATTAACGTGGAGTCAGAGAAGCGTTATCATCATTTACAGTCGGTAACAAATGTATCCGAACACTAGCAAAAATGCCTATATAAAAGGTAGAGTTAATACTGTTTTGTTAAATAAATCCTTGTCGAATCATGTTCTTAGACTGACCAAGAACATGATTCGACAAGGATTTATTTAACTAAACAGTATTAACTCTACTTTTTTTATATAGGAATTTTTGCTAGTGTTCGGATACTTTTGTTACCGACTGTATAGATGTGCCTAACTAACCTATGTAGAAGTATCTTTATGAACAAAAATTCAATTCGGGCCCTTTTAACATTTTTGTTGGTGTAACTTATATCTTATATGCATTTTTGGTAGAATGTTTGATTTTTGGAGATTTAGTAGAAATCTAAAAAGGTAATAACCAGAACGGCTGGACGCAACAGAAGGTACAGTCGGCTGCAAAATTATTCGAGCACTAGCAATAATCCTTGCCATAAAAAAGTACACTTAATACAGCTTTGTTAAATAAATCCTTGTCGAGTCATGTTCTTAATCAGTCTAAGAACATGATTCGACAAGGATTTACTTAGCAAAACAGACTTAAGTGTACTTTTTAAATATAGGAATTATTGGCTAGTGCTCGAATAATTTTGAAGCCGACTGTATCCCATTTGTTTTATATTACGAAGTGTCTATTGCTACGGCAGCCGGAACAGTATTATTGTTACGGCAGTCACCAATGAATCTTTATGGCTCCCACTAAGAACGACTCTTTTGTGAATCAATCTCGCAGCACGCATGTTGACATTCAAGACGCCATTTTTATTTTTATTATTTTAAATGATCCCTTTACTATCCTTGCTTTTTGTTGAATGCGGCAATTTAATTTTTAAATTTATCTTTTGAGCTAGAGTGTTCTGAAAGAAATGTTGAAATCAATGTGGGAGATTTATTTCCCTCATATAATGATTTCGGAACGGGATTTCGATCAGAAAATAATTGAACCATCGACCTGTGAGAATTTAAAATACAATCGATTTATTTTGAAAAACAAAATTTACTTTTTTTTTTTTTTTTTTTTTTTTTTTTTTGTATATTTAGCGTTATACTTCTCTGGGATGAAAATCGTTTGCATAATTTTTTATAGATTGTTTGTATTGTGTGAATTCTTATAGGAAAATGAATATAGTTTTGTCATGGCCACAACATACTAGTTTTTTCTCATATCTTTTATTTGTTTTGTACCATAGTAGAATTTGTACTTATTCAAATATTAATTGTTATAATAAATGTAATTAATCTTTTTTAATATTGCTGTGGAAGATTTAAAATATTTGCTTTCCTTTACATCATGGGTGTAAAACCACTTAGAATGCAAAAAAATTTAAACTGCTACTTGTATGCAGAATGAATAGTGAAGGAAGACTTAATAATAGTATGTTATCTGCAGGATTCTCTTCAGTTGTGTCTTTGAATTTCATGTTATTTTGTTTTTATACAAATTTTTCATTTTGAATATTTCATTTGCATTGTAATTTTCTTAGAACTTCGCAAATATCATATTATCATTTATGATTAGTGTAAATAAATATTTTTAATAATAGCCATTTTATATATCATTAACAAGTCTTGCCAATCATTCTGCATGCAAGTAGCAGTTTTCAGGTTTTTTGCATCTTGCGAGCATATAATGCCTAATTTCACTGACAGTTATTGTATGGGAAAATTTGTTTCCATAATTATTCATTACTTAATGTATTTTTTAAAATTCTATTTTCACATTCAAAAAATTCACAATCGTTAAATTAGTACTTATTCTCCAAAAATTGATTTTTTAAATTTTTAGTACTATTTCATTTTATGGCTAATAATTGAGAAAAATGCACTTAATGAAAACTCTCATTTTTGAACTCAAATTTAAAAATATTAGTCTTTGGAAAATGAGTACTAATAGTTTTCTGAATGTGAAAATGGAATTGAAAAAAAGAAAAAAAATACTAGCATGTTGTGGCCACTATATGACTTTCTTCTATATTTTCGTAAACAAATTCTCTCAATAAAAATAATTTATTAAAATTATTTTCCATGATAAATGCAGATGATTTACATTTCTAGAGAAGTCGTAACATCAAATATCCAAAGAAAATCAATTTTATTCTCCAAATAACATTTTATAAAAATGCATTTTTTTCTTTCTTTTAATGAAAAAAATCAATAACTTTTATCACAGATCTATAGTTCAATCATTCGTTTTAAAGGTATTGACAAGCTCTTTTGACATAATTAAAGCTCTTTGGGTACATAATGAAAATTTACAGGAGGCAGATGCAATGCTCCTACGTATACAAAAAATTTTCCTCAGTTGACTATCACTGTTATAAACAATTCTTTTTAATTTCATAATTATTAAAAATTAATTGTCTTTATGCATATTTACACGAAATTTTGAGAAATATCACCATGTTAAAATTTTAGAAAAGGCAGGTTGGCAAAGCCACCTTTTAAGACTATTTTCACCAAAAGTTGACAGGCACTAATTTATATCAAGGTGCAAATATATACCAATTTGCATGAAATTCTACGCAGTAGTTCCTGAGATACAATTGCCACAAAAATTTATCACACACAGACACAATTTTTAAAACTGGTCTAATCGTGTTCTACACCTCTCAGAAACTAGAACAAAACAAAGCTAAAACTTGTGGATTAATAAAATCTTATTGTAGTCCTGATACTTGTTTAGAAATTAATCATATGAATGAACCAGCTGAAATTTGGCAAATCTTAAAAACTAATATAGGAGGAACTTCTTCAGATTGGTCATATAGAATATCTTGCTTAAAAGAATTTAAATCCCTTAAGAAATTGCCAACTTTCATAGCTAGAATTGAGGATAGTTGCTGACAGTTAGAATGCTTTAATTGAAAATTTACCTATTGAATATGACTATTTAGCTTGTGAATTTGAAAACTATGAACCATATGATTTTAAATTTCTAAAAATTAAAAGTGAAATCCTGAAGGAATACACAAGAAGAAACTTGAGGGAAGAAACAAAGGTAGAATGTTTAGCAATTGAAAATTTAAAATCTAATATAAAATTTAAAGTAAAATGTGAATTTTGTAATAAATTGAGTCATTCAATACAAGAATGTAAGAAAAAACAATGAATTTAAGACAAAATTAAACAAACACATGGAGGGGCATTTATAACAGAAAACAATATTTCTGAATTTTTAAATAGTTGCCAGGCAAATAAAACATTGACTAGAGAATGGACTTTAGACAGTGCGTCCACATCACACATCTGCCAGAACAGGGAATTCTTTACAGAGATGTGAAAACCTCAAAACAACTCGGCAGTCAAAATGGGTACCACACCCCATGAGGTTGAAGGCATATAGACAGTTAAATTTACAATAAAAAAAAGTCAAAACATAAAAACTGTAACTCTTTTTAATACTTTGTATGTTCCCACAATTCATCGAAATCTTATAAGCATGTCTAAAATGGATAAAGCTGGTATGCATGCAAAACTAGACCATGGTTTTAAAATTTTTTCTCATCGTTGGAAATATCTTTGGTCTGCAAAATTAAAAGATAATTTTTATGTTATAAAAGGGCTCCCATTGAAAAGGAAAGGTGTAAATGAAATTAAAGAAGACAAAATGGCCCCAAAACTAACTAAAAGGAAAATTGTTAAAGGAAAAAACAGCATTAAATCTAGAAAGCAAAATAAAAATGAAGCTATAGAATTTGCCTATACGGTTTATAAAAATGACATTATGATTTGACATGAATGCTTAGGGCATTGTAACATTCCTACAATGAAGAAAATGTTTAATGAAAGTTTAGTTGAGCCATCAGTCAAGTTAAAGGGGGAAGAAGCTTGGTGCGACCCGTGCATATAAGGTAAAAATACACGTGCAGAATACCCAAGATCAAATAATATTTGGTCAACAGAGATACTCCAGCTTGTCCATACAGATGTTTGTGGACCAGCACCTACTCCATCTAAGCATGGGTTTAGATATAGTCTCACATTGCTAGATGAGTAGAGTCGCCGATCTTTTTGTTATGCCATGTGAACTAAAGGCGAAGTCTGCACTATTTTAAAAAGTTTCGAAGAATTTATAGAGCGACAAACTGGCAAAAAGATAAGAGCCATTAGGAGTGATAATGGACTTGAGTATTGTTGTCGCTCCATAGAAGAAATGCTAGAAAATTTGGGGATTAAACATGAGAGAACCAATACCTATTCTCCTCAAATGAATGGTTCTGCAGAAAGACAACAGAATACTTTTGATGGCATGTGAACTCTTCTACAGTCTTCTAACATTCCTGAAAATCTCTTGTTATAAGCGGATCAAACCATCAACTACATTAGAAATCAAACTTTCCATCGTTCAATAAATGACATTCCTTTTAAACATTGGTATGGAAGGAAATCGACTCTAAAACACCTTAAAAGTAATGATTGTGTCGCTCATGTCGATATCCAAAGAGGACACTATCATAAAGAGCAAGCATGTAACTTTTAATGAAGCCAAACTAGGAAGAAAAAAAGATGGATGTGTGGTTGCTTCAGAATTTCAAGATGATGATGAACTAACAGATACAAACATAGAAGACCAAAACTCAGACAGTCAAAGTTCAGAGCAAGAACCACAGCAGAGTACAAGTCGTGAGACAGAACTAAAAAGTGACCAGTCTGTAACCTTTAGAAGATACACAAAAATTAGAAAAGAAGGAATGACTAAAGGACAGCAAGATATTTATGTATTTGCTCCAGAATGAAAAACCTTGAGAAGTAATGTAGAACTTGAAAACTACTGTAAAAAACACAATATAATATATGACCCTTTCCTAGACTTTTTTTTAAATATTGTCAAATAATTAATGATTTTTCACATAAAAGAAAAGACACTGAAGATATAAGTAGTGAAGAAGAGATAAAGTGTGCTGAAACACTAATTCCCCGTACACCTAGGGATGCAAAGAAACTACCAGAAGCAAAGGAGTAGAAGAAAGCCATGGACACGGAAATCGACATGATGATCAAAAGGCAAGTGTGAGAACCAGTATCAAAACCAAGTCCAGCCACTAAAATTCTGGGCATGAAGTGGGTTTACACTCTGAAAAATAAAGATAAATCCAAAAGTTTTAAAGTTAGACTTGTTGTCTTGGGCAATAATCTGACCGAAGGACAAGATTATGTAGAAAAATTCTCTCCAGTTATCAACTTTGTCCTAGTCCGTTTATTTATTATCCTGTTTATCTGCATATTAAAATGGAAACACAGTTTAATTGATGTTAAATGGGCTTATCTCTATGGCAATGTTGATAAAGATATCTATATAGCCCAACCTACAGATTGTATAATAGAGGGAAAAGAAAATCATGTTTTAAAACTAAAGAAAGCTCTATATGGTCTCCATCAAGCAGGAATGTGCTGGTATGAGGAATTGCACAAAAAATTAATAACAAACGGATTCCATCAAATTAAAGGTCTGACTTGTGTCTATAATTATAAGAACAGAGCTATAGTTTTAGTTTATGTAGATGATCTTCCTGTATTTGCTAAATCTGAAACAGATCTAAAAGAAGTAATGAACCTACTAGAATCAATTTATAAACTAGAAAATCTTGGTCCTATAACAAAACTTTTAGGAATCACAGATGATCACTTCAATATCACAGATGAAAAAATTATAATTAATTGTCCAGAATATATAAATTCCTGTCTTAAAAAGTTTAAAATTTTCCATCATGTTAATACTTTTCTTCCACTTAACGCAGGCACAGTAACTGCTGCGAATTTGGAAAATGCCTACTCCTCAGAACCTTGGCGAAAAAACATAATCGGGCTTTGGCGAGCGCGAGTCATGATGATAGACGGTAGGGTTGCTCGCATGTCTGATGACAAGCGGACGTCAGAATTCGTATTAGCAATAACAATAGAAATTTTTTCAATAATTTTAAATAAATTTTAGGTGCTTTTGTCTCCTGAATTAGATACTTTGAAGTATGATTTAAAACATTCATTTTGTAATTGAATAGCTATTTTTATTTTCTAAATAAGTTTCTAAACGTTCATAGCTAATTGGAAACATCCTACATGTAAACAAATTGTCGTGTTTATTATGTCGAGATAAACTTGAAAAGAGATTGACGTATATTTATTTTATATTTTGCCTATGTATGAGTTATTATTTCACATATGCATTTAAGTGAATTAGTAATTAATAATGCTGGAATCCAAATGTTTATTTTGTGTGTGTGTGAAGAACTTATTGCAAGGTATGTTCACAACATTCAATGGTTTTATAATTATTAGTTTAATGTCTGTAAGTTGTATAAGTGCCTAGAATTAACATTTCTTTTATTTTTTTAATTAAAAGATAATATTTTGTACATTATTGCTATAACATATTGAAATATTAGTATCTGATATTATATCCTGATAACTCATCGTATATCAGGTAATTTGTTTAGACATTTGAAAACAAATTTGACTTAAAATTATGATATAATTGTGATCATTCGCCTTTTAATTAGTATATTAGTTAAATGTTTATTTTGTTAAATATCACCGTTTGAAATGAAATTGGTCGAACTGATGATAACATGTAATTATCAGTTCAATCATTTTTATAATGATAATATCGATGAATATATTTATTACACACTACATTTTGAATATTATAGTGAGATATATTTACATAGAATAGATTGCATTATGTAGACTGCTGATTAAGTAGTACACATACATTCTGAGTGAAGTTAATTTGAATTTATAAAAACAAGAATTAATTTTTGTTAATTCTGAATAATAATACAATTTATGGTATGACTTAACGTGTTTTTAATAAATCAATAATTTGGCACAATTTTCTTATTATCCTTGGAATTTACAAACCTTTAGGAAAGGAAAGTTTATCAAAGAATGCCATACTCAAAATGGCAGAAAATGAAATTGCATCAAAATACATTTTTAAAAAAATTAAATGCAAAAAATGTATAAAGTACAATTAAAAAAAAAAAAAAAACAGTTGAAAAGCTTAAAATTATAAATAATCACAGTTTAAAGAAGATCGAAGAGAAATGAAGGAACAGTGTTTCTTGGAAAGTTCTCTAGTTATGAAGTTTATCCTATGCCAGCTGGACCATAGCTTCAGTGCACGAAATTGATTTTGTGCCTGTAGACGTGGGCTTGCTAGCGATTTTTATTAATATCGACATCAGATAGAAGAAGAAAGAGGAGGATAAGCTTATTGAAGACACGGTTCCTTGTGACATGCTGTAAATAAATCTAAAAATAGATCAGCATTGAAATTTGACATTTGATGTTCTTGTGTCCTTTTCAGTTGTTTGCCATTCGAACTTTTGTATGTTTTTTTAATTTTATGGTGTTTGTTTATAAAAATTTTGTTATAGTTCATTTATTTATTTATTATTATTATTTTTTATTTGTAGATAGGGTAAATGCACCAGTGATTGACACTTTAGAGCAATCTCTGATGTTTTTAATGTTCTAGTCATCAGAAAATATGTTCAGAAATCTTAAGTTAGTACATATGGCATGAAAGCCATTCAGAACCACATATATGTTAAAATATATACATTTTATAACAATTATTTTTTTTATGAATTTTTATTTGACACCCACTCAATGTTCCAGTAATTGACACTGCCAGTTTTTCATTTTATCAGTAATTGGACCCCTATGTTTCATTGTTTGACACTGCTAGTTATTCATTTTATCAGTTATTAGCACCCTATGCTCCAGTGTTTGACAAAAAATGTAAAAATTCTTATACGTAAAATATGATTTTATTATTTTTCTTATTTATTAATTATTTCGGGATAGATGTCGATTAGTGGAGCATGCCAATCACTGGAGCACCTACCCTATAGCTTTATCTGACGAATTTGAAATAAGCAATTTCAGTGTATAAATCTATAGTTCCAAAAAATTGCACATTATCCTTAAATATTAAAATATGTATTTATACAGTTTCTGTTTAAAAAAGACTGAAGAAGAAAAGAAAGAGCAGTTTTCCTCAGAAAGTTCTCCATTTGTGAAGTCTTTGCATCCTACGCCAGCTGGAACATATCTAAAGTGCACAAAATTGTTTTCGTGCCTGTAGATGTGGGCTTGCTAGCTCATTTCATTAACACTGATGTCAGATGGAAGAAAAGGGAGGAAAAGCTTATTGAAGAAAGAAAGTTCATCATGACATGCAGTAAATAAATCTTTTCTTAAAATAGTTAAACATTTATTTAATTTTCCTGCATTTTTTTTAATTGTTCGCCATTTGAACTTTTGTATGTTTTTTAATTTTATGGTGTTATTTATTTTGCTATTACTTAATTTTTATGGTAATATTCAATTGTTTCATTCAAATCGAACATAGTTTGATCAATTAGCAACAATTCAGCTTTAGTCCAAAGAAAAAACACATTTTTCATTAATTGGCAACTTTTTGCTTACACTCCGTGACTCAGAATTTTACATATTACATATAAATTTAATAAGATAAAATTTTTAAAAATGCTCCATGCAAAATAATTTTTAATTCTTCTGCTGAGATCTTAATCATGAGAGACTTGGAGATTTACCACACACCCAAAATTTTACAAATTTCATGAAAAATTTTAAGTTATACTTCATTTTTAACAAATTGTTTTTGAAGACTTAGCCTCATCTAGTAAATTTAAAAATTACAATTTAAGTATAAGTTTATTATTACCGCCAAGAGAGAAAGAAAAAAAAGCATAGCATCCTAAAATGTTTAAAAAGTGAAATATTTGTGGCTGCAGCTATGGGTCTGCTAGCATATTTCACAAATATCATGAAACGGAAGAAAACAGAAGAGAAAATAAGAAAGAACTGTCGTTTTAAAGTAATAAGTACACAACTTTGAATAAACACCATAAAATGCTATAAATTCACAATAATTGTTTTGGATCGAAAGAATACATGACCCTTCATCAGGCGAACAAAGGAAGCACGAGTGCTGCAAGCAAAGTGGCAACACACGCTGCCGCTTTGATATCAGCATTTGTGCTTACCGATAGTGACACGATCTAATTAAAGAGAAAGCTAGAGACAGAAGAAAACATCCACTACCGATGGCATGGACCACGAGGAAGTAAGCTGATGAAGGAGGAAACCCCATCACAAAAGCAGCTATTCAGACTTCCATAAAGCTGTAATGTAAGGTTTTATTCTTTACAAAAATTTTCAGCAAATCGCTAAAATTGATGCCAAGATCAACATTTGCGTCGGCTACAAACTTGGCAGCCTGACGAGATTAGTAATCGAATTTGGTGACAAATATTGCTTCAGGAGAGCCAGAATTTGTAAACCTTTTCTCAATTTTAACAGAATTATTTGTTTTGGTAAAATGTATCATTTCTCACCACTAATTTCTGCCTACAAGAATAAAAGTAGGCAATTTATACTGAAATGATTTTCATTGAACACTAAGCTGTGTTTAATATTTAAACTTAAAAACTTGTCCACATACCATAAAATTAATAAAACCACTACCAGTTTCAAAAGGACATGGTCTTTCTTTTTCAGGTGCAAAGCACTTGCTATTACCTTGGAGAAAAAAGCAAGACTGGTGGTTTTTGTACCTGAAGAAGAAAGGCTATGTCTTTTCGAAACTGGGAATGCTTTCATAATTTTATGGTGTATGAAAAAGTTTTTTTAATTTAAATATTCATTGTACACCAGTTTTTTTTTTATTTTTGTACTGTCTAAGCTGAGTATTTGCCAATGGTATTTCCTGTAATAAGCCATAGACAATTCCTGAAAAATTTACAATTGGTGTTATATATAATCTTATCATCAGGACTGTTGTGGTTGGAGTAGCTTTTTTTTTTTTTTTTTTTTTTTTTTTTGCTTGTTTTCGGGAATGTTCATGGACTAGAACCTGCCTGCTTAGTTACAAATCAATTATCTCACACAAAAATATCAATGTTTCATTAACCATATGTATATTCCAATAGATGTATAAGGAAGTCGTGGTGTCCACGTCAGATTCTTTTTTTTTTTTTTTTTTAATGCTAGCTAAGCAAGCATACATGTATGGTACCGTGACCACTGCTATACAGATTTTCATGCAAAATGTGTAAGTTGTATCCAGTGATGTTTTTTTCTCTTTTGGTTTTAATGGTTGCAAAGTGAGTTCACATGCATGGAAGTGATCGCTACTACACAGATTTCTATGCATAGTGAAATAGCTCAATTTTAAATATTTGTTTTATTAATCTTAAAAATAGGTTTCCATATTAAGGAAGTATTAATAAAAAAATATGTACAACTGTATTAAAATATAGCTATAATTTATTAAAATGTATGTACGTGTAACATCGTTAAGGCAATTAATTCGTCATTTAATAAAGATTTTCTTTTTAAAGTTTAAATTATTAAAATAAATATGGCTGCAATATTGACAAGTAAGTTATACTAGGGTGCCTTGATAGAAAGAATGACAACATACGAAGGACTGTCATTGGCCAAAATTTCTATTTTACCAAATCTATGGGGAAAAAAAAATGATCAGGTGTACTTTGAAAATTAAGTGAATGACAGTAAATTTTACTCTTTAATTTATTTTTTTTTAATAGGAAAATGTATTATTTATTACTAAGTACAAAACTTTGAATAAACACCATAGAAGCAAACACTCGCAACAATTGTTTCAGGTAAAATAAAAAAAAAACCCTTCATCAGGCAAAAAAAGTACACACGAGTGCTGTAAAAGAAGCAACAACACATTGTTGCAGGTTGCACTGTGTTGCCGCTTTGTTACAGCACTCGTGCCTACTTTATTCACTTGACGAAGGGCTAGGTTTTCTTTTGACCCGAAACAACTGTTGGAAGTTCTTGCTTTTATGGTGTTTATTCAAAGTTTTGTAATTATTACTTTTAAACGCCAGTTCTTTGATGCTCTTTTATAATGTACTAGCAGGCTTTGCCTGCTTCGCTGGTCATTATATTGAAATGAATTTTCAAAACGCTATACCATTAATAATTTTAAAAAATCATTGAAATCAGTCAAAATCTAAGTTAAAGTCCTCGCTACCTTCGGTAAAGGTTTTTCCACTTGCACACTTCACAAAATCCCTTTATAGTACATGTTGCATACACAAACCTAACCAACACATTAAAAATCAGGATTCTGAGATTATTTGAAGCAGCACTATATTTTAAAACGTGTTTTTACCCCCTCCCCGCTCTTAAATGGAAGAAGGAGGAGGGAATTTTGCTAAATAATTTTATATTATGAGTTCGATATATATAACTGACCCACACATCGAAAATCTCCTTCTTAAGGGCATTGCCTCGTTTCCGTCCAACTCCCTGCTATAGAAAATGAAACTAAAAACTGGCTCAGTTGAAGTACAAAACTTACCCCGCCTTTAACCTAGTGTGACATTTTTTGTCCAATTAGGGACGTTAACTATTTCGGCTGTCAATATGAGAGTAAATGATAATCACAGAGGCGGGGTCATTTTCGTCCCCCCAAAAGTAGTCAATTATACAAAAGGGTGGTCAAGAAACTCCCTCACTACTGATTTGTCTTTTGATAAAAAGACAGCGCGTTATTGAATGAACCTCAATATTATGTAATGAATGCATGTAAAAGCACATGTATACATGCATATATGTATAGTATTGATTCACATATATATATATATATATATAGTATCACAGGTTATTATTATTATTACCAGGGCCAGATTATGGCACGGGCACACGTCCAAATTTAAGGGGCCTCATTTCCAAAAACTGAGAAGTAATAGTATAATTTTTTTTTTTCATTATATGTCTATTAAAAACAAAAATTGATTAAATTTTTATATTTTACTAGAGAGCATAAACAATTATTAAATTTTGTGACTAATTTCCTAAACATTGGCTGATCAATGTACTTCAGTTTTTCATTTGTCTTGAACATAAAACTAATGATTTTGTTATAGGTTGCTAAAAAAATGAGGAAATAGAAGGTGTAGTTGAAGGAAAATTTTTAAAAATGCACTTTATTTATTTATTTATTTATTTTTGTTTTTGAGAAATGGTCCTTTTGGTGAAATCTTTAGAGTAGGGTAAGGGGCCTCCAACTAGCATCAGTGCTCCGGGTCTCCAAAAATCATAGTTGGGCCCTGATTATTACTACTACTAGTAGTAGTAGTTAGGGTGCCTATATTACTTATCGAGGCACCTTAGTAGTAGTAGTTATTAATTATTGGTCAAATCTAAAACCTGTAGATGGCGCTGCACGCCGATATTAATGTTTTGTTTTCTTCTTTTCTCTTCAGTGTGTTCTTCGTGTTCGTCTTTGTTGTTTCAATAAATGTAAGTCTCAGTAATTGCAATCCTATTATTTCCGATTTATGTCTTCAATCGACACCAATGAATAGAAATAAACCAACAGTGGCCTGCAGTCCCCACGACTCTGGACCGATAAGGTAAGATATTTACCTTATTTCAATTTAATATTCTGAAAATGACTATTAATGACTATTTATGAAAAGATATATCTAAAATACGTCGCCAAAGTAGCGACATGGTTTTGAATGATAACTTTTATAACGTCGTTAAGAGTTTAACGACATAATTTATGGCGCCCGAACAGGGACTGCCAGGCCCTTAAAATGTGAATTAGCATTGTTCTTTATTCTATAGTCCAAATTTCTAAATTAAATTAATATGGCAACCGAACTCGAAAAATTAAAAAGAAAACGCTCTACCCTAAAGGGATTGTGTACTAAATTGATGAACACGATAAACATAAAGTTAAATGAACCCGACGAAGGGTTAAATGTTTTCGAATTTGAATCCCAGTTAGAAAACCTGCAAGTCAAGAATAACGAAATTATAGAAGTTGAAGATCAAATTGAGGCCAAAATCACGGATCTCAACGAGCTACAAACTGAAATAGAATCGAGACAAGAATATAGGGATTCAATTATTGATGTAAAAGCTCAAATTATGAATAAGATAGAGAAAATTAAAAATTTAAATGTCACTCCGATCTTATCACAGCCAAGAAATGAGCAAACACCCAATTTGCATTTAGAAAGAATTAATGCGAGTTCAGTAAGATTGCCCAAGATATCAATTCCTGTTTATGAGGGTTCTCCGGAAAACTGGATCGAGTTCTGGAACCAGTAGGAAGTAACAATACATGAAAACAAGGATATATCTAATGTTCAGAAATTCGTATATTTACGCAGCTTTTTAAAAGCCCAAGCTTTAACAGCTATTCAGGGTTTAGCACTCTCAGATCAAAATTACAATACTGCAATTGATTTATTAAAATCTAGATTTGGAAAAAAAGATATTGTAATAAGATATAAAATTGACGCGTTATTAAATTTGAACCCTGTTAAATCTCCAAATCAAATTAAAGAATTACGCTTACTGCACGACGCCCTTGATGTTAATATTAAATCTCTCGAAAATTTAGGAGTTGATTTAAAATCCTACGGAAATTTGTTATTTCCAATTGTTACAAAATTAATACCTACCAGTATTATGATAGACTATAATAAAAATGAAAACAGAATCCGAGGAATGGGATGTACAAGATTTGTTAAAACATTTAAAATTAGAAGTTCAGACTAGGGAAAAAACCTTTTTATTTTTAAAACGCGAAGTAGAAACTCACAATAGCGGGTATAAAAACTCAAATTCCAGATTTGATTCAAAATCATCGGAAAATAATAATAATGCTTCCTACCGGAAATCTGGTTCGGGATATAAAAATTCTAACACAATGCAAAAGGCATCAGCCTTTAAATTAACTGTTAGTAAATGTATATTTTGTGTTGATGCAGTAAATGATCATGACAGTAAAATGTGTAAATTAAATTTAGAGGACAAAAAATTGTCTTTACGCGAACAGGGAATTTGTTATTTATGTTTCAAAAGAGGTAAACATACAGCTAAATATTGTTTATCGGGTCTCAAATGTGACACATGTTCAGGAAAACACAATACATTAATTTGCTATAAGCAAAAATCGGAAACTCCAACGGCTCAAATGAAAGATAAAAATCACATCGAACATACCCAAACAAATACTTCTGAGAACAGTGCTTACGAAAATGATAATTCTGTATTGTCCTATAAGTGTCCTGTACAAAATCCGCTTGAGAATAATGAAATATATTTACAAACTTGCTTCACAAGAATAACAAATAATTCTAATTTAAACTCTCTAAAGTGTGCCATATTATTTGATAATGCGTCTCAACGAAACTTCATAAACATATCACTCGCGCGTGAATTAAAATTGCCGGTGATTAGAAAAGAAACTCTAATCATATATCCGTTTTCTTGTGATCAACCCCAATCAAATGAATATTCAGTCGTAAATTTCGAATTGTCTCATTTAAAAAACCACAAACAGAAATGTTATGTAGAGGCATTGGTCGTAAATCAAATATCTTTCACGAAGTTAAAGATATTAGATGACGCATCATTTCGGAAAGTTTTGGTTTCGAGTCAGGGGAAAGGAAATAAATTTTCGCAATTGCATTCGAAGGCTCCAGACATATTAATCGGCGGGGGGTTATTTTGAAAACTGCAAAAAAATAAAAAGAAAATTAATCGTTCGTTGTTTGCGGTAAATACATTATTGGGATGGACATTGTCAGGCAATAATAATTCAGGAAAGAATCCAGACAACTTAATTACTGGCGCCTCTGTGTTAAAGATTGAATGTGGTAACTCTATTTGTTTACATGAAAACCATCCATGCATGAAAATAAATGAATCATCCGATTGTACGGGTAATGAGTTGTAAAGCTTATGGTCGTTGGATTTTTTGGGAATAAATGATGATAAATTGATTTCTACTTCCGATCTGGAAATAATAAATAAATTTGATAAACAGTTAGAATATAAACAGGGTCATTATGTTACTCATTTATTATGGAATGACCATGGTATTGATAAATTTGAGAATAATTTTGAAAATGCTAGACGGCAATTCAATTATTTGAGAAAAAGATTAAAAGCGGATAAATGGATTTTTGAGCAATATAGGCAGATAATCACAGAACAAGAACAACGAGGGATAGTTGAAGAATGCGGCCGCTCTCAAAGGGAGTATTTCGCCCCACATCGTGCGATTATTAGAATGGAAAAACAAACATCAAAGGTACGAATTGTTTTTAATTGTTCCAGTAGAGTTTCGGGGTGTAAATCTTTAAATGATTGTCTCGTAAAAGGGCCATGTCTTGCACCACCAATTTTGGATGTAATTAATAGATTTCGAATGTTTAAGATTGCGTTTTGCGCAGATATTGAAAAAGCGTTTCTAATGATAGAAATCGCGGAACCCGATAGAAATTTTCTGAAGTTTTTATGGTTTGACGAGGACACCCAGAATTATAAAATAATGCGAATGACCAGAGCGACATTTGGTTGTACAACTTCTCCTTTCTTTTTAACGGCAACAATTAAGAAACACATTAAGGAATATAGGGTAATTTATCCGGATAGTTATGAAATGCTAAATTCAGCTCTGTTTGTGGATGATTTGCTTTATGGCTCCGATACCGTAAACGGTGCCTATGAATTAACTTCTACTGCGGTAAATATTTTAGCAAAGGCTGGAATGAAATTGAGAAAGTTTAATACGAATTCACAGAAATTAAAGAACAAGTGGGATAAAAATGATTGTTTTTCGGAGGTAAACAATGATAGTGTAATAAATATTCTTGGATTGGTGTGGGATAAAGATAGTGATAAATTAGGATTAGCTTTGAAATCTATAGTTGAAAATTTGGATATATCGGTATGTACGAAAAGATATGTATTGCATACAGCTGCAAAATTTTTTGATCCTATCGGGATTATATCTCCCTTTTTAATTAGGATAGAGTGTTTTCTTCAAAGAATGTGGGAAAGAGGTATGGATTGGGATCACGAATTGCCGGATGATCTTAAGGGAATTTGGATAAAGTGGTGTAACGAAATTAAGGATTTATTAGAAATTCGAATAGATAGATGCTATTTCACGTATGTTGATTTGAAAAATTCGTGTGTAGAACTACACATTTTTTCAGATGCTTCATCACTTGCATATGGTTGTGTTGCATATTTTAGGGTTATCAGTAATGATAAAAAATGTTATGTAAGCATGATTATGTCGAAGGCTAGAGTTGCGCCGCTAAAGAAACTAACGTTACCAAGATTGGAGTTAATGGGAGCGGTGATAGCAGCTAGAGTAGCGAAATATATTTGTGATATATTTAAAGAAATTAACATCGAGAAATTTTATTGGGCAGATTCTACTATTGTTTTACACTGGGTGAAGGGATCGGCGAAACAGTGGAAACCCTTTGTTAAAAATAGAGTAGTTGAAATTCAGGAATTGTCAGTACCCGAAAATTGGTCATATTGTAATACAAAGGATAATCCCGCAGATTTAGTTACTCGTGGTATTAGCGCAAATGCGTTAGTTAATAATGATTTTTGGTTTAAAGGTCCAAAATGGTTATCTGAGCTAAATGGTAAAGGTAATGATATTGGGGAAAAGGTAGACACGCAATATATTACCGAAGAAAAAAGGAAAACACCTGAAAAAATAATTCAGTTTAAAATCTCTATAGAAACAGTTGAACCAATATTGGATCTTGAAAAATATAGTAACATTTTAACCCCTTAACGCGCGGTGTCCTCGCTGCGAGGACGTTAAATTTAAGATCCAGCTGCAAAAATTCATCCCGGAAATTTTTTAGCAAAAATTTACGTTTATAACACATCAGAAAAGGCCGGTTTTTATAACCTTAAAATTTAAAATTTCTTTTAGTTTAATTTAGTTCATGAATTCCGGTGGCAGTATAATTTAAATGATCCGAATTGTCTTGCGCCGCAAAGGGTTAAGAGTTCTCAGAATTATGGCATGGATAAAGAGATTTCTTAACAACGCGAATCCTAAAAACGAGAAAGTTAGTGGTCCATTATCGGCAGAAGAAATTGGTAGTGCGCAAACAATGTGGGTTAAATATACACAGAAAATTAGTTTTCCGAATGAATTAAACCGTTTGATAAATGGGGAACCTATTTTGAAAAATTCAAATTTAATTGAGTTCTCACCATTTTTGGATTCCGAGGGAATAATGCGTATCGGAGGAAGGCTTCAGAAATCAAATTATTCTTTTAACGAAAAATACCCGATCCTGTTGCCTTCAAAGGGTAAATTAATTGATTTGTTAATTAAAAATGCGCATGAACGAGTTTTTCATTTTGGCATTAATGATACATTAGTTCAATTACGGGAGGAATTTTGGGTAATCAAGGGCAGACAGGCAGAAAAAAGCGTAATAAGAAGATGCAGAATTTGCATAAAATTTAATTCTAGAGCTGGAGCCCAGATAACAGCTCCGTTACCTGCAGATCGCATCAATGAACAAAAGCCATTTGCAGTGATAGGCCTTGATTTTGCAGGCCCCTTATACATCCGAAATAATGATAGCAAATATTATATATTGTTGTGCACATGCGCAATAACTAGAGCAGTGCACCTAGAATTGGTAGAGAACCTATCAACCGAAACCTTTGTACTAGCATTCACAAGAATAGTAGCAAGGCGTGGTCTTTGCCATTGCCATACGGTATACTCCGATAACGCACGAACCTTTCATCGAGCTGATATAGAGTTAAAGCACATCTGGAAAATAATCAGCCCTCCCGACGTTAAAGATTACTATAGTAGTAATAAAATATTATGGAAATATATCATGGAAATGTCGCCATGGTGGGGAGGCTTCTATGAAAGACTGGTTCGATCCGTAAAAACTGCATTAAGAAAGGTGGTTGGCAAAACCACTTTAACACACACACAACTACATACAGTTATATGTGAAATTGAAGCTTCAATAAATTCGCGACCCATTACATATATATATATGCAGACTCAGGAGAACCTTCTCCAATTACGCCAGCACACTTCTTGGTAGGTCAACGACTAACTACCCTACCTATCGTGCATATGAAACCCCATGTGCTTCCGGGAACTTCTCTAACATATGTAAAACGTTTCAACCAAAAAGAACGAATATTGGACCAGTTCTGGTCAAGATGGAAGAAGGAATACCTTCTTCAGCTGAAAAACGCCATGACAAGTCGACACTCAAGTATTCGAGAATATTCGCCAAACGATGTTGTTTTAATCCACGATTCCAAATTGCCACGGCACTTATGGAAATTAGGAGTAGTAACTCAAGTGTTTCCCGGTAGAGATGGAAAGGTACGATCTTGTGAGTTAAAAACAGCTACAGGTACATTTAGACGTCCTTTCCAGTTGATTTATCCAGTTGAAATTTTTGAAAGAGACTAAAATAAACTTTAAAAACTTTTATTTATAAACTATGACTTTTGGGTGGACTTTAAATTCTCTTTGATATAGTTACAATTAGAAAATGAACATAAAGTTAATGTTCATCCGGGGGCCAATGTATTAATTATTGGTCAAATCTAAAACCTGTAGATGGCGCTGCACGCCGATATTAATGTTTTGTTTTCTTCTTTTCTCTTCAGTGTGTTCTTCGTGTTCGTCTTTGTTGTTTCAATAAATGTAAGTCTCAGTAATTGCAATCCTATTATTTCCGATTTATGTCTTCAATCGACACCAATGAATAGAAATAAACCAACAGTGGCCTGCAGTCCCCACGACTCTGGACCGATAAGGTAAGATATTTACCTTATTTCAATTTAATATTCTGAAAATAACTATTAATGACTATTTATGAAAAGATATATCTAAAATACGTCGCCAAAGTAGCGACATGGTTTTGAATGATAATTTTTATAACGTCGTTAAGAGTTTAACGACAGTAGTAAGACAGGTCGAACAATTTCTTTCAGATAGCGATTTTGTCTTCGTTACCAATTTTTATCTATTACCTTGAATGGACGTTCAAAACTTTTTTATTTTGTCATCTAAATATAAAGAGCTAAACGATTGTAACTATATCTATACGGATATTTAGTCCGGATTATATCAAAAATTGGTACACTTATGTATTAAAACGAAATCTAGGTAATTCTGTATTTTTGTGTTCAATCGAATAATTGGTTCAAAAGTAATAAAAATCCTACTTAAACTTTAAAAATTATTTTTAAAAAAATGTAAAGAAAGAAATTAATGCCAAAAATATATGCGTAATTATACTTATTTTTATGTCGGAAAAAAAAAGTGAAATTATTATTACTACATTATTAATTAAAATAAAATTTAGAAATTTCGTTCTAATTAAATGGAATAGCTACAGTATAGAACGGTAAATCTAGCTAATGCCGTATTTTTTAGTTCAACCGGATAATTGATTCAAAAGGTAATAAAAAACCCACTTTAAAATTATAAAAAAGAAAAAAAGAAGTTGATGCCAAAAATGAATATCTAAGTAAATATATTTTTCTTTGTGTCAAAAAATAAAATAAAAATAAATAAAAAACGAACGTGCAATTATTATTTTTTTTAAATAATTAAAATGAATATCAGAAATATTGTACTAAAGAAACTGGACAGCCTCAGTATAGAATGATACATTTATTATTATTATTATTGTTATTGTTATAAGTTGAAAAAAATAAAAGCAAACTTGCAAGCATTTATTAGGATTAGTTAGCTGAGAAATTCTATTTAAAATATTTATAATTAACATTTTTTAAATTACTGCAATTAAAGTTTCTAAAATAGTGATGTCAATTTCTAATAAATTAAAATAAATGGAAAAAAAGAAAAGTTAAAGAAAATGAAAATGAAAATTTCTAAAAATAAAGAAATTTTGTAACATAAGTTTAACTATTAAAAAATTATTAAAAGTATAAAGACTATGCACAGAATGATTTTATTATTCATGATCTGTAATTTGCATAACTTCAAAACTACTCCATAAAAATTAAAAAAGTTAATATCTACAAGGAGGGATTTAAAAAATTATATATATATTTGAAAATTGTTCAATTTAATCATTTAAAAATAAGGACGAAACGAATAGCGATTTTGCCGAATGCCGCATATCGGTATCCACCTGACATCAGTGTTTCAGATATATCCGGCAAATATTACTCTCTGTTAAATCCCTACGTTTAAATTTTAAAATTGGTGATTTTTGAAAAGAAAAATGAAAGTATCTAAGCAAGCGCGCGCGCCTTTTTCTTTTTCCTTTCTTTTTTCTTTTCTTTTCTTTTTTCTTTTTTTTTTTTTTTTTTTTTTTTTTTTGTCCTGCTCATAATTAAAGAGTAAAATAAAAAACAAGTAACAATTGAGGAAAAACATAAAAGACTTAAAAATTGACCTTTATATATATTCAAATATATTTCTTTTTTATATCGAATAAAAACTGAATGTACACACATTTTCTTTTAAATAATTAAATTTGAGAAAAATCGTGCTAAAAAAATTTATTCAGTTTAGAACTCCTTGACGAATTTTGAAATTTGGCACCGTCGTAGCTCCGATGTTTCAAGCCAAGATCTTTACTTACGCAATTGCGATAACAATTTAATTCATCGCCAAAATGACAACAACAGTTTAAAAGCTGCCAAGGGGCTTCTATGCTAAACTTATCGGACCAGTTTTAAAGTATTTTTTAGAATACTGGTAAACTAACCCTATTAAATTTGAAAATTGTATTTTGAAAATTTTGGGAGTTATTCGAAATTTAAAATTTTTTTAACATAATGGCGTAGGCTCAACATTTTGCTTTGTAAAGCTTGTATCAAGAATGAATAAGCGTAAAGAAGTCGGATAGATTCTAAAATATTATTTATGATACTTGCATGAACTATATGAAATTTGAAAATTCTACTTTAAAATTGCATGAGTTAAATGAAATGTAATATTTTTTAACATGACAGCATAGGGCAAAATTTTCCTTTGTAAAGATTATCTCAAGAATGAAGCAGTGTATAAGAATGTAATAGTAGAATGTGGGATTGCATTTAAAATATTATTTATCATAATGGCATTGACCGTATAGTTATTTCAAAATTCTACTTTGAAAACTTCGTGAGTTATTTGAAATTTATTTATTACTTTCTTCTATATTCAATAGAAGAGGGTATCGGATTCGTAAAAATTTTCGACCTCGGGTTTTTGATGGATTTACACGTTTTGAGAGATGTAGAACACGATTGGACCATTTTTAGAAAATGTCTATCTGTCTGTCTGCGTGTGTGTGTGAGAGAAAATTTTGTGGCAACTCTATCTCAGGAACTGCTGCAAAGAATTTCATACAAATTGGTATGTAGTTGCACCTTGATATAAATTAGTGCCTATCAACTTTTGGTAAAAATTGTCTTACAGGTTGCGTTGCCATCCCGCTTTTTCTAAATTTTTAACATGGTGGTATAGGACAAAACTTTGTATAAATGTGCATAAGGAAATTATTTTTTAATAAACATTATGAAATTTACAAGAATCATTTATAATAGAGATAGTCAACTGGGAAAAAAGTTTTGTATGTGCACGAGCCTCGCCTCCCCCCCTTGATGGGAGTAAATTTTCATGATGGGTATCTTTCAAAAGAGCTCGCCAATACCTTTAAAACGAATGGTTGAACCATAAATGTGTCTGGCTGTACGTTAGTTAGTAAACTAATATATTCTGAAGAAGGAAAGTCGTCAGACCAGTTTTAAAATATTTTTTGGGATACTGGCATAAATTTTATTGAATTTTAAAATTCTTTCTCGAAATTTCGGGAATTATTCGATACTTAATAATTTTTTATTTATTTTTTTAAAAAAAAAACATAAGGGCATAGATCTACATCTTGTTTTATAAATATTGTATAAAAAACGAGCAAGCGCAAATAAGTCAGATGAATTCTAAAATGTTATTTATTATAATGGCACGAACTATATGGATTTTGAAATTTTTACTTTAAAATTTCACAAGTTAAATGATATATATATATATATAATCGTAGAATTCAGTAGTAATATAAAATTTATTAAATTTTATTAGTAATTCAAACAGTTAATACCATCAATATCAAAGTCTACCCAAATGAAAAATGAAATAAAGCAAAATGAAATAAAACAAATTGGACTTAGATAACAGTATATTTGTATTCTAACTTTTTCAAGGGCCTGGTAGAATACGAAACATTCAAAGTGAATTTTTTCTGTCGCAAAGATAGCAACAGCTAAATATCTCTTTGTGCCAAGGCCCGAAACATTCACAGCATCCAAAACAAGGTAGAAAAAATATATATATTAACATGACAGCATAGGGCAAATTTTCGCTTTCTAAAGATTATCTCACGAATGAGACAGTGTAAAGAACTAGAATTGTATTAAAAATATTATTTCTGATAATGACATTGGAAAAGATGGTCAATATACTTGGGAAAAAAAAAAAAAAAAAAAAAAAAGTGTATTGCATGCATTATACAAATACTCACCCATTTTGCCCAAACTATGCTGTATAGAAATATTTTTCGGTATTTTAGGAAATATACAATACGCAACATAGGCTTAATTCAAAAGAATATTCAATATATATATTTATATATTTATATATATTTTTTAATATACACAAGGTAATCAGATTATTAGATATATTTTTATATAATATATATATTTATTATTTATATATTTTTTTAATATACACAACGTAATCAGATTATTAGATATATATATATATATTTTGGGGGGGGGGGGGAGGGGAGAAATTTTTTTCAATAATAATAAAAAAAAAAAAAAATACTAGACAAAATGGCTTGGAATTATTTCACACATGCAAAGAAGATTTAAAAACGTATTTTTTCTCGATTCAGTCCAAGGTGCAATTAGGGGACCAACCACAAATTATAGAAAAGCGAAAATACTTTGGATCACTCTGCATCATAAAAAGCTACAAATGACTTGTAACTTTAATACATTGTACAATTGCATATGTAACGTAACAATATTCGGATGTTTTGGTGCGTGAATTGCACAATTATTCAGGCAGATATAGTTTTTTTTTTTTTAATTACTTTTTTTTTTTTTTTTTTTGACAATTTTTTGCGTGTAAAACATAAAATTAACATTTGTAATATTCGTTGAAATATGAGCAATTTTAGTAAATATTATATTACGCATGTGCGAAAAATAGAAAACTTTTTATTGCATACGTTGACAGCTAGACATATTGAGCACGTTTTGTCAAAATCTCATTTGAATAGAGTAAAAATTAAGCAAATTCTCGGTAGACGAATGAGCAAGATTTTAGGTATTTTCCAGACTTAATTTCATAATGGGTTTTACCCCTGCTATGTATTTAATTTGAAGATCAAATTTCCATCTCTAAACATTATTGTTGAAAGTACATAATTTTAGAACAAAGATTTTCTGTATTTATGTACAAATGTTTTTATCTAACACTCAAATTCCGTAACGGTTTCAAATGTTTTTCAAAAACAGAAAGTCATATGTTCAAACTTTTGACTAGTCTCTGTAATAAACAAATACATAAAATAATTAAATAACATATTTACGAAGTTCAGTATAAAATAAACATGTAAGATGAGGAGGAAGAGGGGACAGGAATTGAATGATTAGAAATCGTGTCTAAAAAGTAAAACTGTAGAAAATTACACAGCAATTACACCATAATTTACACTGGAAAATGAAAGCAGTACTTTTCAAAAGAAAACTGAAGTATATGAATACGATTGGTACCTTTGCAAACATACACATATATATATATATACACTATCTACCAATAAGTATTTGGACACTTTCGAATTCAGGCGTTTTGTCAAAAATCTAAAAAAAATTCTTTATCAGTCTTCTTGAAACTTTAGTAGTGTAGAAAACATGTTATATCTCATATATATCAGTAAAAGTTGCGTCCTGAAGAGGAAAAGGGGACAAGTAAAAAATTAAACAACAGACAAAATATTTTCAACCACACTTTAAAAAATAATGCTTTAAATGCGTTTTGGCTGAAGCATGTGATTAAGAAGATTTTTCTCATTATCTGTATAAATTTTTATGAGGCTACCACATATATTCATGGAGATATAACGGGAAAAAAAAACTTTTTTTACTGCCATTACTCGTTTACCGTAGGGAAGTACTGTATTCGGTACGAAAATTCGATATCGAGATTTCACCTGATTTACATGTTTTGAGGTCTCCTGAGTCTAAAAAAAGTGCTTTTTGGCAACTGGTCAGTGTGTGTGTGTGGGGGGGGGGGGGGGGAGGGAATCTTCCGACTGTCATATCTCCAAAACTAATAAAGATACAGCTACGAAACTTCAGAAATAAACAGAACTAGTGTACAGATGAATTTTCGAAATTTTGAAGAAATTGGAAAACCGGAAGGGAGATTTGCGAAACCGGAAGTGGGAACGTAAATCTGAATCTCAAAAACGGCTCTAACGTTTTTCTTCAAAGTTGTTATATAAACACTCTATTAGATGTCCTTTCGAATGATATAGTTAGTTCAGGAAAATTGATAGGCTTCCTGTATAAATAGCTGAATTTCAGGTAATGAGAGTGGATTCCTTTCAAAACAGCTGTATGGATTTTTTTCAAATTTGCAATATTAACCTTCTTTTAAATATCCATTTGTATGTAATTGGTTTTTTTTTTTTCGGTCAACAAATTAATGTGCCAAGTTTTGGTAAAAATCAGTGTCTCAAAAACGGCTCTAACGACTTTCTTTAAAACTGTTGCATAAACCCATTTTAGATATCCTTTCTCGTGCTTTACGTGGTTATTACAGGAAAATTAATAGTTATCCTGATCAGGTAGATCAGCTTTAGATCTCTCTAGATTTATTTATTTTAGATCTCTTTAGATTTATTTATTTATATTTTTAAATGATTGCAGTGAGAAATTTAGAACAACTGGGGCAGCATCATTTCAAGCGCGGCGAGATCTATATGTATCTTTTATATATTTTACAATTTCTACAGAAATCGGTAAAGAACAAAATACTTCAAGTTTAATTGTTCAAATATAGCGCGAAATAGTTCAGAATAATTTTTCTCTGTGTGATTTTATATATATATATATATATATATATATAATAAGACAAATGATACTCGTATTCATACAGCAGAGAGCTAAAAAATAACAGCTGTAGATAAATAAAATAAGACTAATATCTATTAGTATGTATATATAGGGGGGATTTTGAGAGGTACTCTACCTTTCCATAAATGACCGGACACTTTTGATTTCAGGTGTTTTTTTTAATATCTCCAAAAGTTCTAGATAAACCATCTTGAAATTTCAGGAATGTGATGAACATGCTATACTCCACATATTTTAGTTAAAGTTTTTGCCGAAAGTGAAAGGAGGACCAGTAAAAAATTAAAGAAAAGTGAAACTTTTTGGGATCACCCTGTAAAAAGTAATGCTTGAAACCTGTGAAAACAAAATCTGGTGTGAAACAACCACATGACTTCCCTTACCCACTATTACACGTATTATTTGGACATTTTTGAGATAATGTGATCAGAAGACATAGAATTGAGCTAATGAAATAGACAACTAAAAATTTTCCAGTAAGAGAAAGTTGATACACGTTTGCCGTAAACGCATGAAAACGTAACGACATAAAATAGAGTTTACATACCAAAGGGGGGGGAGGGGGGATAATAATAATAATAGCTTTTTTTTTATATTTTTTTTATGATACACCAATTTTCGAGGGGGGGGGGAGGGAATCTTCTGACTGTCATATCTCCAAAACTAATAAAGATACAGCTACGAAACTTCAGAAATAAAGCAGAACTAGTGTACAGATGAATTTTCCAAATTTTGAAGAAAATTGGAAAACCGGAAGTGGGGACGTAAATCTGAATCTCAAAAACGGCTCTAACGATTTTCTTCAAAGTTGCTATATAAACACTCTATTAGATGTCCTTTCGAATGATATAGTTAGTTCAGGAAAATTGATAGGCTTCCTGTATAAATAGCTGAATTTCAGGTATTGAGAGTGGATTCCTTTCAAAACAGCTGTATGGATTTTTTTCAAATTTGCAATATTAACCTTCTTTTAAATATCCATTTGTATGTAATTTTTTTTTTTTTCGGTCAACAAATTAATATGCCAAGTTTTGGTAAAAATCAGTGTCTCAAAAACGGCTCTAACGACTTTCTTTAAAACTGTTGCACAAACCCATTTTAGATTCCTTTCTCGTGCTTTACGTGGTTATTACAGGAAAATTAATAGTCATCCTGATGAGGTAGATCAGCTTTAGATCTCAAAAATTGGTGTATCATAAAAAAAAGCTATTATTATTATTATTATCCCCCCCCCCCCCTTTGGTATGTAAACTCTATTTTATGTCATTACGTTTTCATGCGTTTACGGCAAACGTGTATCAACTTTCTCTTACTGGAAAATTTTTAGTTGTCTATTTCATTAGCTCAATTCTATGTCTTCTGATCACATTATCTCAAAAATGTCCAAATAATACGTGTAATAGTGGGTAAGGGAAGTCATGTGGTTGTTTCACACCAGATTCTGTTTTCACAGGTTTCAAGCATTACTTTTTACAGGGTGATCCCAAAAAGTTTCACTTTTCTTTAATTTTTTACTGGTTCTCCTTTCACTTTCGGCAAAAACTTTAACTAAAATATGTGGAGTATAGCATGTTCATCACATTCCTGAAATTTCAAGATGGTTTATCTAGAACTTTTTGAGATATTCAAAAAAACACCTGAAATCAAAAGTGTCCGGTCATTTATGGAAAGGTAGAGTACCTCTCAAAATCCCCCCTATATATACATACTAATAGATATTAGTCTTATTTTATTTATCTACAGCTGTTATTTTTTAGCTCTCTGCTGTATGAATACGAGTATCATTTGTCTTATTATATATATATATACATATATATAAAATCACACAGAGAAAAATTATTCTGAACTATTTCGCGCTATATTTGAACAATTAAACTTGAAGTATTTTGTTCTTTACCGATTTCTGTAGAAATTGTAAAATATATAAAAGATACATATAGATCTCGCCGCGCTTGAAATGATGCTGCCCCAGTTGTTCTAAATTTCTCACTGCAATCATTTAAAAATATAAATAAATAAATATATATATATATATATATATATATATTAACATTTGTTTCTGTACCATTTTATAACTTTTTTTTTTTTTTTGCATTATTATTAAACAAAATGTAAATAAAATTTTCTTACTAGTATTCTAATTAAATAACAAACGCAACACGTTTTGAAAGAAATGAAATATTCATCCGGAAATAAAAAAGGCATGTTACGCAAATGAAATTCCTCTCTGTCTCATGTTTTCTTCAACCTTGGTAGCACGCTCTGAAGAAAAAAAATAAAAAAAGATTCTTTCTTTTGATACGTCATAAGTGTTGACCCCCAACTGAAAGTTTATTTTTGTTGGATGTTTTTAAAATATACATAAGCGGTTTTACTTGTAGTATATGAGACATAGTTATCTAGGTGGAGAAGAGGTTGAAGTTATAAATTGTATTTTCTATTTCTTTAGCACACTCCCCCCCCCCCTCCCTCAGTATATGGCTTTCTTCTTTCAGTTTATAAAGAACTATTTAAACTTTACTCTTTCAGTGAGATGTCAAAATTGGGTGTCCGTGAGTCAAAGCTGGAAATTTTATTTTTATTTTCTCCTTTATGTCTTGAAAAGTGACAGATAATGAAAAACACTCATTTAAAACTAGTATGTTATGGCTAGCAAAAAAACTTTCTTCTGTATTTTCCTATAGAAATTTATGCAATACAAATTATTTATTATTATTATTATTTACATTTTGAATGCTGACTTTTTTTCATCTTAGAGACGTATTACACGAAATGGCCAACGTGAGTAAATTTTTACCGTGCAGATAGCGTGCATCCTGTTCTCGGGGACATTTTCAATAAAGCAGCGCCTCCTGTCGACCGATATGTACCCAAATTGACTCAGCATTAAATCTCTGCCTTTTTACATATCAAATTTAGTTCCACTATACGCAACAGAACCAGAGATAGAGCCTTCTGTAAACTGCGGAAATCGTCAGCCTCGTAAACAGCGTAAACAGCGTAAACAGCGTCACCTATTGAGGGACTGGCATCAAAAGTTGATAGACATTAAGTTAGGTTAAGGTGAATCTACATATACATTTATATGTAAATCTGTACATTAGTTCCTGAGATAAAGCTTTCCCTAAAATATCAGAAATAGCTTTATAGTAGCTCCACCTGTTGAACTATTGACGCCAAATGCAATAAGCATTAACTCATGTCAAAGTGCTTCGACATATGCACTTAAATCAAATTTTACGCATTAGTTCATGAGATATAGCATTCCCTGATATTGTGAAAATTGCTGTGTAAAAGTGCCACCTGTTGAGCGATTAGCACAAAAAAATTGATAGGCTTCAGTTTATGTCAAGATTGAACTACATATAAATTTATAGGTAAATCTGAGCAGTAGTTCCTGGGACATAATTGGAATGAAATTTTTATCTCACACACACACAGACAGACGTTTCCTAAAAATAGATAAATCGCGTTCTGGATCTTTCAAAACGTGTAAATCTATCAAAAGAAAATAGAAAATTTTTACAAATCCAAAACTTTCTTCTATTGAGTACAGAAGAAAGTAAAAAGACAAAGCACCTTTGTTCTTCTTCTCTCTTTTTTTTTTTTTTTTTTTTTTTTCTTTTAATCTTTTTAAATTTCAAGCATTTAAAATTTAATATTTTTTGGTTACTTTTTTTAGCCTACTATTATTCTTTTCATACGAATATCCGAAAATATACAGCTTTTTTTATTTATTTATTTATTTTTAATCCCCCAATAGTAAAATTCTAAATTGTGTACCTTAGTCTGAAAAGGCAAGGTAACGAATAATCGCTATAAAATGTATTTTGTATTTCCCTGCCCGTCTACTCTCCACCAATATGGCATCTTCCCTTGAATTTAAAAAGAATTTTTCAAACTTTACTTTTCCAGTGAAATGTCAAATTGAATGTCCGTGAGTCAAAGTGGGAATTTTTTACTTTTATTTTTTCGTCTTTTGGCTATTCCTTTACTTCCTGGAAAGAACATATAATAAAAAAATACTCATCTAAATAAAGAAGCTCCTTCCTTTTTTCGGCCTACCAGCGGCTGAGAGATTCTGTCCTCGAAGCTGGTAGACGTGAAGTGCCGGGTTCGATCCCAGGTCGCACTCGTCAGCCTAGCCGTTCTGAGTTTTCCGTGGTTTTTTCCGAAAGACGAATAAATGCGAGGTAAGCCCTTAGAAAGACCCCCCCCCCCCCATTACACACAGAGGGCCCCTCCCCTCAGGCCTAGGACCCTAGTGCAGTCAATCGCCTTCATTCTAATAACGATACCAATATTTTTACTTTTTCTCTTTTTAAATTTCCAGTATATAAAATTTAATATTTGTTGGTTAGCTTTTCTTTTTAGCCTCCGATTGTTCTTTTCAACCTCCCGCAATAAATAAATAAATAAAATAAAAAATTAATTAATTAATTTAAAAAAAATAAAGTCTTTATATTTTCATAAATATACAGTTTTTTTTTTTTTTCTTTTGTTTAACCTTTAATAGTAAAATCCTAAATTGTATGTTTCTTAGTCCGAAAAGGCAAGGGGAGGAATTATATTAATATTGTTAAAAATTATGTAACTTAAATTAAAAACTACTACTCAAACTCAAATGAAGAAGTTTAGGAACGAAATGTTTTGACTCAAAAAGTGCACTTGTGAGGAAATAACAATGTTTTCTTTCCTTTCCTTTCTGTTAAACACCCACTCTCACACTACAACCCCCCTGATATGTTACTGGCATAGACCTTATATACTAGACCACGCCACTAATAGGACTGACCATTATAGCGAATGTCTTCAACATGAAGGTGTAATCTGATACCTCCATCCTTTGTTCTGAGTCTCGGAAGTCACGTGATCTGGACTAGGGGTGATTCCTCTGAAATCTGTAAGAAAGCTCTCTCTTTTTTTCCCCTTTCATTTGTATGCATGAACGATTTAAGATGGTTATGTCAATTCAAACGCAATTTTTTCGCTTGCAAAATGATTTATCATAATTTTTTTTTCTATGTAATTAATCTATGAAAGTTTAGCTTTCCATCCATGTGTAAATCTAAATGCTAAAATAAAAAGTGTGTGCACAATAAAAATATTAAAAAACACAAAATTCGTTCCTACAGAAAAATAACATAGTGATCATTCTTCACTCTTCCTCCAGGCCAACATCACGTGACAATTTTGCTGGGGAAGCTCGTTCATGATGCAGTCAAATAACGAGGGGATTGGTGGTCTAGTATATAAGGTCTATGGTTACTGGGGTAGAGGGATGAAAAAGAGTGGGAACTGTCTAATCAATCACGCAGATAAGGAGGAACCGATGGGAGGGGGAGATTTTAAGAATTTTTCAGTATTTTCACAAAAATTCGCAATATCTCTAGAAGTATTTTTGATTTACGAAATTAGTAAAAATTATGGAAAAAAAGTATTTGAAAACTTCGAACTTTAAGGTCTACCGATTAAAATTTAATTTTTAAGGATATTTCACGGGTTTATTAATATAAAGTTGTAAATAGAACAATACCCTAGTTTTCCAAAGTTCCAAAATTACAGTTAAAATCACAATCAAACAATAAGAGAAATCGAAAATTTAATAAAAAGGCGGTTTGTGATTTGATCTCAAATACCATGTGCAAAAAACAAAATTCAAAAATATTAAAATGCGAATGAAAAATCTCTCTAAACATTTTACATAGGTTTTATACTAGCGTGTCATTTCTAAACTCTTTCGGGACAGTGCCCATAAGTTAATTTACTGCAGAGTTTACCCCACCCCTAAGGGGCGGTAGTGTGGAATTTCACAAAATCACTTTGTAGTGTGTGTGGAATATGCATAAGCAGTCCACAAATCAAAAATTGCAATTCTAAGATTATTTGGAACAGAGTTACACATGCAAACATGTTTTTTAATCTCCCCCCCCCAACCCTCAAGAGGGGAGATGGCACGGAATTTCAAATAATCCCTTTGTAGTTTGTGTGTGTTGAATACACATATCAAAAAATCAATTTCATGAGATAATTTCATAGCTGCTGTTTTTAATCTTTTAAATCAAAATTCACATTAGTATTTTTGAATGGAATATGTTATATATATTTTCGATGATTAGTATTACTAAAATCAGCTATAAAATTTTTCCAGTTTAAGTCCCCACCAAAAACAGAAGACTTGGTATCTATGTAATTTGGAGCAGTTACAATTTAAAAAGTGCTTTTGCCCCCTACTCAACACCCTTAAAGGGAGGAAAGGAGAAATTTCACAAAATACCTTCATAGTGCGTGTTGGAAGCTCATAACCAGCCCGCACATAAAAAATCACCTAAGATAGTTTGGAGCAGATTTGCACTTGGAAACATGTTTTCTCCTCTCCAACCCCCAAGGGGGAAAATGTGGAATTTTACAAAATCTCTTTGTAGTATATGTCTTGAGAAAGCATAACCAATCGACATGTTAAAAAATCACTATCCTGAGATAATTTGGAGCGGAGTTACTCTTATAAACATATTTTTGCCTCCCTATCCACCTGCAAAGGAGGGAGGAAGAAATTGCGTAAAAAAACCTTTACAGTGTGTGTTGGGAAGGCATAAACAACCGACACATAAAATTAACCTTGCTGAGATAATTTGAAGCAAAGTTATGCTTGGAAACAGGTTTATTGCCCCCCCCCCCCCCACAATTGGGAACTTTCGCAAAATCCCGTTACAATAGGTGTCAGGCATACATAAATAAGCCACACACTAAAATTTGTGATTCTATATATTTCCCCGGACAAATTTAGTGCTAAAAGGGGGACTTGAATATGCCCACTCGTAACTCCTCCCCAAAATCGAAAATTGCAGAAAACCAATAATGATTTTTTTGAAATATCCTCAAGTTGACTCTTAGTGGTTTTCTATATCTTTGTGCTATTATTGGTAGAGTTTAACCCTCGCTTTCCCAAGATGGGATCATTTTGACCCCATTTTGAAGTGAAATTTTGTTAAGCTCGCCTCATTCAAGAAGTGCGCTAATTCGTCAGAGATAGTAAACATAACCAGTGGAATGTTGCAACTTCTAAATTGTACAAAAAGGTGCTGTGCTGGTGATTTTCGCCAAACATGCCAAGCGGCACCTGAAAGCGATTTTTCTGCAGTAACGCCTTGATGTTGGGAAAGCGAGGCTTAATTAAAAAATGCGTATTTTCTAAATTTGCCTCCAAAAATCATTTTTACCCCCTTAAAAATCCGGAATTTCAAAATTGCAGAAAATATTTTTTTTTTTTTTTTTTTTTTTTTTTTTGTACTCAAGTCTAGTCTCTCCCTCTGAATTTTTTTCACCGTGAAGCAATTTGGAGCAGAGTTATGTTTATAAAAATGTTTTTGCTCTCTGATTTTGCAAAATCCCGTCCTAGTGGTCATCAAGGTCCTAAAACCAACGTGCTCACCAAAATTTTCACCTGTATCTCCCATAGTATCGCCACGACTGTGTTGAGTCAATAATCAGTGAGTTTACTCTTTTATATATATAGATTATTTATTGTTAAAATAAGTTATTTTGGTGGATACATCTCAAATACTTATATCAACATTTTTATTAGAGTATATCAGGTATACTTCAAAAATTAAGTGGATATCCTTAATTACTGTAAATTTTACTTTTTAATTTCATGTTTTCAGATAGCAAAATGTAGCCTTTAGCAGTTATTTTGAGGAATCCATCTAAGTTATCACAGATATCAATGTTTTTCTTACAATGAATTATGATTAAGCTTTTAATGAATAACATATATTTCTAAATTAAATATATTTTTATATTTCTTTTATTTTGTAACATTTTCATTAAAAATATTCATTTCATCATTATCATGCGATTATCAGGGGGAAAATACTATGCACATAAAATGATGAGCAACTAGTGAGTAATGTCAACTTCTAGTGCCAATCTTTGTAATGACAACACCATATATGCTGATAAAATGGCTGTGATACTATTTAATCACTTGTATATTAACTATATCAAAGTATCCTAAATTATATGACTAGTTGGCACAGTCTACTGCATCAACATAACTAAAAATTTCTCAATAATAAAAATTTAATTTTCAAATATTTTTTTTTTTTTGTCTCCATTCAAGTTGTAACAATATAAAAGGTTACAAAAAAGGCCTATGAATGGAGAATTGTTTGCATGAATATTTAAAAATGAAAGGATATATATATAGAGAAAAAATATTAAGATTATATAAATACTTTTAAATGTTTGGACATAGTTCATTTTTACTAAAGCAAGATTATTACTGAAATAAATTGAGTTAAAAATCATTTACATAAAAATCATTAGAAATTTCATTCAAAGGAAGAGATTATAATAGGTACATGCAATTAATCATATTATCAATGTAATCAATCTATACCTGCACAAACATTTGAATTAGTTCAATTTTTAAAAAGTGAGCCTTATTTATTTATTAATCTAAATAAGTAAATAGAAGAAAATCAATGTGTTGCTATTTTAAAAATTAATCGAGCTTAATAAATAAAACTGTGCGTGCTATACTTAATTTCAGAGTTAGGCAAAGAAAAAAAAATCTGCATTAATCAAAATTAACATTACCTAACAAACATTTTACTTAATTACTTACGTTTGTAATTACTCAGTAATTACTTAAGTACATCATTACTTTACCAAAGATTAAATTTTTTTTTCCCTTAACGAAAATGAGACAGAAAGAAAGAATACTTCAGAAGAAATATGTAAAAGTATAAATTAATTTATTTGAATAAAAATAATTTATATTGAATAAAGAAAATTATTGAATGATAAAGTTAATAAATTGTGGAGAAATTTATTATGATACGTTTACATATTGGTAAAAAAAGTTATCTGTAATAAATTTGTATTTTTATTTAGCACATTTTAAACATAAAAGAAAAAAAAATGTCTTCTGTAAAATAATCGCCTTTCATTCAATTAAATGTGAAGAAAATTATTTTCTTTTTTTATAAAACAAAATGTTTTATTTTTATACTACGATAAGAACGAAGTACGGTGGATGTGAATCGATGATTCCTTCATTCTTGATTCATTCTGACAGGTTTGATTCAATCAAAGATTAGTTTCCACATTTCATATTTATCGTCACAAAATGCCGTTTCGCGCCAAGCATCTGTCGCCAAGGTTCTGAGGAGTAGGCATTTTCCAAATTCGCGTAACTGCTCTTCAGGAAATGCCTCAGACTGAAGCTGAACGTCTTGCCATGCAAAAGGTACCATACAGAAGTCTTCTTGGATGCCTCCTCTGCATTGCCAGAAGATGCTGTCCCGACATCAGCTACACTGTTGCCTCACTCTCACAAGTTGTAGAAAATCCTGGATCCATCCATTGGAAAAGGCTCCTGAAAATCCTGAAGTACCTGTCCTCCACTAAAGATTTGGAACTCTGCCTAATGTCAAGCAAACAACCTCTTCAGCTTACTGCATACTCGGATGCCAGCTAGGCCACTTATCCCCATTATCATCATTCCTGGTCTGGATACATAATACTCCTCCATAATATGCCACTGACATGGCGTGTAGTCAAGCAAACCTGTGTTGACCTCTCGCCAATGGAATTGGAATTTATCGCATCTTCAGAATAAACAAAGCACATTAAATATCGTACTTCTACTATTAAAAGCATAATCGCAGATCTTCAGATGTCTACTTGTATAAAAATGGAGAATTGTTTGCATGAATATTTAAAAATGAAAGGTTATATATATAGAGAGAAAAAATATTAAGATTATATAAATACTTTTAAATGTTTGGACATAGTTCATTTTTACTAAAGCAAGATTATTACTGAAATAAATTGAGTTAAAAATCATTTACATAAAAATAATTAGAAATTTCATTCAAAGGAAGAGATTATAATAGGTACATGCAATTAATCATATTATCAATGTAATCAATCTATACCTGCACAAACATTTGAATTAGTTCAATTTTTAGAAAGTGAGCCTTATTTATTTATTAATCTAAATAAGTAAATAGAAGAAAATCAATGTGTTGCTATTTTAAAAATTAATCGAGCTTAATAAATAAAACTGTGCGTGCTATACTTAATTTCAGAGTTAGGCAAAGAAAAAAAATCTGCATTAATCAAAATTAACATTACCTAACAAACATTTTACTTAATTACTTATGTTTGTAATTACTCAGTAATTACTTAAGTACATCCCCAAGTAACACAGACTGTTGGCCCAACTGCGATTTATTGTTAGTTCGTTGGGGAATTGTTATCGTTGGGGAAAGGGCTCAAAATAACAGTGGGCCAACAGTAAATAGTATTGTTGGCCCAACAGTCCTCAAATACTGTTTTCCCAACAGCAAAATATAACAGTTGGCCCTACAGTGTCATTCTGTTGTTGGGCCATCTGCAAAACAAGGTGGATGGGCCAACAGTATTCAACTGCAGTTGGGCGAACTGCAAAATATCATTGTTGGGCCTGCAGCATTCACCGACGGTTGGGCCAAACGCAAACCAGAGACCATAAGCCAACCGTGTTAAGCGACCGTTGGGTCAAAAGCGAAAAACGAACATTCTGCCAACCAACCAGCTAAACCACAACAACAACAACAACGCTTTCGTCTCCGCCATCTTTGATTATTAGCTGCAAGAGTTGACACGCTGTACATTAAGGTATGTTTATCATTTTAATAATGATATTTTTTGGAATTATCGAGTATATTTCACTAATAATTGGTTATTTAATGATAACAAAACCAAAAAAATTTATTTATCTAATTTAGATCCTGCTATAAAGGGTTTTTGTTGTTGTTGTTTCTAAATAATTTTTATTTAATTTAATTTATTTTTTACATGTTCTTGAACAATTTATTTTTACATATTCTCCATATTTACTTTTGGACAGTATAATTTCTTGTATAAATTTCTTCTTTTATTGCAAAAATTAAATTTTTATTTATTTTTTAGTATTATTACTGATTGTATAAATAATTGTGCCTGTTTACAGCTTGAACTAATAAATTTGAAATGAAATTTTCACGAGTAAATATTAAATAATTTATACATGTCTAGAAAGACAGAAAGCATTCGTATTTTCCTTGTCTCACGTTAATTATGAGAATTTAAGAAGCAATCTAGGGCTGTTTAACATTCAGAATTATTGCTTTTTTTTTTTTTTAAACTGCTCGCAATTGAACTTATTGAAATTAATTTCTTAATAATCAATAATGTAAAAATATCACTTTCTTTCTTTTGAAAGGCATATGAAAATTAATGCTTCATACTGAAATTTTAAAAGCCTAAAGTTTTGTTTTCATATTAATCAAAGTGTTAGAGGGTTCATACTCCTCAGGGAAAACAGGCAATTTAGAATTTGTTAAAAAAAGTCAGGTAAAATAGAAATTTTCATTAAAAATCAGGGAAAATCAATTATAAAACCTGGAAAAACAATTTTTTTTTTTTCTCAGGTTATGTTTTTCTTGTTTAGCTTCGTATCAAAATTTAAATGATTAAGTATTGTGAAAATACACATGTAAATAATGATTTCTACCTGAATTGCTATCATGATCGGCAGTAGTATGACATTATACAGTGAAAGTAGCTGTATTTTGTCCTGTCTAAAGGAGCTTTTCTTGTAACATGTCGCTGATATTTTCTTGAAAATTGTCTAGGAACTCGGAGGGGGGGGGGGGGGCGGGGAAACTCAGGGAATTTTTTTCTCGTATTTGAGTATGAACCCTGTGTTATGATGATGTTTCTGCTAAACCTTTAATCCGTTTACTTTTTAAAACATATTTATAAGTATCTTATTAAAAACAACTAAATTTTTAAATTATCACATAAGTTTATCGTATACTTTAAGCATAATTATAAAAATATTTCGTTGTAATATATAAAAGTATAACAGTGTATTTTGAATGAACATAACAATAATTCATAATGAAATTTTAAAAGTCTAAAGTTTTGATTTTTATGTTAATCAAAATGTTATAACAATGTGTTTTTCAAAGAACTTAATCCGTTTACTTTTCAGAATATCTTTATAAATCATATTTTGTTAAACTAAATTTTTATATGACATGGTGTCTCACTTCGTATAATATAAAAATGTATCAATAGATAGATAAAAAAAAATATATATGTTTATTCATCATAGGCATCCTATGTTGGACCACAGGTGACCTCGGTTTTTTTCCTGCTGTTTACTTAAAGTAAGGCTGTTTTATAATTCTTTTAAAGTTTTCATTACTTTTAGTTAATCAAATTTTGTGTTTTGCAAATTATGGTCCAAAACCACCTATCTTTTTTACTCTTCTAGAATTTGAAGATTAATGAAGTTAATCATGTTTGAAATTATAAAATATTTATTTTAATGTTCTCATTTCATATGTAAATTTTCATGCATCTTAAATTAAGCCTAAGTGTATAGGAACTTCTATATTCTTTAAGAATTATCTAAGAATGGTTCGCATCTGAGAAAGACTATATAATAAAGAATGAAATTATCAATTATTATGGTTTTAATAATCCACTAAGCTGAACATATCAAATATAAGAATGAACCTAATTGTGTATACTATTATACACTACTAAAGTTCTGAAACATTTCATGAAAGCATGGTGTTTGCCATTTAACTTAGTTTTGTGTTCAAAAGGCCTTTTTAACACGCTTTTATTAGCTTCATCATGTTTGTTTGTATGTATGTTTGTAACCGCTCTGGGAGCAAACAAAAAATCTATGTGGTAAGAAAAGACTTTCCCTACATGGACACTGTGGCTGTGAGGTAAGGCGCCGCGCTACGAACATAAAGGTCTAGCGTTCGATCCCAGTCATGGAAGATTTTTTAAAAATGGTTTTTGTTTAATTCTAAATTATTTTAATTAAAGATTTAAATGTAAATATTATGGTGTGTCACTCACACGATTTTTTCTTACCCTGCATTTTAATACTAAGATAGATATTTTGTGCTTTTTAGTTCACATTTCTATGAAAGCGTGTTCTTTAATTTTTTAAAACTATAATATTATTTTAATTTTAACCTGTGCAAAATTCTTCATATATACATCAATTATTCATTCTTTTTTACAACTATTCGGTACTCGGCCGAGCACTCGGTTACTCGGCTAAAGTGCTACTCGGTGCAGCACTAGCATTAACTGCGTATAAAATCTTTATTGTGATATAGAGCTGTACCAAGTACTCGGTATATACTCGGTACTCGGCCAGTTTGCCGAGTACTCGTTACTCAGTCAAATTTGGACTAAGTATTCGGCCAATACCAAGTAGTTGTAAGAATTTCATTATTTTTATGTATTATTTGAAGAAATGTATTCATAAGAGTTGTTTATTAATAACTAAACTGATATGTAAATATAAATATAGAGTCATTAAACTTTTGCTGCAAAAGCTTTCTGCAGTTAAAACGGGCGAATGGATTGCCACCAAACTTGGTATAGAAACAATTCATGATATGAGCTTATCCCTTTTAGTTACAAGAATTTAAGTATAACCATCTTGTGTGTGTGTAATATGCGAATTTTTACTTTCTTCTAAATGCAATAGAAAAAAGTATTGGATTCGTAAAAATTTTCAACCTCTAGTTTTTGATGGATTTACATGTTTTGAGAGTTGTAGAACACAATTTGACCATTTTTAGGAAATGTCTGTGTGTGTGCGTGGCAAAATTTTGTGGCAGCTGTATCTCAGGAACTACTGCACAGAATGTAATACAAATTGGTATGTAGTTACACCTTGATATTAATTAGTGCCTATCAACGTTTGGTAAAAAATATCTTACAGGTTTCGTTGCCATCCTGCTTTTTTTAAATTTTTAACATGGTGGTATAGAACAAAATTTTGTATAAATGTGCATAAAGAGAATTATTGTTTAATAATCATTATGAAATTTACAAGAATTATTTATAATAGAGATAGTCAACTATGAAAAAATTTTGTATATGTAGGGGGGGGGGGGAAGTCTTCCCTCGAGGGGAATAAATTTTCATAATGGGTATCTTTCAAAACTGCTCGCTAATACCTTTAAAACGAATGGTTATCTGAGATAATTTAAAATAAAATTATCGATTTTTACTTTCCGAACACTATAGTGAGGAAAGTATTGTAATCATGTCAAAAATCCGAATTCGAGATTTTGATGTTTCTATACGTTTTGAGGTCCCCTGAGTCCGTTTTCACTATTTTTACGATGATGTATGTATGTGTGTGTGTATGTGTGTATGTCTGTGAGTGAACACGCTAGCGTCTAAACGCTTTGTTCGATTAACCTGAAAGTTGGTACGCATATTGTAAGTCACCATAGTACGAACCCTATAGACTTTGGTGAATCTACCACTTATAGTTTTTTTACAGGGACACAAAGAAAAATTCTTTATCATTATGGCCTATGGGAGCAAAATCTTAAAAGTGCGATAGCATCTAAACGTCTTATTCAATTGAGCAAAAACTTTATACACATATTATAGGTCCCAAATACTCAATCTGTATAGATTTTTCAGAATCTAGCACTTATAGTTTTTTTACAGGGACACAAAGAAAAATTCTTTATCATTATGCCTATGGGGCCAAATTTTTAAAAGTGTGATAGCGTCTAAACGCCTTATTAATCTGAGCAAAAAATTTGTACACATGTTATAGATCACAGTTGAACTAACTGTATAGATTTTGGTGAATCTAGCACTTACAGTTTTTTTACAGGGACACAAAGAAAAATTCTTTATCATTATGGCCTATGGGACTAAATTTTTAAAAGTACGATAGCATCTAAACGCCTTATTGAATTGAGCTGAAAATTTATATGAGTATTATAAATCACTGTTGCACTAACTATAAGCATTTTGGTGAATCTAGCATTTATAGGTTTTTACAGGGACACAACGAAAAATTCTTTATCATTATGATCTATGGGCTCAAAGTTCAGTAGCGTTAAATAAAACATCGTGTAATAGATGGAGAAAAATACTCAAACACTCTATTATGGTTTTCTCTCTTTTGTTTGTTTAACAACTCCTCTTTCTTTACTTTATCTACAAAACTGTTAATTACTCAATGTTCAGAAAGTCGAGTGGAGTCACTCCAGATTTTTTTTAATGTAATATCGAGAATAAAATGAACTTTTTTTGCTTTTTTACATTTAGTGTTATACTACAGTCGGTAACAAAAGTGTCCGAACACTAGCAAAAATTCCTATGTAAAAAAAGTACACTTCATATGGTTTTGTATAGTCAGTGTTCTTACACTGACTAAGAACAGGATTCAACAAGGATTTATTTAACAAAACCGTATGAAGTGTATTTTTCTTACATAGGAATTTTTGCTAGTGTTCTGACACTTTTGTTACCGACTGTACTTCTCTAATATGGAAATCGTACTGCATTGTCATGGAAGATAATTTTATTAAATAATGATTGTAATAAATTGTTTTTACTGAGTGAATTTGCAAAGGAAAAAATAGAAGAAAGTCATTTGATAGCCACATTCTAGTTTTATGACAACTTAGTACATAAAATTGTATCTATAAAACAGACAAAAATAAAATATTTCAGATATAAGAACCCTTATATAATGCTGATATAGTATAGATAAAACTTTAAAATCCTGTTTTTATATTTTTTAAATTTATTTCTTACCATTTTCCGCAAACTAATTTAAATATACATTCCAGGTAAATTTACCTTAATCAGGGGTCAATCCAGGTTTTAATTTTTTGGTTCCTTTTTTGTGAAATTTTTGTTTAGAATAAAATATTTTTGTGAGAAAATAAAATAGTGTGTAAAATCTTTCATTTTTACAATAATTGTATATAATGTTTAATATCAAGTTTAATAGAGTTTCTTTGAGCTAATTTAAGGCATTTATTTAAAAATAATACTGAAAACATGAAAATACTTTATAAAAGTATCATTTTTATAAAGCAAAGTCTTGTAAAAAGGCTCCTTTTATAAGTTTGATTTTTATGTGTCCCTTTTCATGGATTTGAATTTTGTGAAGGGTCCATTTTCACGGATTTGAATTTTGTGTAGGATCTCTTTTCACGGATTTGAATTTTGTAAAGGGGCCGTAAAAGGGATCCAAATTTTGTTTGGATCAACCCCTGCCTTATGTTAATGTAATACACTGTAAAAAGTAAATCTGAAGGGCTGCGATGTGTATGCCGAAATATATTTGTTTTATCAAAAGGATGAAAATAAGGTATTTGAATCTAAATTGAGGTAAATCTGAAGTTTAATTTGATTTTTTTTTTCTTAATCTATGCTATAAAATAAATGGAAATTTAAGTTGTAATGATTAAGACATGATATCACATTTTAATTATTAAAACTGATCGAAGTGTTTTAATTTTTTTGGTTTTAATGAATTTGAGTTAATATAATTTGATTACAACTTTTTCACATTTGAAACCCGAATAAACTACTACGTCAGAAACGCCAAAGAAAAATATTGGAAATGCATACAGCTGTTTCGGCAGCCTTAAGTGTGCCGTCTTCAGTGCAAAAAGGCACTGAAGACGGCACGTTATCCTTTTTGCACTGAAGACTGCACGCTTAAGGCTGCCGAAACAGCTGTTTGCATTCCCAATTTTTTTCTTTGGCGTTTCTGACGTAATAGTTTATTCGGGTTTTAATATTCCAATGCCAAGTCTCCTGTTATTATTTTTCACATTTGGTATACAAAACATGAAGGTTGGCAATTTCTTATAGTTTTTCTGTTGCGATTCAGCGGCTAAAAATTTACCAGTGAATTAAGTAAATATAGTGTAAACTGTACTTTTCTAAGCCAATTGGTCAAATTAATTCTGTTGATTTCAAATCATATCAATAAAACAAAAGTAAGTGATTAATCTATAAACTACTTAACACTTGTTGCTCTCAGAGAAGTTTTTATTAGAAGTATAATTTTTCAAGATGTATTTTCATGTGTTGCACTTAATTTTATTATTATTATTATTATTATGTAAAATGGAATCAAAATGACTAAGTATTTTTATTTTAGGTTTGTATATTGCACTTTCTTAGAAGTCTTTCAGACTGTTGATGAAGAGGAAAGTTATATTGAAAATATTTTATCTGGACATACCAAAATAAATAAATAAAATAAATTGTATGATAATTAGTATACTCTAAACATTGTAATATGTAACATTTAATTAAGTTTTACTGTTTTCAATAAAAAGTATTTGCTATTTTTGAAATGTACCTTTATTTTTTGCATCTTTTTTTAGACTAATGCATTTTACCAGGGTTGCAGAGATTTTTTTTATTCCGAACATTTCCCCCAATCTATATAAACGTTTCTCCAAAATGGGAAAACTATTTTAACTATGATTTTTGTAATTCATTGTTGAAACTGATATCATTTGTATATTTTTCTGTAAATATCTCTTCCCCCCCCCCCGATCCTAGATCACTGGATTGGACATATTTCGCACCCCTGCACTTTACTTTTGTATCCAGATTTAGGTGTCTTCAAAAAATAAGGGAATTATTTTTTAATCGTATACTGTAGGTAAGAATTGTATTACTCCATTGGCAAATTACGTTAAATTGTATAATTATGTCTATTGTCTTTACAAAATATAAAATTAATTTATTCCCAATATAAGATTTAATAATAGTTTTCAATTTTACATAGATTAATTGTTAATAGGAGTTAATGGAGAAAAAATCTCCAAGACATTCTAGGAAAAGTATACATGTTTATTGATTTTTTTAATTTTTCTGACTGAGTGAAAATAATGCCTGGACCGGGAGTCGAACCCCGGACCTTTGACTTACAAGGTCAAGGCTCTACCAATTGAGCTATCCAGGCCAACAACCGGTCGGCATTACTCATTCAGACAACCTTTAGGCAGAAAAAAAGCCTAAAGGTTGTCTGAGTGGTAATGCCGACCGGTTGTCGACCTGGATAGCTCAATTGGTAGAGCCTTGACCTTGTAAGTCAAAGGTCCGGGGTTCGACTCCCGGTTCAGGCATTATTTTCACTCAGTCGGAAAAATAAAAAATTTCAATAAATATGATTTTCTTCCCAATAATAATAATAATAATAATAAAAAGAGTATTCATGTATTTAAAAAAAAAAAAAAAAATCTTTTGTAAAAGAAAATCAGTTTGAAACTAAGAAGTTAGCATGATACAAATATATCATTGAGGAGTTGGGTTTTTTTTTTCTTTTAATCCATTTCCGTTTTATTTTTATTTTATTTTATTTATTTATTTATTTTTTTTTTTTGAGAAATTAAATTTTTTATTATTAGTTTTAAATGGGATATTACCTCCCTATTTTTGAAAGGGGTTATTAGTACAATTACCTCTGATAAAATTCAAATTCAATTCATTTTTAGAATAGAGAGAGGAGTTTATGACTTTCTTATAAACAGGTTTTTCTTTTTTTATAATAACAGTGGTAAGAATTTCAAAATTTTTATCAGCCAAAGATTTCATTTTTTTACAGGACTACAATATATGATGTACATAATCTGCAATAGCGTATCGTGAATGAACTTTTGGGTATGCTCCATACAGGTGGCTAGAAACAGCACATTATGAAAAGCTCCTCTTCTGTTTGACTGTTAAAATGTCACCATATCTGTGTTGCTTCTCGAAATAAGCAAGTTAACAAGATGATTAAATATCCATTTTAATGTATTATTTCTAATTACCTAAGTGGAACATACTGAAAGTGTCATTCATGAGATGTCACCGATAGTCTGTATAGGATAATAGCAGCTTAAAAAGATAATAAAATTTAAGTAGTTGCCTATCCAAATACTAAGGGAGAGTTTTTCTTTTTTTGACAATGTTACACTGTTCATAAAAAAAATATAAAAAAATCTCTCGTCATGTCTAAAGAATAACTTGCAACTGCGGAGTAAACAAACATTTTCCCAGCCTTTCATATAAACATTTTATCATTGCATATTACTTCATCATCTTAATATTTTTCCCCTCTCTCTTTCATTGAAATAATGTGGTGAAAATTTACTCTCTATTTCTCGTGTGTATTTCCTGGCTGTAATGTTAAAAAGCAATTTACAAAAACATACATTTTCTGATTTATATAAGATTTCATTTGTATTTTAAAATTAATTACAATTATATTCAATTGTCATATTTGCCACCTAAATTTATTTTGTAAGTACAGTCTAACCTTGTTAACGTGAACACACTTAATGTGAATTACTTTTAACATGAACTGTTTCCATAATCCCGTTGCTACTGATAACATGGACATTTTTTCTCCCTAGAGAATCACGTTAATGAGGTTCAGCTGAATTTTTAAAAATCTAAAGATTGGGTAAACGGATCAGTGAAAATGTGTATATACCAGTAAAATCTTAAAATTTCTGGTACTGCACTTAATTTTCTTAATTTTTACCTTTGTTAGGTCTATTTCATTATAAATCAATAGTTTGAATTACATCCTCGCATAATTTTTAATTTGATTACATTATAATCCAGCAACAGTGATGTAGATATTTTTAGTTCTGAAATTTAACTTTCTTTAAAATTTAAAGCATCAAAAATAAAAAACAATCATATGTTATCAGACTTGATATGAGAATTTGAATTATCTATTCTATATAGTATAAAAATTTTGCTGGTATATTTATTAAAGTGAGATAAAATAAAACAACAGATTGATTTATATTCCTTTCAATCTATTACTAGTAAAATAAGAATTTAAATGAACTCATTCGCTAAAAATAGTCAGTTTAAAAAAGGAGAGTTAAATAAATAAATAATTTTAATTTTCACTTTTAAGGTATATATTTAAAAACAAGATTTAAATATGAGACATGTGGTATAAATTACTAGTGCTCTACCACTGAATTATTTAGTCGATATCAGACAATCTAACCTGTAGTAATCACTTATGTTAGAGCTTACAGATCACATTAAAAATTTTTTCTGTTTCATATGAGTAATTCCTTCAAGTCAGATATTGGCTAGGTTTTTCAGTAAGTACAAAACTGACACAGTCAGAGGTTCTAAGTTTGAATCTTAGCCAAGTCACTTTTCCATTTTGCTAAAGATAATTCACTTTTAGAAATGTGTATACATCATGTTAAGAATTTGTAGTCAGATAATTTATCCGCAAACAATCAAATATTTATTACAATGTGCTATAAGGAGTAAGGGCATACCAACATCAACAAATAAAAATGCTGTTTTTATATATTACATTGATTTTCGCATATTTCTTTTATGTACATTGAGATTTATTTTTCAGACTTCATAATTTTTTTTATATAATTACAATTTAGAGTAAATAAGATATTCTTTCTTCTTTTGGAAATTTATATAATATTATAACATTTAAAGAAAAAATTATCTTTAAGTTTGTTAATTTGTTTCAGAAATATATTTATTCATTTTGAAAGTAATAAGATATTGAGAATATAGCACTTTTAAACAAGTAATTTCATGATAATTTATAAATTCTTTTGATTAAAATTTAAACTTTTTTAAATATATATATATATATAATAAAGATGATCTATTAAGCATAGTAGAAGCCATGCAACAGATAGAAGATCACTGAAACACCAATGACCAAAAAGATAAAAAAAAAAAAAAAAAAATCATCAGTGGATGATATGCACTAATGTAAAGAAACCAGATCTATTAATTAACAGCCTGCAAAACAAACGAATCAATAAAGTAAAACAACAAATCTTAACTTAAAACCATAAACTTATCAAAATTAATGAAAAAACAAACTAAGAAACACAAGGTAGGAAGAAGGAGGCAGGCGGCAAGACTTGTGACTTGCCTATATATGGGTCATTTCTCAAGAATTCTCTGTCATTTAGGTTAAACTCAAGGAGTTAGGAACAAAGCACCAAATAAAAAAATTATATTTTTTAGGCTATTTGGTTTTATTTTTACTCAAATAAAATATATCTTTTAGGGTGAATAAACACATTCTAAATTGAAAAAAGAATTAATTAATATGTTGCAATTATAATTAATTTATTAGGGAATAAACTAATTATAATTGCAATATATTATTTCTTTTTTCAATTTAGAATGTGTTTATTCACCCTAAAAGATATATTTTATTTGAGTAAAAATAAAACCAAATAGCCTAAAAAATATAATTTTTTTATTTGGTGCTTTGTTCCTAACTCCTTTAGTTTAACCTAAATGACAGAGAATTCTTGAGAAATGGTACCCTATATACATTCTCACACTTCGTTGGCCAACGGTTGGTTTTGGCCGCTGGCCCTCGGTTGAGCCAACCGTTGGGTGACAGTTGGGCCAACAGTAGAACGGTTAGAAAAACTGGCCTAACCGTAGCCCAACAGTCTGCCAACCGTGGCCCAACGGTCATCCAACCGTGGCCCAACGGTCATCCAACCGTGGGCCAACAGTTCACCAACCGTGGCCCAACCGTTTGCCAACCATGGCCCAACCGTTTGCCAACCACGGCCCAACCGTTTGCCAACCATGGCCCAACCGTTCGCCAACCATGGCCCAACCGTTTGCCAACCATGACCCAACCGTTTGCCAACCATGACCCAACCGTTTGCCAACCATGAACCAACTGCTCCATCGTTGGGCCAACCGTCACCCAACAGTTAGCTCAACCGAGGGCCAGCGGCCAAAACCAACGGTTGGCCAACGATGAAGGAAACTGTAGGGCCAACCGTTTCCCAACCATTCCGTGTTACTTGGGTCATTACTTTACCAAAGATTAAATTTTTTTTTCCCTTAACGAAAATGAGACAGAAAGAAAGAATACTTCAGAAGAAATATGTAAAAGTATAAATTAATTTATTTGAATAAAAATAATTTATATTGAATAAAGAAAATTATTGAATGATAAAGTTAATAAATTGTGGAGAAATTTATTATGATACGTTTACATATTGGTAAAAAAAGTTATCTGTAATAAATTTGTATTTTTATTTAGCACATTTTAAACATAAAAGAAAAAAAAAATGTCTTCTGTAAAATAATCGCCTTTCATTCAATTAAATGTGAAGAAAATTATTTTCTTTTTTTATAAAACAAAATGTTTTATTTTTATACTACGATAAGAACGAAGTACGGTGGATGTGAATCGATGATTCCTTCATTCTTGATTCATTCTGACAGGTTTGATTCAATCAAAGATTAGTTTCCACATTTCATATTTATCGTCACAAAATGCCGTTTCGCGCCAAGCATCTGTCGCCAAGGTTCTGAGGAGTAGGCATTTTCCAAATTCGCGTAACTGCTCTTCAGGAAATGCCTCAGACTGAAGCTGAACGTCTTGCCATGCAAAAGGTACCATACAGAAGTCTTCTTGGATGCCTCCTCTGCATTGCCAGAAGATGCTGTCCCGACATCAGCTACACTGTTGCCTCACTCTCACAAGTTGTAGAAAATCCTGGATCCATCCATTGGAAAAGGCTCCTGAAAATCCTGAAGTACCTGTCCTCCACTAAAGATTTGGAACTCTGCCTAATGTCAAGCAAGCAACCTCTTCAGCTTACTGCATACTCGGATGCCAGCTAGGCCACTTATCCCCATTATCATCATTCCTGGTCTGGATACATAATACTCCTCCATAATATGCCACTGACATGGCGTGTAGTCAAGCAAACCTGTGTTGACCTCTCGCCAATGGAATTGGAATTTATCGCATCTTCAGAATAAACAAAGCACATTAAATATCTTACTTCTACTATTAAAAGCATAATCGCAGATCTTCAGATGTCTACTTGTATAAAAATCCAGAAACCAATACTGTTTTGCGATAATACTGTATGCGTTCAATTTACAAATTTTCGAGCTGAAAACATTAAAAACAGATATATTAATCTTCGTTATATGTTTGTACGAGAAATGGATGAAATTGGTGAAATCAATGTTAAAAACATCCAATCTAAAGAAAATATTGCTGATATTCTAACGAAGTCTCTCCACAAGGATTCTTTTAATAAATTGGGACAGTCTTTTCTAACTTAAAATGTAGTTAAGGAAAAAAAAAAAATCAGGAACACTTAATAAACTATGAACTTTTATAAACTGTGTTTTGGACTTCTGATATAAACTTGAAAAAAAAAAAATAATAAAATAAAAAAACTCTACTTATTTTTGAAAACTGTAATTTGGTTTTGAATCCTAGAAAATATCAAGGTCATCTGTAAACTTATTGTCCTTTTTTCCCCCCTTACTTATTAATGATTTTTCCCTATCTATCTATACAGTGTCAGACAAAAAAACTGCATCACCTTAAAAAAAAAAAAATAATAATAAAAATTTAATGTTATGCATTATTTTGTTTACATAAAATTATCTTAGCTGCTGCAAAGCAAGATATGACATCATTCCACATTCATATTGCCTTATGCAACTCTTCTAAAGTATTACATCATCCTACTTCTATAAATAGCATGCCAAAAGAGGACAATGGTTATTTATCTCATTTTTTAAGTGATGAAAGGATGGCTCCTTATGTTCAATTGATGAAAGAGAAAAAATGTGTGGCACTTGCTTTAGCCAAAGAAGGATATTCGACACGTATAATCCAGTGGCGGATCCAGAACTTGACTTTTGGGGGGGGGGGGGGGGGCTAAGATTTTTCAGTTATTCTAGACCAATAAAAAATTTACAATTGCAATATTCAATTGTGAATGTCAGTGTTTTTTTTGGGGGGGGGGACTTCAGCCCCCTAGCCCTCCCCCCTTAAATCCACCACTGGTATAATCGCTAAAAAATTGGCTGCAATTAATCAACAGTCTCGAGAGTGATTAAGTTGGAGTGTGAAACTGTTAATGTTGAAAGGAGGTCAGGATCAGGACGAAAGAGGGTAACAACAAAATCTGATGATCGATATCGCAAGTGTATATCTCTCCGTAATCGCCATGCACGTGCTTCTGATTTAAGAGTCAGATTTGAGAAAGAATGTGGTGTCAATTTATGCACGAACTGTCCAAAGACACCTTGTGGAATGCAGTCTGCATGCGTATCGCCTGAAGAAAAAGCTATTACTTACAAAATATATATATATATATGCAGAAGGGACTTTCTTGGGTGAAATAGCATGTTTCATGGACAAAGGCTCAGTGAAACTCAGTAATTTTTTTGGATGAATCTAAATTTAACCTGCATGGGTTGGATAGTAAGCTGTATGTTCGGAGGTGCAAAAATGAAGCTTATCATTCAGACTGCATATCGCCTACTGTCAAATTCTCAGTGAGCCAAATGGTCTGGGGATGCATATCCAGCAAAGGGGTTAGAAGCCTGAAACTTACCGTATATTTCCGTGTATAAGCCGAGAATTTTTGTAAATTTTTCGGAAGCTGAAGTCGGGTGTCGGCTTATATATTGTGGCATACAGCCCCCCTTCCAATTAATTAAAGTTGGCCAGACCTTAATCTCTACACAGAGCAGGTGTGCTGATACTTACAATAGTTTGGCTCCAGACTGTCTCGAACTGTGACACTAAAGTACAAAGAAGCTGCCCTGATGGTACGCCCTGATGGTCGTGAGAACATTGGAGTTTCCGAGGAATTTCTTCGGCCCGACGGAAAGGCGCCCGCCCGCTCAGCGAATGAGAGAGGAGCGCGGGTTGCCATCGAGAGAACGGTTTTTCCCAGGAACAGAGCTGGAAGCAGAGAGTCGGGGATTCGTATCTTGTCTTCGGCCAGTGAAGGTCGGAGGGTTTTTCTTGTCCCGTTTACCAGGAGAGGTAACGAGACATTTAATGATTTTTTGTGTTCCTCTAGGAGCAGAGAACACAGGTCAGCGTATTTTCTGTCACCGGCGAAGGTGCAGGTCAGCTCATAAGAGACTTTGTACTTAAAATTATCCTAGGACTGAGCTATATCTTTTCTGTACCTGGAACGGTGCAAGGATTGTTTTAGTAAACCGAATTTAGGATCACGGAGATCCACTGAAACTGCTTGTTAAAAGCATCAAATCAACTATCGATCCATACTGTAGCTCCTGGACATTGTATATAATCCTCCAACATCAATATTATAACTAAAGGTTGTACATAGAATCTTGTTTAAATTTTAATTAAATTAATTTTCTTATCAACTTCTGCTGTGACGGGATTTTCTTCTTCGCTACCAGAACCCTCGCCCGAAATTCCAAAACGCCACAGCTATACTAACTTGGTGGCAGCGGTGGGATGATTGTTGGAGAATACTACACTGCCTGAAGAAGTACGGACTACGGACGATAGAAACGTGATAGACTCAATGGAAGGATAAACGCAGCGGAGTACGTCGAATCATCAAATCAACGGAGGATACATCTACGTCGCATCGACGAGAATCTCTAAGACAGAGAGGAGAGCCCTCAGCCGGAACCCATCCCGAATTCCATACGGAGTGCCGATCCGAGAGCCATCATAAGTGCCAGAAGGAAGAACGGAACTCGAGCAAACGACAACAAAACAGGGGTGAGTCAAACTTTTCTAGTGAGGCTGTAAAATGTTTGTTATTTAAGGTATTAGATGATAAATGTATAAAGTTAAAAGTTATTTAGAAATTTATTAAGGGAGAGTAAACCTTAAATTAACATTGTTTTTGGAAAAATTAAAAATGTGGCATATCACAAATATTAGAAACTCTAAGTAAAAACAGGGAGGAATTTAAATTATAGGTAAATTTAATTTAAATATAACTCATATTTGTTTAGTTTGGAAAAATATTAATTGATTTGCACATATTTGATTATCTTGTTTTAAATGAGAAAGATTATATTTGAAAACAGATATTATTTGAGAAAACAAAAAGGGTGTTAAAATATTTTGAGAAAGATAACACAGTAATTTCATATTGTTTTGTGTAATTTATGAAAATTAAAAGTGAATCAAATAAGTTACGGAAAAAGGTTTCTTTCCTGGAAAGGGTTGTGATTTCAAATATTTCAAATTTAATGCGTAGAACTGAATATTAAGTTTTAATTATTGGAATCGTGTTGTATTGGAATTTTATACACCCCAAAAATTTGCAAAATTGAATTATAGGTTTTATTAGTGTAATTTTGTATATGTATTTTTTGGAATTGGGTAAAATTGTAAGAATTGTGTAAAATTGTTAGGAATTGTGTAAAAGTGTTAGGTATTGTGTAGAAATTTTTTTTTGGGAATTGTGTAAGATTAAATTGTGAATTTAGAATTAGGTAAACATGTCAGATTTAGGGCAGTATAGGAAAACGGAACTGCAAGAGCTCGCAGTCGAATTCGGAGTGATTATTGAAACTTCGGATAGGATAAGTGATATCATAGGGAAAATTCAAAAGTCTCCAGATTATGATAAAGACCTAGCCCTAGCTCAAATTAAGTTAATACGGGAGGATCTCTTAGAAAGAAAGGCGGAAGAGAAAAGGAAGGCGGAAAAGATTGCGGAAAGGGAGGCTGAAGAGAAAAAAATCGCTGAAAGAGAAGCGGAAAGGAAACATGAATTAGAGTTAGAAAAACTTAAAATAGCCCAACATTCAGAAACAGTAAGTCTAGCTTCGACTCGTAGCGAACGCCCCAGCCGACAATCACTAAAATCGGTTATGCAAAAATTTGAACCGGAGAAATCGGACATGGCATTATTTCTTGCGTTATTCCAAAGACAAGCTAGGAAGTTAGAAATAGATGACGAGGATCTAGTGACTAATTTATTAGCTTTATTGCCCGTAGAAATCGCGGAATTAATTTTAAAAGAACCCCAAGAAATTAGTGACGATTTTGAGAAAGTCAAAAAAATGCTATTAGATCGATTTAAATTAAGTCCAGAAAATTTTAGAATTAAATTTATGCAACACCAAAAACAACCGGGAACTCTTTGGCATGATCTAGCTTATGATTTAGATACATACTTAAATGGGTGGTTAGAGGGAGTAGAAGTGACAAATTTTGAGGATCTAAAGAAATTAATGGTGGCCGACCAGTTAAAGAAACGGGCTAATTTCGAAATGAAAGATCATTTCATAGATTCGTGGAGCTCTCTCAATGAACCGCGAGAGTTAGCTAAGAAGTTTGACGCGTACGAGTCAGTTCGCAGAAATAATAAGAAAAGTTGGACCCCGAAACCACCACTAGAAAAGAAATTAGATAAACCTCGCAACTTTGATAAAAATAGGGTTGAGAAAAATGCCCCAGAACAAAAAAATTGGAGGGATAAGTCTGATCTGACGGAAAGATCTAAATTATTTGAGGCCCGAAAACCTATTGTTTGCTATGTGTGCTCTTCCCCCGATCACATTAAGCCAAATTGCCCAGTCTGGAAAAGCAGACAAGAGAAGGCTGAAAAAGTAAATCACGTAGGAGACGCTGAGAATTTAAACCCGGATTTTGAACCTTATTTAAGTGAAGCCAAGATAAATGGGGAAAAGTTTACCATTTTACGTGATTCTGGGACGTGCCTCGATATTGCCCCTCATAAAATAATTTCTAATGAGCAATTAAACGGGAAAACTGTGTGGGTTAAAGCAGCTTTAGCCAACGAAGTGAGATGTCTACCCATAGCCAATATTGAATTAGAAATTGAGGGAATAGGGTTAATTAATACGAAAGCCGCGGTAGCGGATAAGGAAGTTCTCACGGATTATTATTTACTGGGAAATGAGACGCAGAAATTAATCGAGAGAAAAAAACAAAAACCCGAATTAATCCATGCAGTCGAAACGCGGGCGAAAAGGCGTAAAAACGAAACAGCGCCAAAAACCAGTCTGGCGAGTGAAAGCGCTGGGAATGATCAGGGAGAGGCAGAAATGTCGCCAGAGAGCGAGCCTACGGAAACTCAGGGTACGGAAGAATCAATTTTCCTCCCCGAGTTAGAGGAGGATAGGATCACCGCTCTGGCGCACGTTGGGAAAAACGAGTTTCGCCAAGAGCAGGAAAAAGATGAAAGCCTAACGGAGTTGTGGGCGCGCGCGAAAGAGGAGAAATCGAATTTAACAATAGATCAAGGTTTGCTGTACAGAATTGCTACAGATCACAGAGGAGAAAAAAGACGTCAGTTAATTATTCCGCGGAAATATAGGAATGAAATTTTGAATCTTTGTCACAGTTTAATATCCGGTCATGTGGCCATGACTAAAACTAAGGATAAATTGTTGCGATATTTTTTCTGGCCAAATATCATTAAAGAGGCTGAAGCCTATGTAAAATCGTGTGATCCTTGTCAGAAAATTGGGAAGGCAGGAGAGCAAAAAAAAGCCCCTCTTAAACTTGTTCCCATTATTACTGCAATTTTTACGCATATAAACTGTGATATTGTGGGACCACCCCCACCTTCAGAAAATCAAAATAAATATATGCTCACGGCTATGTGTTTAGCATCGAGGTATCCAGAGGCTATCCCGATACCCGATTCAAGGTCGGAAACAGTGATCGACGCGTTAATGATAGTATTTAGTAGAATGGGATTTCCGAAAGTAATCCAAACAGACTTAGGGGCTTGTTTTATGAGTAACTTAACCTCAACTTTCTTAGAAAAATTTGGAATTAAAATAACTCACAGTAGTGTGCACCACCCACAGACAAATTGCATTGAGCGTTGGCATCGTTCAGTTAAACGGTTATTGAAGGTAATCTGTTTAGAAAGTGGAGAAAGTTGGGAGAGGAGTTTACCCTATGCTTTGTTAGCTTTGCGGACGGTAACACATGAATCAACGGGATTCAGCCCAGCCGAGTTGGTTCATGGGAGAAATCTGCGAACCCCGGAAACCCTGCTATTTGAGAAATGGACAGAGCAGGAAGAGGAGCAAAACCCAGTGACGGAGTATGTTTTCGAATTGATAAACAGACTCCAAAGGTGTCAAGAGCTCGCAGGGGAGCAGATGGAGGAAAAAAGGGACAAACGCAAAATCTGGTATGACAGAAATGCGGTAAATCGAAAATTTAATCCCGGGGACAAAGTGCTGGTTTTAGCCACAAGTAAACCTCAGTGGCGGATCCAGAACTTGACTTTTGGGGGGGGCTAAGATTCTTCAAAGTGTTATTCTAGACCAATAAAAAATTTACAATTGCAATATTTAATTGTGAATGTCAGTGTTTTGGGGGGGGCTTCAGCCCCCTAGCCCCCCCCTTAAATCCGCCACTGGTAAACCTAATAAATTATCCGTATCATGGATAGGGCCAGGCACTATTGAGAGTCAAATGTCAGAGACTAATTATATTGTAAATGTACCGGACAGGCGCGAAAAGTCGCAAATTTATCATGTCAATTTACTAAAACCTTACGTGCAGAGAGCAGAAATCGTAAATGTATTAATAGAGGAAAATCGGAATAAAAAAACGACGGAGGCAGACTTAGAAATACCTTATCCTATAACTGACCCGGAAGAATTTGACCTCAATATGGTAATTAGGGACAGTAATTTAGGAAGTCGTTGCACAAAAGCCCAACAGGAGCAATTAGGAGCATTACTAATTAAACACAAGAAAGTGTTTTCCAATATTCCAGGCCGAACGAATTTAATTGAGCATGATATTGAATTGACTAGTGATAAACCCGTTAGAATGAAGCCATATAGGACGTCACCTCGACAAACCGACATCCTGAAATCCGAAATCCAGCGTATGTTAGAATTGGGCATAATTAAGGAAGGGGAGTCAGATTATACCTCGCCTATGATATTAGTAGAGGCCCTTGGCAGAGAACCCCGCCCGTGCGTTGATTATCGCCAGTTAAATGAGATAACTCGTGCCGAATTTTTCCCTTTGCCTAACATAGAAGAGAGGGTAGAGCAAGTGGCAGCATCAAAATTTATTACCGTGATTGACTTAACTAAAGGCTATTGGCAAATACCTTTAACCCCTAACGCACAACGTTTAGCGACATTTGTAACTAGTTTCGGTTCATATCAACCTTTGGTAATGCCATTTGGACTTGTCTCCGCCCCGTATAGGTTTTCAAAATTCATGAGTATTCTATTAAAGGGACTAGAAAGTTTCTGTTTGCCTTACCTTGACGATATGGCTATCTTTTCTAATTCATGGGAAGAACATTTAGAACATTTAGATATAGTTCTAAAGCGGGTAACCAAGGCAAAATTAACCATTAAATTAGCCAAGTGTAAATTTGCCCAGGAGACGGTCAAATATTTAGGGCATGTTGTAGGGAAAGGACGTAGGAAACCGTCCGAGATTAAAATTAAGGCCATTACTGATTTCCCAGCTCCAAAATCAAAAACGGAAATTAGAAGGTTTTTAGGGATGTGCGGGTATTACTCCCGATACATAAAAAACTATGCAATTATAGTAGAACCGCTGACCCGAGCTTTAAAAGGGAAAACGAAAAAGGAAAAAGTAGACTGGAGTCCCGAAATGGAGAAGGCTTTTAGGGAGTTGAAAGATAAACTCACCCGTGACCCAGTACTGTACGCTCCTGATTATACTAAGGAGTTTATTATTCAAAGTGACGCCTCAGATAAGGGGATAGGTATTATCATGGCTCAAAGGCAAGGAGATGAAGAACATCCAATTCTGTACTTAAGTCGAAAATTTACTAAGGCAGAGAAAAACTATAGCACAACCGAAAAGGAATGTGCTGGGATCATTTTCGCAGTGAAAAAGTTAAAACATTACCTGGATGGTCAAAAATTTACCATAGAAACTGATCACAACCCATTAATATGGTTAAAGAGAAATGCGGGAAACAATCCCAGATTAATGCGGTGGGCGTTAACCTTGCAGCCCTTTAACTATGAAATCCGACACAGACCAGGAAAAGACATTCCTCATGTGGACTGTTTGAGTCGGGTGGATTAAAAGTTATCTGTAAGAAATTTTGTATATAGTTTATTATTATTAGTATTGTTTTATTATGTTAATTAATTTGTAATTTGAAACTTGTAACTTTAGTGTAAATTTAAGTATTGTTTAGTCAGGAAGATTAGCCTCTCTAGAATTGCTTTGATGCACCCTAACCTAATTTGATTGCAGAGATTTTCTGGAGTTTCAACCCCAGAAAACCATCTTAAGGGGGGGGAAGTTGTGGCATACAGCCCCCCTTCCAATTAATTAAAGTTGGCCAGACCTTAATCTCTACACAGAGCAGGTGTGCTGATACTTACAATAGTTTGGCTCCAGACTGTCTCGAACTGTGACACTAAAGTACAAAGAAGCTGCCCTGATGGTACGCCCTGATGGTCGTGAGAACATTGGAGTTTCCGAGGAATTTCTTCGGCCCGACGGAAAGGCGCCCGCCCGCTCAGCGAATGAGAGAGGAGCGCGGGTTGCCATCGAGAGAACGGTTTTTCCCAGGAACAGAGCTGGAAGCAGAGAGTCGGGGATTCGTATCTTGTCTTCGGCCAGTGAAGGTCGGAGGGTTTTTCTTGTCCCGTTTACCAGGAGAGGTAACGAGACATTTAATGATTTTTTGTGTTCCTCTAGGAGCAGAGAACACAGGTCAGCGTATTTTCTGTCACCGGCGAAGGTGCAGGTCAGCTCATAAGAGACTTTGTACTTAAAATTATCCTAGGACTGAGCTATATCTTTTCTGTACCTGGAACGGTGCAAGGATTGTTTTAGTAAACCGAATTTAGGATCACGGAGATCCACTGAAACTGCTTGTTAAAAGCATCAAATCAACTATCGATCCATACTGTAGCTCCTGGACATTGTATATAATCCTCCAACATCAATATTATAACTAAAGGTTGTACATAGAATCTTGTTTAAATTTTAATTAAATTAATTTTCTTATCAACTTCTGCTGTGACGGGATTTTCTTCTTCGCTACCAGAACCCTCGCCCGAAATTCCAAAACGCCACAATATGAATACACATTTTTAGGAAAAAACGTACATTAGAAACAAGGATTGAATACATATATTTTAAGCTTGAAAACTATATATAAAGTAAAATAGTGGTATTAAACCTTATTTTTAAATAATTATCACATATAAAACTCATAAATTAGCAATTTTAAATTTTTTTCACGTAACGATCGATGTAATCACGTGTGTTTACATTTCTTTTTTTTTTTACCTGCCGGTAATTCACATCATCGGCAGATTGCACGAACGGAGTAACTTCTCTGTCTGATTCAGAAATAGTATGAGAAACTTGAAAAAACAGGACACCTGATCCTATTTTTAATTTATACAATTAAATAATCTCTGTTTAAAATGTTTCTAGGCTTACACTAGCAAAAGAAGTGGCAAAGCTTCGTTTTTTTTTTTTTTTTAAGTATTTTTTTTTCTTTTTGAAGATTGCCTTGAGGCACTGATAAAAATACTCAAAAGTAGAAATATACAAAATAATTTAGATACGTCATTAAAAAAAATAGATGCAATCGATCTTTAAATGGCTTTCTTACGCAAACATCCAGCGGCTGCATCATCGACGTTAGAGTTAGGCCTCCCGGTATTACGGCAGCCATCATTTTCAGCTGCTGGGACTTGAGTGTGCGAGTGCATCTGTGCTAGCCTCCCTTCATATAGGGTTGCCAGAGTTAAAACTATCGCAGTTGGCAAACACACTGCGATCGTTTTATGTCATAGCTAAGCAAGGTAAGGAATTCTATAGCATAAGCACATATTTTGCACAATTTCATTGGACAGATTATCCAGAAAGTTGTATAGATTGACAATATTTTCGCCGTTTTGGCGATATACTCGAACTTTAAAAGAGTATTTTTTCAATTCGGCTTATACACTGGTTTGCAATTTTGGGTAAATTTCTGCAGGGAAAAACGTACTCTCGGCTTATATATGGATCAGCTTATATTCAGAAATATACGGTATTACTGGAACTATGAATGCATCAGTTTACACCCTGGTCTTGGAGGAGTGTTTGAAGCCAGTTATTCAGAAGGTAATGGAAATTGTATTTTTCAACAGGACTCTGCAACCTGTCATACAGCGAAATCGGCAAGTACGATCTAACTTATTTATGCATGATTTTTTTACCTTATTTACAAGTTTTTATCTCAAAACATAAAGGACATTACAAAAGTAATTTCCTCCTATTTTACCTTTTTAGGTGAAGGCCTATCTGACAAAATCTGGAATCAAAGCTTTGGACTGGTCTGGGAATAGTCCCGATCTGAATCCCATTGAAAACTGTTGCCACAGAATGGGTACGAAAATATCTGCTAAGAAGCCTGTTACTAAGATTGAACTGCAGGAAAGCATTATTAGGGTTTGGTTCCCTGATACTGGCCGGGATTACATTCAGAAGTTAATATCTTCTATGCCAGGCCGCTGTAAGGCTGTCATTGCAGCTCGTAGAGGATCCACTAAATATTGAAGTGATCCTTATGCCTGTATACACATGTAAATAAATGTAATATGACTGCAGTTATGTAGAATTTATATTATCTACAAAATTTGAATATCAATTACTTTGTTGCACGTTTTATTAAATATTACATTTTTCACTCTTTCTCATTTTTCTGAGTAATTAAGTGTAAATAACTCATTAATTCTAGTAAAACTTGATTCAGATTAATCCTACAACTTCATTTTATCCTAACAGTATGATCTTTACATAAAACGTACATGTGAAACACATTATTTGCACGTTTTTCCATTTTTTAGCAGGTGATGCAGTTTTTTTTTGTCCGCCGCTGTATATATAATTTTTTTTAATGCTGTCGGGAAAAGGAGGCATTTTGTTGGTTAAATTCGTCATTCTTTCGTTTTTCCCATCAGCGTTACAAACATACTTATTTTTCTTACCTCTGGAGTCTTATGTTCAAGAAACTTTATTTCTTGTAAACTGTATCCAAGTGCTAAATTAACTTACTTCCCTTTTATGTAAAATAAAGGGTTTTCCATTACAATTAAAAAAAAAAAAAAAAAAAAAAAAAACATAAATTATTCAGTGAGAAACAATTTTTTTTTTTTTTTTTTTTTTAGAAATTTTTATTCATGAATTCATCAACCGTGAATATTTATTTAAATCAAATTGGAGTGTAAAGGTTGATATTTTTATTTATTACCAACTATGCGAAAAATACCAGAGCCGGGAATCGAACCCGGGCACCTCCGCTTAACGCGCGGATGCTCTACCACTGAGCTACCCTGGTTGACAACCAGCTAGGCACTTCTCGCATAATATTCGTTAGCAAAGTCACCGAGTCTGCAAACGCAGATATATCAGGTGAGATAATAATAATCGTAGCACAACTCCATAGACCACGAAATTTCAATTTAGAAATTTTTATTCATGAATTCATCAACCGTGAATATTTATTTAAATCAAATTGGAGTGTGAAGGTTGATATTGATAACTATCAATGTCCTCACATATAAAAATATTGTTAAATTTCATAGATATAAATGTTTATTTTTCAAGAAATAATTTTTTAATTTACCTTTTCTTTTCAAACTTCTTAAATATCTACTTGCTTCTTTATTTAAAAATCGCAGCTTTACATGCATCACGTATTAACGATCGATGTTTGTTTACTGTTTTGCCGTTGCCATTTTGAATCTGCATATTTTTTCTATTTTTGGCTGTTGCCACTGCTGTTAAAATAATTGTTATAAATTATATTTTTGGCTTTGACCGTTGAGTGGCAACAGCGATGTTTTGTTTATATGCAGATTTGACATTTTAGTCAGTATAAAAGCTCGCGGCGAATGTGTTAGTGTGCAGTTGTCAGCCAGCCTTCAATTAGAGATGAAGTGTTAATAGCTTTGGATAATTGAGCAGCTTTGAGCTGTTGGTGCGCTAAGCACTGGCAGGTGTGCTTTTAGCATGTTACAGCTAAGCTTGTTATGTTTTTTTAGCTGTTGCGTTTTATATGGCTGCCGTTGTTATAAATTTCACAAACGTTAAATCTTTTCTTGTTAAGTTTGTTTTCGTTTTAAAAAGGATAAGTTTATAGTTTTTCGTCATCCGCGAATGATAGAAATTCTAAAAATTAAAAATGATAATCGATAGTTGAATTGAATCTGTTCACGTTTGTTTTTTGATAATGTTAAATGATGTTTTATGGCTTTTTAAGCCATACTTGTTAAGTTTAAAAAGTTAGATTGAACATCTTTTGAATTAAATCATAGAATTAATAGTGTGCAACCGTAATCTTCATTTTGTTATATTTTGACAATATATCTTGTTTTTTCCGCTGGTCAACATGGCGATCGCAGAAGCAAAGTATCTCATCCTTTTCCCGCTGGTCAACATGGCGACCGCGGAGGTTTTGTCTTTATAGAACGAAATATATAATTGTGTTTCAAGTGTGTTGTAATAGATCTTCGATTATACCTACTGCCTTATCTTGTTCATCACCTGAAAAGCGGTAACTCTGATTTTTGTCATATTCTGAAAGTGTTTTTTTCTAATATATATTTATGCTTTATTGAATAAAAATTCTTTCTTGTTAAAACTTTTGTATTTAATGTGTCATAACAATTGAACACTGGTCGGGTCACTCTTTATTGAAAACTTAAAATTAATTAGTTTCCACTGTATGCTATCTGCATAATAAGATTAATTAAAAGATTGACCTTTTGGTCTATGTCATTTGGTTATGGGCCCAGTTTTTTTTGGGTGTCATAATTTTTAGACCTGACCAGTTGTTTTTTTTTCTCTTGCTTATTGTGTAATAATTAATTAGTAAAAAATGGCTTATAATATTGTTCCTCAAATTTCTAAGTTAAACTCCACTAACTATGCTGGTTGGAAGTGTGACATTAAATTTTTGCTTATGGAAAAAAACGCTTATGACATTAACATACTGGTGTCGAAAAAGAACCTGAAGTTAGTGATGCCGTGACTGAGGAGGCAGTGCTTGACTTTAAAAGAAGGCATAATGCTGCCATGTCAATTTTGTATTTAAATATTGATACTGAGTTTAGAGGCCTCATAAGTGAGTGCACTGACCCCTCAGAAGCATGGAAAATTTTGAAAGTTAACTTCCAACCGGATAGTAGAAGTCACCACATGAAACTCTTTTCAGAATTAATGACATGTTTTTTAGAACCTGGCGAATCTATTGGTGTTTTTGCAGCTAGAATATCTAAAATTGCTGATCAATTAAAATCTATTAATAAATCTATTGCGGACGAGTATCTCTCTTTTCAAGTGTTGAGATACTTACCCGACAATTTTGATCAGGTTGTTCAGCAAATTCTTTGTTGGCCTGATAAGGACTTTAAGAAAATTATTGTAGAACTTTGTGCTGAAGAAACACGCCTCCAACTTAGGAATTTTGATAAGAGTAGAACAGAATGTTCTATTGAGGCCCAAAATCTAAAATTTAAACGAAGGCCTGTTTTTACCTGTTGGAGATGTGGCAAAAAGGGCCATGTAATTAAAGATTGTAAAGTTGAATTAAATAATGATCTAGCTGCAAAAGAAAAGGAAAAACCACTCAGAAGTAATTTTTCTAAGAGGGTTGGCTCCAGTCAACAGTCAAAACGTGATAGAACTTCTACCCGTAAAGCTCAAAATTTTATTGCAGAAGCTAATTTAAGTAGTTTTGATAGAGAGGGAAGCTGGGCTTTCGATACAGTGGCCTCTCAGCACTTCTGCAAGGATAAATCTCTTTTTTGTAATTTTTCTGAAATTTTTGGTGATGAACTACACGTGGCTGTTGATGGAGTTACTTTTCCCATTACTGGTAAAGGCGAAGTGGAATTGATTTTTAATGGGGCTGTTGTTAAACTTTGGAATGTTTTATATTCACCTAATTTGAGAAAAAATCTTTTGAGTGGTTCAAGATTCGACCAGGGTGGTGCAAAATTTATTGGTGAGGCTGGCAAACTAAACGTGGTCGACAAGTACGGTGATTTTCTTTTCTCAGCTAAACTCCATGACGGGATTTACTATACATTTCCTAAAGTACTTAAAAGCAAGCATAGTGTTAAATTGAATGGGGGGCACAGTTCCAATGTAGACGTTGATGCTGAAATCTCAGCTTCTCCTGTAATAAATCCGGTTAATATAAAGAACTTTGATACCTGGCATTTACGTTTCGATCATATCAGCCCTGATTTAATTTTTAATACTATTCGTAATTCTGCTGTTAAAGGCTTGCCTAACTTAAAATCAGTTGATAATTTCTTTTGTGATCCCTGTCATGTGAGTAAGCAAAACCGAGGTTCTCTCAAACCTTTGAGTCATTCTTCTTCCAAAAAACCTTTAGATCGACTTTTCATGGATACTTGGGGTCCAATTAAAATTCCTGGTAAAAAAAGTGAACGTTTCTTTTTATCCATAATAGATGATTTTTCTGGTAGATCATCCGTTTACCCTATCCAGGAAAAGTCTGTGTTTTGAAGTTTTTAAAAGACATGTATTAAGGGCTGAAAGGTCTTTGGGAACCAAGTTGAAGTCGATAATAACTGATAATGGTAAAGAGTTTGATAATGATTCTTTTAAGGTTTTTTGTAGAGAAAATGGTGTAAATCATGAACTGACTAACTTTTACACACCAGAAGAAAATGGAGTTTGTGAGAGGTTCAACCAGACAATCATGAATTGCGTTCGGGCAATGTTAAAATCCAGTGGTTTATCTGATGATTTTTGGCCTGAAGCATGTTTACATTTTAATTATACATGGAACAGGGTTTGTCACGGTGGGAACTCTAAAACTCCATTTGAACTTTATTCAGGAAATAAGCCTTCTGTGCTGCATTTAAGGCCGTTTGGTACTTTATCATATGTCGGCGTCCCAAAAGTCAGGCGCAAAGACAAGTTAGACTGTTGGATATGAAGGATTTCATATCCACAAACACACTAAAAACAGATTTATTTTTATATAGCAGAGTGCAAAAATGTTTGCAGTGAAGCGTGGCTGAATGTTTTTGTAGTGTATAAGCAAGCAGAGTTTCAATTCAACTTAAAATAAATGCATGAAGACAAAATAATCACAAAGTTTTTAATTAACCAAATAAGTTTATTAAAGTTTAATAAAACATATGTAAAACAAAAATATAACAATATAATAAGTTAACTTGTAACAAAAATAAGTTTCATTAATTACTTAACTTTTGCATCTTAATTGCAAACGATAAAGACATTCAAAAATATGACAAGAATGCCAAAAACTTCAAAAATGATATTTTAAATGTTTAAATGATATTTAAATAGCTAAATGGCTTCATGACCCGATAGTAAAAGTTCATATTATAATCTGAGCAGTAAAAGAAATAAGGTTCTTTTTAACTAAAAAAAAACAAAAGTTCTTCATAAACTTCTATTAGGGGAGACTGGGGAGGGTTGACCCATTTTTTACAAAAAAATTTTTAGAGAAAAAAATTTTACTTCCAGAAAAAAACTTTGTACACCATTTCATACCTGATCTATTCTATTATCATAACATACATAAAAAATTTTCATACTTTGCAACAGAAAGGAGAAATAATGAATGTTATTGAAGCAGAATTTTTGGGTCAAGGCTCCCCACATATGGGAGGTTTGACCCACACAATGGGAGGGTTGACCCACCAATATTCACATATTATAATATTTATGAACAAAGTTAATCTAGTCCTAAAATTTAAGAAAATTTAGCAATGAAATTAATATGATAACAATAAAAGTTATAGTTGATGAAGTAGCAATATTTCTAAAGTGTAAATTGAAAAAATTATATAAAAGAACACGTTCACACTACTAAAACAACTCTTAAATTAAAAATAGTCATTGCCATTAAGCTTTGTTGAAAAAAGCTAGAAATGTTAAATAAAAACGAATAGTTAGTAGCACTTATACTCAGAAAAGTCAAAGTCAAAATAAAAACATAATGCAACTCTTGCAGTTCCTCCAGCTGATATTGGATTTGGTAACTTTATCATATCATTCATTGAAACAACAGATGTATCTTCCGCTTCTGGATAAATAAAGTAGTTCGTTTCAGCAGTGCTGCGTAAAAATGTAACAAACTCTCTCTCTCCACTTTCTTTGATTATTCTTCCTACGAACTGAGATGCATTAGGCCTACCAGTTTTAGGACTCACAAATTTTACCAGCACAAAATCTCCTTCTGGCATTGACTTTGATATCACAAACTCATCTTCACTGCTGTCTGACACATGAGGGATTTCTTCATCCTCATCACTCGAGGTTTCAACTGGATTAAAAAATTTCCGTTTAGAAAATCGTTTGGTAGTAGCTTTGACAGATGGTCGTTTCTTCGATGCTCTCAATGCATGCTCATTTTCTATTTATCCTTTAACTAGGGTATCTGTCAATATTCAAGACTTTGCTTGTTTTCTTTTATAGTTATGTTTTAGTGTTCCAGCTTTCGGGAAAGATCGAATCTGTTCAGGGTCAAAGATGCAGATTTTTCAATTTCTGGCTGACAGGTGAGCCTAGTAGAAGAAGTTACTTGTGAACTACTATTATGAGGAATATAATCTTCAAGAATGATAGATAAATTATTTTTAGGTTGAGAGGTACAGGAAGGAGTAATTTCCGAAGAACTCGGAAAATTCTGTTCGTATGCAAGGTTGTGAATATCATGTTGACCAATTTGTGTTGTCTGAGAATCGGTTGGCTCATGTCGGTTTGTCACACTGCAGGCCATAAAATCTGCCTCTGTAAAAATCCTTGAATCAAAAGGAAATATTCTCGTAACAGTGAATCCTTTTTGAATGTTTATGGGGGTGAAAGCTCGTGGATACGATTTTCTAATGAGTTCAGGAATATCGTAAAGTCCAATTGGTTTTCCTGGATTACTCACCATAAAGTTATCACACACTTCATTGTAGAAACCCTTAAAGGGTCCAAACACACATCGATCGAGTGGTTGCAATTTGTTACTTGTATACGGTGGCCATTTTAAGAGTTCAATTCCTTTATCTTTGCAAAATTGCAAACCTTTGAAAGATACATGACTTTAATGATTATCAAGTTTGATAAGAACCTTTTTATGCGTATACTTTTGTATACTTTGCAAAATGTGTTAAAAACACTTCAAAGTTTTTGGATGTCATCCATCAACTGGAATGCCCAACAGCTTGTGTTTTGGTAAAAGAATGGTACATGTTAAAACAAAAATCATTTTTTTATATTTTTTATACAATTAAATAATAGGTGAATTAATATTTTCAGTCCACAATAACAAAGAAATATATAAGGGAGGCTTGACCCATGGGTCAAACCTCCCTTATATCATCTGGGTCAAGCCTCCTCAATAGCCATTTGCAATTTCATAAAAAAAATCAGGGAATTAAACAGTTATTTAGCAAAACTAATTATAGCACATATTAGCTTAAGGTATATACTTTAATCATATAAATCTGAATTCTGATATTTGATTAAAAATATTTGCACAATGCCTTACAAATTTAAACAAAATTACTTACTTTTTGATGACGAAAACACAAATTTCAAGCTTGTTCAAATAATAAGCATGGTATAGCTTTCAAACAAACATGGCTGTTACCTTGCATCAGTAGGATGTGCTGCTATGTGTTGGAAGTTTTTGAAAACTAAAAATAGCAGAGTAAGGAAAGGTGGGTCAAGCCTCCCATAGGGTCAACCCTCCCCAGTCTCCCCTACCTGTTGAAGTCTTTTACTTCACTAAAATGATGAAAGAAAATAAACTTAACCTATACTAAACTATCACGCTAGGCCAACAGGTACTCAATCCCCCATTAAACCTAACGTGAATAACGAAACATTAAGGAAAAAATCAAAAAAAGTAAAACCTCCAACTTCTCAAATTTCATAGCCGTCTATTTATATCCATTTTCACCTAATTAACATTCATACTGAAAGCGAGAGTTCTAGATGATTCTGCATCAGATTTGCATATGGCGTTCAACAGTTAACAGATTGAATTCACGAAAATTCGGCAAGTTACGAGAACGGCTGAATCGGCAAATCAGCGATTGCAAATCCTACAGTGAATTACGGAACCAATTCTTTTACTGCTGGCTGTTAAGTTACGAGAACGGCTGAATCAGCAAATTAGCGATCGCAAGTTCTACAGTGAATTACAGAACCAATCCTTTTACTGCTGGCTGTTATGAGTTGAAGACCGGAATGAGCAATACAGACAAAGATAAATAAACAACGTAGTTTAAAAATAAACGTTGGATTATTTCACATAAATGGAATTAATTCTAAAAGGTAAGATATACGGCTTATTTTGTATTTTACTATTAATAAAGATTTATTTTACTTATGGATGATGAGATTTAATAAAGGGACTAATTACTAACATCCCCCCCCCTCACATCATCCAACGTCACTACAGACAAAGTGCGTATTGCACAAAAGAGAGACAACACTAACTCAATTCCCTTGAGTTAAACCACTAAATATATCTAAAGATTATGTCTCTATGACTTACAGTTAGGTTAATTTGTTACTTTTAAATTAGAAAATATTTTACAATTTTTACAAAAATACTGCTCATTTTTCTTTATCATCAGATCATGATCACAAAACAATCAAAATATATTAAAGTTCAGATTTGAACTACCTATTTTTCTTTCTCTTTATATAATATATAACCTGTATATAACCACAAAAAAATTCATTATAAATAACATCAATTTTACAAACATTTAAATAACCACTTATATTTGCACACTACTATACAATTAACATAAATAACCACTAAATTGATATATCTTATTCATCATATAACAGTTCATTTAATTCTACTTTGAAAAATATGAGAATATTTATATACTGTAGAAGCAACAATGCAGGATAACATGTTCACAGATCATTCATCCATCAACTTTTATATGTGGGGCCCCACTTTCATACTAACCATTCACTCTCAAAAGGATTTATAACAGAAAATATCAAATTATATATATATATTCATACATCATTGTTTCTATAAAATTTAAACTATATCAATATATTTCAATATTTCTTTTACATTTAAACAACTATAAATACAGTGTCATAAGTTAAGCGGGATCTAGTGGCAGTTCCAATAAAAACTAAATAAAACGAGGACTCACTGACTTAAAAGATATAAACATGCCCGCGATATGCCCTAGTATGACAACAAATCTCCAGTGGGCACTATCTCATGATAATCATCTGGCATTTACAGTGGACACCCTTGCGAGACGCTTCATAGGGCTGCTCTGATTAACTGAGAATGACTCAGTAGTGGCTGTTAATCATACTCTGACAGGAAAATTAAATGCTTAACTTAATGACAAGTAAACCCCTTTTTTACAACAATAAATTGCATATCAAAGTAGTTATATACAAGTGTGCATTTTAAAACAAAAGAGAGTCCATATTAAACAATACATTAATTATATCAAATTTCAATTCTTTTATAAAACAATATACTTCAATTAAACAATTATACAATATACAAATAAATTATATGCAAAACTACTTAGTTCACAAAAATATTACTTATAAATTTATTTAGGTCATTCTTGGTGAGTGGCTTGGTAAAGGCATCAGCCAAATTAGATTTACTATGTACAAACTGCAAGTTAAATTTATTTTCATAAACCAGATTTCTGACAAAAAATAATTTCACATCAATATGCTTGGAACGGTGATTTTCTATTGGGGATTTTACAAAGTCAATAGTGGCCATATTATCTATATATAAAATAGGTTGAGTTTTACTGCCAGAGATAATTTTACGATTATAACATTCATTTAAAATATTATCAAACCAAGTTAATTCTCGGGCTGCTTCAGTCATAGCGATAAATTCCGCTTCCATCATTGATAGGCTTACACTACGTTCTTTAAACGTTCGCCAACTGATGGGAGAAATTCCTATCAAAACTAATTGACCACCGAGTGAGGTTCGATCATCACGATTGGCAGCAAAATATGCATCTGAATAGGTAATTAATTGTATCTTTTTACATGTTAAATTTAATTTTAAGTGTTTAGTATGGACCACATATCCTAGTAACTTTAACAGACCATCCCAATGGGTCATACCAGGATTAGATTGAAATTGGCTTAATACATTCACCGCATAAGCTATGTCAGGTCTGGTACGATTAGATATGAACGATAAACAACCTAATATGCTTCTGTATGGCAAACGAGACATTTCAGAAATTTCAGCATCAGTTTTAGGACATGTACTCTTAGAATATACAGAACCTTTACTTATGGGTAAGGAGGTAATTGGCAATTTAAATTTACTAAACCTTTCATACACTTCTTCAATGTATGTTTGCTGATGTATGAAAATCTCTCCTTGAGATTCTTCAATCTCTACCTCCTCAAATTCTACACCTAATAACTTTTTAGTTCTACCCATAATTTTAATATCAAACTTATCTTTAAGCAGGTCTAATACATTATCTATTACTTTCTGATTTCTGCCAAAGATTACAAAATCATCTACATATAAAGCTAAAACTATATCATTTCCATATGTATAGGCACAATTGCACCATTCAAATTTCTTAAAACCTATATTAAGTAAAACCTGATGCATTTCGAAAAACCATTGCCTTCCCGATTGTTGTAGACCATACAGAGCCTTTTCTAATTTACAAAATTTATTTTCTTGTCCTGCAGTTATGAAACCTAATGGTTGCGACATATAAACATTTTCATCTAGAGGGGCATATAGATAAGCACCAGTAATGTCGCACTGTGTATGTGACCAACCATTAAATGATACTAAAATAGAAAAGAAAAACCGTAAAACACTAAAGTTTACTACTGGGCTAAATGTCATATCATATGACTCACCCTTGACCTGTTTAAAGCCTTGAGCTACTAAACGTGCTTTGAAACGTACGATTTTTCGCATTTCATTACGTTTAATGGTGTACACCCAGCGACATCCAATAGGTGTTATATTTGATGGCAAATCTACTAAACGCCATACTCCCCTCTCATACATTATATCTATTTCTTTTTGCATAGCTTTACGCCATTCATCTCTTTGATCTGATTTTACTGCTTGTTTATATGTCTTAGGGATGGTTATTTTATCTAGTCAACTGGATTCACCTAGGCTAGAAGATACAGTCCTTATATCATCATCACTATCACTATCTTTAGTAACCCTTTTCCCCCCTGTTACCAAACCTCTGTATGTATTGGAACCTTTAAAACTAAATAACTTAGGGCCAAAGTATATTTGGTGTTTATTACAATAATTTCTTACATCTTTTAAAGACCTTAACCTTTCGGCTTTACCTTCCTCATAATAGTATATATCAGTTCGTGAGCCATCTCTTCTTAAAACTGGTTTTCTAACCCATGTTACATGTCTAAGACCTGAACTGCTATCACCGTCACTCTCATCAGATGACGACTGAGACATTTCATCACGACTGTCTGAGGATTCAGAAGAGGTTTTGGAGGGTTCAAAGACATTCTCAACGATTTCCCTGCCTCTAAATTTGCTCAAACTTGTGGAATCCGATACATCATCAGATCTAAGACTACTACTGGGCTCCAGCACTGCACCATTAACTGCGTCTTTATAATATACCTCTTCATCAAAAGCAACATTAATAGTTTCAACAATACTATTATTTTCAGGTAACCAAATACGGTAACCTTTGGTCTTAAAGGCATAACCAACCATATATCCTTTCCGAGCCCTTTTATCAAGTTTTCCCCGATGTTGCCTTGGTATCCCAATATATGCTACTACACCGAACGGTTTAAGATGTTTTACAGAAGGTTTTGTACCTCCGAACAGCTCAAATGGGGTCCTTCCTAACTTACTATGGCAAACTCGATTCCATGTATAAGTACTATACAATACGGCCTCGGGCCACAAACTAGCTGGTAGTCCTGACTTATTTAAAACTGTTCGAGCACTACTAACCACAGTCTGATTAAACCGTTCACATGGACCATTTTGTTCGGGAGTATACACATTGGTAAGCTCGTGTTGGATACCTTTTTCAAAAAAATATGCCTGCATTCTACTATTTACAAATTCTTTTCCATTATCTGACCGAAATGCTTTTACCCTACGGTCAAGAAAAGTTTCTACTCTAGAAATGTGTTTTTTAACAATTTCAAAAACTTCCGTTTTCTCTATCATCGGATAAATTGCACATTTACGTGAGTAGTCATCTATAATGGACAAGAAGTATCGTTCTCCCATTCTACCTCTTTCTGCTGTGGTCCCCATACATCAGCATATAAAAGATCTAAAACACCGTTTGACCTAATTCGATTAATTGGTTTAAATGAGACTCTTTTAAACTTATTTATTCTGCAGGACTCACATTTATAACCATTATTTTTAAAAATTGGCATACCCCTCACATGTTCATTTTTACTTGTATATACCAAAGTGGGTATATTTATATGGCTAAACCTTCTATGCCATAACTCAGTTTGATTACTAACTTTAGTTGGTGCCGCGAATGAAACCTTTTTCTTTTTATTACTTAAAATTTTAGGCGACACATAATAAATACCATCTCTGAGGGTTGCCTTAAAAAGTAATTTATCATCATTATCTACAACTTTTACCAAGCCGCTCCCACCATGAAATTTTGCACCATCTACATCTAAACAAGGTCCAGAAATTAAATTACGTCGAAGTTTAGGTGTGTACATAACATTTTTTAAAAACATTATACGTTGACCAAATTTTACTTTTAAAACACCTTTTCCCTCTATGGGGAAATCAATTCCATCAATAGCTACACTTAATGATTCATTATTTACAGGTGCAAATTCAATAAAAAAGTTTTTGTTATTTACAAAATGATGGGTTGCCGCCGTATCAAAAACAAATTGTGTTGATTCATTTGATTCACTTAAACAAGGACAAGTAATAAGATGAGATGAAATTTTAAACTTACATAGACTTGGCTTCTGTCTAGTCTGTCTGTGCTCAGTCCTTTCAACACGATGTCTTGAGTCAGACGCTGGGCTTGCTGAGTACTGACGACTTGAACGCGGAACACTATTCCCTGAATTAGGCGATTCACAACGTCTACAGCTGCAGGAAGAACCTCTAGTCCGTCTATTTATACTCCTTGATGGACGGTCACATTTCCTTTTTCTCTTTAAAGGGCAGAATCTTGCATAATGTCCAGGTTTGGCACAATTAAAGCATATTAAATCTTTCTTTACTTGAGATTTAATCTCAGTATGGCTGACCTTTACGCTGTCTTTATCACGTAATTTGACTCTGGTTTCTTCTGCTACAAGAGTTTCTACAATATTTTTAAAAGTAAACTGTTCTACATCCCATTGTAGAATCACTTGAACTATACTATCAAATATTGATGGTAAAAATCTTAACAGTTGAAAGTTCAAATAAGCTTCGCTGAAATTCGAATCAAGCTTTCGAATCTTTTCGTATATCTGTGATAACCGAGCTGCAAAAAGTTTTATACTTTCATCAGTCCTTATACGAGTCTCACACAATTCACTAAAAACTTGCATGTGATATGCCTTCGAGTCAGGCTTGTAATACTTTTCTAAAGTAGTCCACACTCCCACTGGATCCTTGATGTTTTCTATTATTTTGCGATACTGCTCAGATATATTGAGATAAATAAGCGACAAAGCTGTATTAGCTCTAAATTCGTACGAGCTCAGTTCTTTCTTATACTCCTTATCATCTAATTTATCTGGAGCAGGTGGTTCAGGTTTTCTTTCAGAAGTTTCTATTAATTTCCATACATTTCTTTCCATTAAAATATATCTTATATCCTGACTCCACTGGTCATAATTTTCTGCCTCCAATTTCGGGATTGTATATGAAGCCATTTTCTTTTTAATATTATTAACTAACTAAATAATTATCTTTTACAAAAAAAAATTTCAATTTTTACAGTTTAGTTAGCTTTTACTGCTTAATGTAGAAATTTTTTAAAGAAAAATAACGTTTTTATAATAAAACGATGTTCCCCCCCCCTACTAAAACTATCTTAAAGTCAATGAGGGGGTGTTGAAATACTTCATGCTTTTACACTAGAATAGTAAATTTAAACTCCGCGATTTATAAAAAACTCTGCGAAAAATTACACTAGCAACACTTCAGCTCATAACCAAAAATGTGTGTTGGATATGAAGGATTTCATATCCACAAACACACTAAAAACAGATTTATTTTTATATAGCAGAGTGCAAAAATGTTTCAGTGAAGCGTGGCTGAATGTTTTTGTAGTGTATAAGCAAGCAGAGTTTCAATTCAACTTAAAATAAATGCATGAAGACAAAATAATCACAAAGTTTTTAATTAACCAAATAAGTTTATTAAAGTTTATAAAACATATGTAAAACAAAAATATAACAATATAATAAGTTAACTTGTAACAAAAATAAGTTTCATTAATTACTTAACTTTTGCATCTTAATTGCAAATGATAAAGACATTCAAAAATATGACAAGAATGTCAAAAACTTCAAAAATGATATTTTAAATGTTTAAATGATATTTAAATAGCTAAATGGCTTCATGACCCGATAGTAAAAGTTCATATTATAATCTGAGCAGTAAAAGAAATAAAGTTCTTTTTAACTAAAAAAAACAAAAGTTCTTCATAAACTTCTATTACCTGTTGAAGTCTTTTACTTCACTAAAATGATGAAAGAAAATAAACTTAACCTATACTAAACTATCACGCTAGGCCAACAGGTACTCAATCCCCCATTAAACCTAACGTGAATAACGAAACATTAAGGAAAAAATCAAAAAAAGTAAAACCTCCAACTTCTCAAATTTCATAGCCGTCTATTTATATCCATTTTCACCTAATTAACATTCATACTGAAAGCGAGAGTTCTAGATGATTCTGCATCAGATTTGCATATGGCGTTCAACAGTTAACAGATTGAATTCACGAAAATTCGGCAAGTTCGAGAACGGCTGAATCGGCAAATCAGCGATTGCAAATCCTACAGTGAATTACGGAACCAATTCTTTTACTGCTGGCTGTTAAGTTACGAGAACGGCTGAATCAGCAAATTAGCGATCGCAAGTTCTACAGTGAATTACAGAACCAATCCTTTTACTGCTGGCTGTTATGAGTTGAAGACCGGAATGAGCAATACAGACAAAGATAAATAAACAACGTAGTTTTAAAATAAACGTTGGATTATTTCACATAAATGGAATTAATTCTAAAAGGTAAGATATACGGCTTATTTTGTATTTTACTATTAATAAAGATTTATTTTACTTATGGATGATGAGATTTAATAAAGGGACTAATTACTAACATAGACCTCAAATCAAAGCGTGCAGTCCTTGTCGGTTATGCCTTGCGTACTCATGGTTATAGGGTCTGGTTGGAAGATGAGAAGAAAGTTGTGGAAACCATAAATGTCTCTTTTGTGGAAAGCGGTGATGTTTTACGCAGTGGAACGGTGATGGGCGACTCTTCTTTTGAGTTGGTGCTTGTTCCAGAGGAACAACCACGGCCCATTGACCGGTACCATCTTCCTGGTCCGGAGCCTGGTACCTCTGGTGTCTTGCCCAGCGAGATTGAAGGTGTCGTCCCAGCCATCTCTCCTGTTACTCCTGCTCCTCAAACTACTCCTCATACTACTTCTCCTAACTGGATGACCAATCCCGTATGGTACCGGAAGGTTGTGCCTTGACCTAAGGGAAAAAAGGTGGACATTTACTATTATCCTGATGGAGAGGGTAAAAAGTGTTGTCAAAGGTCACCTAATGATGTCGAGAAATTTTGTAATTCAAACGGTATTATTTTTAACCCTGCTGATTTTGATTTTTCCAAGTTTAATAATTTTTCTGGTGTTGTTAATCCTAGTATTATACCTTCCGCGTCCAGCACGACTAGTTGACTAGATGTGGTGGTCCCGAGAACGTATGAACAGGCTCTAAAATCTGTACAGTCTGAAGAGTGGCATGGAGCTATGCTGGAGGAATTAGAATGTATGGCCACGAGGAGTCTGGCATCTTGTGAAACTCCCTGAGATTAAAACTGTGTTGGGAAACCGCTGGGTTTATACAGTAAAGCGTGACGAGTCTGGCAACATTGTCAGATACAAGGCCAGATTAGTTGCGCAAGGTTTCAACCAGGTCCAAGGTGAGTCTTACGATGAGACCTTCTCGCCAGTAATAAACTTTTCTGTTGTTAGATTCTTTTTCTCTCATTTAGTCTCATACTGCGGTTGGTTTAATGTACAGTGTGATGTTAAGTGTGCCTATCTGTATGCTCCCTTAAAAGATGAGATTTACATGAGGCAACCAGTTGGCTTTGCTGAAAAAGGTAGAGAGGACTGGGTTTGTAAACTGGATAGAGCACTGTACGGATTACATCAGTCAGGCAGATTATGGTTTTATGAGTTAAATAAAGTATTGTTGGAACTTGGTTTTAGTAAATTTGAAAATTGTAACTGTGCATATTCGTATTATGATTTCTCTGTTTTATTGGTTTATGTAGACAACATCGTTGTTTTTGCTAGGCCTGAATCCCAGACTAATGATATTTTGAGTTTATTGAAATCAAAGTTTGATTTGAAAATCTTGGGTATCACTCGCAAATTGTTAGGTGTGGAGTTTGAGTATACAGATACAGGTGTTTTGATCCACCAAAATCAATACATTGACGAAGTCAGTAAAAGGTTTCAAAATCACCGTGTACCTATCTCTCCTTGCCTATTGTTAAAGGTATTCAATTTTCAAAGAGTGATTGTCCTGTTATTCAAGCAGACATCGATGAAGCTTCTCATTTACCTTACAGAAATCTTTTAGGTTGTATTTCTTTCATTTCAAATCGTACAAGACCCGATATCGCATATGCCACTAACATTTTCTCACAGTTCCAACAAAATCCAGGCATTAAACATTGGCAGGGTTTACTTAAACTTCTTGGATACATAAAATTCACCAGTCAGTATAAGCTCCATCTTAAATGCACACAGGTTAAACTAATTTCTTATTCTGATGCCGACTTCGCCGCTAATAGGGACGACTATGTTTCTATGGGTGGCCAGTTGATACTTTTGGATAGTGCTGCTGTTTCTTGGCGTACTAATAAACAGAAAGGGATTACCATATCAACGATGGAATCAGAATTTGTTTCCATGTGTGATTGTGTTCGTGAGCAGGACTGGTTTTATAATATTTTATGTGAATGTTCTGGCTTAAATCTTATAGAAAATAATTTTGAAATGCCTACCCTATATGCTGATAATCAGGCTGCAATACGTTTTACAAAGTCCAGGATTGAGAATTTCCACACGCGCCATGTTAATATTAAACTATTTTTTATAAGGGATTGGTTTGATGAGGGCAAATTTCATATTGAATATATTTCCTCTAAATTAAATCTTGCTGACCCGTTTACGAAGCCGTTGACAAAAAATGATTTATTAAAATTTATAAAAGTAATCTTTATATAAAATTCTTGTGCTTGAATTGGTTTCTTCGCTTTGCAGATGTTTTTCGTAATTTTATGTTGTCATTGTGTGAAATCACGGGGCGCCTTGTGTACATTTACATATTGTATATATATTCATTTTGCATATTTTTTTCATGTTGTATATATTCATTATATTTATTCTTGTACATAAAATGAATTGCAATAATCTATATTGTATATAATGTATATATGTTTCATATCACCTTTTCTTTAGTATATCTGCATGGTGGAGAATTGTTTCTCGTCACTGGGAATTTGGATATGCGATAGATTTGTGTCAATGGTATTCTTCGTATTTTTCTTAATTAACTAGTGTTTTTTTTATCGTTTAGTGATACTTTTTCATGAACTGTGGAGATCTCATGATGGTTTTTATTAACTAATTTATTTGCTGTTTTTTTATATGCTGTGGTGGGGGGCATTGATAACTATCAATGTCCTCACATATAAAAATATAGTTAAATTTCATAGATATAAATGTTTATTTTTCAAGAAATAATTTTTTAATTTACCTTTTCTTTTCAAACTTCTTAAATATCTACTTGCTTTTTTATTTAAAAATCGCAGCTTTACATGCATCACGTATTAACGATCGATGTTTGTTTACTTCTTTGCCGTTGCCATTTTGAATCTGCATAGTTTTTCTATTTTTGGCTGTTGCCACTGCTGTTAAAATAATTGTTAAAAATTATATTTTTGGCTTTGACCGTTGAGTGGCAACAGCGATGTTTTGTTTATATGCAGATTTGACATTTTAGTCAGTATAAAACCTCACGGCGAATGTGTTAGTGTGCAGTTGTCAGCCAGCCTTCAATTAGAGATGAAGTGTAAATAGCTTTAGATAATTGAGCAGCTTTGAGCTGTTAGTGAGCTAAGCACTGGCAGGTGTGCTTTTAGCATGTTACAGCTAAGCTTGTTATGTTTTTTTAGCTGTCGCGTTTTATATGGCTGCCGTTGTTATAAATTTCACAAACATTAAATCTTTTCTTGTTAAGTTTGTTTTCCTTTTAAAAAGGATAAGTTTATAGTTTTTCGTCATTCACGAATGATAGAAATTCTAAAAATTGAAAATGATAATCAATAGTTGAATTGAATCTGTTCACGTTTGTTTTTTGCTAATGTTAAATCATGTTTAATGGCTTTTTAAGCCATACTTGTTAAGTTTAAAAAGTTAGATCGAAAATCCTTTGAATTAAATCATAGAATTAATAGTGTGCAACCGTAATCTTCATTTTGTTATATTTTGACAATACATCTTGTTTTTTCCGCTGGTCAACATGGCGATCGCGAAAGCAAAGTATCTCATCCTTTTCCCGCTGGTCAACATGGCAAACGCGGATGTTTTGTCTTTATAGAACGAAATATATAATTGTGTTTCAAGTGTGTTATAACAGATCTTCGATTATACCTACTGCCTTATCTTGTTCACCACCTGAAAAGAGGTAACTCTGATTTTTGTCATATTCTGAAAGTGTTTTTTTCTAATATATATTTATGCTTTATTGAATAAAAATTGTTTCTTGTTAAAACTTTTGTATTTAATGTGTTATAACAATTGAACACTGGTGGGTCACTTTTTATTGAAACCCTTGAAAGCTTAAAATTAATTAGTTTCCACTGTATGCTATCTGCATAATAAGATTAATTAAGAGATTGACCTTTTGGTCTATGTCAGATATTTTTATTTATTACCAACCTTACAGCTAGGCACTTCTCGCATAATATTCGTTGGCAAAGTCACCGAGTCCGCAAACGCAGATATATCAGCTGAGATAATAAGAATCGTAGCACAACTCCATAGACCACGAAATTTCAATTTAGAAATTTTTATTCATGAATTCACCAACCGTGAATATTTATTTAAATCAAATTGGAGTGTAAATGTTGATATTTTTATTTATTACTGTTAGTAATTAGCCCCTATATTAATCTCATCATCCAAGATAAATAAATCTTTATTAACAGTAAAATACAAAATAAAAACGTATATCTTACCTTTTAGAATTAATTCCATTAATGGAAATTAATTAAACGTTTATATTTAAACTACATTGTTTATTTATCTTCGGCTGTATTGCTCATTCCAGTCCTCCACTCATAACAGCCAGCAGTAAAAGAGTTGGTTCTGTAATTCACTGTAGAACTTGTGATCGCTAATTTGATGATTCAGCCGTTCTCGTAACTTAACAGCCAGCAGTAAAAGAGTTGGTTTTGTAATTCCCTGTAGGATTTGCGATCGCTGATTTGCCATTTCTGGCGTTCTCGTAACTTACCGAATTTTCGTGAATTCATCTGAAAACAGTTGAACGCCATATGCAAATCTGATGTAGAATTATCTAGAACTTTCGCTTTCAGTATGAATGTTAATTAGGTGAAAGTAGATATAAATAGACAGCTATGAAGTTTGAGGGGCTGGAGGTTTTTTTTTTTTTTTTTTTATGTTTCGTTATTCACGTTAGGTTTAATGGGGGATTGAGTACCTGTTGGCCTAGCCCTAGCGTGATAAGATTTTTATAAGTTTATTTTCTTTCTTCATTTTAGTGAAGTAAAAGATTTTAACAGGTAAAAGAATTTTTTTATGAAGACTTTTGACTTTTAGTTAAAAAGAACTTTATTTCTTTTAATACTCAGATTATAATATGAATTTTTACTATCGGGTCATGAAGCCATTTAGCTATTTAAATATCATTTAGCCATTAAAACATTGATTTGACATTTTTGTCATAATTTTGAATGTCATTATCTTTTTCAATTAAGATATAAAAGTTGAATAGTTAATGGAACTTATTTTTGTTACAAGACAATTTATTACTTTATTATACTGTAATTTTTATTTTTACATATGTTTTATTAAACTTTAATAAACTTATTTGGTTAATTAAAACTTTGTGATTATTTGTCTTCATGCATTTATTTTAAATTAAATTGAAACTCTGCATGCTCATACACTTCAAAACTTTCAGCCACGTTTCACTGCAAATATTCAGTACTCTGTTAAAATAAATTTGTAATAGGGTGTTTGTGGATAACAATTACCAATTATGCGAAAAATACCAGATCCGGGAATCGAACCCGGGCACCTCCAGCTAGGCACTTCTCGCATAATATTCATTGGCAAAGTCACCGAGTCTGCAAACGCAGATATATCAGGTGAGATAATAATAATCGTAGCACAACTCCATAGGCCACGAAATTTCAATTTAGAAATTTTGATTCATGAATTCATCAACCGTGAATATTTATTTAAATCAAATTGGAGTGTAAAGGTCGATATTTTTATTTATTACCAACTATGCGAAAAATACCAGAGCCGGAAATCGAACCTGGGCACCTCCGCTTAACGCGCGGATGCTCTATCACTGAGCTACCCTGGCTAACAACCAGCTAGGCACTTCTCGCATAATATACATTGGCAAAGTCACCGAGTCTGCGAACGCAGATATATCAGGTGAGATAATAATAAACGTAGCACAACTCCATAGACCACGAAATTTAAATTTAGAAAATTTTATTCATGAATTCATCAACCGTGAATATTTATTTAAATCAAATTGGAGTGAAAAGGTTGATATTTTTAATTATTATTAACTATTGCCAACGATTATTATGCAAGAAGTGCCTAGCTGGTTGTCAGCCAGGGTAGCTCAGTGGTAGAGCATCCGCACGTTAAGCGGAGGTGCCCAGGTTCGATTCCCGGCTCTGGTATTTGTCGCATAGTTGGTAATAAATAAAAATATCAACCTTTACACTCCAATTTGATTTAAATAAATATTCACGGTTGATGAATTCATGAATAAAAATTTCTAAATTGAAATTTCTTGGTCTATGGAGTTGTGCTACGATTATTATCATCTCACCTGATATATCTGCGTTTGCAGACTCTGTGACTTTGCCAACGAATATTATGCGAGAAGTGCCTAGCTGGTTGTCAGCCAGGGTAGCTGAGTGGTAGAGCATCCGTGCGCAAAGCGTAGGTGCCCGAGTTCAATTCCCGGCTCTGGTATTTTTCGCATAGTTGGTAATAAATAAAAATATCAACCTTTACACTCCAATTTGATTTAAATAAATATTCACGGTTGATGAATTCATGAATAAAAATTTCTAAATGGAAATTTCGTGGTCTATGGAGTTGTGCTACGATTATTATTATCTCACCTGATATATCTGCGTTTCCAGACTCGGTGACTTTGCCAACGAATATTAAGCGAGAAGTGCCTAGCTGGTTGTTGTTGGGTCAATTATAGGTCCAACGATATTCTAAACCAGCAGAGTGCTGAACTAGAGGAAGCTGTATTAAAATTTGTCTATGGACAAGAAAAAAACTAATATGTGCATGTGTAAGAAATAAGAATGACTAAGGTTTTACATTTTAAACTTAACATTTATTAACTGTATATATAACAACAAACGTAAACAAAAACTTAACAAAATAAATATAAATTTAATATATATATATCTGGATTTAAATATTAATTAAGTTAATTACATAGCACTATCAACTCATGTTTTAATAAACCATGCTCAAGTCGTCAAAAAAACAAACTCTTAAATATATCACATTGGCCACTGAAAAACACTAGTAACACAGCAAACATGAAGTCAAAACTTATTTCCGAAAATACATAGCTGTAGTATAATTTAACTATTGATAACACTATCCAAAAAAATAAAACATCGCCTGTGATGTAACGGCCAGCCGACCTGGCTGACAAAAATAACAACAGGCAGATAGGAAAAGCAAAAAGAGCAACCTCTTCAGTCAAGAAACTATTTTTATATCACTCGCGAAACGAACGACTAGCTAACGCCCACTAGCACAACAAATCAGAGAACGGCACATGTCGCAATCGCACAACGTTGACGGAAGAAGCGTCATATGATGTCACCGGAAGTACGATGCGCCGTCTGATGGTGAAAAACGAAGTTAGGTCAGTTGCAGACTTAGCTGTCCTATGAGAAGGTTGCAAAAATAAAGAATGAACAAAAATTAAATAAACAAAAGATCGCTTTACTTTAATTTAAGTGAGTAGAGGTATTTAATTACTTTTATACTTTCAATTATAGTAGAAAAAACTAACATTACATCGAGTTTAACTAATTTTTATATTATATTTAGAAAGTTAAATTTAAGTTGGGAAAAATGTTAAAATATTGACTTGGCTAAAAAATGCCATAATATTCTATAAATAGCACTTGTATCTAACAAGAGGCCCCCCTCATGGCCATTTTTAGTAGAACAAGCACGAACATTCCCCAAAAAAACTGACCATACCTTAAACTTAAGGTAAAAAAAAATTTAAATGCTTGAGCATGGCTAACAAAGAACACATTTAACCAACCATATTAATCTCATTAGAATATTAAAGATTATAACAAAAATTTTCTTTAGTAACTAACACAAAAACACCTATTTCAACATCACATTTTTAACTTCAACAGTGCAGTACAGTTGGTTTTCTATTTGACTAAGTGTTACACAGGTTCTCAGCGATGTGAAGAGTCCATCAAGATACAAGTTTTCATCCAAAAAAAACCCTGAAGAATGTCCAGTTCATCAAGTCCACAAAAAAAAAACAAATATACATTTCAAACAAAATAATGTCCATCCAATGCATCTAAAAAAAAACATTGAAAAGACTTTTCTCAGTCTAGAAAAGGTTTACACAATATATATATACTATTAACCAAAATTTATACAAAGTTACATTATGCAAAGCAAGAAAATTTTAAAACAGTGTGTATTTAAGGAAAAAAAAAATTAAGACAATGTGCTAAATCATTTGCATACAAAAATCTAAAACAATGTGCCGAAAATTTAAATGTCTAGTAATTCACACAAGACTGACAAACCCCCATATCACCGCCCACCAGCGGCCGAGCGGTTCTGCGCTCAAAGCTGGTAGATGGGAGGTGCCGGGTTCGATCCCAGGTCGCGCTCATCGACCTAGCCGTTCGGAGTTTTCCGTGGTTTCCTCCGAAACTTGTGTAAATACGGGCTAGGACCCCTTAGAAAGACCCCCACGGAGGGCATTCCCCCCCTAGGCCTAGGACACATCAGGAGTCAATCGGCCTTAAAATCCTACAACCAACCAACAACCAACCCCCATATCACCACATTTAGTGGTATCAAAAAAAAAATTAGTAACTTTAGTTACATAAGCAAAAAAAACATGTTCATACAAATGTAATGAACAGTTTAAGAAAAATTTATATTTATCAAAAAGTTAATTTTTTAAATGGTAAGTATAATTAAATTTAATTTTATTTACTAAATAGAGTACTTATAAAACTTATCAATTCTTGCTTAGTTAATGGTTTAGTAAAGATATCAGATAAATTATGTTCACTTTTTACAAATTTTAATTCAAATATATTATCTTTCACAAGGTCTCTACCAAAAAATAATTTTACATCAATATGTTTCGACCTGTGATTTTCTATAGGAGAACAAACAAAATCTATAGCAGCCTGATTATCTATATATAAAACTGATTTAGGTTTATTATTAATAAAATGAAAAATGCTACACTCAGTGATTATCTTATCAAACCATAAAAGATTTTTAGATGCTTCTGTCATGGAGATAAATTCTGCCTCCATTGTAGAAAGACTTACTGACTTCTCTTTAAAGGTTCGCCAATCAATCGGAAAGTTATCTAATAAAACTAGTTGTCCTCCCAAGGAGGTACGATCATCTCGGTTGGCTGCAAAGTCAGCGTCAGAATAAACAAATAATTGGGGCTTTTTACAATTAAATTTTAATTTATAAGATTGAGTATTTTTAACATAACCATGAAGCTTTAATAAACCTTCCCAATGAATTCTACCTGGGTTTTGTTGGAATTGACTATAGATATTAACTGCATAACCAATGTCTGGTCGAGTTCGGTTACACAAGAAAGATAAACATCCCAATAAGTTACGATAAGGAATCTTTGACATTTCACGGACTTCGCAATCCTTGGTCGGACAATTTGACTTAGAAAAAACAGTGCCTTTAGCAATGGGCAGTGATGAAACGGGAATATTAAAGTTTTTAAATCTCTCATAAACATCCTCTATATATTGCATTTGATGCATTTCAAGACAATCACCAGTTTCATCGAACTCTACACCTAAAAGTTTTCTAGTTTTTTTGTAGGACTTTTAGTTCAAAATGTTTACACAATAAATCAAAAGTTTTATTAATGATTTCAATGTTCCGACCAAAGACTACAATGTCGTCCACATATAGTAATAAAACAATTTCATTATTAAGAATATATACACAATTACAAGATTCAAACTTTTTTAAAACCAATAGAAACAAGAACTTTATGCATTTCACAGAACCATTCTCGACCAGACTGATGCAAGCCATATAAAGCCTTATCCAATTTACGAAAATATTCTTCTTTACCCTTTTCAATAAATCCCTGAGGTTGATTCATATAGATCGTTTCACTGAGTGGAGCATAAAGGTAAGCGCTAGCAACATCACATTGTATGTGGGTCCAGCCTAAATAAGAAACTAATAGGGAAAAAAAGAAACGAATTACAGCAAAATTAACTACTGGGCTGAATGTCTCTTCATAAGTTTCCCCTTTAATCTGCTTAAAGCCTTGCGCTACTAATCTGGCTTTGAACTTAGCTATCTGGCCTTTTTCGTCTCTTTTAATTGTAAAGACCCACCTATTGCCTACAGGCGTACAATTTGGAAGTAGTTTTTCTAAGTGCCACACTTCACGCTCCCTCATAACTGCAATTTCTTTATTCATGGCTTCTTGCCAGTATTCACACTCAGGAGACTTTATGGCTTTATTGAAAGTATTTTGAATTCTTATGTTGTCTAGTCAAATTACTTTTCTAGCTGTAAAATGTGAAACTGGATTTAAAGTGGAACTAGTTGATGGATCAGGACTAAAAACTTTCCCACAAAATTTATTTTTTCCACTAAAGTCAAAGTCCTCAGGATTAAAATAAATGTTATTTTTTTGGCAATAAACTTTTACGTCATTTAACGACCTTAAACGGTCACCTTTATTCTCAGGATAGTAATAAAGGTCAGTTTTATTTCCCGTGGGACGAGTAGAAGCATGTCTAATCCAGTAGCTACCTTGTGCATCTTGAGCCTTACTACAAGTTTCTTCATCTTCTTCGCTTATGTCACTGAAAACTTCGCTATCCTTTTGGTCACTTAAGACAGGATTATAGCGGTCAGCGTCAAAAGGTGGTACAATGTAAAACTCTTCGGGCTCTAGCACTGCTCCACTGTCGCTACCATTTGGATTGTAAAAAACTGACTCATTAAACTTTACATTAAGAGTTTCTATTATTTTATCCTTTTCAGGTAACCAAATTTTATAACCTCTTGTTCGGGATGCATATCCAACCATATATCCTTTAGTGGCTTTAGGGTCTAATTTATTTCTTCTCTGTCTCGGTGTGCCAACATAAGCAGTAACTCCAAAAGGCTTTAGGTGTTTAACAGATGGCATGAATCCAGTATAGAGCTCACAAGGAGTTTTAAGTAAGGTCTTAGGACAAATTCTATTCCATGTGTATACAAAGTACATGGCAGCCTCAGGCCAAAAACTTTTACTCATTCCGCTTTTGCTAAGAATGGTTCTCATTCCGTCAGCCACAGTCTGATTAAATCTTTCGACAACTCCATTTTGTTGGGGTGTGTATATATTTGTCAGTTCATGGTCTATACCTTTACTTTCAAAGAATTCTTCAAGCTGACTATTTACAAACTCTCCCCCGTTGTCAGAACGAAAAAATTTGACATTAACATCCAAAAACTTTTTAGCACGATTAATATGCCGTATAATGACATCTACTGCATCTGACAACTTTAAGTGGGTAAAGGTTGACATGGCGCGAGAAATCATCTATAATAGAAAGAAAGTAGTTTTCTCCGCGTCTGCCTTCAACTTTACATGGACCCCACAAGTCAGCATATATTAGTTCTAATGGACGTCTTGACCTTATTTGTCCCAAGTGCTTATGTGAAACAGACTTAAACTTATTTAACTGGCAGGTTTCACAATTAAAGTCCTTTATATTTAAGCTATCCAAACCCCTAACTCTTTTTTCTTTAAACGTATGTTCAAGTATACTTGGACTAATATGCCCAAATCTTTTATGCCATACATTAACACTACTTTTCTCCACTATGGAGGTTTCAAAAGTTACATTTTTACGTTTAGAATTAACAGGCTTAGCAAAAACATGATAAATACCCTTCTTTAAATGGGCTTTAAACAAAAAGTAATTATTTCTATATATTTTAATTCCACCATTGCCACCAACAAACCGGCATCCTTTCTTATCCAATGCTGGACCCGAGATCAGATTTCGACGTAATTTAGGGGAATACATAACATTTTCAAAAGTCCAAATTCTGTGACCAATTCTAAGTTTAACTTTTCCTATTCCCTCTATGTCAACATTTACATCTTTTACTGCAACAGACATTATTTCATTAAATAAAGGTTTATAATAACAAAACAAATTTTTATCATAACAAAAATGTTGTGAGGCCCCGGAATCGAAAATCCAATAACCCTCACTATTAGATTCAGATAAACAAGATTGAGTTACAAGTAAAAGATTTGAAAAGTTACAACCTGATTTAAAAGTTCTTTGTCCACGTCCACGTCTATTGACATTCCTCCTGGCATCCGGACTCTGGTCTGACTGGGAAGAGTCTCTCCATCTACTGGATCGGGAAGAGGAACGATTCTGACGACAACGCTGGCTCCGGAAGCGGTCATTCCAATGATACGATTGTCCCCCTGAGTTTCCTTCTTGATTTCGGCTCTTGTTTCGACTGCATCTTGTTTCACGAAAACACTTTATTATTTCCAGCACTATTGTAGTCTAAACCGGTCATGTTCGCTTGCAATTTATTATAAATCTGTTTGTCTTCATCTCTTAGACATAATCTAGACTCTTTTTCGCATAGTTGATAATAAATAAAAATATCAACCTTTACACTCCAATTTGATTTAAATAAATATTCACGGTTGATGAATTTATGAATAAAAATTTCAAAATTGAAATTTCGTGGTCTATGGAGTTGTGCTACGATTATTATTATCTCACCTGATATATCTGCGTTTGCAGACTCTGTGACTTTGCTAACGAATATTATGCAAGAAGAGCCTAGCTGGTTGTCAGCCAGGATAGCTCAGTGGTAGAGCATCTGCGCGTTAAGCGGAGGTGCCCGGGTTCGATTCCCAACTCTGGTATTTTTCGCATAGTTGGTAATAAATAAAAATATCAACCTTTACACTCCAATTTGATTTAAATAAATCTTTTTTTTATTTGAAAGATTACATTATGCCATTAAGTATGAAAATAATATAGTTCATGTGAGCACAAATTCTCTGTACATACTGCATTCTGTCAACCCAATTTTTCATCACTCTTTCACATAAATTTGGTGTTATTTCATGAATAACATGTTCAATGTTGGTTTTTAATTGCTCAATTGTTATTGGATTATCAGCATAAACTTGTGACTTAACATATCCCCAGAGGAAAAAATCACAATCGATCGAGTCGATTAACTGAATAATGTCATCCATGAATTCTTCTCAAATTTCTCTCAGTATTAACATATGAACACTGATTTTGATAAAACAATTTAATAATTTTGAAACTTTGTTGAAGCGTGTATCTTTGCATGATTAAATGACATAGAATACTATATAGAAATGACACAAGAAATGTCAAAAAATAATATGCTGTGTTGCCATTCTAACCATTTAAAATTGTATCATCCTTATCGGAAAACCCTTTAACTAAAATAGACAAAAATGCTTTGTTTACATTTTTCTAATCAAGTCGAACACTAACTGCTACCAGCAAGCAAGCAGCGTTACTTTTGCAGTATTTCTAATTCACCTCAGTTTCATGCGATCGTAACTCTTTAAAATTTTGTTTCTATTCCAAATTCTTTAACTATAAAATAATTAAATAGCACTTGAATACAAATATAAAATCATTCACCTATTTTTCCTATTTTCTTTAGCTGCATAAATTTGTATATGAAATTAATGGTAGTACAACTAACTGCTTCTTTAACTGCCAGCAAATCTTCTAGATGGCATCACAGTTCATTTAAAAAAGGGTGTGAACTGCACATCAGCTGCTGTCTTCAATGTTTTGAGTCTGCCGGTTACATCATGCACGGTTTATTTTGGAATTTTTTTTTGGCTTACGGTCATGATAGGTGAATGATGATTCTATTAAACCCAAATCAACTGTTTTCTAGTTTTATTTTTTGGAAGTTATGTTTTCAAAGTTATGTCAAATTTCTTAGTTAAGATGTACAGTGATTCAAGCTGAATCTTAAAAATAAATACAGTTTTATTCTTAAAAGAGTTCTTCCTCCTCATGAAATATACATAACTCAAGTTCAAGACAACCACCTACTAACTCCTGGCACGTCAGTACATTCTTTTCCAATCTCATTTATTTTTTTTATATCTAAATTTTCAATTTAAAAGCAGTGGCGGCTCGTGAACTGAAAATAGGTGAAGAGCTCAAAAATAATATTTAAGTATTTTTAATCATAATTTTTATTAAGCATGGTCTTAACTAAAAATACTTATTTAAATGTAAATTTATATTCTATATATGAATACAGTGTAAAATACAGTGTGCCTCTTCACCAATTTTCGGTGCACGAGCCGCCACTGTTTAAAAGCCATTTTAATGAGATATATGATTTTTTTTTTTTTTTTTGTAATCATGTGTCCAATGTCAGAAATTTTTCCAACATAGGAAGGAGCTTATTGCTACTCTGCATTTTTTTTTTTTTTTTTTTTTTTTTGCATTAACAAACAGAAAAAAAACCCACATCACAGAACTTCTAAAAAAATTTTTTAGTTCCGAAATGTCCACCTAAGGGTGCCTTTTCCAGAGAAACATTAAATTTAACACAATAAATGACCAAAACAGAATACAGAAACAATATTAACAAACCAGAACAAAAATTATGAGTAATAAATTGTAAAACCATGAAAAGCTGTCAGTTCCAGGAAAAAAATATTGAGATTAGTATGCTTGCGAAGAAGAAGCTTTATTCAAAACAGGTTAGAGTATAAAACGCTTGCAGACGTTGTCATGTTTTATGTCGATGTTTCTGGCTGTAATGATGATGGTATCTTTAGCTGAACATGTGTTATTGGTGAAGCTGTTTTATGAAACAAGGGGACTGCTTCTACTGCAGTTCGTGAATTTCATCATATAAAGAACTTACATCATGGACCAATGTCTAATAAAGGTATCTGGGCCATGATTAAGAGATTTGAAAGGACGGGGAAATTAGGAGTTCAACCTGGAAAAGGCCGTAAACCTGTCACACTGGTACTTGTTGATGCCGTCAAGACAGCTGTTGCTGCACAGTCACCAGACATCAGAGTTTGGGGGCAGTAGCACACGTGCAGTTTCTTAACAGACAGGCTATTCTTACAGCACCGTCTGAAAAGTGCTCAGAAACATAATCCACTACTTCCCATGCAAGATTCACCATACCCAAGAGCTGCTTGATAGGGACAAGCCACAACCAGGGGCGCGCCGACCCAGTGTGCAAAGTGTGCGACGCACACAGGCGCCAGGTAAAGAAAGGCGCTAGCCGAGGATAAATTATTTGAAAATATATAAAGAAAAGAAAATATATATATGTATATTGCTTTATTAAATCTGATTTCATAATGCCGATCTGAAGCCACGCGACTAGTGTGGCTAAATGAGGTTCCTTGAAAAATAAATATACTTGCAAAACTTGTGTTCCTCAAATAGTTTAGGAGATTTTTTAATGAAAGGGCACGTTAAAAGTGGGATAACTTTGTAAAGATGTTCCTACCTTCAGCAAAAGTTTCTTTGACTTTTTTAACATGTGAAAGCATTCTACTGAAATTTAAAAAGGGCGCTTTAATCTCTTTTCCCCTCCCTTTTCTGCCGTAAAAAGGCCACTTAGCTTAGTAAAAAGAAAATTGATCGATTGCAAAGATGAAAATTTAATAGAACTGGAGATTTCATTCAGTTTTTCCCTTTTGCATTATCGATGTAACATATATATTAATAAAATCAGAATTTTGTTTGTAAATTTCTCATAAAACAAAATTGCGATATTTTCACGTTTCACACATCGTGAAAGCCAAATCTGACTCAGAAATTTGTGTGTGTGTGTGTATTTGTGTGTGGTGCATGTGCGATCGTTGTGTCTGCATGTTTATAACATTTTTGTCTGGGATTACGTGAAAACAGCTGAACAGAATTCAACGATACTTGGCAGGAATAACTTAAATTTATATCTATAAAATTTAGTAAATTTCTCCCCCGTTCCCCACTCTGGGGGAGGGGTAGGAGGCAAAAACACGTTTATATGCATAACGTGGCTTCAAATTACTTCACAGTGAAGAAATTGCACATGAGGTGTCTAGATTTGACTGCAAATAAATAAATAAAAAATAATAATCATTGTCTGCGATTTTGGAATTTTTGACTTTTAAGGGGGAGGAAGAAAATAGATTTTCGAGGAGAAACTTCTTAAATTCTGGATTTTTGAGTAGAAATTTATAAAAAATGGTACAAAAATGTTTAGGATATTTCGAAAAACCCATTTTTGATGTTTGTGATTTTCAGTATTGGAAGGGGAGGAGGAGGGGGGGGAGCGAGGGAGCACATCCGAGAACCCTCTTTTAACCCTAAATTGGTACTGGAAATTTATGGTCCAGTCATGAATTTTGGGCGTGTATTGTTTAGATGCATCCGATGGGATTTTACGAAATTCCCCTTCCCCCTTTTCAAAGGAGAAAAGAGGCAAAAACACTTTTCTAAGCATGACTCGGCTTCAAGTTACTTCACAGTGAGGAAATTGCATATGGAGAGACTAGACTTGAGTAAAAAAAAAAAAAAAAAAAGAAATCTGCAATTTTTGGAATTTTTTATTTTTAAGAGAGGAAATCGATTTTGGGGTAAAATTTCGCAAATTCCGGATTCTACTAAAAGAATTCTACTAAAAATGATACAAAGGTGTTGGTTGAAAACAGGTACGCGTCTTCTTTAGGATATTTCCAGAAAACCTTTTTTTTTTTTTTTCAATTTAGTGTGTGTGTGTGGGGGGGGGGCAGGGGCGTAGCGTGAAAATTTGATTGGGGGGGGAGACCCGACGTTTGGCGCCCTTTCGTATTCCTCATCTGAAAATGCCACCCACATACTTTCAAGAGTGTTGCCAACCGACGAGAGGGCCTGTGCCCCTCTCGTCGGTTAATACGTACCGCCCCCCCCCCCCTCCTCTCCTTCGGGGCATTATTCCTAAAATCTGCCAAGGGGAAAAAAAAAAAGGCTGTTTTTTTTTCCTTTATTTAGTAGCTTTTTTTTAATACTTCTTTGGAGCATTTAAACTATATTAATTAAAAACGAAGAGTAATCGGCAAGCAACGAAGTCAGTAAAGGTTTTTTCATGTATTTAGTTTAGTAATTCTTTGGAGCATTCTAAATTTTTTCAGCGAATCTATATATTAATACGCAGACATGAAATTCCTCTTACATTTTTAGCCTATTCAATAAAAGGAAGGGCTTACAAGTAGTATCGTTCGAAAGATATGGTTAATGTGCTTTGCAGAAATAAATACATTTATATATATTCTCGTATGAGACTAAACAAAAGCATCTTTCTTAGGACAACCAGAGTATTGGTTTGAGATAAAGTAGAACAACTGAAAAAGATTTTTCCCCCTTTTCCAACAAGTTTAAAGATATTACATTATAATTCAGGTAAAACATAAAACTTTCAAAATAAATTTTAAGAAATGAAAGTAGTAACTGTTCCTAAGGAAAGCAACTTTATGTTTTTAGAGTGGATAATACCTAATCTCACCGACAGCCGTGGCCCATGTTACTCTATGGGAAAGTTTGATTTCATGATTACTCATTACATAATGTATATTTAAATTCTGTTTTCACATTTAGAAAATTTACAATCGTTTATTTATTTTTAATGTAATTCTAAGTTCAAAAATCTGAATTTTCAATATGTGCATTTTTCTCTTTCTTTCTTTCTTTTTTTTTTTTTTTACCGCAAAATGAAATATTAAAAATTTAGCAATTTTTGGAAAATGAGTACGAAAAACATAAGCCTTACACATTTGTTCTGATCTGTCTAGTCTTTCGAAAGAAATTAATTACTTAAAATCTCTTGCTCTTTCTCGAGGCTATAATCACTCTATTATTAATAAAGCTTTATATAAATTCAAGAATCTAAATGTTTTGATACCAAATTGAACGATCACAGTCTCATTCCAGTTGTTTTACCTTTTTATTTATCACTTTCTTTTAAAACTTCTAAAATTCTCTCTCCGTTTGGTTTTAAAGTCATTTAGAAACCCGTCAACAAAATTAAATTATCTTCTCTTAAAGATCCCATTCCTACTGAAAACTGTTCTGGCATTTATTTAGTCTTATGTTAGTTGTGCAATTTAGTTTATATTGATCAAAGAAGAAGGTGTTTGAAATATAGAATAAATGATCATCATCGAAATGTTCGTAATGAAGAGATCTCTAAATCTATTGCTTCTCACTGCTGGGCTCATAGTCATCGTTTTGATTTTTCTATAACTAACATAATTTCATCTCCTGTCTTCTCTTCCCATTTGAATATCCATGAAGATTTTTACATATTTAAAAATTCAAAAAATCTTCTTAATGATATTTGTTCCACTTCATTCTTGTCTGATGCTATGAAATTACTCACATTAGTTCAATTTTCCTTTAATTTTGAAATTTTTAGATTTTGTTCCCTTTTTTAATCTAATTTACTTAGGTATTTATTTGTTTTCTTCTTTTATTTCATAATTATGTAGGGCTGACACTAGGCTTTGACATGGTGCCCTTTTAAACAGTTTTTAGCATCCTGTGGCCCTTTTTCAACATATTTTAGCACCTGGCGGCCCTTTTAAAAGAAATTTTGTTATAAAGTAGCCTTTTCTAACATTTTAAATGTTTAGAGGCCTTTATATTCCCCCCCCCCCCGGCTTTTAAACTTTCTTAGCAGTAGTTCTTCAGCATTCCTGGAATAACAAATGCATACAACCTATATATATATATACAAGGAAAATTAGTAATTTACTTTTGTTACGCACAAAAATCATAACATAGAACACCGCAAATTATGCAACTAATGCCCCTTTTTATTGAATTCTCCCAGGCGGCCCTTTTATTTTAGAGTCAGCACTATTCTCCTCACACCAGTATTTATGTTTACATTCATCTGTATATATTTTTGCTGCTCACTTAAAGCGATTTTGTGTGTTTCTGCTTTGACTGCAGCACTTGTGCCTACTTTTTTCGCCTGACGAAGGATCGTGTGTTCTTTCGAACCGAAACAATTATTGCAAGTTTATTGAATTTTATGGTGTTTATTCAAAGTTTTGTAATTATTGCTTTTAAACGCCAGGTCTGTGGTGTTTTCTTATTATGAAATTAGGTAATGTTCACTCTTAAGGAAAAAGAAAATCAGTAATTTATTTATTATTATTATTTTACATATTTAAACCAATTAAAAAACGTTTTTCTTTTTTCCCATATTGTGAGAAAAATATTTTAAGAAATGTAGTAGCCGTTGCTAAGGAACGCGACAGAATTACCACATGCCTTTATGTGGAAGAACAAACTAAAAAGAGTCCCATTGTCCAAAATTAAATCTTTTTTATACAGAAATTTATATCTTACTTAGGTGTTGGTGTCGGTGTTTGGGAAAAATTCCGAGTGACTGTTCTAGGGTCCTAGGCCTGAGGGGAAATGCCTTCTGTGGAGGTCTTTCTGTGGGATCCTAGCCCGTATTTACACAAGTTTCGGAGAAAACCACGGAAAATTCCGAACGACTAGGCCGACAAGCGCGATCTGGGATCGTACCCGGCACCTCACGTCTATCTGCTTGACAAAAAGATTGTGGATTCAATAATCGAGCCAATTGAAGATTATCATGAAAGTCAGTCTCTGGTGCACATAAACTCTGTCGTAGCTGCAATATCCTTCATGCTCCGTGCAAATAATACCTCTGGAAGATACTGAAGCGGGGGAGCCCTCTTCCGCAGAAGATAAAAATTGTGATGGCTTGTCTTCGGATCGCCACTGGGGCGTTAATCCCAAACCGTCGCCAATTGCCCAATATGTGCCTATTAATGCGACGTTAAATCAGCTTCCTTGCGCTATTTCATGTCACGAAACACAAGTTGAATTCTATAGACTTATAAATATTTCAAAACCCGTAAACGATGAAACTAAAATAAAAAATTTGCTTAAAGGATCACTTAGAATAAAAAATTGTTAGTGAGAAATCGTTATAACCAAATCAAACCTCATCTAATTTCGTCTTTATACAATAGCCATAACGTACAATAAACTGCTTTTTTTTTTTTTTCTCGAGCTAAGGTCTTGAAAAAACGTAATTTTAAATCTTTGGAGGTGAGAAAGCAATTGTGCATACTTACGAGTCAGTTGTAAGTATCTGAAATGGGAGAAGGGCGCCGCAGTCGCCTCAGAGCGTGAATTTGCTAAGGTCAGAATTTTCAAGGGTCGTTGCATGGTAAGTGAACATGCTGTTGTAGGTGCCTAAACAGGGAAGGGCGTTGCTCAGCTGGAGTTTGCTGCAAACTTATTCTTAAAGTGTCCTGAATACGATCAAAGTTTACAACAGTCTTTTGCATGGTAAGCGAACAGACTATTGTATGTCTTTGAAATGGGAAATCATGCCATAGGCGCCCCCAAACAGGAATTTGTTATAATCAGATTTTTTTAAGGGTCGTGATAACGAAGAGAATTTTCAAGGATAGTTTGCACAGTAGGAAAATTGGTTGTTATACACGTTTAAAAAGGCTGTTTTAGGCGTCTAATTAGTTAAGAGGGCGCCACCTAACGGGAGTTTGCTACAGTCAGACATTTTAATGCAAACTTTTTTTGCTGGTCGGTGAACCAGTTGGTTGCCGAAGGAAGCTTCTGATGCATAAAAATCTTAAGTGTTTTTGGTAACTAACGATAATCAACAAAATTATGATCCACTTTCAAATGAATTTCAAGGCGCAAAACAGCGCCCCAGAAACCTCATTATGCCTTTGAAGGTGCCTGAACAAAGAAAGGCGCCGTTCAGCTGGAGTTTGCTACTCTTAAAGGGTCCCGAATACGATTAGAATTTTCAACTGTCTTTTGTATGGTAAGCGAACAGGCTATTGTAAGTGAACAAAACGGGAACTCATGCCATAGGTGCCCCTAAATAGGAATTCGTTATGATCAGATTTTTTTAAGCATCATGAATACAATGAGAATTTTCAAGGGTTGTTTGTACGATAGGAAAACAGGCTGTTTTAGGCGTCTAACTAGTTTAGAGGGCGCCGCAGGCGCCACCAAACGGGAGTTTGCTACAGTCAGACACAACTTTTTTGCTGGTCAATGAACCAGTTGGTAAGCTTGTGATACATAAAACTCTTAAGTGTTTTTGTTAAATATCGATAATTAACAAAATTATGATCCACTTTCAAATGAACTTTAAGTCGCAAAACAGCGCCCCCAGAAACTTCAATATGCCGCCCTATTTTTTAAAACATTGGGGGGGGAGACTCCCCCCCTCCCCCCTCAAGCTACGCCCCTGGAGGGAAGAATTTGAGACCCCCTTCCTATTTAGCGCTAAATTTGTCGTGTAAAATCTATGAGAACTGCGGTCAAAGATTTTGGTGCGTAAATTGTTTCTATATGTATCCGACACTTATTGTTTTTACGAAATCCCCCCCCCCCCTTCCTTCCTTGACGCCACGAACACGTTTCCAAATTATTTCAGTAAGGAAACATTTTCTGCGTGGATTAATAATTTTTGAGATTATTTTGTCATAATTATCAGTAGCATCAGTGGAATAATCTTTTTCTAAGTTTAAAATGATCAAAGAATGCGTTCCACAACAGTAACCGACATATTTTTAATTTTTGCAATTACATCGATAGTATAAGATATTTTGGATCAAGTGGATATATATTATACCAGAATTCACAAAAACTCAAGCAAATGACTTACATTTCACTAAATAATATTATCTGTTTAAATGTTCATATAATGTACTTTAAAACTTAATAATTTTTATTATATATTCTCATTTTATTACTTATAAAATCTATTATTTATATCTGTGTAGCGTACAAACGTCGCAGCAAAATAGTTTAAAACAGATTTTTTTATTTTACTACTACACTGAAAAACACATATACATATACATAAAAATTACATAAAAAGTTTAGATTATGAAAATGGGCAAAATTCCTTTCACTAGATGTTTCTTTTTCCCTGTTAAGTAATTTTCATCCATATTTACTAGGTAATATTTATTATATGCTCCTATTTTATGCATTTATAAATTTATTTGTTCCAAAAAAAAGAAAAAAAAAACTTGCATAATTAACCAAGTGAGATCTTGTCCCTATATCGATAGTCATATTTAATTTGATATTAAGAGTATTTCGAGAGTTTTCAACAATGAAATTGAGAAAAATAGAACTAACTATAGGATTTTCTTTCTTTCTTTTTTTTTTTTTTTTCGTACGACAGGACTATTTGTTTCAGATAGCGATTTTGCGTTGTCACAATTCCAATATCCCAGGATACCTGCCGATATCCAATTTTGCCATTTAATTTCTTAAATTATCTTAAAATATTTAGAAATTTTATTGATAAACTCATCAGCCATGAAAATTCATTCCAAGTAGTATGGAGTATAAGATTGATTTTTTTTTTTTTTTTTTTTTTTTTTTTTTATGCCAACTATGTGAAAAATACCAGAGCCGGGAATTTAACCCAGGCCCTTTACTTAACGTGGGGATAATCTTCCATTGAGACACACTGCTGGCTGATAACCAGCTCGATGTTTCTCAAATAATAAACGTTACATCTGCGTTTACAGATACAGTGAATTTTCCAACGGTTATCAGGTGAGAAATGTCGAGCTTGTTATTAACCAGGGTGGCTAATAACTTTTTTTTTTTTAGTTTCCGGATTGCAATATATAAATTAGTCCTGTCGTACTAAATTGAATTCTGTCAAGGACAGAAATTTTCTTTTCTTTTATAATTTATTATTATTATGAGTTTTAATTTTATTATACGTATAAATTCCATTTATCTGTACTAGTGATAGTGTCAAATGAGACCTTATCAAACGCCCCTTCAATATCAAGAAAAGCAACAAGGGCAATTTCTTTATCATTAATGCACTTTTCCAAAAGAAAGGAAAGTTCATACAATGCAGTATTAGTAGATCTTCCAGGTTGATAGGCATGCTGTGAGGAAGACAGTGGCCTATCAACAATAACAGAATCCCTGAGGTATCTGTCAATAAGCTTCTCCATTCCTTTCAACAAAAAAGAAGAGAGGCTAATAGGCCTAAAGGACTTGGCATCAAAGTAGTTATCCTTCCCAGGCTTAGGAATGAAAACCACCCTAGTATTCCTCCAAGACTGAGGTATATACCCATAAGCAATGCAAGAACGAAAAATTCTGCAAAGAAAAGGAGCAAGAAAATTAAGACCCTTGATAAGAAGCACAGGAATGATGTCATCCATCCCCGGCGACTTAAAGGGTTCAAAAGACTTTATATTATAGCCCAGATGACCTTGTCATGGGTAACCACCATTTTAGCAGCTTCCCAACTGTCCTTACTGCAAGTATGTGAAGAGACAGAGCTATGCCTATCACAATCAGTAGTACCAGAGCCGGGAAAATGAACTCGCAGCAGCTCAGCTAGAGTTTCTTCACTCGACTCACTGTATCTACCAATAGGAAGACGAATAGCATTCAAACTAGAACTATAATCTCTAGTCAAAATTTTTGCTACCTTAGCAGTAGCAGAAATACCATTAATACCATCACAGAACAACTGCCAAGAACGTCGCTTAGCAGTTCTAATGGCCTTATTGTAGGTAGTGAGGGCATCCCGATAGGCTTGCCACGCACCAGACTTCCTAGCTCTATTAAAGAGCTTCCTACATTTCTTACGTAAAGAACTAAGCTCAGAAGACCACCAAGGAACACGCCTTGGGGAGCTAGTAACAGTAAGCTTACAGCTACTATGATAAGAATTGAGAATGATCTGTTGCAACTGGTCAACAGTCAACTCGATACCATCAGTAGAATTGAACTTACCAGAAAAGGTGGAAAGGCCTTTTCCGAGAAGCTTTTCAAAAGAACCCCAGTCAGTAGATCTCGGGTTCCTCCTAGCAACCTTTACATAGTAAAGGCCTTTAACAGAAAAAGTGATCAGTTGATGGTCAGAAGCTGTAACTGCATCAGACACCTTCCAATCAGAGATGTACCCTAAGCATATAGAGTTACACAGAGTCAGGTCAATAACCTCTCTTCTATTAACCGTAACAAAAGTAGGTTCATTGTCTCTGTTAAGGATACACAAGTTATAAAATAAAATATGATCCATCAGCACATCTCCCCGCTTGTTGCAATCACTACTTCCCCACAAAGTGTGGTGAGCATTTGCATCACAGCCAAAGATGAGCCTAAAGCTTGAACGACAATAGCTAAGAATAGACTTAGCCAAGTCAGACAATGGTTCTAGCTCCTCATAAGGAAGATAGGCAGAGACAAAGACAAAAATCAACATTTGCAGCTCTGTCATTGAGTTTGACTTTAACCGCAACCATATCCTTATTCAGGAAGTTGACAAGATTAAAGGCATTAAGTTCAGACCTAGCAATAATGCAAGCCCTGGGCGTATCGCAAAAGGTGTCATAGAAAATATTGAAACCTTTAACGCTAATTCCGATGATTTTACCATCATGGGTCCAAGGCTCTTGAATAAGAACAATGTCAAAATCTCCATCAACCAGCCTCTTGGAGAGAAGAGCCGAAGCAGCCTTGCTATGATGGAGATTCAACTGACCAACTCTAATTTCATCCATAATAAAGGGCAAAATTAACGGTCGCCACTGGCCACGTGGCGACTAAATAAAAAAAGATGGCAATTAAAAATTATGCATCGATCGCCACTTTTTATGATCATTAAAATAATCTAAAAATTGAGCGACGATAGGCAATCGAAGCCTTGTGATTTCCAATCTTTTTGCATCCATGGCATAAATGTCAATGTTCATTTTAAACTTGCTTTATTATATTCTACAACCTATAAAGAAGTAGAATTGTTTAATATGTCTCACTCATATAATTTTTTGGACCCCCCCCCTCCCCCTAACGATCTGTGATCACACAGCTTATAGAAAGCTTTATAATTTTTAATCATTCTCCATTTGCTGCAAAAATATAAATATATATTTTAAACTTACTTTATTAGATTCTAGAATCTGTAAAGAAGTAGAATTGTTTAATATCTCTTACTCATAATTCTTGTAATTCCCCCCCCCCCCCCTCCTCCAACGATTGGCAATCACATGCCCACTGAAGTCTTGTGGTTTACAATCTTTCTCTATCCATAACATAAATGTAAATATTCATTTTAAACTTTCTTGATTAGATTCCAGAACCTAGAAAGAAGAATATAGATGTACCCTCCCCCCCCCCCCACACACACATGTGAGCTCCATTTCCACAAGCAGTTAATGATCAAATGTCCTGCAAAGCACAATCATTTTCCATTAATATCTCCATAGTATTTAGTGTATATTTAACCCATTTAAGATAGTTGACAAATGTGTATATCAAAATTTGATTTTACTTAAATGTGTATTTTTCAAAAATTTTTGTATTTGCTTTCTTTTGTGTAGAAATCTTCCTTTTCCCTTCCCATTTTAAAGTAGAAATCTCCCTATTTTTAAAGCTACAAATTTGGCAGCTAAGTTTCCATATCTATCAGTGGCGGATCCAGAACTTGACTTTTTTTGGGAGGGGGGGGGCTAAGATTTTTCAAAGTGTTATTCTAGACCAATAAAAATTTTACAATTGCAATATTCAATTGTGAATGTCAGTGTTTTGGGGGGGGGGGGGGCTTCAGCCCCCTAGCCACCCCCTTAAATCCGCCACTGATATCTATACTTTTTAAGAGGAAGTATTTTAACTCTATTGAAATAAAATAATTTAAAAAAGTGTCTTTAGAAATAAGAAAAAATAATAAAACTGCTAACTGTATTTACACATGACCATGTAAAAGGTTGTGATGATGATGAATCAGCTGATTCATTTACTAGAAAATATCAATGTGAACTGTGAATGATAATAGCTTATTTCACTTAAATAAATTGAAAAAAAAGTACTACTGAATTATCTGAAAGATAACTTTTGCTGTTATTATTACAGCCCTAAGCAGATTTTAATTTAGGCTGTGCAATTTAGGATTTTTAAAAAGAGTAATTACAAATTACAATTTCAGTGTCCCTGTGTTAATTTTATTATTATATGTATTTCTTATTTTCATATTTTTCTTGTGGTAATTATGCCGTAAAATGGTGACAATGCTTTTTGCAGTCTGAAAGAAAGTCTTATTATTTGAAAAGTGGCCACTAACTTAAAAAAGTGGTTTTTTATGTGTTAGAATGAAGTGACCTAAACATATTGTATGCATATTTTTTTTAAAAAATATATTTTGAATTATGAAAATTATCAATAAATTAATATTTCAAAAAATTATGAATTATGACACATATTAATTTTTGCACAAATAGAATGGACATCATTAAAATATGGGTTTCCAAATTTACAGCTCATTCCTATCATTATTTTTCAAGTTACAGTGATAATTACAATTTTTATTGGTCTTAGGGGGCTGACACTTGCTATCATTTGTGTCATCTATAACTTTGCCTATACAATTTTAAATAGTTATTCAAGTAAGTTTAAATGCATACATCATTTCTTAATTAGCATTACTTTATTTTATATTTAAAATTGTCACACTTCTTTTCTGGTTATTATCTGAATAGACATAATACTTTTCTGTGTGAGAACTTAATTTTTTTTTTTTTTTTTTTTTTTTTAATACAGGGATTTACCTTTAACACATTTTTGCTTGCAACTCTGTCAAGAACTAATTAAAAATATATAAAACATGCTTTCTTTCTTTTCCTCAGGAATTCGAACATACAGGCAAAAATGAGTGTTGCCATTCAAAAAATGAAGCTGAGGTAAATTTTAATATGTAGACCACCCCTTAAGCAAAATTTAACTATTGCATTAATAACTAGACATTATTACATACCCAGTCGTATGTTTCTATGATAATTTACAGTGAAATTAGCCAGGGGTGGCATTTTTTTCCTTTTTTAATAGTTTTACATAATAAAAGTTATTTTTAATGCATCATTGTAAAATTAATATGAATTATTGATAATAGTAGTAATAAACTAGGGGGGGGGGAAGGTGCATGTATGAGCACTGCTCCCCCGGGGTGTGTGTGTGTGTGTAAATTTTCAATATGGGTATCTTTTGAAAGAATTTGTCAACACCTTTAAAACAATTGGTTGAACCATAGATCTGTGATAATTTAAAGCAAAGTTATTGATTTTTTTTTTCTTTTTTTTTTTCAGTTTCAATGAAAAAAAAAAAAAAACTTAGAAAAATAGTGTATTTCTTTTGATGTTGGCACAAAATTTGTTTTCTTTCAGCATTTACTGTTGTACTTCTCTGTGATAAAAATCATCTGCATTTATCATGGAAGACAATTTTAAAAAATAATAATTAAATAAATATTTTTTACTGTATGAATATTATATTATATAGACAAATGTTTTGTAGTGGCAACAATATACTAGTTTTTCATTTCACATTAGCTTGAAAAGGGATAAATATATAAAAATACATAAATAAGTGACATGCACAGATAATGCTTTTGGTTTTAATGTAACATTTGATTTAAATATAACAGATTAAAAGATAATAAAAAATGTAATACAAGTACAGGCTTTTATTTCAATGTGAGCCTTTATAAATAATATAATATTTAAAAACAAAATATAATAAAAATTTCTCATAAATGACAAAGTATTAATTCATTAAATATACAAAATGTATCACATATAGAGTTATAGTAGGTGTTTTAAATTGTTTGACCAGTGGACTATCTTTTTATATATTAACTTTAGCATTAAACTTCCAATTAAATATATATATATATATATATATATATAAAACCCCACAGGCAAGTCACAAGTCTTGCCGCCTGCCTCCTTCTTCCTATCTTGTGTTTCTTGGGTTGTTTTTTCATTAATTTTTATATGGTTTTAAGTTAATATTTGTTGTTTTACTTATTTGATTCGTTTGTTTTGCAGGCTGTTAATTAATAGATCTGGTTTCTTTACATTAGTGTGTTTCATCCTCTGATGTTTTTTTTTTTTTTTTTTAAATCTTATTGGTCATTGGTGTTTCAGTGATCTTGTATTTGTTGCTTGGCTTCTACTATGCTTAATAGATCATCTTTATTTTTTATTATATATATATATATATATATATATATATACATTTAATGACATGTATTTAATTTTTATGCCAGATATTTTCTTTTACGAGGTACCATACATTTCAAAGGTAAAAAAACATTAAGTGTAAAAATTTTAATGTAATTTAAATGTAAATATATATATATATATATATATATATATATATATTAATTCGGCATTGCATTTAAAGACTTTAAATGAGAAAAATGAAGCCCAAGTTTTGAAAAATTATTTACAAGAAAACTGTATGTGTGTAAGCAATAATATTGATTGAGTTAGTTATTGGACACACACAAACTGAATCCTCCATTTCCAGATATGGCACAAAAGTTCTCTTCTTAATTAATAAGTCCCTACATCTACTTTTAAGGTAGTATAAAACTAACCTATGGATTTTTTTGTTTCCGATCAGTAGATTTCCCATTCAAACCTTGGCAGGGTATTCTTTATACAATTTTTATACTTACTTCAATGATAATTTCTTTTATATAGATTTGAAATGAACAATTTTAGAGAAAATAATTATTAAAACTAATTAAGAAAACATTTAAAATTTTTATATAAATATTTGATAAATATAATGAAACTTGATTTTTTATACATATACATATATTTGATAAAAATAACACTAACAATGAATACAGTAGAGAGCCAAAAATCCACTGAAGTCCGAAATCCACACAGCTTGTCAGATACAAACAATGAAATTCACTATTAATAAGTTACAAAACTGCAAATCAGAATTTTTGAAAAAGATCTTGAATACAGATTTTTTGTTTGCATTTTATGATTAAGAAAAACAAAATAATAATAATAGGAAAGACTGCAAGAGCCAAGTTGCTGCTAATGAAATTATTGACAGTATATGAAATTCATCAAAAGAAAATAATGATTATTGTGATATGATAATATCAATCGGGTAAATAATAACAAACTAATTTTTTTAAATGCTTTATTATGGAGGCATAATTTATAAGGAAGAACTCAATAAAATTCATAGAAAAATAAATTTCTGTTACTACTATTTAAAATAAATAAAAACATAAATAAATCATGCAGGTTCAAGTTTAGTTTAAAAGCTACATGTGAACAGATTTTATCTAAATTTGACAAATATTTTTTTTCATATTTATTTATTGTTTTTATTATATATTTTTGTTAATGTTCATTATTATTCTTATGTACCTCGTAATTTAATATTCAGTGTTATGATTCACTAGTATGTGTTTAGTTTGAATAATGTTCTGTTTTTATAATTCAAAGTGAAAATCATTTTTTATGGGCCCCGAAATCCGCAAAATCCTAAAATCCGCACAACCTCTGGTCCCGAGCTGTGTGGATTTTTGACTCTCTACTGTATAATCATTTACTTATAAAGAAAGACACACAAAGTTACAAGTTTTTAATGACTTTGTTTACAGGTAAAAAAAAAGAAATCATGAATCCACAAATGTGTTCAACACTGAAGCAACTTTGGACATAATCTACTAAATAAAAATAATATGAGAGTTCTCTGCTAAGGCTTTAACTTAAGCTTTACAATTATGATCTAAATAACTTATCCAAAAGTTTCTATGTATGCTTTAATAACAATCAATTTGGTTAATCCATCAAACATTTTTTATTTAAATGGTTGAATTTATATTTCCTTTGAACTTCCATATGATGAAATTCTGCAAGTCAGATGTCAACTTGGTTAACTCAGATGGTTGAGTATTTGGACCAGACTCCAGATTCATACATTGGCCTAGCCCCTTTTTACTCTCATAAAAGTTAATTTGGCTAATCTATCAATTATATTTAGTATAAATAATCAAAATTATTTTGCCTATTTATTCGTTACCTTTTTAAGATTAAACTAATAGGCACTCTCATATCTGATAAGCATTTTGAATAATTTCCATAATACATTTCATATGACTTTTTTTTTTCCCCCCACATAAATTTTAAAATACAATTTTGAACATAATCTTAAAAAGAAAGAATTAAAAATAAAATAAAATAAAATAAAATAAAAATGAATGATAATTAAAATAAATATTCATAAACTAACCAGATGTTTAAAAAAATGATCAAACAGAAAGATCTTTTAATCAAAAGCTCATATACAACTTAAATTCAATTTATGCAAAAATACTCATTGAGAAATTTTTAATCAAATTTTTATGTACCAAAACAGCAATAATTATGGGATTAAAAAAAAAAAAAAAAGGATGGTTGGGTTGTGCTGCGCAGATGGGCAATTGGCGACGGTCTGGGACACACTCCTAGAGGTGGTCCAGAAACAAAAAAAAAAGGGTCTTTCAATGATTTATTAAATACAAGATTTAAAAGTGTGAAACTTTGAAAATGGCTTTTGGAAAACGGAATTTTATTTTACTAAGCATTAAAAAACATTTTGTAATTGAAAGTATAAAACTAATGCAAAAGTTTAACAGATAGCCTTCTGGTCAAACAATTTGAAACTCCAGCTATCAAACTGATTTAGTGCATTTTAAAAAATTAAATATTTATTGCACAAAATATGTCACACATACAATCACTCATTCATTCATTCACTTTTTCTCCCTTTTTCTTACAAACATACATATCTATAACTTTTTATAATGTGTAAAAATCAGGAATGGTACATTTTGAGTATTAGACTTGACATTGTTGACATATACCGCTCCCAAACTTCCAGAAGATGGGGATCACTAAAATTACACAAATATAGGATCATAAATATAAAACATACATATAACCGAACATTGAGTAACATATGAAAAACATTAAAAAAAATATCTCTATGAAGAACATTAAAGACAGTTTTTATTTGCAAACAGAAATATATAAATTGAAGATTTTAATACAGTTGGTATAGATTGATAAGCATTCTTAGATTGATAATCACAAATATTTTAAATATGCTTTAAATAATTTTACTTTGCTCAACTTTTTAATAAAATTATAACTTGATCTTACATCAGAACCAAAATTCAAATCACATGGAATATGGTAATTAAAATTCTCTTAGGTGTATACTACTCTAATGGTTATGTGCTGATTCCAATGTGCCAATTCCAGACATAGTCAAAGGAGAATTAAAATACCCCCCTTTGTAAGGGATTAAAGTGTTGAAGGAATTTGTCTTAAAAGGATTATTTTATACTTGGCTCGCTCCCTAAAGTCTATTGACCGGAATGTAGCCAAGGTGAATTTTGGCATTAAATTTACTAGTTTTTAACGCATGGTCAATGTGACTAAAGTAATTTTGCATGCTTTATAACCTTTACAATATTAAACTAAGATTTGAAAATATTAATTAGATTATTAATAAGATTTGAATTAATAAGATTAATTCATTATCATATTAAAATTATTAATAAGATTTGAATTAAAAAAAAAAAAAAAAAAAAAAAAGAAAAGAAATAAAGAAAATTGCTATTTTTTTTTTATACAAAAAATTTGATATTATTAATTTAATATTATATACAGAGAGAGAGAGAGTTCAGTATTTTTAAAATCCATATACACACACGTATAATTGCTTGTTATATATATTTATCAAATAAACAACAACAATAAAAGTTTGTTTAATATGAAAATTTTTAAAAATATTAAACTCTCTCTCTATGTGTGTGTGTGTGTGTGTGTGTGTATATATATATTTATTAGGGGTGGGAATCGATTAAGAGTTTTAACTGGGTTAATCATAGTTCATTAATCAATTAATCGGTCAATTAATCAGATTTTTAATTGGTTTTCATTTTTTTTTATATATAATTTTATTTCAATGGGATGAATAAAACTCTCATATTGTGTACAGTCGGTAACAAAAGTATCCAAATACTAGCAAAAATTCCTATATAAAAAAAGTAGAGTTAATACTGTTTTGTTAAATAAATCCTTGTTGAATCATGTTCTTAGTCAGTCTAAGAACATGATTTGACAAGGATTTATCTAACAAGTTAGTTCTTCTTTATCACTTCGGACTGGAACACAGAATGTTATTTTCTGTTTCTACTTCGATAGTTACTATCAGCAATTCTGAACGCTTGAAGATACTGTGAAACTCTGTTGACATTTTCCCCATTAGACAGATAGTGGAAATCTCAATCCATTCTTTTCTTTTTTATCTTTAGCATTTCCATTTTTTGATTGTTTCTGAGAATACTATTGCCCTAGCCAACACTTTCTGTAGAAGGCTACAGACAGGTGGTGTTGCTCCAGCATGCACATGAAGTGACATTTTGTTTAATAACTGTCCTCCCCCTTTTCTCTATCAACAAAAGTGCAACATCTTCTTTTGTGAGGTTTTATTTTTATTTATTTTTGCTTTTTCATTATTTGATGGATGTTTCTTAGAATGTTTGTTAGGAAAATATGTGAAAAAATATTTTGCAGGCAGAACAGTATTTTTACTTTAATTCGTAGTTTGAAAATTTTAATCGGATTTTAAAAATATTTAATCGAATTAATCGATCCGATTAACTCGATTAAAAAATTGATCTGGACTGAGCATTGATCAATTAACCAAACTGATTAATCGATTAATCGGCACAGCCCTAATATATATATAAATTATTAAATTAATATAAATTATTAATTCATAAAATTAATAATTGACAAATTTAATTTATGCAAATTCAATTTGTCATTTATTTTGATTTTAATATATATATATATATATATATATATATATATATATATATATATATATATGTGGGAAGTTCCTTGCACAGCCAACAGATGGCGCTGCCTCTGATGCTTATCTTTGAATGAGATGACGGACGGGAGTCAGTTGAGATCTGGCTGCAGTGGAGATCGGTTGAGACCGTCAGCGCGAAGGCTGACAGGCTGATTTTCTCCTAATTAGAGCTTGTTGTGCTCTTAATAAGTGTGTAGAGCCATGGAGGGCTCATTACTTCATTTTTACTATTTGATAGCACGCGTAGGTGTTTTTGTGAATAAAAGTACGAGTAGGTGCTTAAATGTTATTTTGTTACGGTTATACTGATGAAGAAAGCTTGTTATGTGCTAAGCCTCGAAACCAGCAGTTGGTTAATGATAGAAAGTCTGCTATTATATTAATCCTTGTATTTAATCTGTGTTGTGTATGTTACGTAATAAATGTTTTCATTATCTAAGTCGCAGCTCATCATTGCCCCACCCCTAGACACCCAGCCAAGATTCTACAAGTGGGGACTCTGCCGCGATATTATGGCACCAACAAGTTATAAAAGGTAACTGTTATATATTTATCATTCTATTTGATAATAAAAAATAATGATTAATGCATAAATTGAGAAAAAGGAATTTAATACAGTTTTGAATTAGAAATTAATGGTGAAATATTTTTTTGAGAACACTTTTGGTTTCACTGTGTGATGAAATAAAAATAAATACATTACTTGAGAAGAATGAATAGAAATAAGAATTATGATTGAAAAAATATTCTGAATAATCATTTAGTATTTTGCTTATTACTGTTTGCAATAATATTTTAACAATATTATAACAATATTATGTTAAAACGAAAGTGATAACAGTTATTAAAGAAAGAATAATGATAATGGTGATATTATATGAAATATATGTATATAGTAATAATTAAGAAATATATAAGTTGTTCTAAATATTCTATTAAATGGTATAAATTGTTCTGAATGTGTTTATTTAAAAATCATGATAATTTTGATTTGAGAACAAAAAGCATAGAATCATTTTTAAGAAATATGCTCTCATATTGTTTTGTTTCTATTTAAGTATGATATTAATTTGGTAGAAATATTGAAATATTTTCTGGTATAAGTAATTATTTAGAGTTATAATGGCCCAAAACGTGTTACAAGGTATTAGAAAAGTCGATTTAAGAACAATTGCTGAAGAATTAGGCCTAACTGTTCCGGCGGAAGCTAAGGTACTTGAAATCAAAACTTTGATTGAGAGTTCTGATATTTATAAAAATGATTTAGAATTTGTTAGAGGTGTTATTAAAATGCTAGTAGAAGAACAAAAGTTGAAATCTGTAGAAGAACAAACCAAAATTGAGATAGAAAGAATTAAATTATCCCAGTTAGAAAAAGAAATAGAGTTACAGAATTTAAAGTTACTGGCTGCAGCAAATAATTCTAGTAATAATGTTGAGCAATCAAATTCAGAAACTACTTCACAATCATTAGAAAATTTAATTAGAAGTATTCGAACTTTAACCATTTCAGTACCTGAGAAACCGGAAGCTTTGCACTTATTTTTTCAATCCCTTGAAAAAGCATTCGTTTCTAAAAATGTACCGTCTAAATTTAAATCGGAAATAATGATTAATTTATTGGGAGATAAATGTAATCAGGTTCTTGCGTACGTAAACACCGAAGAAATTAACGATTATGAAAAAGTTAAGGAATTAATTTTAAGACAATTTCAACCAACGCCGCGTGAATGTTTAAGTAATTTTAAAAATGCGTTGCGTAATCCGTCAGAATCTCATGTCCAATTCGCTTCCCGTCTAAGTGCTTTTTTTGATTACTATTGTAGATTGAGAGGGGTTAACAACGTTAAGCAATTGTGTGATCTTATAGTTTCTGATAAATTATATGAAACGTTGGATTCTAGAACTAAGGAACATATTAGTGTTTGAGAAGGTCAAAATTGGTTTAAACCCAACGAATTAGGTCGGGAGTGTGATTTATTCTACTCTTCTAGAGGTAAATCGTTAATTGAAACTAATACTAATACGCGAAACGAAAGTTCAGAGAATAAGCGGTTTGTAAACAAAACTCCTTTTAGAAAGACACATTATAATAATAAAGATCCCATAATACGTAATTCGGTATCTAATCAAACTCACGAAAAGCATGAAAGAATGTGTTACATTTGTGGTGCAAAAGGGAAAACATTTCATTTCGCTAGAGTGTGTCCTAAACGTATTTCAGAGAAAAAAGAATTCCGTGAAAATCTTCCTACGAATTCAGTAGTTCAATCCGAAACAAGTCTGATTAACCTAATTGTTAATGAGCTCGAATATGTTGATATTTTAGTGGATGATATCCCACTTAAAGGGTTAAAAGATTCAGGTTCTTCGATTCTAATTGTAAATAAAAATAGCATTCCACAGACTAAAAATGTTATTTCTTCAACCACTCTAGTTAGCTGCTTTAATGAAAAGAAAGATGCAAATCTGACTGAATTTAAAATATCTTTACCTAATCATGATTCAATAAATGTAATCGGGGCTTTTTGCAACAATTTGTCACGTGATGTAATTCTCCCTGGTAATATCTTTCATATTTTGAAACAACAAAATAAAGAGGAAACACATGTTTCGAATTCCGACATAGGGGGGAAAAATTCTCTGAGTTCGGGGGAAAGCGATTTCGATGAAGCAGGTGAGTGTTCTTTTCCTGTATTCGATCGAAAGAAAAATGAAATAGATTCTTTTTTTTCAAATATGTGCAATTTTTCAGAAGAAGAAAAATTTGATGTCAGTTATATTTTAGATAAGTTGTTAAAAGAGAGATTAAGCGAATTAATAAAAAGTACTGATTTAAAAATGTCCATTATTTTATCTGATGATACACCAGTGTGTTTACGCTCTCGCAGATTATCATTTGTAGAGAAATCAGAGGTGGATAGACAAATTGACCAGTGGTTAAAAGATGGTATAATTAGAGAAAGTACGTCAAATTATGCTTCGCCAATAGTGGTGTGTAGGAAAAAAGATGGATGAAATAAGGTTATGCTGTGATTATCGTGCTTTAAATAAGAAAATAATTAAAGATAAATACCCGTTGCCAAATATTGAAGATTTATTTGATAGATTAGGGGAGGGTAAAGTTTTTTCGACACTAGATTTAAAGAATGCGTTTTTACAAGTCGATGTAGAGGAAAAAAGTAGGAAATAGCTTTTGTGACCGATAATGCCCAGTATGAGTTTCTAAACGTTCCCTATGGATTATGTAATAGTCCCTTAGTATTTCAAAGATATGTAAATTATGTGTTTAAAGACCTATTAAAAGATGGTACTGTAATTATTTATTTAGATGATATAATTATTCCATCTAAAGATGAGAATGAAGGGTTAGATAAATTAAAACGTGTGTTAGAAACGGCATCAAAATTTGGTCTAGAGTTAAATTTAAAGAAATGTCAGTTTTTGAAACGTAAGATCGATTTCTTAGGTCACATAATTGAGAATGGCACGATTAAACCCTCTGTAGAAAAAACTCTTGCAGTCCAAAATTTCCCAGAACCCCGTAATGCTAGGGAAGTGCAAAGTTTCTTAGGTTTAACGGGTTACTTTAAAAAATTTATTCGTTCATATGCCAACATAGCAAAGACCACTCAGTGACTTATTACGTGCTTCCACTCCATTTAAATTCGAGCAAGATCAGAAATTGACTTTTCAAAAGCTGAAAGACATTTTATCTAATACGCCTGTCTTACACCTTTTTAAGCAAGGCTATAAGTTAGAAGTTCATACAGATGCATCTAAATTAGGATTCGGTGCAATCCTATTACAACAAGATGACGATGGACAGTACTATCCAATCCATTATATGAGTAAAAAGACCTCTGTACAAGAAGAAAAATACTGTAGTTATGAGTTAGAAGTGTTAGCGATAGTAGAAGCCCTTAAAAAATTTAGGAACTATTTATTAGGTAGTAAATTTAAAATTTATACTGACTGTCAAGCGTTCACTAAAACTTTAGATAAACGTGAATTGACACCTAAGGTAGCCAGGTGGTCTTTCCTGCTACAAGAATTCGACTACGAAGTAGAACATCGACCTGGTAAACAAATGCAGCATGTTGACGCGCTTAGCAGACACCCTGTAATGACTGTAAAAACTGATACCCTTACTCATCGTATTGCTACTGCTCAAGAAAATGATGAGTTTATCAACACTATGAAATCTCTTTTACAACAGAACCAAAATGACGAATATGTGTTAAAAAATAATGTTTTATATAAAGTGTTAAATGATAGGGATGTACTAATTGTCCCAGAGATCATGCAAATCGAGGTCGTAAAGAAATGTCATGCCTTAGGACATTTTTCGGCTAATAAAACTGAAGAGTTAGTTAAACGAGAATATTACTTTCCTAATATGAAATAATGCATAGATAATGTTGTAAAAAGTTGTGTAGAATGTATACTTGTAAATAAGAAACAGGGAAAAGGAGAAGGTTTTTTGAACCCTATCCCTAAAGGAGATATACCATTATCCACGTATCACATCGATTTTGTGGGTCCATTACCAACCACTAACAAAAACTACAATCACATTTTCACCGTCATCGATGGATTTAGTAAATTTTCGTGGCTATATCCGGTGAAGTCAACTTCTTCAGCAGACGCCTTGCAAAAATTAAAACAGCAAGCTGCTATTTTTGGTAACCCCGCAAGAATAATATCTGATCATGGACCTGCGTTCATATCTAAGGAGTTTGCAGATTACTGTGTATCCGAGGGAATCGAACATGACACCATCACAACCGGAATCCCAAGAGGGAATGGTCAAATTGAGAGACTTCATCGAACAATCATTCCTGTATTATCCAAGTTATGTATAAATTAGAGATGGGATAAATAGTTACTTTTCAATAATAGGTTACTTCGTTCCATACTTCCTTTGGTAATAGGTTTTTGCAACATATTATTTTTATAACCTATTACTTTTTAATTTACATATGGCTAATGTATTTCTAATCCTTTCTGGATGATATACAATATATACATGTGTCCTATATAGTGGATGCCGTTCATGTTTTTAAGTCCCAATGCTTTCGAATAGTAATCTTCACTTTATTTAACACTAGAATTTTTTCAATTAGAAAAAAAAAAAAAAAAAAAAAAAAAAACGCTGATATGAAATAGTGGTAGAGTCAAAATTTTACACAAACGTTTGTCCCAATCGAGTAAGCTTAAGGTTCATTAAACCAATTCTTTTAAACACGAAAACAGAATATTTCAAATAATATCAAGAAACACGTACATGAGAGCCGTTCTCTAAAAAAAAAAAAAAAAAGAAAAAAAAAAAGAATTCTCATATTATAAGCCATATATGTAATTAAAAAACAAATAATAATAGCAAATTTTTAAGAAACATCTTTAAGGCATCCCAAATTTTAAACTACTGAGTGACTGTTTCTTTTGATTTTCCGAAGAACTTGAACTTTCCAGATTGACAAGAAAATTAGTGTGTTTCACTCATACTTAGCAAACAGTCACTATGAATATGTTTCTAAAATTAGAAACACTTGTTAAAAAATATAGATTTTGCTTACAAAAATTGCATAAAATGATGTATTTTCTCAGACACTTAATTTTAACATAAGAGCATAATTAACTATTCTTAACACCTTTACTCATTTTAAATCTAAAAAAATAGTTTCAAGAAAAAATCAGATAAAAAAAAAAAAAAAAAAAAAGTGAAGAAAAGCTGAACAGTAAAAATAAATAAATATTCAATTTTCTTCTCAAATTATTCTTAATAAAACCACAATAAATGCTGTATGCCATTACGCATTTTCAATTCCATCTGCTATAAGCAATTAAAATATAAACAAACACTCCTTCCTTTCAATTATCAAACATCTGTTTCCCAATACGCAAGCGAATCCAAACCTAGCAAGTGTAATGTCATTCCTCACCTTCATGACTAAATAGTAATCAAAATCTAATAATCACCCCTTACCTATTTCTGCTAGCTGCATAAATTAACACTATTTCATTAAACCGTAATATAAAAGTTTTTTATTCAAACGATTTTATTATCCTATGAAAAATAATCAACACCAAATAAAATCATTTCTAAATTAATATGAGCACGAAGCTATTTGTCCTAAACGTTAAAATTATCTTGCTTATTAAAATTATTTTGATTAATATATTTCACAAGGAATATTCCGTAATACATTCTAGAAAATATTATCATTGCAAAATTATTGTTAAAAAAATAATACATCTGCAGCTATATTATTTTTTTAACGATAATTTTATGAACTTGGAAATGGAAAGATATTATTGATTCAGAATATCACAGAGTAACAGATTGCATGAAATCGTTTGCATAGCTTACTGAGATTTCAGACCTATTTTTTTTTCAGACGTGAAGTAACGAATTGATTCAAACATCTGCGCGAAAAGTCTGATGCGAATCTTTAGCCGGCGTTCATAATTTTGTTTTTGTATTGTAAATAAAATAAAATAAAATAAAAAAGTAATTATATAAAAGAAGTAATTCAAGCTTTTTACTTGTATAATGGTATATTATATCAGTTTTATTTCTTGTCTATTTCGCGTGCAGAGATAAAGTTGAAAATATTATTTTTTTAATAGGATATTTTTTGTAATATATTACAGTGCTAATAGGCTACAATGCAATAATAATATTATTTATTATGTTACGTGAAATAACGCCCATCTCTAGTATAAATGACCCTGACAAGTGGTACAAGTTTGTTGAGGCTGTTCAGAGAACTATTAATTCCACCGTATCAAGAAGTACTAAAAGAACTCCGTTCGAATTTGTTGTAATTTTTGTCAATGTTGGTTTTATTTTATTTCCTTTATTACTAACTGTAATGTTTAATTGTGTTTTGTTACTTAAGTTAGAGGTTTTGACTAGTAATAAAGGATAAAGAACTAACGTTGTATTTTCAACCGGCAAACGTTTTGAGTCTAGTTTAAAGTCTAGAATAAGAGTTTAATTAATAAATTGTATAATTGTGGTATGAAATATTTTATCTATCACATAGTCTAAACTTTTATTGAAGGCATTTCTTATTAAATACAACATGTTTACTTACGTTTTGGCCGGAAACTTTATTTTAAATAATTTCCGTTTATGTTTACATTAGAGAACTACTGCTAACGACGATCGGTTGGTTGCTCACTGGTTTCTTAACATCTCGCACTGGTTTACCTGTTTAACTGCACTATCGCCAATTTCCGTCACTAGATGGCAGTGCGGTAACTAGTTTTCGCGGGCTGCCATTGGTTGAGTGTGCTGATCCGATGATCAGTATTTAAGGTCTTACCGGCGAGTGATGTGGGCAGTTCTTCAATGTTTTGATTTGTGTAGCTGTCTGCTGGAGCAGCTCCGAGATGCCTATAGTTTTTTTTCTTAAAGTTCAGCCGATAGTGAAACCTGTTAAATGAATTTTCTTTTCCCGTCGTCGTGGTTTTTGGCGGAGTCTTCCGGTAGTCACAAAATGTCGTAAGTTGTTTTTTGTTAAGTTTTGTAGAAATGTTTTAAGGGATGTTTAGTATCTCAACGTTTCTGGTAACTTTTGAGTCATGGTGTAACGTCGTTGTATGTTGTTTTTTTGTGACTCTGTGGTTTGTTAACTTCGGTTGACATCGTTTGGGCTTTATCACATGTTAAGTTTGTAAAGGTATATTGTTTTTTTTGAAGTTAAGTTTTAAATTCTGTTTAGTTAATTGGAGGTTTATAACTGTTTAAATTGTTGAGTTTAGTTAAAGTTGAAAAGAGTTTATGATAGTTAAAAATTGCAGATAGATTTATGTTTTTAAAGACTGTTTGAATTGTTGAATTTCGTTAAAATTGAAAATAGTTTATGATAGTTAAAATTGCAGATAGATTTATGTTTTTAAAGACTGTTTAAATTGTTGAGTTTAGTTAAAGTTGGTTAAAAGTTTAATTTAGTTGAAATTAATAAGTCTATTATAAATGTTGAAGTTTCAAGGTATTTTGTTAAGTTTTTATGAAGTTTGTTTGTTCAAAGTTGCTGGTCAACGTATGTTAAAATATTGTTTACAAGTGAGTTGTTGGTTGCCAGAGATAAGTTGTTAATAATTGTTATATTAATATATTGTTGTTGAAAATCATTTACATATGTTGAATTTCTATTCTAATAAATACAGTTGTTATTTTTAAACTTGTCCTCATTATTTTTGTTGCATCTTCTGAATACACATTTGAGTCTGCTTAATGCAAGTTTACAGTTAGAGTTTTCATTGTGCATATTAAGACACTCTGCAATATCAACATTGGCCAAATTGGCTAACATAATTGGTTATGGGCTTTTGCTAGAGAGCAGCTCATGTATTGTGTTTTTTTGTGTGATGCAACTTTGGTGGTGAGGTTTGTTTGAAATGGCTGTTAATGTTTTACCTGGTATTGAGAAGCTCAGTACTCATAATTATGGTACTTGGGTAAAAGATATAAGGTTTGTTCTAATAGAAAAGAACACGTGGGACATTGTTGCTGGAACGGAGACTCTGCCGGAACCCGATGAAAAAGGGGGAGTCGCTAGTAAAGGAAGCATAAATGATTTCAAAAGTCGATCGCGCCTGGCTTTATCAACTATATATTTAAATATTACTCCTGAGTATCGGGGCTTAATAGACGACTGTACGTGTCCTGTAGATGCCTGGAAAATTTTGAAAGAAATTTTGTGAAGGATTCACGGGCTCACCATATGCGTCTTGTTAATGATTTATTTAACTGTAGAATGAAACCAGGTGAATCTATAAATATTTATGCTCAAAGGCTATCTAAGATTGCGGAGGAGCTTAAGCAAATGGGTCATCCAATGGATGATACGTATGTCTGTTATCAATTTCTACAGAATTTGAATTCAAAGTTTGAATCGGCAGTGCAGTATATTCTACGATGGCAAGAGGGTTTCGAATTTAAGAAAATTGTCACCGAAATGATTGCTGAAGAATCGCGACTTGAGTTGAGAGACTCTAATTCAAACCATAGAGTTGAAATTCAAAATACAAGTTCTAATGTGAGAAGTTTTACCAATATTAAATGTTACCGGTGTGGACGTCAGGGCCACATAAGGAAAAATTGTCGCGTTACTTTGCCTAAACATCCAGTGAATGAATTTAATACCTCATCTAAAAATGACTCTAGAAAGAAGCCTATGTCATCGGTAGCTAAAAATAAAACTAAAGCCATCGGCCGTAATTTTTCTTCCAAAAATTATTTTGTTGCTCAGGCAAATTTTAGCAAGGTGGATGATGATTGCTGTTGGGCTTTTGATACCGCAGCATCTCACCATTTTTGTAAAAATATTGAGTATTTTTCAGATTTTACCTCTATAGAGGGTGAAGATTTGTATGTTGCGGTTGATGGTGTTAGTTTCCCCATTGAAGGGGAAGGTACTGTAAATTTAACTTTTGATAATGGTAATTCATATGTTTTGAAAAATGTGCTTTATTCCTCTAAACTTAGAAAGAATTTAATTTCGGGGCCTGTAATGGACTTAGATGGGGCTAGTTTTTTTGGTAAAGGGGGTAAAATTGATGTGGTCGGCAAAGATAATAAAAGAATCTTTTCTGCTGAACTAAGTGATGGTGTTTATAATGTTTTTCCTAGAATTTTGAATAAAAATGAAGAGCAAGTTACAAATGTTGCAAATGCATATAATACGAACTGTAATGATATTGAAGCATGGCATGCACGTTTTGGTCATGTAAGCCCGGATTTGGTCATACATACTAGCAAATCCAATGGTGTAAAAGGCTTGCCTAAGTTAAAATTTTCAAAGTTTTTATGTGAACCATGTCACTTAGGAAAGCAGAAAAGAATTCAATTTAAGTCATTTAACGGTACTCAATGTAATGGTCCTTTAGAAAGAGTTTTTATGGATATTTGGGGACCTATCCAAATTAATGGTTATAGGGGGGAGAAATTTTTTTTATCAATTATTGACATGTATTCCAAAAGAACTGCTATTTACCCTTTAAATGATAAATCACAGGTTTTTTCAGTTTTTGTTCGCCACATTGCTTGTGCTGAAAGGTTATTAGGTAAAAAGTTGAAGTTCATTCGAACAGACAACGGTACCGAGTTTGTGAACAGTGAGTTTAAAGGTTTCTGTGATGAGAATGGGGTTGTTCATGAATTGACGAACACTTACTCTCCAGAACAAAATGGGGTTTGCGAGCGTCTTAACCAAACAGCTTTAAATTGTGTAAGGGCAATGTTGGTGGATAGTAGTTTACCTATTCGTTTTTGGTCTGAAGCGGTTCTCTATTTTGCGTATACGTGGAACAGAGTGGTTCACCGTGGAGAAAAGAAAACCCCGTTTGAGCTGTATTTTGGACATAGACCGTCAGTTCGACACTTGAAGCCTTTTGGCCTTGTTGTGTATGCTGGTGTCCCAAAGCAAAAACGGCGACATAAGCTTTCACCAAAGTCCCAAAAGGGTGTGTTAGTGGGATACGCTCTGAGGATGAAAGGCTACCGAGTGTGGTTACCGGAAGAGAACAAGATCATCGAAACCTTGAATGTTTCTTTTGGCAATAAATTATATGGTTCTGACAGTGGAGCTGCACTGGGCACCTCGTCTTCAGATTTGGAATTGCTCACCGATGGTCCAGTTGATCGTGCCAAAGCCGATCCTGTTGACATCATCGTGCAGAGCGAGCCCGAAGAAGTTGGTGAGGATGTCCAGGAGGACAATGTTGAACCTGTATGTCCCCTTTCTGAGACCCAATCTGAACTCGTGTGGCGACGTAAGGCTGTCCCTAGGCCCAATGCGAAACGGGTGGATATATATTATTATCCTGATGGTTCTAACACACGGCTAAGATCTCTTAACGATGTCCAGAAATTTTGTTTAAGTAAAAATGTGGTGTTTGACCCGGATTTGTTTGATTTTTCTGGTGCTAATTTGTTTGAGGGGTTGGTGAATCAAGCTGCTGTACCATCATCTCAGTTGACGAAGTTTAAAAGGAAGCGCAGGCGTAAATCCAAGTGACTAGACTTGTCTATTCCAAGAACATTTAATCAAGCAATGAAATCTCAACAACAGGCTGAATGGAAAGCTGCCATGGACGAGGAGATGAGTAGTATGAAAGAGCGTAAGGTTTGGCACCTGGTTGAACTGCCGAAAGGTAAAGTTCCGTTGGGAAATCGCTGGGTCTATGCCTTAAAGAAGGACGAGCATGGAAACATCGCACGCTTCAAGGCAAGACTCGTGGCTCAGGGATTCCGTCAAATTAAAGGCGATACATACGATGAAACCTTCTCTCCTGTGGTGAACTTTTCAGTGGTCCGGTTTTTCTTTTCACTTTTAGTTTCAAATTTGAAATGGTTTAATACACAATGCGACGTTAAATGTGCCTATTTATATGCCCCATTAGATGAGGAAATATATATGAGTCAACCTCTTGGGTATGTAGTTCAGGGCAAGGAGCATCTGGTATGCAAACTTGACAGAGCACTGTATGGCTTGCACCAAAGCGGACGCTTGTGGTATTATGAATTAAATCGTGTTTTGTTGGACCTAGGTTTTGAGAAATTTAATTGGTGCAATTGCACGTATAAATTTAAAGATTTTATTGTTTTGATGGTTTACGTTGACGATATAGTAATTTTTGGGAAAAGGCAAGTTCAAATTGACAATATAATTAAACGTCTGGAAGGCAAGTTTGATTTAAAAATTTTGGGACGAACTCAGAAACTTTTGGGGGTTGAGTTCTCATATGATGACGGTAATGTACAATTATATCAGTTGTCATATATCACGGAAGTTTGTGAGAGATTCAGTTCTTTTCGTATTCCTGTGTCTTCACTCCCAATAGTTAAAGGGGTTAAATATTCTAAGAAAGACTGTCCAGCAAACCAGCAAGAAATTGATGAGATGACTAAATTTCCCTATAGGAGTGTTTTAGGATGCTTATCATTTATTTCAAATAGGACTCGTCCGGACATAGCTTACGCTGTGAACATCTTTAGTCAATTTCAAAGTAATCCAGGTCTTCCCCACTGGAACGGTTTAATAAAACTGTTAGGATATGTGTCATATACTAAGCAGTATAAACTTAATTTAAAATGTCATAATTCTAATTTAATAGCATATTCAGACGCTGACTTCGCCATGAACCGGGATGATTACGTGTCTATGGGAGGACAAATTGTCTTTGTTGATGAAAGTCCCATCTCTTGGAGGACATTTAAAGAAAGTGGAGTAAGCCTTTCCACTATGGAAAGTGAATTCGTGGCTATGTGTGAATGTGTTAAGGAGTTGATGTGGTTAGACCACATATTAGAGGATTTTTATATTTTTGGTATAATTCCTGGTTCACATGTCCCTCCACTTCTCCTAGCTGATAATCAACCGGCTACTGACTTTACGAAGTCACCAATTGAAAACAACCGTTCGAAACACATAAACGTGAAATTGTTTTTTATACGTGAATGGTTGTTTGAGGGTTTGTTTAATCTTAAATATGTTTCTAGTCAATCTAACTTTGCCGACCCATTCACGAAACCCATTACAAAATTTAATTTGAATAAATTCATTGATAAAGTATTTTTGAGAGATAATTAAAATTAAAAGTCATGTATTAAAATTATATAGTAATTACAGTTTAAATTTTCCTCGTTTTAAATACATTATGTGTTTAAATTTCGGGTTATGGATCCTACCAAAATCCATGGTTTTTTTTGAGAATTGTTTCTCGAATATAATATTTCGGGTTTATGGATCCTATCAAAACCGTAATTTTTTTTCCTCTTTTGGGGTTTTTTTTCTATTTCTCATTGCTAATGTGGTGTTTGGTATTTGTACATTTTTCTTATGATTTGGTATGAATGGTTAAGCATGGGCGCTCATGTACGTATGTGAATGTTTTATGTGTTCGTCTGTATCATTGTATATATATTCCATTTAAATGTTTATTGTGTATGAATTGTATATATATATGTCATATAAAGTACTTAATTATATCTATGTTTATTGAGTTTGCAATGAGAAAGTGAAAATTGTAATTGTATATATATATTACTACTAATGTTTGAGAGTTTTTCCTAGTGCATAATTATTGAAAATGGACTTTAGGAGCAGATCGTACTGAAGAGCTGCTTATGATTCTTGTATAATATGTTATTGATATTTTGAGAATTGTTTCTGGTGTGCTACTATCTTGAGATCCTATTGAAGAACTGTCACTCTGGATGTGGTAACACTTGTTTTTTAATCCTGGCAACTAATTGCTCTCTTGAAAAAAAGCAACATGGAGGGGGGAATATGTTGTAATTTTTGTCAATGTTGGTTTTATTTTATTTCCTTTATTACTAACTGTAATGTTTAATTGTGTTTTGTTACTTAAGTTAGAGGTTTTGACTAGTAATAAAGGATAAAGAACTAACGTTGTATTTTCAACCGGCAAACGTTTTGAGTCTAGTTTAAAGTCTAGAATAAGAGTTTAATTAATAAATTGTATAATTGTGGTATGAAATATTTTATCTATCACATAGTCTAAACTTTTATTGAAGGCATTTCTTATTAAATACAACATGTTTACTTACGTTTTGGCCGGAAACTTTATTTTAAATAATTTCCGTTTATGTTTACATTAGAGAACTACTGCTAACGACGATCGGTTGGTTGCTCACTGGTTTCTTAACATCTCGCACTGATTTACCTGTTTAACTGCACTATCGCCAATTTCCGTCACTAGATGGCAGTGCGGTAACTAGTTTTCGCGGGCTGCCATTGGTTGAGTGTGCTGATCCGATGATCAGTATTTAAGGTCTTACCGGCGAGTGATGTGGGCAGTTCTTCAATGTTTTGATTTGTGTAGCTGTCTGCTGGAGCAGCTCCGAGATGCCTATAGTTTTTTTTCTTAAAGTTCAGCCGATAGTGAAACCTGTTAAATGAATTTTCTTTTCCCGTCGTCGTGGTTTTTGGCGGAGTCTTCCGGTAGTCACAAAATGTCGTAAGTTGTTTTTTGTTAAGTTTTGTAGAAATGTTTTAAGGGATGTTTAGTATCTCAACGTTTCTGGTAACTTTTGAGTCATGGTGTAACGTCGTTGTATGTTGTTTTTTTGTGACTCTGTGGTTTGTTAACTTCGGTTGACATCGTTTGGGCTTTATCACATGTTAAGTTTGTAAAGGTATATTGTTTTTTTTGAAGTTAAGTTTTAAATTCTGTTTAGTTAATTGGAGGTTTATAACTGTTTAAATTGTTGAGTTTAGTTAAAGTTGAAAAGAGTTTATGATAGTTAAAAATTGCAGATAGATTTATGTTTTTAAAGACTGTTTGAATTGTTGAATTTCGTTAAAATTGAAAATAGTTTATGATAGTTAAAATTGCAGATAGATTTATGTTTTTAAAGACTGTTTAAATTGTTGAGTTTAGTTAAAGTTGGTTAAAAGTTTAATTTAGTTGAAATTAATAAGTCTATTATAAATGTTGAAGTTTCAAGGTATTTTGTTAAGTTTTTATGAAGTTTGTTTGTTCAAAGTTGCTGGTCAACGTATGTTAAAATATTGTTTACAAGTGAGTTGTTGGTTGCCAGAGATAAGTTGTTAATAATTGTTATATTAATATATTGTTGTTGAAAATCATTTACATATGTTGAATTTCTATTCTAATAAATACAGTTGTTATTTTTAAACTTGTCCTCATTATTTTTGTTGCATCTTCTGAATACACATTTGAGTCTGCTTAATGCAAGTTTACAGTTAGAGTTTTCATTGTGCATATTAAGACACTCTGCAATATCAACATTGGCCAAATTGGCTAACAGAATTACTCACTGGAGTAACAATGAGAAAGAAAGAAGATAAGAGAATACTTGAACTCCTCGAAGATGAAAGGATAAATTCCATGCTTGATAATCTTAACACCATTCGTGAAGAAGCAAGAAAAAACATTCTTAAGATTCAAGAAGAAAATCGCCGATGTTACAACAAGAAGAGAAAGAAAGCCCATGTATATAAAATTAATGATCTAGTTGCCATCCAGCGAACTTAGTTTGGAACCGGCATGAAACTAAGACCAAAATTCTTAGGTCCTTATAAAGTTGTGCGAGTAAAGACCAAAGACAGATATGAAGTCGAGAAGATAGGTGATCACGAAGGACCTATACATACTAGTACTTCTGCAGACCATATGAAATTATGGTCCACAAACTAGACTGATAAACTTTAAAGAAAAAGTTAACTGTGAATTTTTATGTACATAATTTTTTTTTAATGTCTGTTTCTCTTTTTTGTTTTTTTTTCTTTTAATTGTATTTTGCAGATATCCTTTAGTATCCCAGGCTGGTTTACGGTGAGGTCACCGCACATCAGAATGGCCGAGTGTTGTGGGAAGTTCCTTGCACAGCCAACAGATGGCGCTGCCTCTGATGCCTATCTTTGAATGAGATGACGGACGGGAGTCAGTTGAGATCAGGCTGCAGTGGAGATCGGTTGAGACCGTCAGCGCGAAGGCTGACAGGCTGATTTTCTCCTAATTAGAGCTTGTTGTGCTCTTAATAAGTGTGTAGAGCCATGGAGGGCTCATTACTTCATTTTTACTATTTGATAGCACGCGTAGGTGTTTTTGTGAATAAAAGTACGAGTAGGTGCTTAAATGTTATTTTGTTACGGTTATACTGATGAAGAAAGCTTGTTATGTGCTAAGCCTCGAAACCAGCAGTTGGTTAATGATAGAAAGTCTGCTATTATATTAATCCTTGTATTTAATCTGCGTTGTGTATGTTACGTAATAAATGTTTTCATTATCCAAGTCGCAGCTCATCATTGCCCCACCCCTAGACACCCAGCCAAGATTTTACATATATATATATATACATACACACACAGAGAGAAATAGATAGACAGAGACCGGAAAAAAGGGCAATTTGCAAATCGCAGAAAAAATAAATACCAAATAATGAATTTAAAGAATGACTTTTACATTATATTTTCAGTAAACTCAGTTAATTTTTTATAACACTGACTTAGTTCTAAAGAAGAATAAGCAGTACAAATCACACATACTTAAGGAAAGTGGGTGGTGAAGTGGGGCTAGGAGCATATTGAAAGAAAATATTTGTTTTTATATTACTTTCTTACTGATTTTAATGAACCTTGTAAAATAATGTACAATTTATTTAAAAAAAAAAAAAAAAAAAAAAAAAAAAAAAAAAAAAATGGAGGAGGCTAAACGGGCAGACAGAATTAAAATAGTTTTTACTTATTTATATGAAACTTTGTATTAATATCACTTACTTTTACTTGAATTACAGTGAATGTTACATGTAGTTGAAATGAGGGAGAGCAGATGTAAATCAAATATTTTTTTGATTCAATCTCCATTGTCTATTTTTGTTGACATTATGTGTAAATATAGTGTAACCACATTTCCTACCCCTAGCAGTGAGGATGAGTCCAAAATCTTGGAGGGTTTTCAAGTTGATCAAAAGGTTTGAATTTAGTAAGGATCCAGTCATTCGGTATTCCTTTATCGCTTATTTTCTCTCAACGAAAAGCTTGTCTCCCCTATTTTACTAGTGGACTCGTTGAATCTGCACTTGCGCAGAGGCTTCCATGGTCGCAAGAAATGTAGTTAAAGAGTATCAATTACTGTTAACAGGGGTGAGAAACTGCCAAAAATGTGAAAACCCTGAAAACTGCTTCTTGCATGCAGACAGAGCAGACTTATTAATGATTTATCATGTGATACCTACAATAAGGGATATTTGCAGAGTTCTTAATACATTACAAAGCAAATTAAGCATACAAAATTAGAAATTTCTATAAAAACAAAATAATTTAACATGAAATTTAGAGATAGCAAAAATTTCAAAAATCCTGAATTCAGGGGTAGCCCCTGAAAAGTTTCACCCCTGTATTTATGAAAAATGACAGTGGGTGTTGCATATGCCTTGGAGGAGGGGGGGGGATGCTTTAGAACAGAGGGAGAAAATGAATGTATTACTTCACTGTGCTTTCCATTTTAATATAATTTATTGTAAATCTCATTTAATATTTAGGGAAATTTACGCTGATTGTTATATACCTTAAGGAGGGGGCTATGCTGCTATAGGGGGCAGAAGAGAAAAATGATTGCTTAAATATCACAATGTTAAAATTTTAATCAAAGTTTGCACAAATATCACCTATTTAATGAAAAATCACAGTGAGTGTAACATGTGCCTTGAGTGGTGGTAAGGGGGCAGAGAGAAAGAAAATGATCGTATTTAAATCACCCCACTTTACATTTATAGGAAATTTTGTATAAATATCACTTTTTGTTTATGGAAAATTATAAAGCGGTCTACGTATCACAGAGTCTTTCTGTCCCCTAAGTTAGTATGCAAAAATTCAATGCTTGATTAATATCTATAAAAAAGTTATTCTAAAACAGAATTTTTTCATTTAATCTGCCTCTTATAGTCCCCCCCCCCCCTCGTAAAAACAAAAAAATTACGCTGTCATTTGTGTTTAGCATATATTTTACAAGTAGCAATTAAAAAAGTGTCCTTTTTTCTGGATTGCAGGAAAAAGAGCACTTCTTCTAGTAGCTGCTTGTAAAAGACATGTGTTCTTATATTTTTTTTTTCATGTGCTTTCCAGCCCCCAGTCCTTCTTCTCTCTCCGAATAAGATAACCTTCTCTGCAACTTTTAACAGACAATAAGATATATTTATGCAAAGTTTTCTAAAAATGTGAAGCGAGATGATTTAAAACAATCATTTTCTTTCTCTTAGCCATCCCCCCCCCCCCCCCCCACACACACACTTCCAGGTAAATGTAGCGCTCATTGTAATTTTTCATTAAAAGTAGGTAATAGTTGTTGAAATTTTAATTAAAATTGGTAAAATAGAGATATTTAAGCAATCACTTTTTTTTTTCTTCTGATTTCTAATCCCCCTATGATATGAACAGCAATCAGCATAAGTTCTCCTGAACAGTAAGTGATATTTATAACACATTTTATTAAAATATGAAGTGTAATAACATAAAACAATCATTTTCTTTTCCTCTGTCCCTCCCCCAGAAATATACAAACCTCACTGTGATTTTTCATTAATAGTAAATGATATATACACAAAATATCAACAAAAAATCGATAATGGGAATTGTTAAAAAAAAAAAAAAAAAATTCATTTCCATCTACCCACTCCCTCTCCATATGCTTCCAGTTTTTCAACTACATGTAACATTCACTGTAATTTCAATAAAAAATAAGTAATAGCTATACAAAGTTTCATATAAATAAGTAGCAGGGTGGCATAGACATTTTTTTCCCTCTACCCCCCCCCAGGGGGGCAATTCCCCCCCATATATGTGTAACACTCACTGTAATTTTTCTTAAACAGTAAGTGGTATTTACACAAAGTTTCATTCAAGTTAATAGCCGAAGTTTTTTAATAATAATAATTAAAAAAAAAACATTTTCTCATCTGCACCACTTCTTTGCCCCCCCCCCCCCCAGCTATAGATAACACTCAATACGATTTTAATAAAGAATAAGCAGTAGTTATCAATAATAGGACTGTTTAACCTTTTTTCTTTTAAAATAAGTGATAGGATGGTAAATTTTAATTTCCTTCTGCTCCCACAGCCCCCCTTCAACTATACGTTACTCCGTGTAATTTTAATAAAGAGTAAGTGGTAGTTATACAAAATTTTATATAAATAGTTAACATGATGATATAAAATGCTTTCTTCTGGGTGCCCCTCATATAGTTACACATTATTGCTTGCTATACATAAATATGACAAATAGCATCAAAAACTGTATAGAAAATTTATTTTTTTCACACGTGGTATATTTATTAAGTACAGGCCTAGTATTAGGGCTTTTTAAAATTTTAGGGAGGAATTTTAGGAATTTTTTTCAAAATTTTAGAGGAAAACCGATGATATTTTAAAACTTCTAAATCCGTAATGGGTAATAATTGACGTGTTAAAATTGGAAATGTTGTGTTGTTTTGTATATTCAGGTTGAGCCAAACAAAATTAAGAGCCCTTACTCCATCAAAATTTAAATAATCTATAAAACAGACGGCTCTTTTATAAAATAAATTTTATTTTATTTAAATCATGCTTTCTGCATTTTCAGTACTTGGTTCGATGAAACCCTTTACTTGATATCTCTAGTGGTTTAAAATTTTTATGCTTTCTGTGACATGTCTTGTATGTATAACTCTTTTGGGATGAGCATGTTATATATGATGCAGTCTTTAAATTATTTCCCTGGACGAACATATCATATTTAAATAGAATGTGTTTGGTATGATACGCCTGCCCACAGAAATAATTTAAAGGATGTGTCATATACTAATTACTTTTGTTATAGGACGACAATTCACATTAAAAAACAAACTAATTTACCTTACATAAGTCCTAGTTATTTTCACAATGCATTTCAGGCGCTAGCGCACCCGTCATCAGGTGAAATGTGACAGCTCTCTTCACTGTTGTCATCGGGAAACATCGGCTTCGTTTCTTCACTTCTGTTCGTATTGGTGGATCTTTTGATCAATTGGCTCCATTCCCTTGGGATTCTTGCATGTTCGCGATCGTTGATTGCCTTGGGGTTAGTAAGGATCTCTAAAGCTTCTCTTTTGTAGGCGTAATTGTGATTATTGTAGTGGGCGATTTTATTAGTATGTATGCTGTTAATATTAATTGGGTTATTGAGGTGAGCGGAAGCAAGCGCGGTAGATTGACGGTTATGTATAAGGTCCGATTTATGTTCTTTTTCGCGGTCTTGGATTTTCCTTTTAGTGACACCGATATAGCAAGCACTAGAGTTATTATTGTAGTTGAAATCTATTTTGTAAATCCCGGAAGTGGATCTATTGTCAATTCTGTCTTTATCATTTCTAATATGTTGAAAAATATTTCTGTTAGGTTTAATTGGAATGTTTATATTGTGTTTTTTGGCTTCATTTTTTATTTTAATTTCTGCAACGGAGCAAGTATTAAAATAAAAAATGAAGCCAAAAAACACAATATAAACATTCCAATTAAACCTAACAGAAATATTTTCCAACATATTAGAAACGATAAAGACAGAATTGACAATAGATCCCCTTCCGGGATTTACAAAATAGATTTCAACTACAATAATAACTCTAGTGCTTGCTATATCGGTGTCACTAAAAGGAAAATCCAAGACCGCGAAAAAGAACATAAATCGGACCTTATACATAACCGTCAATCTACCGCGCTTGCTTCCGCTCACCTCAATAACCCAATTAATATTAACAGCATACATACTAATAAAATCGCCCACTACAATAATCACAATTACGCCTACAAAAGAGAAGCTTTAGAGATCCTTACTAACCCCAAGGCAATCAACGATCGCGAACATGCAAGAATTCCAAGGGAATGGAGCCAATTGATCAAAAGATCCACCAATACGAACAGAAGTGAAGAAACGAAGCCGATGTTTCCCGATGACAACAGTGAAGAGAGCTGTCACATTTCACCTGATGACGGGTGCGCTAGCGCCTGAAATGCATTGTGAAAATAACTAGGACTTATGTAAGGTAAATTAGTTTGTTTTGGATGTGTCATATGTTAAACACTAGAGTGGGAAGGAACATTTGCAGCCATTTCATATGATACACCCGTCCCAAAATGGTTAAACCTTCTCTGCTAGATGATTCAATTTTTCTCTAATTTCTTAGCATGTATAATTAATTAGAAAGGTATAAGATTACTATACTGCAGAAGAATTCTGAATTATTAATGTAAGACATGAGTTTCTGTCTACCACTGACTCAATTCTGTGAAGAAAAAAAAATTTGGCGACAATGTTGCATAAGTTCTGTTACTAAGCTAGTAGCAGATATGTAAAACTTTTCGGAACATAAAACACATTTAGCAGAATAAATGTTGCCATTTATAGCTTCAAGCCATTCTCTCAGCAAAACACCGCCAAACTCTTTTTGACTAGGGCTTCAGCCCCCTAGCCCTCCCCCTTAAATCCGCCACTGATTGGTAGGTAGGTTATAGGTAATCGTCATGCAATTTGTATAGTTTTAATGAGTACAGGACTTATAATTTTTTTTACAGAGACACAAAAAGAAATTCTTTATCATTATGGAATATAGATTCAAATTATTTGCAGTTATTATCGCAAGAACTGTACAGATCTACATAAGTATGTAACCAAACTATTTATTATTATTTTTTATATAAATCATTGTGTGTATCTTTTTAATGAGTAAAAGTTGATTTACAATCATGTATGTATACTTCGTACCATCTTGGAGAAAATAATAGCATGCAGATGAAAAATATTTTGTTCGTGGAAAATTGATTATCCCCGACAAAAGGGAGTGTTTTCTTTCATCCCAAAACAACTGTTGCAAGTTCTTACATTTTATGTTGTTTATTTAATGATTTGTACTTATTATTTTTAAATGCCAGTTCCATAACAATATTTCACATAAAAAAAAAAAATAATAATAAAAATTAAAAATAGAAGTAAGACATTATAAAGCAATACAACTCAATACAGTTGATCATTTACCCATTCATAACAGCAGCAAGGAAGCAGGACGCTGCAAAAATAATCAATGCAAAGAAAAATCACATTTCCAGCATGTAAAATGCCAAGTACACTTATGCCTCAGTAAAGAAAGAAACTGTTTTAAAGATTTCCATATAAATGCATGAAATACAGTTGTTTTTTGCAATCTTTAAAAGCTTTGTATCCGTATAATAAATTTGTTTTTTCACTTTCAGTGCATTTTTATTGTAGTCTACCACACACCCAATGAGTACAAATGTCTTTGACCAAGGACACTCTCTAACAAAAACAAGATATCGTTAAAAAATTATTTTTAGGTGTTTTTTAGCCTATTGGGAGTATTATTAACAATGTGTGAAACTTTCATATTTTTATTTTATTTTTTTAAATTTTGGTTGTGAAAGGGTTAATATAATTGGAATAAGTAAGCAATCACTTTTACAGATGCTTTATATATAAAAAAAAAAAAAAAAAATCTGAGTTTTCAGATTATTTAAAAAAAATATTAGCAATATATTATATAGCACCAGACAAATGGTACCTGTTGCTCTTGTAAAACCTGAAACTGGTTTAGCCTGATATTAAATTTCTATCCTTTGTTCTCTTTCAAACAACACACAAAGAGTTGATTTGCTTTTAAGATAAAATTTTGTAAAGGTTTAACTTTGGACCAGGATTTTTTTTTTTTTTTTTTTTTTTTTTTTTAAGTTGCTGCTAAATGTTTAAAATAGTTGCGTATGTTTTTTAACTGATACCAAAATAGTTGCTTTTGCCTATATTTTGGCTAAAATAGTCACCATAGTTGCCTTCCCTTCAAAATAGTAGCTTAGTTGCCTGTGACAGCCCTGTCATAGCTAGGGTGTTTAAATTATTTAAAAATTTAACGATATTTAATTAAAATTTTTATTAGTTGCTGTGTGATTAGAATCTATCAAAGATGTCATGACTAAATTTTAAAATTAAGTTTACAAATGAAAATGGATCATATCAAAGCATCTAGATAAGTATGGAAATTCTTATTTATAACTCTACTAGTATTTTGTGAAAGCTTAATTTGTGGTTTTAGCTTTTTTGTTAAAGAAATTTTAAGCTAAGATGCTGAATACATTTATTTTTTATGAAGAACATTTGTAAAAAATAGGGAAGGTTAAAAAGCTTCATCGAAAATAAAGTGTATTTAAGAATAGTTAACAATCCAAGGCATCTCTCTTTCATAAATAGAGAAATCAATGAATGACATGTTAAAAATATCATTAGGCATTCTAAAATTGTCGGTTAATCAGTTTTTAAATTTTAAATAGGTATAAAATTACTGAATATTCCTTTCAACAAAAGTAATCATTTTACTCTCAAAAATCTGTTTAAAAAACATAAAAAACAGAATGTAATTTTTCATAAAATAAATTACCTTTTAAAAAGATGAATATGAGAAGCTGATGATGTATAAACATCGAGAAAACATTTAAGATCTCTTTCTGACCAATGACTCTGACGCAATGGTTCAATACACTGGAGAAAAAAATTACATTCATCGTAAAATATTAAAATTGAAAATGATCTATGCACAGACAAATAATAATCATACACAAGGAAAAAAAAAAAAAAATATATATATATATATATATATAATATAATGTACAGTGAGTTTAATATATATGAAAATAAATTTTAATTTATATAGAAGCATAAAATTTACCTTTTCTACTAAATCTACAAAAAGGTCTCTGATTTCCTTGCTATGATTTAATCCATATGCAATATTTACAAATGTACGAGTAAAAAACTGAAAATAAAATAAAAAGATTTTGTGATATAATCATTTTAAAAATATAATAAAAAATATTTATAATTTAAAATTTGATAAGAGTAATAAGTTAATCAAGTAAACAGATTAATATTGTAAGTTATAAAACAGGTGCAAAAATTAGTAAATTGAGGTAGATTGTAAAGTCTCAACTTTTGCACCTGTTTCTATTTCTAAAGAATAACTAATATTTCTGATGAATTTTTGCAGTTAAACAACATAAACTGTAAAAAACACAAATTTGTTTTGGATTGAAATAAATAAACAAACTTTTATTTGGTTAAAAAAAAAAAAAAAAGATTTAGTATATCATGAAAGTAGCAATGTAATTCTGATTTATTGGATGCTTCTATTCTCACACTGCAGTCATGCCTACTTTATTTTTCTGATGAAAGATAATGCTTAATTGTTTTAGACTGAAACAATCATGAAATTTGTTTGCAATTTATGGTGCTTGCTTACAAACTGCTTGTTCATCAACACTCATCCCCAGTTTTCAGTACACTGCCCTGCAATGCTATTAGTTACAAAAAAAAAAAAAAAAAAAAAAAAAAAAAAACCTTATTACCTTTTTTTAATTTTATATGTTAATGCACAAAACACTACATGAATAGAACTTAAATTATTTCCTTTACATAAGTTAACAAAAATATTAATTGTTTTAACAAAACTTATCAACAATTTTAAAAGTAAGTATACTATCACAATACATCAAATAGAAAGAAAATCTTATAGTAAGACTAGTGAAACACCAGCAAGATGGCATAATAACTGCTGCAAAATCAACAAATGGCTCCAAAATCACACTCATAAATGACAAATTTATCACCTAAAATGTTTTTAAAACTTTTTTTTTCTCTCTGTTGTTGCATTGTTGCTGTCATACACATTAGTGCCTATTCTTTGTGCTTGATGAAAGGTTGTGCACAATTATTTCACCCAAAACCTGTTGTTGCCTGTTTTTACAGGTATTTCTTTACTTTCTTGGTCTTACAATATAAATTGTTAAAAACATGTTTTGCATAATTTATATTTAATGGCTAAAATTAAATTTTTGTTTCTTTATAGAAGTAAATATTTAAAAAAATAGAAATACACAGATTGTGTGTGAAAAAGTTAAAGATTTGTACTGTTTTTTGCCTGAAAAAAAAAAATGATATTATGCAGTTAATATATATATATAAATGTTGTGTCCTAGGGTTTTGTGAATTGTCTCTGAATGAAAGATGAATCTAAGTTTATTTACAGAAAATTCTAGAAGATTACAGGTCTGTAAACCAATTATCGACTTCAGTTTCATCAGAAAAAAAGCTTAAATAACATCTGACAATATCTCACACAGTATATCACAGTATAAACTGTATTATAGCATTAACCCACAGCAATGGGCTGCAAACAACAGTAGCAAGAGACCAGTAAGGAGCACTTTACTGTGAGGTGGTTGGCGAGAAACTGACTGACTTGGCTGCGATGCAATTCCTTATATATCCGCATAGAAAATTGAGAAAGTTCTAGTAACTTCTCAACTAATCAAGTTAGAGCTTAAATATTCCCGATATCCATAATAAGGATTTTCTCGCTAAGGTTGCTAAAGAGTGAAAAGTCACCAAATTTGATGCCAAGGAAATTACTAAAATAAACTATTTTAACGTGAAAACAAGCTAGAAATGCAGAAAATTAACATTTTAAAACCTGACTAACAAGGGAAGTATGAATCACCTATTGAAATCAAACTGCCATGGAGAGAAAAAACAACCTAAAAGTTTTAGCGCTTCTATAAAACCAATGAAACAGAATCTGTTACCAAGACAGCGTGGTGCAGTGATTAGCATGTGCAGTTTGAGTGCGGAAGGTCGCAAGATCAGACCCCAGTGAGTGCTCACAGTCTTTTTTTTTTTTTTTTTTTCTTTTAAATATAAATGAAATAAAACAAAATATTAAAATAAATTAATAATTTAAGGGGGGATATGTATTAAAGCCAATTAAAAAAAATATATAATAATATATTTTTTAATTATTAAAATATTTTATTTCAACTAAAGAAAAATAATTTTAATTTTTCTTTATAATTTAAATAAATGAACAATTTAAGGGAAAATATTTTTCTTTAATACACATTTTTCTTTTTTCTAGAGCTTTCTTGAGTTCAAATCTCGACAGAGTACTCATTTTATTATTAATAATGAAATAAAACAAAACATTAAAATAAATGAATAACTTAAGAGAAAATGATTATTAAATTTAATTAAGAAATTAAAAATAAATATACTCTATATAAAGATACTGTTTGGAAGTCGAATCTGCCAAATCCCCCCCCTTGACTTCAAAGTTGGCTCTTTGCCAAAGAGCACAAAAAACCTTGAAATAATTACTTTCTGTTTAGTTTTCCCTTTTCGCTTTTAATGTGAATTTTTTTTTTTTTTACCTGAACTTGAATTATATATTTCAGAATATCACTTCAAAACATGAAGTTTTTTAATTAAACTTAAGAATTTAAAAAACAACCTTTTTATTAACTGCACGACAATGCCAGAGTACTTTTGCAGGGATTCCCCGGCTTTTTTGACTGCAACTCTCGGTGCTGGAAGGTTTGAAGTTTGTGCTGTTTCTTTTTGGTTCCTCTGCTTAAAAGCATCTTGCGTCAATGTTTATCGAGCCTGGCTACATCGTTGCCATTACAAGAATTCGGAAAATTAATTATTTCTATTTCTTCGCGGTACGCAGCATACTTAGATTTTTATAATTTGCGAGTTTCATGATGTTTTCGATATTAATATCTTCCTCTCTATTTACTTTCGTTAATGCAGTAGTAATTTTATCCATTGCGATGTCATGGCTATGTTCTTTGATTCTCATTTTAATTTTTCTCTCTGTTTTTCCAATGTAACACCTGTATTTATTTCTATCGTCGGTAAAAGGAATCTTATAAATACCTGTGGTCTCTAAATGGTTTACTGGATCTTTATAATTTCTGATCATTTGGTAAATATTGGGGTTAGGTTTAATAGGGATATTTATGTTGCTTTTGGCTGCTATATTTTTAATTTTGTCGGAAGCACCGCGGTCATATGGGATAGAGGTAGTACATTTTAATTGTGGTTTTTGGTGACCTGGGATTTTATTAAGACTTTTAATGCGATTTTTATAAAGTTTATTAATTAGTTTTTCTGAATAGCCTGCTTTTTTGGTATGCTGCTTAATTATGTTTAATTCATTTTGAAGGTCTTCCGGTTCGTTGCAAATAATTAAAGCATGGTTTATATAAGCCTGAATGGCTTTTATCTTATATCTATATGGAGTTTTGCTTTTAGAATGCCCTATTTCGTTGCTGCTGGTCGGCTTTCTATAGACTTTAGTATTGATTAGGTTACTATATTGCGTTATTGCAATGTCAAGATAATTTATTTGGTTATTTATTTCTTCCTCGAGGGTGAATTTAATGTTAGAATCAATTTCATTTATAGTATTCAAAATTTGTTTAGGATTGATATCATTATCTATAACGGCAAAAACGTTGTCGGCGTACCTAAACCAATAAAACACTTTATTCCTAAGTTTTTCCATTATTATTTCTTCCATTTTACATAATTTTATAGTTCAGACAAAAAGCCCAAAATGGGAGATCCCATTGGGACCCCCTTGAGCTGTTGGTAAAATTTATTGTTAAGCATATTTTTTATTAATCAGGAGGTTGGTGGTACTGTTTAAAGTTCTGGCTATATCAGGATTCGGGTAATGTTTATCAATTTCAGTTTTTACTATTTCTGCTATTTCTTTTGTATCAATGGATGGGTACAGATTTGTGACATCGAAGGGGGGGGGGGAGGTGTTGGGAGCGGCATTAGTGGAAATTGGTGGTTGGCAGAAAAGCCGGGTAACCCCGGCGAAATTACTCCGGCCATGTCGTGGAGTTAATAAAAAGGTTGTTTTTTAAATTCTTAAGTTTAATTAAAAACACTATGTTTTGAAGTGATATTGTGAAGTTTATAATGTCTAAAACCTGGACTTATGATGCTTTTAAAGGTGGAATATGAAGGGTTTTTCAAAACCACCAATTTCCATCAATGCCGCCCCCAACACCCCCTGTATTTTTGGACGATATAAAGATCATAACCCTCCACCCCTAAAATAAGACCAATAGTAAGTAAAAGTGATGGCCCTATGTATCACCTGGAAAAATGCATGGCTAATATTTATAAAAACTTGTTACCCCCTCTTCACATAGTTTAAGCTCCACTGAAGACTTAATCTAAAAAATTCGATATATCAGTATTAAAAGCAATTATCATTTCGTGAGTTTTGATGTCGTAAACCTGTACCCATCCATTGATACTAAAGAAATAGCAGAAATAGTAAAAACTGAAATTGATAAACATTACCCCAATCCCGAAATAGCCAGAACTTTAAACAGTACCACCAACCTCCAGATTAATGAAAATTATTTTGTTTAACAATAAATTTTACCAAAAGCTCAAGGGGATCCACCATTTCGGGGTTTTGGGTTGAACTAAAATTATGTAAAATGAAAGAAATTAATCCAACATTAATCCGAATCAACAATCTCCTTCTAAATGAATCTTTTTTCGCATTTAATCAAGAAACTTACCGTCAAACACAAGGGGTGCCAATGGGGTCCCCTATCACAGGGGTCATTGCAGAACTAAAACTACGCCTTCTAGAAAACTCCGCCTTCAATATAATTAATAAGTGTAAACTATGGACGCGTTATGTTGACGACATCTTTGCTATTATACCTAACACAATTAATCCCGACAATATCCTTACTGAACTTAATAGCCTAGATAATAATATTAACTTTACCATGGAAACAGAAACAAATAACACCCTAAATTTTCTTGACGTTAAAATCATAAAAACCCCAAATAACTCCATAGATACCACCGTTTACCGCAAACCTACCGCTAGCTCCGAAATAATAAACAAAAATTGTAATACCCCACTTTCATATAAATACGCTGCTCTCCAATCATACATTAATCGTGCAATTACCGTTTGCTCTAACAAAAACCTGCTCAATAAAGAACTTAAACTTATCAAAAACATTGCTAGCAAAGCTAACTACCCCAAAAACCTTGTTAACACCCTCTATAAAAAACGCATAAAAACATTAAACAAAATTAATAATGCACAAAAAACAAAATCCAATTTCACCACTTCCATACCCTTCTGTAATGGCGCCAGCCTAAAAATCCGAAATGAAGCTAAAAACATTAATATTAATATCCCAATTAAACCCAATAAAAATATTTTCCAGCACATAAGCAACGAAAAAGACATTATCCCCCAAAACTCCACCGCAGATGAACGCGAAAAAGAGCACCGTGCCGATTTAAAATATGGTAAATCCTCCACCGCCTTTTCTATTACCCATAACAATAACCCTATTAATACTAATACCATAAACATTAAAAAAATAGCTCCTTATAACTCCTACGGTTACGCCTTAAAAAGGGAGGCCATTGAAATTATCAATAACCCATTAACTGTTAATGACCGAGAACACTATTTAGTTCCGCCGGAATGGCAACACCTCATGAAAGAAAATGAAGAGAAGCGAAGGAATCGCAGCGACAACAAAACAACGCCGGGAAACTAGAAGAAAACGTCTAGGTTGTGTTTCAGCACTGATGATGGCCACGATAGTGGCTGAAATTAATATGCTGTCTCCATTTTTAAGGATATTTTTAAGGTATTTTTATTGCTAAATAAAAAAAAAAAAAAAATGAAAGAAATAATAATGGAAAAACTTAGGAATAAAGTGTTTTATTGGTTTAGGTCAGAGTTGTAGTGATTTAAATCATGATTTAAATCAATTGATTTTTTTGAAAAAAATCACTGATTTAAATCACTTTTTTTAAATACCAAAGTTATTGGTTTTAATGGAATGAAATTGTTTGTCTAACTTTAAAAAAAAGGTTTGTAAAATATAACAAAATATTTCATTAGACGAACTAATATTTCTCATTTCTTAACTTTAGCTTCATCTCTACTAAGCAACATTAATAAACATAAAAATAAATTATACCTTAACTTTTAAAAATTATTTTTATACATATTATTATATATTTTAATAATTCAGTATATTTTAATTATTTATACAAGCACTGGTGTATGAATTGTAAATATTTAATTAGTATACAATTCATTAATTAATGTTATACGTACATTCCAGTTTGCCTTTGCCCACCTTACGGGTGATATTTCAAAAAGAAAATATTTCCTTGTTTATTTAGCTGTCATACCAGTTTATGTCATTTAACAATGTCTCATATGATATTTTAAAAATAATAGCATATTTTACATTGTAGTGTTTAAAAAGCCTTAAGGCTCCAAAAAGTTTTAAAAACATCATAATCTTTTTATTTAACAACATACAATCAGTTAAATATAGTTCGAGGCTGTTCTCACTGCTTGTTTAGTGAACTGTACCCTCTAAATACAGGGGTCTGTTCCAGACTTTTCACACAGGGTCATTGTGATATTGTGAAAATTTCTACACATAATTTTGTAAATCTAAATTTAGTACGAAAATAAAGTTCTTCACAAACTTTTCAGTTAGGGTCTTCTTTTTGTGAAATTGTGAAAAATGTAATTTTGCAAAATAAAATTAAAATTAATGTTTCATTTTTGATAATGACAGTTCAGTTTTATAGAACCAAACTCACACATATGCACAGAAGTCCTTTATAAATTAGAAATTGAGTATCAGCTTTTCGGGAGAAATACAACAAAAACTTCCAATTATTCATGCAGTCTACGTTCGTTCCACTGAAGATTAATTTTGAAAATGAGAGATTTATCAAAGGTCTAAGGAGAAAAATTTTGTGAAGAGTTCTTTTTTTGGCTAAAAAAATTTGTGAGTGGTCCTGCTTTATGATAAAAATTTTGTGAAGGGTCCTGTTTTGGGATAAATAATTTTGTGAAGTGTCCTTTAGTAAGATATAAAGTGAAAGTTTCTTTAATGGACCCAGGTTTGCCTCTGAACAGACCCCTGAAATATAAGAAAAGATAAAAGAATAAGTGAAAGTATTAAGATGGTAATGAAAATGTGAATTCTATTAATGGGTAAAATGTGAAAAAAATTACTTGATTCAAATGATATTTGTTAAACTTAAGAAAGAATTTTTTAGGATATATTTTTTTTTTTCCCTTTTAATTCCCCATTCTTTTTATTTTAATAAGAAACTATGAGTAAAAATTTCTCTTTCTTAACCCATTGTTTTGGTTTTATGTCATTTTTCCTATTAAATTATCCTTTTCCAAAGTTATATTACGTGTTCAATACTGAGGGTAAGATTTTACTTTATTTCAATACATTATTGTAGCTACAAAGTCAAAGTTACAATTGAGTGGCTCATACTACCGCATTTATGATTGCCATAAAATTATACTTATTACGAAGATACCATGTTGAATAAAAATATTGGTAATAAATGCTTACATGGATTTTTTCTATGGGAATAGATAACTATTTATATTTTTATAATATAAGTAAAATAATTGATAGTGTGTATATTGTGCATATATATATATATATATATAGACATATACACATAATAAAATACAAATGTTGTGCAATAATGTATGATTACATAATAAAAATCATTAAAATCAAATAAATCTTGATTTAAATAAAAAAAAATCGATTTTTTTGAAAAAAATATAAAAAATCACCAACCCTGGTTTAGGTACGTCAATGACATTTTTACCGTTATAGATAACAATATCAATCCTAAAGAAATTTTGAATACTATAAATGAAATTGATTCTAACATTAAATTCACCCTCAAGGAAGAAATAAATAACCAAATAAATTATCTCAACGTCACAATAACACGATATAATAACCAAATCAATACAAAAGTCTATAGAAAGCCGACCAGCAGCAACGAAATAGAGCATTCTAAAAGCAAAACCCCATATAGATATAAGATAAAAGCCATTCAGGCTTATATAAACCATGTTTTAATTATTTACAACGATCCGGAAGACCTTCAAAATGAACTAAACTTAATTAAGCAGCATACCAAAAAAGCAGGCTAGTCAGAAAAACTAATTAATAAACTTTATAAAAATCACGTTAAAAGTATTAATAAAATCTCAGATCACCAAAAACCACAATTAAAATATACTACCTCTATCCCAAATGATCGCGGTGCTTCCGGCAAAATTAAAAATATAGCAGCCAAAAACAACATAAATATCCCTATTAAACCTAACCCCAATATTTACCAAATGATCAGAAATGACAAAGATCCATTAAACCATTTAGAGACCGCAGGTATTTATAAGATTCCTTTTACTGATGATAAAAATAAAAACAGGTGCTACATTGGAAAAAGAAAGAGAAAAATTAAAATGAGAATCAAAGAACATAGCCATGACATCGCCATGGACTGCTGCATTAATGAAAGTAAATAAAGAGGAAGTTATTAATATCCAATTCAAAAACGTCACGAAACTCGCAAATTATAAAAATCATAAGTATGCCGTGTACCGCGAAGAAATAGAAATAATTTTCCGAATTCTTGTAATGGCAACGATGCAGCCAGGCTCGATAAACAATGGTGTAACATGCTTTTAAGCAGAGGAACCAGAAAGAAACAGCACAGACTTCAAACCCTCCAGCACCAAGAGTTGCCGCCGAAAACGGCAGGGAACCCTGGCGAAAGTACTCCGGCCATGTAATGGAGTTTAGAATTATAAAAGGTTGTTTTTTAACTTCTTAAGTTGAATTATATATGTTCGTGGCTCCGATATTTTTGGAGAAAAATAATGATTCGAAACTAACGGCACGTTGAAAGCTTATTTAATATAGAAAATTTGTAATACTCCTATTTAAAATGTGAGTTTCCTTAAATATTGTCTGCAAATACGATGTGCCTTTTTTAACCTTGTGTTTAATGATTGTGTAATAAATATTTTAATAGCTCTCCCAGTGATTTTAACTTGTGTGCATAACTAGTGAACTCTTGAAAGACATGATATCCTGTGAAAAAAACCTTTAGATAATCTTGGGTTTTATAGATTTAAAATGGATTTGAAGAGCTTTAGATCTAAGTGATTTTTAAAAATGGAATCTTGGAGCAACATCGATTGGACTCTCAAAATTTGGATTAAATATTTGGATGGCTGCCTGGATATTTAACCAGATAAGCAAATTTTTATTATTATTATTATTATATATAACAGGTGTGGCCAACCCGCGGCCCGCGGGCCGCATGCGGCCCTCCGTGTAGTTTCGTGCGGCCTGTGAGGGGATCTAACAATATTTACATTTTGGCAAATTTGGTTAAAAGTTTAAAAATTAATAAATCCTTTCTCACTTTTCGAAGTAAAAATACCTTTCAATGATCATTGCAGCTAAATCACACTTTTGTAATAAAATTGTTATTAGATCCTATATTTGTTCTTTTTATTATACTTCTTAATGTATAGTCATAAATTTTTCCTGATTATGTCGTTAATTTATGAATGAAAAAAAAAGTATTCTGCTCCGAATCTTCATCCTGCCCTACCCTCCAAAAAAGTATATACTTCATTGTCATAAAAATTTGCGCACCAAGAAAGAGTTGTCAGAATGAAATGAAATTTTACATATGTAAGTGCAATGTTGATATAACTAAATTATTACAAAATCAAAGTGAAATGATCATTTATTACAGGAAAAATTACGAAAGAATGGAGGTTTTAGTACCCTGTTGGGCCACCTCTAGCGTGAATGCACGATGCGATACGGGCATGCATTGTACCATACAAGTTTCGTATGATGTCCTGCGGCATCTCGTTCGACATTTGTTGTAAACGCGCCTCTAATTCGTCCAAACTCGTAGGCTGCCAAATTTGCCGTCCTAGGTGGTCCCACATACGCTCAATTGGTGACAAATCTGATATCGAGCAGGCCAGGGAAGGGTGGTATTGTGACGAAGGTAGTCCTGTGACACCTTTGCTGTGCGTGGCTGAGCATTGTCTTGTTAAAAAGGGCTCCTAAGAGCCCTGTCATAAGTGACAATCCCTATTGCTGAAGGATGTTACAAACGTACAGCTGGTCTGTCATGGTGCCGTAGATCAATATTGGGGATGACCGTGTATCTTATGCAATGTCATCCCATACCAATACTATCACATCAGCTATGGGTGAGGTGTGCAGCTGTAAAGCAAAGGCAGGATTGAGGCGTTTACCATGATGCCTCCACACACGTACACGTTTGTCATCACTGCCCAAACTGAATCTGGATTCGTCGCTGAAGAGGACCTGGTTCATTCGGTTGCAATCCAACCCCGTCGAGCGCGACACCGCTCCAAACGGAGGATAGAGGGTTATTATTGGCAACATACGCAATGGGCGTCGCAATAGTAAATGCCTTTCAGCCAGGGACCTTGCGATGGTAAGTACAGACATAGGGACAGATCATATAGGAATAGGTGCTGCATATGTCCGGTTATCGGACAACGAGACAGTTGGCGCTATGCGCATGTTTCATATGATATGACGGTTTTTTCGATTATTGATCTGTCGAGCATGTCCTGAGCCTAGTCGCCGTGTAAGCAGCCTCTCTCTTGTCCACTGCCCACAACATCTCTTCACAGTGTAATCAGAATGGCCTAGGTGGCTGGCTACTCACCAAGTTGATCACCCGTATTCCATCACACAATTGATTCTTCTCCTCTCAGACTTTGACAGCTGTTCGTATTGTCTTCGAAGGTGGTGTAACGGCATCTCTATTTAAAAAGCGTCCCTCTGCAACAGATTATGCACATCAAGCAAGCTCTTCTTACCTGTTTTATACTCAAAGAAAAACGAAGTTCAATGCCCTCTGGTCGCCTTACGCAATCACGCTGCATTTCTAATCATTTGCATATCTCCTGGCACGTACCTTCATGCCAAGTTTCGTTACGATTCAATAATTATTTCTTGATGCGCAAATTTTTATGGCAATAAGTGTACATACATGATTCATACACTTACGAACATATAAAAACATACACATATATACATACGGTGTGGCCCGCCTAAATAAAAAAAATTTCCAATGCTGCCCACCTATTGTTTTGGGTTGGACAGGCCTGATATATAACATTGATGAATACGACTTGGATATTTTGATTTACTTGCTTGATTTTGATGATGGATCTTAAAAAATTAAAATCCAAACGTTCAACAGAACGTACTAGTGTGACAAAATTAAGAAATAAATTAGAAAATTTCTTAGCAGAAGACTTAGAAAAACACAAAATCAGATGAAATTCTTGAAATTAAAGAAATTTTACATGAGAGAGAAATTTCCTTAAAAAATTTAAATTCGGAAATTGAAAATTTAATATCAGACATGAAAGAGTATGAAAAAGATATCGCAACAAGCGATAAATACTCTGAACAAATAATTTCTGCAAAATGTAAAATAAAATTATGTTTGAATAAGTGTAAAGCTGCCATTAATGAAAATAATTTAAATTATTCTGTCAGTGAAACCCAAACAAAAACTTGTTCGGCGGCTAGATTGCCAAAACTGAATCTTCAAAATTCAGTGGTCAAATTGAAAAATGGTTTAATTTTTTTATTGTTTTGAAAATTCTATACATTTGAATGAAAATTTGTCAAAAATTAAAAAGTTCACCTATCTTAAAATGCTTTTAACTGACAAAGCATATAATGTAATTGTGGAATTTTCACTGATGGAACAAAATTATGATTCCTGCATAGAAATGCTGAAAGAGTGTTTCAGCAGGAAGGATGTCATAATCAATTCCCATATGAATAATATATTGAATTTAGAGCCCATTAAAAGTTCTTCAAATCTAGGTGCTTTAAGGAAATTATTTGATATTTGTGAGGTGAATGTCTGTAGTTTATCTAATTTAGGTGCGACAAAGGACCAATATGGTCATTTACTAAGTCCAATTTTGTTAAAATTATTGCCAAATGATTTGGTAATACATTATTACAGAAGAAGTGATACTAAAGAAGATGGTGATGTGTCAAATTTAGTTAATTTTCTTAAATCTGAAATAGAATCTAGAGAAAAACCCTTTAGTATGATTAATTCAAAAATGCTTCAGTAATTGTAAATAAAAATAAATCTGAAATCAGTGATGGAAAATTTCAAAATAAAACGAGTTCTTTGAATGCTAATGTAAAGTTTAAGTGTATATTTTGTAAAAATTATTGTGGGTATTTTTGTTTGTTAATGCAAAAAAAAGAAAAAAAAAAGCCCCAACTGCAGAGTAGCAGTAATAAGCTCCTTCCCATGTTGGGAAAATTTCTGACACTGCACACGTGAGACAAAAAAAATCATATCTCATTAAAATGGCTTTTTAATTGAAAATATAGACTTAAAAATAAGGAATGAGATTGGAAAAGTATGTACTCATGTACCAGGTGTCAGTAGGCAATAGGTGTGGACATGCTTGCCAACCATCTCATTATGAAGCGTAGTACTTTTAGTCACCGCCTTTTTTTGTACACCAGTAATTTTTTAGAGTAATTTCATTCTTATTTAATCGTAACACTATTTGGAGAGAATTGCTCTAAATATAAAGTGGTGTGCGAAAAGGGGCGTATTTTCAAGGGGCGTTAACAAGTCTACGCTTATTAATGAGATGGTTGGCAGTCCTGTGTGGATCCAAGGGGGGGGGGGGAGGGCGATGGGGGCGATTGCCCCCTCCAAAAAAAAAAAAAAATTCCGATACTAGTAGTTTTTTGCAACAAAATTTAATCATTTTTTCCCGCTTATCTTGTGCATTATCAGAATGCGACTGGTATCTGTTAAAATCATTAATCAGTTATAAAGCTCCCAAACTTTCCAATCAGCAAATCAACTAAAATTTCTTTTTCGTTTCTTTGAAAAATGAATAAGACAGAAACAACGAATGATAGGTTCTGTTCTTTTACTTCTTTAAAATTGGAATATGGAATGGCATAAAGCATGTCAAAGCCATGCTTACCTTTGAGGATAGAAATGTTTATATATAGTACTAGTAGGTTTTGCCCACTTCGCTGGCAAATCAACTAAAATTTCTTTTTCGTTTCTTTGAAAAATGAATAAGACAGAAACAACGAATGATAGGTTCTGTTCTTTTACTTCTTTAAAATCGGAATATGGAATGGCATAAAGCATGTCAAAGCCATGCTTACCTTTCAGGATAGAAATGTTTATATATAGTACTAGTAGGTTTTGCCCACTTCGCTGGGCACTATACTTAGATGCAGGGGCACGCCGACTCAGTGTGCGAAATGTGCGACGCACACAGGCGCCAGGTGAAGAAAGGCGCCAGCCAAGGATAAATTATTTGAAAAAAGAAAAGAAAAAGAATATATATATATATATATATATATATATATATATATATATATTGCTTTATTAAATCTGTTTTCATAATGCTGGTCTGAAGCCAAGTGACTAATGTGGCTAAATGAGGCACCTTGAAAAATATACTGGCAAAACTTGTGTTCCTCAAATAATTTAGGAGGTTTTTTGTGAAAGGGCACGTTAAAAGTGGAATAACTTTGTAAAGATGCGCCTACTTTCAGCAAAACTTTTTTTTACTTTTAAAAAATACCAAAGCAATTATATTGAAATTTAAAGGGACGCCTTAATTTCTTTCCCTTCCTCTCCTGCCGGAAAAAGGCTACTTAGGTTAGTAAAAAGACAACATAATTCAATTGCAAAAATTAAAATTTAATAGAACCGGAGATTTTATTTAGAATAGTTTTTCCACTTTGTATTATCGATGTAACATCTATATTAATAAAATCAAACTTTTGTCTATAAATTTCTCAAACTAAAAAAGATTGCGATCTTCCCGTTTCACACATCGTGAAAGCCAAATCTGACTTCAGAAAATTTTCTGTGTGTATGTGCGTGGTGCGTGTGCAGTCGTTGTGTCTGCACGTCTAATATTTTTGTCTGGGTATCACGTGAGAACAGCTGGACAAAATTCAACGACACTTGGCAGGAATTACCCAACTTAAAATTATACATGTCAACTTTTGTAAAGCTTCCCTCCCTCCTGTTCCCTCCCTGGGGGCCAGGAGGAAAAAACACATTTATATACATAACTTGGCTTCAAAATATTTTACAACAAAGAAATTACACATGAGGAGTCTAGATTTGAGTACAAATAAAAAAAAAAAGAATCATTATCTACAATTTTGAAATTTTTTATTTTTAAGGGGGGAGGAAGAAATTTGATTTTCGGGTGGAAATTTCGTAAGTTCTGGATTTGTTAGTAGAAATTTACCAAAAATGATACAAAACTGTTTAAAACAACCCTGCATCTTCTTTAAGGTATTTCCAAAGACCAATTTTTGGTGTTTGTGATTTTCGATCTTGGGGGAGGGGTGTTACATGGGAGTAAATTTGAGACCCCTCTTTTAACACTAAATTGGTCCTGTACTGAATTCCCCCTCACCTTTTCAAGGGAGAAAGGAGGCAAAAAACACGTTTCTAAGCATAACTTGGCTCCAAATTACTTCACGATGAGGAAATTACATATGGGGAGACTAGACTTTAGTACAAAAAAAAAAAAAAAAAAAACTGGAATTTTTTATTTTTAAGCGGCGAAGGAAAAAATCAATTTTCGGGGGGAAATTTTGGAAAATCTGGATTCTACCAAAAGAATTCTATTAAAAATGGTACAAAGATAATGAAAACAGATATGCGTCTTTTTTAAGATATTTCCAGAAACCCATTTTTGTTTTTTTGTAATTTTTGATTTTGGGGAAGGTGTAAAGAGAGGATAAATTCGAGACCCCACCCCCCTTTTAGCACTAAATTTGTGATGTAAAATCTATGGGGAATAAATACGATTATGGATTTTGGAGCATAAATTGTTTATATGTATCCGACACTTATTGTAGAGAGATTTTACGAAATCCCCCCTTTCCTTCCTTGAGGCCAGAAACAAATTTCCAAGCGTATTACTCCAAATTATCGAGCAAGAATTAATTTTATGTGTGAGTTAATTGTTTATGAGATTATTTTGTGATAATTACCAGTAGCATCAGTGGAACAATCTTTTTCTAAATTTAAAATGATCAAAAAATCTTAAGCTCCACAAGGTATCAGACAGATTTTTAAATTTTGCAATAACATCAGTAGTATAAGATATTTTTTATCAAATGGATATATATTATTCCAGAATTCACAAAAACTCAAGCAAATGAATTGCATTTCACTAAATAATATTATCTGTTTAATTGTTCAATATAATCTACTTTAAAACTTAATAATTTTTATTAGATATTCTTATTTTATTTACTTATAAATTTATGTATTATTTATATATGTGCAGAGTACAAACATCACAGTAAAATAGTTTAAAATATATTTTTGTATCTAACTACTATACGAAAAAACACATGTAAATGTACATACAAATTACATAAAAAGCTTAGACAATGAAAATGGGCAAAATTCCTTTCACCAGATTTTTTTTTCCTGTTAAGTCTTTTTTATACATATATACCAAGTAATATTTAATATATGCTCCTATTTTATGTATTTACTAGAAAAGCCCCTGTTTGGGAACAAACCAAATTCTGAATGCGGGAAAAATTTTACAATCAAACTTGAAATGTACAAGACTCGGTCAGAGGCTGCTTATGTGCCAATAGATCAGAGTTTGTTAATGAAATCATTTTTAAATTTAGAAAATCAATGAAGGTAGCGAATCAAAGAAGGCTTTGCCCGCTTTGCTGGTCACTATATTTAAAGGAAACTTATTTCTATATCGCTTTATATAAAAAAATTAAATAAATAAATCATGAAATTGTTCTAAAGCCCGCTTTGGTTCCCCGCTGCCTTTGGCAGCGACCCACTCATTCTCAGATTCTCGGGAGCCTGTGTCTATTGTGTCTGTGACAATAGCTTACCAGTGGGCTTCCATTTGGGTGCTTATCAGATGACACTTTCAAAACAGACAGTATCGAAAAAATTAAAGTAGCAATTTTATATTTGAATCCCAGTTACGTATGAACAACACTATAAGTGGTGTACATAATATTTTCTTTCATGTTATTTTCTATGTTTGATTTATTCGATCAACCATAAAATGACAACAATTTCGTGCCAAATATAATATTACAATGTGCTTATGATCGGTTACGTCTATCGCATTAAACAATTTTTGGGGTTATAATAGTAGTTGAATTAGTTAAGACTAGTTGGTTTATAGAAAAATAAGTAATGAAATATGTAAACCTGATCATGGTACAGCCTTTATATAGCCTCCCTTGGCGACTTTTGAAATTTTATCTCCACTTTAGACAAAAATACATACTTTATGTGATTATGTATTTTTTCTGTTTCTTTCTTTTCTTTTCTTTTTCCTTATTGTTCTTTCTTTTCTGTTTTCAATATTTTATAATTTATTTATTTTTTTGATGTGCTACTTGGCTTAAAATGGCTTTTGCGAAAGTGGAGTCCTTGGCGAAAAATGTCCAATCTATTTCAACATCAAAATGTTTAAAATTACCCAGGATTATCACTAAGTAAAGCTCTTTAATATAATGCTGAATTAGCTTTCATGCCAAGCGCAATTCATCCGTGCCAAAAACGTACTATTTAAACATAAGGGGGAAAATATCTAAAATTGAGGTATATTATTTATTTATTATTTATTTATTTTTATTTTTTTACTCCATTTTCATATTTTTATTTTTTCATATGCATGAGCAAATTTAATATTTTATAATTTTTTATTTTTCACGTGAAAGCATATTTCATTTTATGGTGAAAAAAAAAAAAAAAAAAAAAACTTACAATTTTTCCTTTTTTTTTTTTTTTTTTTTTGGCAACAATTAAAAATTTAAATGTCCAATTTTTAAGCTATTACCGGGTTATTATTTTCATATCTTAATTTTTAAAAATCTAATAAAAATTTCGTTACAAATAAGGTACCAAATAAAAGGGGTGATTTTTCTGAATTCATCGGATTAAACAGCTTATCGATCGGACAATTAGATCTTTCTTAATTAACTAAATTATAAAAATTCGATGGCAATTTGCGTTCACACACCGACAAACACAGTCCAAGAAAACCTCTTAGCCGTTTATATATATATATAGATGCCAAGCGCGATTCAATCGTACCAAAAACATACCATTGAAACAAAACAAAACCAAAAATAAAAATCTAAAATTGAGGCATACTAAAAAAGGTTATGGTTGTTTTTTTACTCCATTTTCATATTATCATTTTTTCATATGTAAGAGCAAATTTAATATTTTAAAACTTTTTATTTTTCACATGAAAGCATATTTTTATTTTATGCTGAAAAAAATAAAATTAAATAATAATAACTCGTATTTTTTTTTCTTTTTGGAAACAATGAAACATTTAAATGTCCAATTTTAAAGCTATTACCAGTTTATTATTTTCATATTTTAATTAAATTAAGAAAATCTAATAAAACTTTCATTACAAATAAGGTACCAAATGAAAGAGGCATTTTTTCTGAATTCATCGGGTTAATTAACTTATCAATCGCACAATTAGATTTTTTAAAAATTAACTAAAGAATGAAAATTTGGTGACAACTTGCATAAACACTCAGACAAACAGAGTCCAAGGAAATATCGTAGCCGTTTATATAATAGATAAATTTATTTGTTTCTTAAAAAATAAATAAATAAATAAATAAAAACTCTTCCGTAATTAACCAAGTCAAATTTTGTCATTATATCAATAGCCGTACATTAATTTAATCTTAAGAGTATTTCGAAAGTTTTCAACAGTGAAATTGACAAAAATAGAATTCACTATGGATTTTTTTTTTTTTTTTTAATTATTATTATGAGTTCTAATTTTATATACTTATAAATTCCATTTACCTGTATTAGTACAAAATGTTAAACTCATTTATAAGTGCAAACATACTGCAATAGTACCACTAACTTTAAAATTTTTTCATTATAGTTTTGCAAAGAGTTAAACCACTTTTTTTAATGAAAAGTGTTACGGCAATAAAAGCAGATTTATAATTAAAGTGCTAATAACGAACAGTTCATTCAATTTTGACGGGGATGGGGTGGGAGGTGGTTGTCAGCCTTGGATACAGACTTGGCAACTTAGCGATGAATTTGGCAACATGGTAACCAAATTTGGCGAGAATTAATAATTTAGTATTTTCAAGGTTTAGAAGCTCTATCTTCAATAAGAGCCGAGTTTTGAAATTTTCTGTATTCATCAATTGGCTTCTGGCACATAATAACCTCGAAAGTTCGTCGAATCATGATAGAAACTATAAAAACAGAAGAGACACTCCCAAAGCAATCAGTTGTATTCGGACATCTGTTCTGAACATTCGTTTCGGTTAAAATGGTTTATATTTACTCTTAAATGAGTGAAATTCTACTCTGTGGTGTTTTTAACGCTGTTTTACGACTTTTTGAGGTATGAATTTGAGTATGATAATATTTTTATAATTTTTAATTAATAATTAATTAATAATTTTTTTGATCACGTCTGTATTTTCATATGTGTGTGTGTTTCTTGCATAACTCATAAATGGTTGGACGTAGAAAGTAGCAAGTTTGTATGTAGGTTTGCATTCATACATTTAGTTGTGCACCTCTCTTTTTTGGTCTTTCTGTGACTTTCCATTTTGGAATATTTACAAAAAATATATTCATAATGACCAAAATATATAAAATTTATCTCTATTATATACCCCACGACAAAAATATAGGTACAAAGGGTTTTTTCTTTGATTTTTCATAAAATAACATCATCAAAATTGTGCTTATCATTTATTATTATCATAAAATAACACTATTTCCGGACTAATTTTTGTTTTAAGACTAATTTAGAAAAATTTTAAGACTAAAATTTTTCTAATTTAAGACTACACACCGCGACAAAAAGATAGGAACAAAGGATTTCCTTTAAAAGTTTTGAATATGATTATTTTGAATATGAATATTTTGAATATGATTCAAATATTTAATATTTTTTTGATATGATAATATTTTGTTATGATAATAAATGATCAGCACAATTTAGATAATGTTATTTTATGAAAACTTAAAAAAAAAACCTTTGTTCCTATCTTTTTGTCGCGGAGTGTAGTCTTAAATTAGAAAAATTTTAGTCTTAAAACTTTTCTAAATTAGTCTTAAAACAAAAATTAGTCCGGGAATAGTGTTATTTTATGATAATAATAAATGATAAGCACAATTTAGATAATGTTATTTTATGAAAAATCAAAGAAAAAACCCCTTTGTACCTATCTTTTTGTCACGAGTTGTATATGATATACTGTCATTGTGATTTTAAAAGAAGCTAACTGTAGAGTTCGTAATGATATTGTTATGAGCATGTTCGACATTTTTCTGTATAGAAAGTAGTTCATAAATACGTTTAGCAGGTTTTAGTCGATGATTGCACTTTATTTAATGAATATTCTGGAAATAGACAAATAAAAATGTTCTTTGTACCACAAAAATCAATAATCAATGAACATTCCTGAAACAAACCAACGAAACAGTCATTCATGTAAACACTCTTAACCCACAGAGCAGGAATTACTCTAATTGAAGGACAATACTCATTTTTAAGTCTGAATAGAATATAAATTCATCGAGAGTCTTGTCAGTGGTTTATAGAACTTTCAAAGTAGCTCTCTATTATAAATCAATGAATCATTTGAAAATTCCAAAATTTGGATCCTATTGAAGTTAAAGATTCCAAACTTTTGAAAGCTTAATCTACCACTTTCGCTTAATTTGGGTGAGAAATTACTCAATTTGATGCCAAGTGGCGAAGTCTGATGCCAACACCCACCTTCTTGTAAGTTAAAAAACTACCATCTGTTTCCATTATTACTGTAATACTGTCTAAGACTGGGATTGTGGTGCCTCGTTTAAGCCTAATGTAAGCGTAAATTCTGTCTTAAGATGTAAACAAAACACAAGTCGAACTGCAGTGTCTCACAGTCTTACAACAATCTCAGAGCTATCTTAAGTCCAATCGTAACGGGATGCACGTGCAATCACAACAAAGCTTGCTCTGCGTCTCCAATTACCGGCTCCTTTCTCTCACGAGGACACGGGGAGAACTTATGCTTGAGGCACCGCAATACCAAGTTAAGATCGTTCTTAAACATGCCCATTCTTAAGATCAATCGTAAGACTGAGGCACCGCAATCCCAGCCTTAAAGTAATACGTAAAAAAAACAAACAAATTTCTAATCTGCAATCATCAATAATGATAGTTCTCTTTTTATAGACTTGTTAGTAATTTATAGAATTTTCAAGAGAGTTAGTTCTGCACTAGAAACCAATGAATCATTAACAAAAATGCCAGAATTCTGTTCTTGTTGAAGTTAGAGCTTTTAAACTTGGCAGCCCTAAACTAAATGTTTTCGCCAAATTTGGTCATCAAGTCATCAAATTTGACTTCAAGCCTAGATTCTGTATTAGCAATAAACTTGACAATATTAGTAATAAAACTTGCCGAAATCAGTAAACATTTTTTATATTTTAACAGAGTAGTAACACATTTTATAAATTGATATTATAGTGGAAATGAATACGAATATAGTCAAATCATTTAAAATACACAAATTATAATTATATTCAAATAATGATTGATAATTAGCTAAAAGCATGAATAAATTGATACTCAAGTAAGTTATAAATGATAATAATATGTTTATTTTACAGTATTATATCAAATATATAAGAGGGTCATACTCCCACCTTTTTTGTTACTTTCCAGGATGAGCAATTTTTGCTATCACTATCTTTATGCTGATATCTTTGATAAATTGGAGCTTATTGCATAAAAATAGTGGTGGCTAAAAAGGTGAAATTTTCTCATCCTTAAATGTATCCTGAGAAAGAAAAGGGGTGCGACCCTTGGTTATATATATAATTTTATATCGCCCCACCCAAAAAGGCTTTCTGGATCCGGCCCTGGTAGAAGATGTTCTTGAACTGGTGTTATGTAACAATTTCATAAGGAGGAAGAACTCTTGAAAATAGCACTACTTTTATTTTTAAGATTCAGCTTGAATCACTACATCTTAACTCCTAAGTTTTACATAACTTTCAAAAACATAACTTCTAAGAATAAACAAAATTAGAAAACAGTTGATTTTGGTTTAACAGAGTCATCATTCACCTATCATGACTTAAGCCAAAAAAAATTCCCCCTAAAAAAAAATGTGCATGATGCAACCAGCAAACTCAAAACATCGACGATAGCAGAATCAGCTGATGAGCAGTACACAACCCCTTTTAAATAAACCGTGATTCTGTCTAGAAGATTCGCTGGCAGTTAAAGAAACAGTTAGTTGTACTGCCATTAATTTCATATGCAGATTTATGCAACTAAAAAAAATAGGAAAAATAGGTGAATGATTTTACATTTGTATTCAAGTGCTATTTAATCAGTGACGGCTTGTGGCAGGGGCTGCAGAGATGCAGCCCCCCTCAGAAATATTCTGAGTAATTATTTTATCAACTTACAAAATATTTTAAAAATAGATACAATACAATCCCTTTTAACCGGCAACATTGGGACTGAGCCGTTGCCGGAAAAGAGAATTTTCTGTATAATTGAATATTTACCTATTCATATTCTGTATATGAATTTTGCTGTCCAAATTTTTCGATTAAATAAACACAATATCGGAAACATCGCCAATTTTTTAAAGCAAAAACACATACCACCGTAAGCATATTTTAGTTTTTTTTAAAGATATTTTATGGCCGCAAGATCGAAATACATAAACACAATATCAAAAATATCACAGATTAATTAAAATAATAATTAAAAAAAAAACATACGTACGCTAAATTCACATTTCCAGGAAAAAAAAGAAAAAAAATTATTATGATTACTTAGACAGAAAACTTCGAATATCAGTTTGTTATATGATTCTTTTTTGATTTTTAAAAATTCACTATGAATGCAATGCAATTTCATCACGTCATGTGCTGACATAGCTGAACATTGTTCAGCAAACCGTATAAAAGTTGATAATCCCTCATCAGCTTCCTTCCATGTAACTTTTTTTATATTTGTGTCTTCATCTGCATCCTCCTCTTCCTGTTCTTCATCCTGACCCTTTCCCAGCACTTGTTCGATGATTTCATCATCATCAAGAGAGAGAGTAACAGGATCAGAACTGTCTATTTCCACCCAAGCCTGCAACTCTTCTTCATTAATTTTAATTTTTTTCAAAGACGTGACAATATCCAAGATGTCTGACACGGGCTCCTGATCCTGACGTAATCCTTTTGGACGAGCTGGGCGCCCGCCTTTGGTGAAACCAAAGATTTCTTCGTCACTCGACTTGCCATCTTGAAATATAATCATAGGCCACAATTTCTTCCAACACTCGCGTAGGCATTTTTTTTTTTTACATCTCTCCAGGCAAGAGATAACGCAAATATTGCATCTTTCAATGTAAACTGTTTTTGAAATTCTTCAACAGTTCCTTCAAAATTCACACATTGGCGCATGAACACACAACGATAGTTTGTTTTTATATTTTGAATCACTCCTTAATCCATTGGCTGGATAAGACTGGTGACATTTGGCGGTAAAAACATAACACATATATTTTCCGCATTTAAATCCTCAACTGCGGGGTGGGCTTGGCAATTATCTAGCAAGAGAGTCACTTTTGAATCACTTGGCAATCGTTTCTTTTCTAAATGCTCCTTGACACTGGGCACAAATAAACTGTGAACAGGGCCCGATTAAGCTTTGAAGTTAGGGGAAGCTCAGCATCATTTCGGGGCCCCCTTTCATTTCGGAAAATCTTGTTTTCCTGTTATATAAAAATGCTATAGACCAAAAAATAGTGTGTGTTTATTATTATTATTGTTTTCTTTTCATACATCTGGGTGGTTTCTACACAGAACATTGAAATCATACAACTTTTTAACTAAGAACATTCAGACTTTTGAGGTTAAATAATAGATTTTTTCCGAAATCGTGAGTGTTTTGTCTTGTTTTAGGTAACCTTTCTCAGAAAAAATTCAATCTCAGTGTGAAAATATGTAACAAAAAAATCAAGACCATGTTTTTAATCCTTATGGGGCCCCCTCTTAAATTTTAGAGGGGAAGCTTGTGCTTCCTGAGCCTTTTGAATAATCAGGCCCTGACTGTGAAACCAGTCTTTCAAAATGTCACAATTCATCTACGCATTTTTTTGTGATTGATATCGCACAGGGAAATTCTTGATGTTTTTGAAGCAACGTGGATTGCGGTACTTCCCAACAACAATTAGTTTGAGTTTATGTGTGCCTGCAGCATTATTTTGAGATTGCCGGTTAATTGAGTGCCGATTACGGGAGATTTTACTGTATTATTAAATTATATAGTATTATGCATACAGAAGAGCAGATTATTTCATTATCATGAAAAATTATTAAAAAGTAGGGGTGGGAATCGATTAAGAGTTTTAACTGGGTTAATCGTAGTTCATTAATCGATTAATCGGATTTTTAATCGGTTTTCATTTTTTATTTTTATAATTTTATTTCAATGATGAATAAAACTCTCATATTGTGTGTGTATATATAGATATATTATTCATTAGTTTGACTGAAATTTTTTTTTTTCTTTTCAAAAATTTTTGTCTAATCTATTATATCTGTTTCATAGCTGAAATTTAAATCAAATTTCAGAGTAATAATTGGTGAAATTAAGTGCTAATTTTATGTATATTTTTCACTTATTTAATTTTTTTTTTTAATAAATTAATTTTTCAATTCATCTTGAAAGAAACATTAAATGAATTTACACATATTTTAGTTTTATATTTGCAGGCCTTGTCCATCACGCTTGTCACTATTTTTAAATGAATTCTCAAAATTCCGTATCATTATCATAAAAATCTGAAATTCTTATATTTTATAGTTCTTTATCACTTCGGACTAGAACAAAGAATGTTATTTGCTGTTTCTACTTCAATAGTTACTATCAGCAATTCTTAAGAGACAATAAACGTTTGAAGATATTGTGAAACTCTGTTGACATTTCCCCCATCAGAAGAATGGTGGAAATCTCAATCCCTTCTTCTTTTTTTTTATCTTTAGCATTTCCATTTTTTGAAAGCTTCTTGTTTCTGAGAATACTATTACCCTAGCCAACACTTTCTGTAGAAGGCTACAGACAGGTGGTGTTGCTTCAGCATGCACATGGAGTTTAATAACTGTCCTCCCCCTTTTCTCTATCAACAAAAGTGCAACAACTTCTTTTCAGAAGTTTTACTTTTATTTATTTCCTTTTTTTTTTTTTTTTAATTGCTTTTTCCTTATTTGATGGATGTTTCTTAGCAAAATATGTGAAAAAATATTTTGTAGGCAGAACAGCATTTTTACTTTAATTTGTAGTTTGAAAATTTTAATCGGATTTTGAAAATTTTTAATCGAATGAATCGAGCCGATTAACTCGATTAAAAACATTGATCGGGACTAAGCATTGATCGATTAACCGAACCGATTAATCGGCACAGCCCTATTAAAAAGTTGCGAAAAGTTAACCAGGTTTGAACGTAATAACGTCTCCAAAGTTCGTAAAGGGGCTGCCCATTTATGCAGCTCCCAAAAAAAGGGATTTCTTTAGGGAAAGGACAGTTAAAACCTCCCTTACTCAGTTTTCCTATCAGTTTCGACCGTATGAAACTGAGCACGTTGCAGGGTTGCCACAAAAGAAATGTAACAAAAATAGTTGCTTTAGTAGCCTAGAAGCATTAAAATAGTTGCCTAAATAGTAGCCTAGCGACCAAAATACTAGCTTAAATATCACATGCTAACGATCATTAAAGGATAAAAACGATTTGCCTTTTCTTACTATTAAAATAAAATAAAAAAAATTAGGCAATGAGTCATTGTGGAAACAAATTTTCCCACAGAATAACATGGGAATTTGGTTGTTGAAAAGATTAAGTATTGTTCGCTCTTAAGAGCTTGCAAATTGGCCAGCTTAATAGGTACATATGTCATGTCTGGTGCTATTTCTACATTCTTATTGGATGTTCTACCTGTTTCAAGGTCAACATCATATACCATACTTTAAGGTGGTAAAAAAAAAAATAATAATAAGGAGTAAAAAGGTTAAGATATGGGATTGTTTATAAAATGCATAGAAAACATTTCTTTCTGAAAGATTTTACTGATATTTCTGGAAGAATTTTGCAAAAGGTGAAAAATAGTCTCCCAATAGTTGCCTTTTTGTGAAAATAGTTGCTTTTTCAAGCTTTTTGGGTCAAAAAAGTTGCCATAGTCTCCTCAGGCTGAAAATAGTCGCAAATAGTTGCCTTTTAGTAGCCTGTGGCAACCCTGACGTTGGAGCTGCATCTGATGCAGCTCCGATCTGATTAGGGATTTCGGTAACGCTGGAAAAGAATGATTACCCTTTGCAATTTATAGTTTTTAATGTGATAATCGCTGTCTTTGAAGATTATTTATATATGAGAGGTAGAAAGTTTACATGATTTATTCACAATTATATGAGAAAATAGAAGCCATTTTTATTTATGTTTTCAAACAGATTTTTATTTTATATAACACGAAAATTTCACATGGTTTTCTGGTTTCTTGCTTTCCCAATGGCAGAAACATTGAACGGACAGAATCTCAATTTTATACAAATTTTGCCTTCCATATATCCATTAAATATGTATTTAAAATTTATCAAGTGCTTAATTGCTTTCTTGATGAGGTTATTATTAATATTATTATTATTTTTTTTACACTTTTATTGTAGTGACTAATTTTTTTTAAAAAACACAAGATTACTAAATTTTTAATTTCAGACATTTTTCTACGACGAAATTGAAAAGCATTTATATTACATTTTAGCAGCGTTATTCTGCTTCAAAATCTATGAAATTTATATAAATTATTCTAATGCATGATGAAACTGTCGATTTAGAAAATATTGCATTTTTCCTGTACACTTCTTTTACAAGGACACACAAAGCATGCAGAATGCAATATTGGCTTGGCTATGCATGGTTTTAGTTTTGTGATAATATTTCAAACCAAATTTAATTGATATATGCTATTGAAGTCTTTTTAAGTATATCTAAAAGAAATAGTTTTAACATTTGTAGATTTTTTTCTTTTTTTTTTATGTTCAGGAATACAGAAGATATCGATTACGTTATACTGACTATCAGTGGCGGCTCATGCACCGAAAACAGGTGAAGAGGCATACTGTATTTTACATTGTATTCATTTATAGAATATAAATTTACATTTAAATAAGTATTTTTAGTTAATTTTAGTTAAGATCCTGCTTAATAAAAATTTTGCATTAAAAATACCTCAATATTATTTTTGAGCTCTTCACCTATTTTCGGTTCACGAGCCACCACTGCTGACTATATATGACAAATTTTGAAAATTCGTTTTTAATTAATATGAGAGGTTTCATACCTAAATAAAATTTTAGTATGTATGCATGGCATGTGTATAAAGTTTGCATTTAAAATAATAATAATAATAAAAAATAAAATAAATAAATAAACCTAAGATGTTCGTAATGTTGAGAAGTATTTCGTAATGTATGTGACTGCATGATTTTACATCATTGTTAATTCTTTCAACTAATATTTCAAAGGATGGTTCTAAATGAATTAACACATTGCATCACTATAATTGCATTTTTAAATATGTGTGTCGGCATTGTATTATTATAAAATATAAGATAGGAATTTTAAAAAATAATAATTAATTATAATTTGACATAAATGTGGCATCTAATGTTTCTTTATGCTAAAAAGAGTGATAATAAATATTTTAGATTATGACAATAGTTGCTAGGCAAAATTATTTATAAATATTAACCTTTCCAAAGATTTTAATATTTTTAAACTATTTTATTTTATTTATTTATTAATTAAAAATATATATAATTTTAAAATACCTATGTTAAACATAATTTAATCTAATACCGGGGTGCAATTTTTTATTTAGGCTTTTCCTTGTTACATATTCCTTAACTCTTAAATTCTGTAATAGACTATTTCTTATGCAAAATTCAAGATGGTCTGTAGCAAATAGCGATGATGCTATTATCCCTATCTAAAAGAAATAAGATGGAGATCTTGAGATTTATATCAATCTAATATTTCAAATATTTTCATTTAATAAACATTACTGTAAAATTCACATGTCGAAAAGAATTCCTGAGGGGTAAAATAATGAAGAAAAAGAAAACAATCACCATTCCATAATTCTCACATGAATAATACATTAACCCCTTAACTACCCCGGGTGTATATATAGGTTTTTCCGAAGTACGATCCTTTGTACTGTGCTGCTACCAGTGAAACTAGTGACACGGTCTTACAGTGCAATAAAACGAACTTGAAAATGACCTTTAGAGTATTTTGAAAGATTTACTCTTTTGAGAGTTGAAAGGGAATAGTGGCACTTTGAAGCGAGTCTCGTAAATTTTCTTCGGCAGGTAAGGGGATAAGTAAAGATATATATATATAAATTATTTGTGTTGTATGTATATTTTTGTCTTCTTTTATGAGGACTTTGATTTATCATTCCTAAATTCCTATTGGCCACGCACTGCACCTTTCCAGTAATCCTATTGGTTGAACTTCGGTCCCTCTCCTATATATATGAGCACTTCTCCAGATTCAGAATTCTTTTTGCACTGAAGACAGTACGCTTAAGGATACCGAAACAGCTGTATGCATCGCAAATATTTTTCTTTTGGCGTTTCTAACGTAGTAGTTTATTCGGGTTTTAAGGTTCATTACTTCATTTAGATCTGTTTCAGATTTAGCAAATACAGGAAGATCATCTACATAAGCTAAAACTATAGCTCAGTTCTTATAATTATAGACACAAATCAGACCTTTAATTTGATGGAATCCGTTTGTTATTATTTTATTGTGCAATTCCTTATACCAGAACTTCCCAGCTTGATGGAGACAGTATAGAGCTTTCTTTAGTTTCAAAACATGACTTTCTTTTCCCTCTATTATATAATCTGTAGGTTGGGCTATATAGATATCTTTATCAACATTGCCATTTTCAAAACATTAACAAGCAAATATAGTAGTCAAAGCACTGTATTTTTATTATTATATATTTACAATATAAAAGAACAACTGTTGAATTAAAAAAAAAAAGACAGGAAGATAAATATTAAATGATGATAAATGATAGGAAGAATTATGAAAAAGTTTCTAAATCTTAGACATTGTTTTCTCTAAATCAGTTATTTCTTATCGTAATGAAGTAAATTTTTCAGAAACATCTTTTATATTTTCATTGGCGACATTTAGCATCATACGTGCAACTTTGATTTCTTGAAAGTCATTATTTTTTACTGCTTTTTCTAACTTTACAGTTGCATCATTTATTAATGAAAATGATGCTTCCTGTTCTATTTGAAGTTCACCTTCACTATCTCTAAGTTTGGATAACTTTTCAATTAAATCTTCTTTTGCTTTTTTCTTCAACATAATTTCTTCTTCTTCTTCTTGCTCCTCCTTCTTACGTTCCAAAATGGCTCTTCTCTTTATCTGCTTTAACTTTATCTAAATATGATCCATACTCTGCACAAGCTTTTTTCATATAATCAATTATCTCTTTATTTATAACCAACTCTGAGATAGACTGATAATTTTTTAAATAATCCTTACAAATTCGTACGGATTTAATACCAATATCTGAAAGACAATTTCTCTCATCCGTAACAATATTATTGTTAATTGAAAACCCTCTCTCTGGAATCGAATTTCCATGTGACAGAGAGAGAGGCATGATTTAATTAATTTTGTCATGTTTGGATATTTTATTACTCCAAGAACATCTCTCTTTTTTCAAACAGCAGACCAATACTTACAAATATCAAAATTTTTAGAATAATGTTCCTTTTCTTTTGTTAAATTTTCCAGTATGTACAAAGTATATTCTGTTTTAACTTTGTCACAAAATTTAGCATCTTTGGAAACTTTTAGCATTTGCTCAGCGATTCGACAAACAGCATCTTTTGCCTTTGAATAGTTTTGATAACTTGGAGAAATATACTGCAAATCTCTCAGCAATGGATTTGAGATGGGTAATTTTGACTGAAGATATTCTGATACTTTAATATAACAGCTTCTAACATCATGTAAAAAGTCCTTATCATCAGAATATTTAACCAATTTTTTTACTACATATCCGATATCTAATTTTTTCAGAGGAAGCCAGTTATCTGCATCTTGACACTTTATATTAGTTAGAGAAAGACCTTCTTTTTGACCGACGACATCAGGTTTAAAAAATTTATACAAAAAGCTCCTTAAAATCTCATTTTGCTTGATATATAGGATATATGTATGAGAGGCGACTCCTTTTGAAAGATTGTTAAATATGATGACAAAATATCACATAAAAATACAACAAAATGGATGTAGAGAAGATTTTTCGAATCTTTCAAAAAATTAGATATATGGGAGAATTTTTCAACTTGTTTGCATTTTGATTTTGGTAAAAATATTAAAAAATATTCTCTCAAACCTTCATACTGTTCTAAAATTCTGCTGCACACAGGACCAAGAGTTTACCACCTATTTTCAATATGACGTAAAAACAAATAATTGCTATCTTCAAAAAATTTTTCTTGGATCTCATGGTAATCCTCTCTTCTCGCTGCAGAAATTTTGAACCATTGAAAAACTGAAAGCACAAAGGTTTCTACATCAGTACGAAGACCATCAATACCTTTTTTCAAGGCACCGTGAACAACATGCAAGCTACATGTGCCTATGTCCACCAAATTATCAATTTCAAGGGACCTTAAATGTGAATTTAATTTTTTTTTGAAATGCTAAATTTACATTGGGGCCATCCATTGAGCACTGCAGAAGCTTATCTAACTTCTGATTATTTTCAGAAATGAAATACATAATTTTTTCTTAAGATAATATCTGTACTGGCATCGCCTAAAAAAACGAATCACAATAAAAAATTACCACTTTTTCACACTTCTCCGACCAGTATCAGATGTATACATCCATTTGTTTTTACACTTGTTTGGTACTTGTCTCATCAAAATATAGCATGTAAAAAGCTTTGCTTGATGTGTAATCAAAATATACTTTCTGGCAAAAATACGGAGCCAATCCAAATTTTATTATATATCTCGCTTTTGCATCAGACAGTTTCACATTTTTGGCAATTTCAGAGTCACTGAATACAAAACTCATTATTTTTCCCAAATCGTCGATTGATGAAAATGGATAATTGCACTTTATTGCTGATAATAAGACAAGCCCTTCAGCTTTAATAACTTTCTCATTTAATGTTACCTTCATACACGTTTTATTTTCCATCGTTACTTTCAGCATTGCTGTTGAAGAGGCTGCTTTTTTTTCCATCACTGCACTCTGTTGATAGGTACAAAAGTGCTTTGACCAGATAATAATTTTATTCAGCTTTGATATTTCTCACTTTTCGCATGCGATTCAATTTACTTGAAACCCATATTTGAAATACTAAATCATTTATTGCATGGTCAGCAAAACACAGAATAAATATCGTCGGTGTATCCTTCACACCAACTGCTAACAAGCAGTCCATCGTCAAATGTTCTTTGAAGCCGAAAATTTAATAGATCTCAGCGTATTTTTTTTTTTTTTTTAATAACAGTTTTTGGTAAAATAGCAGTTTCTAGCAAAATAATAAAGTTTTAAAATTATAAATCACCTGTTCAATAAATAACACACAATACAAGCCTGGATTAATGCTGATTAAAATAGTGCAATCAGTAGGGCTGGATGATATCAGGAATTTAACATCATGATATATCGGCATCCCGATATATCGATATCACGACAAATTAAAATAAAATGAGTTATTAAATCATTACAGTAAATATTAAAAAATCAATAAGCTGTTAAATAATTATTGCTATTAAATAAGCAAAATTCTGTAAATTGATATATTTATTAAAACATAGGCAGAGAAATATATAAACACTGATTTAGATAAGTGTACAACAAAAAATCTTCTAAAATATTTATGAATGCCTATTAATAACAATAATTTAAATGAAGTATCATGAATATTTACAATATTGAACATATATACAAAAATTAAGAGATTGTATCATTACATATTACTGTAAATTGACATCTTTATTAAAATATAGGTAAAGAGAAAGACAGAAATTATTTTAAGTTTTCTAATGAAGAATTATTTAACATGAAGAAAATTTTAATAAACAAAATATAAATATACTTGAAACATTTTATCCATGAAGCAATTTAATTAACAAAACCATTAAGATATACAACCTTTTTACTTATCTTCACGTTACATCTTTGGTAGACTAGTTTCATCTGGGGCGCCCCAGCTTGGTCACTACCTTGCTTTGGTGTTCGAAACTGTGGTCTTCCTGTTTTCTTGTTCTTTTAAAGACTTTACGCCATTGGCGGTTAAGGATAGCACCCTCGTTGCCATTACAACTGTCAGAATTTGCCAAAATTTCAACAGACTCCCTGATCGCTGCGTATCCGTGGTTGTGATAGTTGGCCAACTTTTTTACTTCATCAAATTTGATATTAATTTCTTCGTTTTTGTTTACTTGGGTTAAGGCTGTGGTTAATTTACCTGTTTTTATATCGTGTTTATGCTCTTTGATACGGGTCTTTATTTTTCTTTTTGTTTTTCCTATATAACATTTTTCTTTATCTTGTTCGTTATTGTATGGTATTTTATATATTCCTGCAGTTTCTAAAGGTTTAGTTTTATCTTTGTCACTTCTTATTAATTGAAAAATGTTAGGGTTAGGTTTTATGGGTACATTTATATTATGTTTTGCTGCAATTTTCTTGATTTTATTAGATATTCCACGGTCATAAGGTATGGAGGCAGTATATTTAAGCTTTGGTTTTTGAAAATTGTTGATTTCATTAAGAGTTTTTAATCTTTTTCTAAATAATTTATCTATTAATTTGTTAGAGTATCCTGCTTTTTGTGTGAATTGTTTTATATTTTTTATTTCATTTTTTAAAATTTTATTGTCTTTACAAATTATTTGTAAAGACAATAAAATTTTAAAAAATGAAATAAAAAATATAAAACAATTCACACAAAAAGCAGGATACTCTAACAAATTAATAGATAAATTATTTAGAAAAAGATTAAAAACTCTTAATGAAATCAACAATTTTCAAAAACCAAAGCTTAAATATACTACCTCCATACCTTATGACCGTGGAATATCTAATAAAATCAAGAAAATTGCAGCAAAACATAATATAAATGTACCCATAAAACCTAACCCTAACATTTTTCAATTAATAAGAAGTGACAAAGATAAAACTAAACCTTTAGAAACTGCAGGAATATATAAAATACCATACAATAACGAACAAGATAAAGAAAAATGTTATATAGGAAAAACAAAAAGAAAAATAAAGACCCGTATCAAAGAGCATAAACACGATATAAAAACAGGTAAATTAACCACAGCCTTAACCCAAGTAAACAAAAACGAAGAAATTAATATCAAATTTGATGAAGTAAAAAAGTTGGCCAACTATCACAACCACGGATACGCAGCGATCAGGGAGTCTGTTGAAATTTTGGCAAATTCTGACAGTTGTAATGGCAACGAGGGTGCTATCCTTAACCGCCAATGGCGTAAAGTCTTTAAAAGAACAAGAAAACAGGAAGACCACAGTTTCGAACACCAAAGCAAGGTAGTGACCAAGCTGGGGCGCCCCAGATGAAACTAGTCTACCAAAGATGTAACATGAAGATAAGTAAAAGGTTGTATATCTTAATGGTTTTGTTAAAATATAAATATTCATTCAGGTAAGTGTACATCATTTAATAAATTAAAAATGGTTTAAAATATTTATGAATGGCAACTAATAATAATTTGCATGAAATATTACAAGTGTTTTGTATTTATAATATTAGACATGTATACAAATATTTACATCATTAGACAAACATATGTATATAATATATACATAAAAGGTAAATATATTGATTATATACAATCTTTATTTTGTGCCAAAAATATTTGCATTTCAGCATTTTTTGGTTTTAGTGATGTTCTTTGTTTAGTTATTACTGATCCACCACTACTAAAAACCCTTTCACAGGGTACACTAGTTCCTGGTATTGCCAAGTATTTTTTGGCAAGTATTTCCAGCAGAGGAAAAGAAGCCCTATAAGCTTTCCACCATAGGAGAGGACAGTCATCATAGTTTTTTTGGCATAGATAAATAATTGTTTATTTCTTTTTCGGTTTTCCTTTCACTCATTGGTGTATCATTATTCTCACTGTCTTCTTCCTCCTCGTCAAAGTCCAGAAACTTAGCTAATCCTTTTTTATGTTTCTTTTCTACAGAGGGGGTTGAAACAGGTTCATGGACATTATTAGTGCTGTATATATCTGCCAGTTTTTTTATAGCTGCTTCTTTTGTAACATCTGGATAATCTAGAAATCTCAGGCGAAACCTTGGGTCACACAGAGTGGATATGCTTAAATTTTCAGCTATTGGTGTATTGCTATATTTCTCTTGAAATGGCTTTAAAATTTGACTTTTAATTTTTTTCAGTAATTCACTGTCACTATCTCCATGCTCTAAATGTTTTCTTATTCTGGCATAAAGAGGTAAGACTGATGATGCTGTAATATAATTATCTCCACTCAAAGTTCTGGCCATATCTTCTAGTAATGATGTTGCGGACACAAAATCTTCAATAGCTGTAACTTCATGACCTTTTAGCATTAAATGCTTCTTAGAAGGATATTCTAAAATCATTTTGCACAAAGCTAGTTGATTTTTTAGGTACCTATTGCATAGTTTTGATGTGCTCCACTACCTAGTTGGACAGGCACTAGGGAGACTAAGTTGCTCCATGCTTAATGTTTCTTGAGCTTTTATTAAATCATGTTTCATCCTCCAGCTATGTGCTATTAAACTTTGTAAACGTTTTAATCTGTCTATAGCTGTTCGAAGTTCTGGTAATTCCAGAGCCTTATTTACCCCAATGTTGATATTGTGGGCAAAACAAGACAAATGGGGTATTTCCAATTGTTGCACTGCTTTTAATATATTTGAATCATTGTCGGTTACACAACATGATATATTTCTTATATTAATACCCCACTCAGACAATACATCTGTTAACATCTGACTCATATTGTCAGCAGTATGATTATTGTCAAAATGCTCACAACTTAAGCAAGCAATTATAAGTTTCCATTCTCCTGATAGAAAATGAACAGTAATACCTAAGAATGGAGTACTTGCAACTGAAGTCCAACAATCTGTTGTAATGGAAATATCCATTTCGCTAACTTTTGATATGATGTTTTTAAGCTTTGCTACTGTTTCATTATATAGTTTTGGTACAGCTGTGGAGGAAAAATATTTCCTTCCAGGAAGTTTGTATCTGGGATTTATAACCTTTATCATATTTACAAATTTTTCATGTTCCACAATATTATATGGTTGCATTGTTGTTGCTAAGAATTCTGTTACTGCCTATGTGCATTTTTTTTCTGAACTTTTATCTAATGGTTGATAATCCATCATAGTTTTTTGGATTTTATGTGTGGGTTCATTAAAAATACTTGTACTTTCTACAGGTGGACTATCAGGATTATTCATTTCACTATACGTACGTAAAACAGGAGTTAATAGCTTCTTTGAAGTGTGCTCACTAAATTTTAATGGATGGTGCACTTTCAAATGAGAAAGTAAATTTGTTGTGCTCCCTCCTTTTGCACATACAGATTTATGGCAGAGTTTACAAATTGCCACATCAGTGCTAATAACAGTACCATGCTCATTGGCAGGTAACCCAAAAGTAGACCAAATCTGACTTTTAGTCTTTGGTTTAGATACTAAATGATGATATTCCAAAGAGTCAATAGTATGCCTCGTTGTCATTTTAAAAATTGAAAAATTTAAATTAATCAATACCAAAAAATAAGTATATATTTAAATATTGCTAATTTTAAAAGAATTTCAATAAAAATAGACCATAAATATCGATTGGTGTGTAGAAATTTTCAATCGTTCATCTAATTTTCATTTATGATTCAATCATTAATTAGCGTCATGAATTAATGTATATCACTAAAAAATATATTTTTTAATAATTATATAGAACAAAGAGTTATCCTCTGTTTAAAAACTTCATTTATAAAATAAATTTAGACAAGATTAATTATTAACATCGGAAATATACTACTAATTAAATTAAACTATATACATGTAAATCTTTTTTAGAAAAAAGAAAAAAAAACTATCACAGATACAAAATGATGAATTTTTATTCATTTACTCTCTTTATTCATTATTTAAGATTCATTGTAGCTCAATACTTATCATTCATCTATTCATTAATATCGAAAAATCGGCAATCTTCCCACCAATTCTAATAATCAAATTATGAGTCCAATCAAACAAATAAAAATTTAATTGGGTTTTAAAAATTATTTATTGAGAATTTGATGCACTATCAAGCATTAAAAACATAGTTTAAACCGAAAATAATAATATTCTATTTATTCTGTTAAGAACTTTAAAACAGAAACCAAAATACGTTCGTTTACTCACAAAACTACCGGGCATGGTTATTCCGCCGCGCCGTCCCGTAACATTCAATCACAGTCTCTGGCGATCGTCATCACAATGTGTAAACAAAGAGTATGAGTGTTTATCGGCTATTCTGCGAAAGCGTGATGTTTCTGATTATATTCATGAATGTTTCTGATTATATTCATGAATCATGAATATTAGCCGCGCCACTGTGAGTGAGTGAATGAGAGTATGAGTTTATTCGATTAAGGAAACAGAAATCAATTATATGATTACGATGATAAAGCGTATTGCCATTGCCGACTCCTTTCACTCATAAGTAGCGGGGATGATTAAGTACTTTGATATTTCAATTTCATTTATGAATGCAATATGGGCATGATGTTGAGTTTTAGAGAATATTGTGAAATAAATCTTGAATGATTGAAACCAAAGAATAGATTCTTTGATTGGAACAAAATACAAGTGTGCGGCGTGTGTAAGTATCATTAAAAAAAATTATAAAGCAAGGGTTTTTTTTTTTTTTTTTGGTTATTTTAGGAAAGAGATTTGCTATAGGCTTGCTTTATTAGAACAAATAAAAATATTTTAACCCTCAATCATATTTTTTCATCAAAATATCAACAAAAAAGAAAATTTGGATAATATAAAATCTCACAGGTCTTCTCTTTATCAGTGCTCAGATTTTGCTTAAGCTGATTTTTACTTTCTTATATATTCAATACAAGAAAGTACTGGATTCGTAAAAATGTTTGACTTCTGGTTTTCGATGGATTTACACATTTTTAGAGGTCCAGAACACAATCTGATCATTTTCAGAAAATGTGTGTGACAAAAATTTTGTCATGAATATATCTGAGGAACTACTGTACAGAATTCAATATAAATTTATGATGAAAATGTACTTTAACATAAATTAGTGTTTATCCACTTTTAGTGCTGATTGGTCAACAGGTGGCGCTGCTATACAGCGATTTCTGCAATTTCAGGAATTACTGCATGGAATTGCATATAAGTATATATGTACATGTACATTGACATATGTTAGTGCCCACAACTTTTGGTGTCAACCGCCCAACTGGTGGCGCTCCTATACAACGATTTCTGTAATTTCAGGGGAGGCTATATCTCAGTAAATACTGCACAGAATTGCATATAAATTTATATACAGATTCACCTTGACCATATATTAGTCTCTGTCAACTTTTAATGCAAATGGCTCAAAAGATGGTGCTGCTATACTGCGATTTCCACAATATAAGTGAAGGCTGTATCTCAGGTTCTATTGTGTATAATCGAACTTGATACATGAAAAGACTATTATGATGATATAATTTAGGTGCATATCCGCCGATAGGTGGTGCCGCTATACAGAAATATTCTATGATAATAAGAAGATTGCCATTCTAATAATCACAACATAATAGTTTTTTTTTTTTTTTTAAATCTGGTTTCTAAAAAAGTTCATTTATATACAAAAATGACTTTGAAATTTCCCCCAAAACTAATATATATTTATTAAGGGCAATTTTAGCAGCAAGGTAGTAAAAAAAATATTTTCTTCTAAAACAGTGACATAGATATAAAATCATTATCATTGCACAACAAAACTAAATATTTCAACAATGAATTAAAATATATCTAGTAAGTTCTGATAAATTAATAAGAACATAATTTTTTTTATGTATATATTTATTTTAGCATTTCATTAACTGAAAATGTGAATCAGAAATTTATAGAAGTTAATTTTACTTTTTAGAACAGCAGTAATTTTCTGCCATTTTTAATTTTTTCACAAAACAGCCAAATATACAAAAACTTGATAAAAACAGTAACAATTCCATCCTCCCCTCTCTGGAAAAAAAACTGTTCCCCACCCCATAAAATCTCTCTATAGAAAACTTCTTTTCATCTTTCATGGGTGCAATTTCTATTTTTATTCATCTGTATTGTTAGGTAAAAGATGAAAATAAGAAATTAGATTATCTATAGCCGATATATCATGACATGTGGTTGATCAGTATCGATTATCATGATTTATGGCAGATATCGATATTTGATGATATATCGATATATCATCCAGCCCTAGCAATCAGAATGTACAATTGTATGATCAACATTTGTATTTGCACGGAATAGAATTACAATAGTATTGGAATAAAAATTCTTAATCCATGTGCATTTGTAACAAAGAAAACATAGAAGCTAAACTAATGCCAGTTGTTGCCATTTGTAATATAACTATATCGCTGACCATGGTGACAAAATAACGAACATCGGTTGCGAGAAAAATCCCTACTACTTCAAACCCTTCAACATGATATGCTAGCCGTTTGCATGACGTCATACTCTTAACCAATGGCAGATAAGGCACGCCCAATTAATTTGCGCTTACTATGCACTTGAACTAATGATCGCTCATAGCGGCAAAATATTTACGATGTTATCGAATTAGGGATTTAATGATTTAATTGCTAAATTCGAGATATTTAAACAAAGATAATAAGGTAATCACTACAAAAATCAGGAATTTTAGGACAACTTATTATATTTAAGGACATTTCAGGACGTTTTTTAAATTTTAAGGAATTTCAGGACATGTACGACACCTGACTTTTTTTTAATCTTTTATAAGTTATGAGCATGTACAAATTGATTTTTTTTAAACTTTTGTTTCTTAACTTGCCATCATCTCGTTTGGATGGGTGACATGGCCGCCTAAAGACACATTTTCTGTTTAAACAGCCAAAACATTTTATATCTTCCTAAAAATCATCTCAGGAATATTTTGTTAACATTTAATTAATTTGCCATCTCACGTATTAAAATATTTTTTGACTTTCATTCTAAAATTAATACTTTTTGTGACATCGTTAAATGCCTTTTACTTGCCATTTTTGAAATGCTTTCTAAAATTATAATTATCCTGACAGTTGCATTTTATTTTTAACACTGGGCTCAATCCTACAGTGTACGTGGAGGCCAACATAATAAAACCTGTTCAATTTTTTTTTTTTTAAATGATAAAATTGGCAGTTGCAAAAAGGGAAAAGGAAAATATCCAAGTGTGGCTTTTTTTTGTCGCTTAGTGCACATTCTTGATGCTTTGATAAGTATTATCACAAATATTGATACCATCTCATTAAGAAATATTGATTCTTTCGATAATTTATATAAATTTTGCCTTTCTTTTAATTACTCTTAACATTCTTTTGGTCATATTTAGAGTAAAATTAGGAAAACCTCGGGATTTTATTGTTATCATATGGAGTATGCTTAAATTTTGTATATTGAAATTTCATGAAACTTATCCCTCCAACCAAAAGATAATTGATTAAAGCAGGGGTTTTAAACTGGTTAAGAGCAATGCGAAATATTAAAGCAAGGGTGTTTTAAACTTTATGCCACGAGAAGATTTTAGTTGCACATCATCCGTCAAATTTTGATGGGTATTAACTAGTTATTATTAATTTCTTTTACAGGTAAGTAAGTACACTTTTACCTTTTCTCTAATTCATTATTTAAGTTATCAGTACAGTTTACTGGTAAGTTATTTTGTGGTTAATGGAGGGTAGGGGAATGGGGGTAGCTTTTGCAGATGTGATATTTCCATATTCGGCTGGGGCTGATAACCAGAATCAGGTTGGTCCCGCGATTGCTGGATAATGGAACCTTTACTGTATTTGAAGTGGAATGTGTAACTAAATTTTGCAATCAATCTGCTTATCTCAAAACTCTCTAAAAGAAAAAAAAAAAATTCATTTTATTCTCTTAATGCTGATAATTTCAAGGACATTTTTGAAATGTTTCTAGTTTAAAATAATAATAATAATTAGCTATTATACTATATTTTCTCTCTCTCTCATTTTTTTTTTTCCTTCCAGAGCACACTGAGCTATATGTTTTCATTTTCAATTGTTTCTTAACAGCAACCAGCTCCTATATAATATTAGTTTTAAGACAATCTTTAAAAAAAAAAAAAAAAAAAAACAGCTGGTTAAAAATTCATAAAAAACTATTTTTCATCTAGAATAAGATAAAATATTTAATTATATATTTATATAAATTCATTTATGTATGGGCCTATTTTTTTTGTAAAAAGACCCAGATTTTTGGAACTCATGGGTCCTGGGGACCCAAATGGCATCACTGCATATAAACAAACCAAGTACCAAACTTTGTGACCGCAGCTCCCATAGATTTCTCAATACAAATTTTGTGCTAAAAAGGGGTGTCTCAATTTTCTCCCCTCCAAAAAAATCACGTACCACAAAAAGTGTGTTTTTGAAAATATCTTAAGGAAGTCACATAGCTTTTTTCAACATCTCTGTTCCAATTTTGGTACAGTTCTACTCAAAAATCCGGAATTTGCGAAATTTCCCGATTTTTCCCCTCCTTTGCATTAAAAATCGAAAAGTCCAAAATCACAGATAATGTTTTATTTGTATGCATGTCTAGTCTCCCCATGCACAATTTCTTTACTGTGAAGTAATTTGCAACTGAGTTATGCTTACAAACGTGTTTTTCACTTTTGCCCCCCCCCCCTTCCCAGGGGGAAAACGGAGGGGAATTTTGGAAAAGTTGATAGATATAATTTTAAGTTGGGTAAAGATCTAAATTCCTGCCAAGTGTCGTGGAATTCCATGCAGCAGTTTTCACATGATACCCAGACAAAAACAGCATTTACAGACATACAGACAAGATCACACACACAGACAAAATTTTCGGAAGTCATTTTTGTCTTTCATGGTGTGTGAAACGTGAAGATATCACAAAATTTTTGGATTCCGACGAATTTACAGACAAAAGTCTAATTTTATTAGTATAGATATGCATGTGTGTGTGTGGTAAAAATAAAATGAAAATATGGACAAATTAAATTTTAATCTCATTTTTCAATAATTATGTTAGTTAGAACCTTGTGATTCTAACACACCAAGAGAGAGAAATTAATTAGAAATACTGATAGGAAAGTAATAGAAAAAGAGAAAGAAAAAGAAAAAAAAATGTAGAAATGGGATCAAAGTGATTCACCTTAGCACTTTGATTAATCCCACTTAAAACTTAAATAGTAAAATTTATTTTTGCTTAAGATTCTCATTATATGTAAGCAGTGACTAGGACTGGATGGCACTAGGTGCAGGGCCGGCCCTAATGTTTTTGCCGCCGTAGGCAAACCTCAAAAGTGTCACCCCCTCAAGCTTAAAAAACTTTAGAAAACAGATTTGTACCTTAAAAAAAAAAAGAAAAAAAAATAATAATCATAAAAATACAGTCTAATCGAATTCAACTAAGTCAATAACACTCATGCAATATTTAAGAAAAAAATTTAAGTTATAAACACAAAATCTTTGAAACTAAAACTAGTACAGACAATATTTTCCAACCAGCAAAGAATAAAGAATGCTAGTACGATATATAAAATTTAAAGTAATCTCTTAAGTACTCTCTTAATTGAATTAAAGTAATCTCTTTCGAACCTTTTATTGTCTGCAAAAATTTTAATAACTTCTTGCATATCTAATTTGTTACTCAATTCATGTTCAATCACAGATATAGTAATAAGACATAGATTGATCATTGGGGAAAAAAAATGATTCCTTTTTAGTTGGAGAAAAGTCCACAATATGGCCGTCTTTCTCCGAATGAATACACACAGATAATTTAGAAAATAAAATTTATGAATAATTTATGCACTAAAGGTGAATGAAAATCTGCAGATACAATTTCAAATTCATTTTTCTTTTTCTTTCTTTCTTTCTTTTATATATTTATTAATTTAGTTAATATTTAAACTTAAACACTTTTTATATACTAAGACTAACATTCTTTACTTATGCTGCTGCTAACTATATTTAAAAGAATTTTGAAAATTCTATAATACTTAATAATATAAAATCTTAAAAAATATCAAACTTTAAAAACATATTTCATTAAAAATCAAACCAATTTTTATTTCAGAAAAATCACAAAGCAACTGATTATAAAAATTCTATTTTTCATAATTTAGTCAAATATAATTTACTTTAATGATAACTTATCCTTTTATTTTCATAAAATTATTAGAAGAATTAAAAGACTCAATATTTCGACATTTTGAAAATTCATCAACATTGTATTCTATTACAATTGCTGAGTTTCAGTGGTTTCAATACCACTGTACAGCTGATGTCAAAAAAAATTTTCGGCATCAAAAATTTTTGCATGATAACAATGGGATGATAGATCTATATAAATTACTATATCTGTGTGTACAATGGCCAACCTTGCTAACCCATTAAGGCGATTTTGAGTAGACATGGTTCTTAAGTAATTTTTTATCATCATTTTTACTTTCTTCTATATGTATATACAGAGAAAGTATTAGATTTGTGAAAATTTTTGAACTCCAATTTTTGATGGATTTACACATTTTAGGATGTCATGAACACAATTTGACTGTTTTTAGAAAATGTCTGACTGTCAGTCTCTGTGTGTGTATCATAAATTTTGTGGATGCTGTAACTCACGAACCAATGAACGAAATTTAACCAAACTTGGTATTGAACCTTGACAAAAACTGGTGCTGATTAAATTTGTAGAATAATTGCTGAACAGGTGGCGCTGTGATCACATTTTTCTAAATTTTTAACATGGCTGTATAGGACAAAATTTAATATAAATGTACATAATGAGAGTTATTTTAAACGTGTGATTGTAAAATTAATATGAATTATTTATAATAGTAGTAGTTAACTAGGAAAAAATTTTTGTGTGCAGGGGAGCATCGCAAGTACACCCCCCCTCCAGGATAGGGGGGGGGGGGGGGAGTAAATTTTCAATATGGGTGTCTTTCGAAAAATCTTGTCAATATTTTTTAAATGAATGGCTGAACTTTGCATCTGTGATAATTTAAAACTAAGTTATAGATATTTTTATCTTTAAACGAAAAAAAAACCCCAGAAAAAACATATTTTTTTATATTGGTAAAAAATTGACTTTCTTTCGGCATTTAGTGATATAATTCTGTCAGATAAAAATCGTCTGCATTTATAATAGAAAATAATTTAATAAATAATTTGTATTCAATGATTTTTGTGTAAAATTATATAGAAGAAAGTCATGTGGTGGCCACATCATACTAGTTAGTTTAGAAAAATATCTTTCTCCGGTAGCAATAGCAGTGGCGGATCCAGAACTTGACTTTTGGGGGGGGCTAAGATTTTTCAAAGTGTTATTCTAAACCAATAAAAAATTTACAATTGCAATATTCAGTTGTGAATGTCAGTGTTTTGGGGGAGGGGGGGGGCTTCAGCCCCCTAGCCCCCCTCTTAAATCCGCCACTGAGCAATAGTTATGCAAAAGGTCGACAAAAGATTTTTAAAGCAATGCTTAAAATTGGCCCAATGTTAAGGGAGGTATTGAATTTAAGAACGTCAACTGGACATTCTTTTTCAAAGGTGAAAAAATAAGGTCTACTTCATCAGCCAATTCTAAAGTCGTTAAGATCAAAGGAATTACCATCTGTTAAGTTGTTTTCCAGATCTTTACAGTGTGTCAGTAACACATTTTTACACATGTCTTTAAATATGTAGATATTGCATAAAAATTAAAAGGAATGGTTATGATTATTCAATAAATTTAATCTCAGCTCCTGAGAACTGATCGCCTGATTGTTGTAAAGAAAAAACTTTTATATTTCTCTTTTGAATCTTTCATGGGTTCGTTTACACTTTCATCAAGAAAATTTTGTTTTTTATATTGAACACGATGACGTGGTGTAGTCAATTCAGAGTTTTATTTCTACATTTATTTCTTTAGCTAATTTTTCAGCTTCTGAGGTAACATTGTCAAAGGATTCATCTGATCTTAATTCTTTAAAAAACAGTGAATGAGCTACTTAATAAATCAGTGGCTTGGAATAAATCAAAAACTTTTGATTGAAGTAGCTTACTTATCAAATTAAAGTGATTCAAAATTTTGAAACAACTGCATGCCTCATAGTCATATTATCATTTCTACATTTTCATACATACTTAATAAAGCATCGTGGATATTTTCTATTCCAAGAAGTAACGGTTTTAGGGAATCTATACGACTTTCCCAGCTTACCAGCCATTCATTAACTACTACAATCATTTGCAAAAATTTCAGACCAGTAGCTGATTTTCAGTATTTTAACACATTGCATCATTTGTGCAGATTATTGCGTCATCTCTTGTGCTGATTGCATCAGACGCATTCTACTGTTATAAATAAATGGTGCTATCGCCAGTTGTTTAGTGGATTTTGTCGTAGACAGTGCTGTTGTGTAATTATTGTAATGGGTAAAAAACCTCCACTTACTGTTACAAAAACGTCAGAAATACTGACCCTGCATAAAATTGGAGTTTCTGAACGCCAAAAATGTTCGAGGGTAAATGTGAGCAAGACAGCTGTGCATCAAGCTATTAGTAAATTTAAAATTTTGGGAAAATTTGTGGACCTTAAGAAAAGCAGTCGCCCTAGAAAAATGAGTGCACGTGATGATCATGTGATAATAAGGATAGTTGTACGAGATCCAAGAACCTATTGCAATAAGATTAGACATTATCTGGCTACAAAAGGCATCAACATCAGCTTCAATACTATTTCAAGTACTATTTCCACCGCACTTCAGAATGTAAAAGAGGAGAGAAAAAAGGCTAAAAACCCATAGAAAAAGCATGGGATGAAAACGAAAAAACTTACAATGTCAAGTGCGTAAAAAAAAAAAAGGCTAACAACGGAAGGAATAAAAGGACAAAACTGACTAGAAAAAGACATTGAGGAGTGGAAGGCAGTTAATACGTCTCGCCTTGTATAAGACTCGACAGGGCGAAGATTGTCAAGAAATACCTGAGGGCACAGAAAATCAAAATGTTTCATTGGCCAGGTAACAGCCCAGATTTGAATCCAATAGAGAATCTGCGATGTAGTGTGAAAAACAGCCACCAAAAAACAACCGTCCATTGCTATGGCACTTGTTGAAGTAATAAAGCATGTCTGGTGCACAGACATTTCTAAAGCTTACTGCAAGTCTCTTATTTAAAGCATGCCTAAGAGGACTGCACAAGTTTTTAAAAACAAAGGAGGTCCTACAAAATACTGACTTTAATTACAATTAAAAAAACATGTGCAGTCTATTTTGTTCTTTTATATGTAAAATATGTATTTTATTTTTGCGGAATTCCATTAAATCTCATTTTTCTATGGGTGGTATCTTTTGCAAATGACTGTAAGTTTAATAAATGGCAATATAAAATGCTCTGGGATTTAAAGTTTGAATTCTTGATCGTAATCCGAATCTGTTGCCTCTCATATTTGAGAAATTATCGTAATTTTGACCTCTCATATTTTCTAATTTTAATTTATTTTTCTCCAACTCTTTTAATCTCTTTTAATAAAACTTGAGATAATTCCTTACCAATAGATTTTTAACAGGAAGAAAACCCAGAAAATGTTAATTAATTTCGCATTGAAATTCCGCTTCTGACTGGTCAATGGAAATATATCTTACTACATAAACTTTATCTCTATTTACATCCAATGAATCCGATATATGTTATTGCATAAATAAAGCATTATTTTAAATCTGACATCACAGTTGCCAACTCAAACTCAAATTTTGCCATGATTTTACAGACAGCATCCCTACTTTATGACTGAAGACGTCTGTAGGATATCCTGAGAATGTCCTGGGAAGAAAGGGTGCCTCCAAATAGTCCCTACGTTGTCCCTACATGCTGAAGAACACTGCTAAAAGTGCTTATGCGTAGGGACAAACTCCTACATTTGACAAACTCTGACTCTCTCTTATTAGAGGGTTAAAGAAAAAGCTTGTTAAATCAGTGGTGGGTATGCATTTCTCTTTTCTTGTTGCGGCCTCGCAGCTACCTACTACACAGAACTTAGAAGTTGTCTATTCTTGTCAGTTATGCATTTCAAAATATAGGAATGGACATAGAAGCCTGTAAATTCTTGTTGTATTTATTTTAAATTATTATTATTTTTTTTCTTTTTTGTAGTTAAGTTGGTTTTGCCACCCCAAAATTTTGCTGCCGTAGGCAAATGCCTACCTTGCCTACCGCCTACAGCCAGCCCTGCTATGTGGCACTATCTTTTCACCTACTTTGCATGTTAAAATATGCACTGATTTAAAAATTAAATCAAAATGGTACATTATGAAATGGTTTAAATTAAATGACTTGTTATTAACAACTACAGAAAAGTAACAAAATTAAATATTTTAGACATATTAGTTCTTTAAATTATTACTTTAAAATTAGAATCCAAGTCTGCAAATACTCTTTCAGGAAGCTTTGGACGTAACACAGCTAAAACATATGATTTCAATTCATCATATGAATCTTTTTCTAATATTTGCTTTAATTCTCTTAACTCCTGGAGAAATTCTCTGTCGATTTCCATAGCAGTTTCTTCATATAAACAATCTGAGAAAGGGTAGGAATACTTTTCATTGATAAATCAAATAAGAAAAAAATTTATGATAATTCTTGCAAAGAACATTATAAAAATCAGTGATAGAGAGTTAATAAAATAGTCATTATAAAATGAATTTTCAAAATACTTTTAATGTGTTACTTTAACTATCTGACTGCCACTGACGGATATACTCAATCAATGAACTGTAGTTTTTTTTCACAATACACTTATAATTCAAAATTTTAAAATTATAAATTTTTAGCTTTTTTTAATCTATAAAAGTCATAAGTAACAGTTAAAAGGATTATAATCACACGCATAGTTACATTTTTTATCTCAAGTTGAAGTAAGCATTATTATAGAACATTGAAAAAATACGCAGTGAAAACATTACAATTTTGCCTTTTTCAAAATGCAGTCAGAGGGTTAAAGAAACAAAATCTATCCTTTTTATATGTTATATTAATCACTACAAAAATTTCTCTTTTGTGCCTTTCCAATGTCTTTGATGATTTATACCATCTACAAACAAAATAACATAAAACAAATAATGCCTCTTCCAATTCTACCTGATTTTGATGTATTGCTATATCCTTGTCTAATTTTTTGCTAATAACAATTTATTAACAATGAAATTCTTATGAAAATAACATAATTCTTTTTCATGTCTTTTCTAATATTTAAAACTATTCAGCAGACCCAACTGCAGTAAGATGTTGCTGAATTATTCTAAAATGTACATCATATTAATTAATTACTATGTTAATTTTGAAGTAACTAAAAAAAAAATCTCAGCTACTCATTTCTTTTAAATATCTTATTTAATACAAGTAAACCAACCTTTCAAGCTAAGCTATGCTAGACATAATTGAAAATATTATTTGAAATAATTTTTATTTGTGTTTTCTCTCAATTGAACCTAAAGTTGAAGAAATTTGGGGCAAATATTACATTTTAGTTTTCCCATTCATATTTCTATAGTTAATCTATAGTTCCATATTTCTATAGTTCCTTTTCAACATGGATATATTCCATTTAAGGCTCCTATATATACGAGCTGGCGCATCCGACATTTTTTTGCCTTAGGGTTGCCGCATGTACCCAGCGTGATAAACAAACGGCATCCATTGTTTCTACCGTCTTGCTCGTAATTTTAGTGAAATAAACTGCAATATGGGAGGTTGTTCAGCAATAAACTGCTGTAAACACTCCAGAAAAGGATACAAAATGTTTAGGTTTCCTTCGGATAATGCAAGAAGGAGAAAATGGGCTGCGAATTGTCGTCCAGATTCTTGGATCCCGGGACCTAATGCACAGCTTTGCATAGTAAGTTTTATTGTTATTCACTTATACTTTTCTTTGCATTTCTGACATTTATAAAGTAAAAAATTAAAAAAAAAAAGTATTATTTAAATCTAAATATGTATTTTAATAACCATAAATTATTTTAAGAAACGCTTTTTTACTGTGTGTTTGTAGAGTCTTGGCGACGTTTTTTTGGTTCGCCAAAGTTGTCTTGTTTCCGTGTCCTGATAGTATTAGATCGTTGAAAAAACTTTCCAATTTTAATTGGTACGCTCTTTTTTTTCCCCCCTTTCAAATGTTATGAATTATTTAAGAAACAAAAACAGATTACTTGTGTTGCTTATCATTTTTGGTCGATTTTATTTTTAGATGAAAATTTCTTAAAACCACCAGTGAAGCGATAAAATCGCCAAGCGGAAATGCTGTCCTCTTACGAGGCAAAAAAATGGCGGTGATGCGCCGGCCTATTATTTATTTAAGGGGCTCTAATTCCATTCTACAGGGATCTCAAATCGTACAGAAACACTAAAATCTCAAGTCAGATTTTTGACATTATTACAATACTTTCCTTACATATGTATGTTCGGAAAGTAAAAAATATATTTCCCATACCTCCCATATTTAAAAGAATAATAAAACAAAAAGAATTGCAGAAAAAATTTACTTATTCAGAAGTATACAATGGATATGACAACAGCTTATAATAGACTTAAAAATTAAAATTTTAAGTGACTCCTTAGTAGCTGGATGACCCTTTTAGCTTACTTGTCACTTTTCACAATTTTTTCTCATAACACTAATTTGCCACTAATAGACAAAATTTCACATTTTTCTAAGCTGAATTCAGAAATAAGTCATTAATTCAAAATAAATTAAAAGAACTCTTACTTTTTTTTCTAATCTCTAAAATATGCCATATTTTTACCAACTCCAAAATGCTTTGCCAACTACTTTACCGATGCTTCAGTTAATTCCCATTTTAAATGCCAAAAAACACAATTTTCAATGTCTTGAATAATGAAATCCATATTTATGAGGGTGATGAGACTTAAAAAAAAAAAGTAGCTAACTGTTTAATTCTTTTAAATCACCACTGCATTTTGTTTAGTAACCATGTGGCAAGTGGGAAGTTTATCTCTTCAGGTTTGGCTGTTAATGACTACGTTTTGAAAATAACACTTAAGTGTTGTCACAATGTGTGCACTTATAGAAAATCAAAACATGAAAGTTTTTTTTTTTTTTTTTTAATGGGGTATGTATGGGGTTATTGACAATGATCAGTGGTAAATTCTTTGGATATGCTAGGCATGTACCGCATAGCCTCTAAAAACTATCTGAACTTCAAACATTTTTTTGTTTAAAAATTCTAAAATACCTTACATTAAAATCCTTTGAAATGGGAAAAAAGAAAAAAAAAAAAAACGTCAACCATGTACCTAACCCAAAAGGAAATTGTATTTTTCATAAGGTTTAAAATGTTTTTCTCTAATAATCTTAATTTGCTATTATTCAAAAAGATTAAAACATTAGTGAAATTCTTAATGAACTAAATCAATTAGATAAGAATATAAAATTTACTTATGAATACTAAACCAATAGCCAAATTAATTATCTGGACGTAAAAATAAGACGCGGAAATAGCCACATTAAAAGCACCATTTACAGAATACCTATGTCCCGTAATGAAATAATAAATAACCGAAGTAAACCCCTTACCACTATAAAATTAGCACCATCCGTAGTTATATTAATCATGCCATTCTAATAAGTACTGAAAAATCAGACCTAAATAAAGAACTAAAACACATAAAGTTAACTACAGAAGCCGGTTACCCAAAAAATCTTGTTGATAATTTGTTTAGAAAAAGAATTCAACAGTTGAACAACATGCAAAACCGCCAAAAATTATCAATGAAATTCACATATTCATTCCTTTATAATCAAGGTACCTCTAGTAAATTAAAAAAACACAGCTAAAAAATTTAACGTTAATGTACCGATAAAACCAAACCCTAACATTTTTCATGTTATAAGAAGCGATAAAGATCAAATTTCCCCTTAGAGACTGCCGGAACTTACAAAATCCTCCTTAAATATCAAAATAATAAACTGGTTGCTATGTAGGTGTAACAAAGAGAAAAATAAAAAATAGAATTAAAGAACACCAAAATGACATAAAATACGCCAAAAATACTACTGCGCTAGCTAAAACATATCAAGAAAACAATATCGATGTTCAATTTAATGACATAATAAAAATCGTGAATTATAATAACCCAATCTATGCTTTTTTTCACGAAACAGTTGAGATTATTCATAACCGTGATGCCGTAAATGACCATGAGTCAAAAACCGGAATTAACACACCACACAGTGGCACCACCTGATCACAGGCGACAACTAACCTTTGGAAGTCCAGCCACTTTCCACTCAAGCCATGTCTGACGACATCTGGGGCCCCAAGACGAAAAGCGGCTTATGAAGATAATGGAGCAGTCAAGTAAGGTTAATTTCCTATATAAATTAAGTAAAGCTTCGTTTTTAAATAATTAAAGTTATGTTTCTGTCAAATACCTGGACTTTTAACGTTTTTAAGTGGAGTTTGTCTTTTTGCCGGTGATTCGTGGTCATATTTAATAATATCTTTTTTTAGTTCTGAATATGCTTTTTGTTTTCTGCCTTACCGTTCTTTAGGGAAGTTTTTTACCTCTGTTTTGGCGATAGCTTTATTGTTGTTTACCTTTTAATGTCTAGTCACACCTTTTGCGTGATTACTTTCACCACCGTTTAGTGGTCGGTGTTTCTTATATGTTTAAAATTCCTTTTGCCTCCATTTAGTGGATGGCTGCTTATATTTACGTAAATTATAGTTTTGAAATATAAACTTTATCAAAAATTCTCACCTCCGTTTAGTGGAAGGTGTTGCATGGACGTTTAATGCCCAGTAATAAAGTTTTTATATCTGGCTTTTTGCAGTTGCTCAAAGTACCCTCACATTAAAAAAATGGATAAAAACACTGCATTCTCAAAATTAAAGAAACTTAATAAGAAGAAAGTTCAAATAGAGGAATGCATTAACTTTTTGCAAGATTGTAGGCATTTCAAAATCACCCCTAAAGCTTTTAGAATTAATAACAGGATACTTATCAAACTTTTTCCTCATGAAGTAAGAACCTTTGAAAAAAGAGTACTTTCTAAAGCGCTATGACGTAAAAAATCGGAATTATACAGAATTTTAAAAGTAACTGAGGAAACTGATAAGTATATTAGAAATACTTATGATGAAACTGAATATAATGTTATGAAAAATAAAATTGAAACCTTCAAAATTATCGAAAGAAATATCATAATTAGGAAACATAATAAAAAATTGAAGAACTGGTTACATAAAAAAAATGTAAAAGCTAAACCAATCAAAGAGTAACCATATGTAAACCTTTCAAACTATGTTAACAGCCATGAAGATGCTTTATTAAAGCTTGGTCCAAAATTCACACTTGAACAACCGGTCAATGACAGCATCACAAAAATCAAAACCATTATCAATAAAATCCCTGTGCAAAATAAAATCATTATCCATAGTACTGTGCATAAAGAATTGACTAAAAATATCAATAACAAAAATATAAATCATGCAGACTTAAAAACTTTAAAACATATTAAAAAGAATGAACAAATAACCTGCACTCTCACGGACAAAACCTGAAAAATAGCCATTCTAAACCGAACCAATTATATAAAAAAAAATGAATGAAACTATAGAAGAAATAGGAACAACTAAAGTTAAAAATGACCCCAATAAAAAATTAATATACAAGGTTAATCAACTTATTAAATATGGTAAATGGTCTGGTAACTGCACCCTTCTATCAGTAATTTCGCACCCAATACCTTGCGTCTTTTTGGACGCTTAAAAGACCCACCTAAATTCCACCCAATAGTCAATAAAAGAGAAGGACCCACGTAACCCCCTCGAAAAATATATGACAAAAATTTACCATAACTTATTACCCCCTTCAGAAAATAGCTTAAATTCCACCAAAGACTTTGTTAACTGCTTGAGAGAACTTAAAAAAAAGTTTTTAAACAAAATATAGGTATCCCAATGGGATCACCCATATCAGGGATTATTGCGGAGTTTAAATTAAGATTATTAGAGAAAAACATTTTAAACCTCATGAAAAATAAAATTTCCTTTTGGGTTAGGGTAAGTGGATGACGTTTTTGCTATTATTCAAAAAGATCAAAACGTTAGTGAAATTCTTAATGAACTAAATCAATTAGATAAGAATATAAAATTTACTTATGAATGCAAAACCAATAGCCAAATTAATTATCTGGACGTAAAAATAAACCGCGAAAATAGCCACATTAAAAACCACCATTTACAGAAAACCTATGGCCAATAATGAAATAAATAACTGAAGTAAAACCCTTTACTGCTATAAAATTAACGCCATGTGTAGTTATATTAACTGTGTCATTCTAATACGTACTGAAAAATCCAACCTAAATAAAGAACTAAAACACATAAAAAAGTTAACTACAGAAGCCAGTTACCCAAAAAATCTTGTTGATAATTTGTTTAGAAAAAGAATTCAACAGTTGAACAACCTACAAAACCACCAAAAATTACCGATGAAATTACCATATTCAATCCCTTATAATCAAGGTACCTCTAGTAAAATAAAAAATGCAGCCAAAAAACTTAACGTTAACGTACCGAAAAACCAAACCCTAACATTTTTTAAGTTATAAGAAATGATAAAAATAAAATTTTCCCCTTAGAGACTGTCAGAATTTACAAAATCCTCCTTAAATATCAAAATAATAAAACTGATTGCTACATAGGTATAACAAAGAGAAAAATAAAAATAAGAATTAAAGAACACCAAAATGACATTAAATACGCCAAAAATACTACTATGCTAGCTAAAACATATCAAGAAAACAATATCGATGTTCAGTTTAATGACATAATAAAAATGGTGAATTATAATAACCCTACTTATGCTTTTATCCGTGAAACAGTCGAGATTATTTGTAACCGTTATGCCATAAATGACCACGAGTTGAAAACCGGAATTTACACACAGTGGCACCAATTGATCATAGGCAATGACAAACCTTTGGAAGTCCAGCCCTTTCCATTGAAGCCATGACTGACAACGTCTGAGGCCCGAAGACGAAAAGCGGCTTATGAAGATAATGGAGCGGTAAGTAAGGTTAATTTCCTTTATAAATTAAGTAAAGCTCCATTTTTTCAATAATTAAAGTTATGTTAAAGAGTAAATTTAATTATTTGATTATTTGTGAAAATCTTAATTTACATTAATAAAAATAAAAATAAAAAATAATAAGGATATGTTCTGTTTGCATGTTTTTAGAATATAATATAATTGATGAATTTTTAATTTTCATAAAGAAAATGAAAATGTTGGTATGCTTTAAAAATTTGGGTAATTACATAATTTTGCAATTTATTATTTTTAGAAATAATTTGAATTACTGTAATTAATAAAAAGGGACTCATTATTAACAAATTGATAACCATAATTTGAATTATATCCTATTAATTTAGAGATTTGTTTTACTATGGTTATATTGCATTTAAATAAAACAGAAAACGTGTTTTTTAACAGAAATTTTTTTATGTAAATTTAACTCAACGTGCATAAAAATTGGACAGTTTTACTGTGCAAATAGTGTTGGTAAGGGCATGTAATTAGCGAATTATGAAATAATAAAAAATAAGTTGGGATGAATAAATGAATAAATAAATATGGATAAATTTCTATGTATTTACTCTTAAGTTAAAGATTTTATTTTCATTTACATTGTTTTTGAGGGTATTTGAACAAAAGTATTTTGTTTGGTTTGGGTTCTACGTATATATTTAATTATGTTCATTTGTAACATTATGAAATAAATAAATAATAAAAAAAAAAGGTAAATAGATAAAATAAAGAAAGAGTGCATGATAATTTTTGGATATAGCGGAATTAGGGAATGTCTTTAATATTTGATAGTAAAAACAAACCCCGGATCTTTGACCCCAGTCAAACCTCGGATCTTTGACTTACAAGGTCAAGGCTCTACCAATTGAGCTATCCAGGCCGACAAGCTCAATTGGTAGAGTCTTGACCTTGTAAGTTAAAGATCCGGGGTTCGACTCCCGGTCCAGGTATTATTTTCACTCAGTCGGAAAAATAAAATTTCAATAAATATGATTTTCTTCCAATCAGTTGATTGTGTGATTTTAATTAAAATTGTATTTCTTTCCCATTGTTTAATGGTGTTTTCCTTTACCTGCGGCTTATTTCTGTTGAGCTATCTAAATGATAGACCAGATGTTTTCTGCCTAAAGGTTGTCTGAGTGAGTAATGCCGACCGGTTTGTCAGCCTGGATAGCTCAATTGGTAGAGCCTTGACCTTGTAAGTCAAAGATCTGGGGTTCGACTCCCGTTCCAAACATTATTATCACTCAGTCGGAAAAATAAAATTTCAATAAATATGATTTTCTTCCAATCAGTTGATTGTGTGATTTTAATTAAAATAATATCTTTTATTATCTTATTATTTCACAAAACTTTAATTTTCTTTTCTCAAAGTGTATTTCCAGAGTTTGCTAGAGAAAACTTATTGAAATGGGTATTAGACGCAGGGTTCATTCTAGACCTAAAAAAGGTCAGGGTGCTGTAAGCTAAAAAGGACACTTTAACTCTTAAAGAAAGGCACTGCTAAAAAAAGGAAGGACATTTAAATAAAATAATCTGGTGTGACACTCACACAACTTTCTCTTACCCTGAAATTTAATACAATAAATACAGTTTGGAGATAACGATGTTAAACAATAAGATAATGTTGTAATGTAAACCTATGTTAAACAATTCAAATTAGGCTTCGGGAGAGTTTTATATGATAACAGTGGCGCCAACTTACATGGGCCCGTGAGGCTTGAGCCCACCCAATAATTTTCTCTCCCAGCCCACCCAATTTTCATTATTCTGATTTATTATTTATTTATCCGTTTGAAACTTAAAAAGTGTTTTCTATGAAAAAAGTTGGGAATACAAAATATTATAAATGACTACTGATTAGAGTAACCATCTATTTTAACTCTTTCGTTCCCACAACGGCCGAAAGCGCCCGATAGCTCTGAATACCATTCCGGCCTGAAAACGCCTGATATTGTTCATTCAACCTTTTAACTCTATTATCACAGCGGTAATTTTCCCTCGGTTAGTTGTCAGTGCAAATGAAAGGTGGGCGGGTTAACTTTACTTGAATGGTAACTAACAAGGGAATGGTAACTAACAAGGGGGGGGGGGAATTGAAATTATCCTAAAGATTTTGAAGTGAGAGATGAAATTTTCTAATCTTATTTCCCTAGCTAAAAATATACTGTATATGCTTGTTTTTATTTATTATGGTCTCGCCTTATAAAAGTATTAACTCAAGATTAAATTAATGCAATTTTATTCGCATATACTTCCGAAGGTGAAATCAACGAATCTAACGTTAGTAGTGATGAAATTTCAGATGAAATGGAATCATCTATGTTATTTCCGAATGCCGAAACTGTTTGTGATTCGGAATTAGATGAAAATAAAGCCGCTATCAGACCAAGTGTGAAAAGAGTCATTAGCAATACTACCTCATAAATATTTTTTTTTTTTTTTTTTTTTTTTTGAGGGAAGCAGTTAAAATATCCTCCCCTGATACGATTTGCCTCACATATATGCTTCAATGAAGCATTTTCGGCTGTTTGAATCACATACAGTAGTTTTCAGCATGAACTCCTCCAATCAGAGAATCCCGGTTCCAGAATATCCTCTATCTTCATTCTTTTCAAACATCCTTGAGGTGAATTATCGCCAAATCTGTTGTTTACACTTGTGGATTTCGTTAATGCTTAAAAATAACCATAGATTCAACTCAACAAAGTTGTTCGGCAGCTTTCAGATGCATTATCTATACTTCAGAATACACATTCTTCCGTCTGATAGCAGTTTTAGTGCAATTCTGAAATTATATTTACAGAGAAAATTTACCGGCTCTCTAAGGCCAGTACATAATTTGAATTCAGGATCAAAAGCTCTATATTATTTCAATTTATTGCTTTCTTATGTAACAAAATCAATTAATAAATAAAACTTTTTGCAAGTATATACCACAAATTGAAAAAAAAGAAAAAAAAAAAAAAAACCTTCCAACAATCGTTTTGGGAGGAAATAATTGCAGAACCCCTTTATCAGGTGAAAAAGAAGATACAAGTACTGCTTTGATGCTGCGCTAGTACCTAACATTTTTTATCTGGTGAAAGGTCGTGTTGCTATTTCGACCTGAAATAACAAATGTGATTATTATTATTATTATTTTTTTTTTTTTTATTCGTATTTATGATGTTTGCTCTCATTTTATTTTTATAATTTAACGCCAGTACTTCGGCACACAATAATTGTTTAAAATTACAGTCAAAATTATTATAAAATGACGTTTTGAATTGCACTGATCAAGTTTATTTAATTCTGAGAAAAAGGATAGTTAAAAATAAGTAGCTTAATAACGCTGCTCTGCATGAAAATTGGTCCCAACACCACTCCTGCAAATTCTTATGTAAAATGATCCCCTGCAGTGGCGGATCCAGAACTTTTTTTTTTTTTTTTTGGGGGGGGGGGGGGGGTGGAGGAGGGAGTTTTTAATATGTTATTTCAGATCAATGAAAAATTTACAATTTTAACATTCAATTGTGAATGTTAGTGCTTTGGGGTGGGGGGGAGGGGCTTCAGCCCCTAGCCTTCCTCTCTTAGATCCGCCACTGATCTCCAGAATCCGAAAATGATAATTTTACCCCCTAACCTACTGTTTTTGGGGGACAGCCACTTAATTTTATTACTGTTCGGTAATTTTATGGCTATGAATTTGATTTGAAAGGGAAGAAAGGATTATTTTAACTGTTAAATATTTTCTGAGGGGCTACAGAGTTGAAAAATTCTAAAATATAAACATTTATAGCAAGTGGGAAATTTAGGGGGGGGATTTACAACTGAAATTATGAATTACATTTACTATATTTTATCGATCTACTATTATTACAGGGCTGCCAACCTCTGGGAGTGCTAAAGTGTAGTTAAAAAGCAAAAAAAGTGTAGTTTTAAGCTACAAAGTGTATTCGCTAAAAAATTAGAAAATACTTAAAATATAAATAAGCATAAAATCTTTTGTTTACATTATGACTTACTTTCTGAAATTTATTGATTTTTAATAATCAAACATTCAAAAATAATAGAAATTTTATCCAAATTTACTTTTTATATTATCATGGATACATGAAAATACACTAATTCTAATATAATACACTAATATGCAGGGTTGCCAACTTTTCAAAAACAGTTTGAGGAGTATTCAGAGAAATTTTGAGGAGCATTTCGGCTACTTTGAGGAGCAATTTTAAAAATTAAAAAAGAAAAAGAAAGAAAGAAACTACTAACAAAAATAAATTAGCAATAATCATATGAAATTAAGTAAAGAAAAAAAAAAAAAAAAGTAAGATGTAGGTATGCATCAAATTTTTAGTTATTCAGTATACTGAATATTCATTATTCAGTAATAATCAAACATTTAGTGCATGCCTATTCAAAAGAAACTTGTTTAATTACAAGAACAAGACAATTGATGTGAAAATAATTTCAATGCTATACTTCAAACAGATACAAAAATTGGATTTTTTTAAACAAAATCTTAAATTTTTGGAGTAACAAAAGTCAAAATAATGAACAATTTTAATAGTTTAGATATTAGAAAATATAATAAAACTGAATCTACAATAAAATAATCATTGTTATTAAGGATGGAAAAGGATTGAAATTGTACAACATTAAATTCAATTTCAGTGCAAACTGACAGCGATCAACTTTTCTGAAACTTTTTTTCCCCCTTAAGATTATTGCTAAATAGACCTAAAAAATCGAGTTTCCGTAGAGGGGGGGGGGGGTAGAATTACGTTTTTATCATTAATTAAATAAATATGCTATTCTTCTCGTATTTGACAGAATTCGCAATATTTTTACGAGCGATTGCCGAAATTCGTAATTATCTCACTGCAAATTTACAAAATCTACGTTTAATAGCAAATAATTGCTAATACATACTATAATTTTGCTCTAGTTGATAAAATTCACTCTTCTTTAAAGGTAAATCCTAAAATACGCGATTATTATGCGGCCGATTGCCGAAACACGCTATTATTTAGCTACTAATTTGTGCAAAATACGTTCATTTGAAAGCTGAATCTTAAATACTCAACTATTTTGCCACTAATCAGTGAAATTTGCATTTTTTTTTTTTTTTTTTTCAAAGTGTAATCTCGGAAATCGGGATCGCTTACCCACTAATAATAAAAAATTTACGTTTTATATGCTATCATTTGGCTGCTAGCCAATAAAGGTTTTTTTTTTTTTTTTTTCCCAGTTGATTTCAGTAAATCGCGATATTTTTGTAGCCGATGACGGAAATACGCAATCATTCCGCCGCTAATTAACAAAATTTATGTTTAATCGCTGAAAAAGGCTTTATTTTGATGCTAATTGATGAATTTCTTGATTTTTTCAAACATGATTTACATTATAAGTATAATTTTGTGGCTTTTTATAGAAATACGGAATTATTTTACAGCTAATTTTCAAAATTACGTAATCGTAAACTAATTGCTAAAATAGATGTTATTTTTCTAAAAATGTCTAATTATTTAGTCATAAATCAGCTTTTTTTTTTTATTACTGAAATGTCATTTTTTGCGGCTGATTTATAAAATACGCAATTTTCTTGTGCTATTTTTGTGATGAATCCATTTTAAATCCGGCGATTTTTGTGAAAGTCCCATTTTCAGATATGAAAATGTCTTAGAATCACCCAATAAAAACTAAGTTATCGCATATTCAGTTATCCTAAGAAAAAGCACAGAAAATATTCTTTTTCTTTCTCCAACGGTAGATACTTCGTACGATAAAGTTCGAAATTTTCCATGATTTTCTCAGAAACTTGTATATTAAAACACTTAAGAAAGTTTCCTATTACAGAGGACAATTCCTCCGTTAAAGTCCGACTTTATACTGTTTTCTCCAAAACTCGCGTGATTACGGCTTCAGACACTTTAGAAAGTCTCCCACGGAAGATAGCTCTTCCTGGTCTTAGTTTCCTTGCGTTGTCAATCGTACTTAAAGTTCAGTAACTTTGAATCCATTATTTTTATCGATAAATAATTAAAATAAACAATTTTTTTCGTTAGAAAGTATTATTTTTTAGCGACTTATTAAGCATTAAGTTAACTGAAACATTGATAGAGTTTAAATGAAAATCAAAATACAGCATAATCATAGCCATGAAGATAATCATAGCATTCGGTTTCTTTCTCCCCACCTTTCAGCTTGCGGTGTCTGTGCTTGCGGTTTTAATTAAGCACACTCTCAGCTAATGTAAACAAATATGTGTTCCCGTTCTGAGTCAGCAATATTTCGATTACGCAATGCCTAGCACTAGAATGTTTTTTTTTTTTTTTTTTTCTTTACTATTTATTTATGAGTATTTACGATGAAGCATGTGGTTCTTCAGCTAGATTGTAAAAGTTAGTTTTGTTATTTTTATATTTTCAAAAAGCACTTTCATAGATAAAAAATAAAATTCAAAGAATAATGTTTTATGCGGCAACTGTTGGAAATGCAAAATTAAAAGTTGATAAGGATTGGATTGGGATTTCTGTCTAGATGTGTGCAAGGAAAAAAAAAAGAAAAAGAAAGAAAGAAAAAAGATAGTAGTTTTTTTTATTTTTTTTTTCAGTGTCTGCCACTATTTAGTTTTATATTATACTTTTTTAATCCGTGGTGAAATCGGAGTTCGCTCGTTGTAAACAAGATGACGATGGGGAAAGGAAAAGCGTAGCTTTAAGTATACGATGCGTAGAGTGTACTAAGAAGTAGTACGTAGAGTGTAGAAGCAGGCTAAAGCGTAGTTACTACGCCAATTGCGTAGTTGTTGGCAGCCCTGTTATTATTATTATTATTATTTATTTTACATTATTATTATTGTTGTTGTTTTAAGTGTTAAAATAATCCTTTTCTACCCTCTAAATCAAATTCATGGCAGTAAATTTACCGAACACTGATAAAAACTGCGGGTGGAAGTGGCGTCCCAAGTAAACTGTAGATGATTGGATGTAATGGGGGTCATGTTCAGATTCAGGAGGTCATTTTACTTAAGAATCAGCAAAAACGGTATAAGGGCTGGGAAAAAAAAAAAAAAAAAAAAAAAAACAGCGCAGTGTAATTTAAGAAAAAATAATTTTTACATGATGTCTTTCTAAAAATTTTATGTTCAATTATCAGTTAATAACGAAACAGATTTATTCCTAAAGTGCTCCATCAAGGTGGCTACCATTTAAACTTTTATAAATTACCTGACTATTTTTTGAAAGTTTCCCTACTTTTCTCTGACTCTTACTGTTTATTTCCCATAAAAATTTCATGACATTAGTGAAAAATTTAGCAATTTGAAACAGCATTAATAATTAAATGATTAATATAGCTTTTTTTGACAAAATTTGTTAAATTTTCCGGAATTTTTGATTTTCTCTGATTGCTAGCCACCCTGTCCTGCATTATTCACGCTTCAAAATATTTTCAGTAAATCAAATTTTCATTATTAAATCAAATTTTAATTTAAAAAATTAAAATAAATGTTGAATTTCAAATAAATCTAGATTTTATTTTAAACAAATTATTTAAACACCTAAAATATTAATTTCAGGATTAAAGGAAATTATTCGCATAACGTTTAAAATAATAACAACAATAATGATAGTTGTGATTATTTTTCACGCGTTATTTTTGCAAATTTTACTATTAAAAATAAATAAATAAACAGGAGATTGGTGATGATTCAAAAAACTAATCGCCAGTTAAAAGACACCAGTCACTAGTGGCGAACTGGCGATCATTTTCATGAAATTTTAAAAAAAGGTTATTTAGCTAACATATATATAGTAGGACTAAATGTATACATTTTTTTAGTTGATCTTATTGCAAATACAGGTATCTCAAGAAATTTGCATTGAATGTCCATTTTTTTATTATTATTATTATTATTTGCACTCTTTATTTATTATTCTGGATTCAAAGAATTATAGTAGATATCAGTATTATGCTAGAAAGATCAAATGGTAATAAATCACAACTTTATACTTCAAATAGTATTGAATTAATGTATCCTTCAGGACTGTATGGATATCCCTAGTATCTGGGACAGACGGTGTTGGGGCGCGCATGTGCGCCACCTGTCTTACCCGCTTCCAATCCTCTCCAATAGAAAAAATCACTACATCATTGTTCCTTGTACCCAAAAATACTTGAGCCCACGCAATCTTTTACAAAAGTTGGCGCCACTGTATGATAATTAGTTCTGTGAGAGGGGGGCTACCCCCCATTTTATTAATGCACCTACATTTATATAGAGTTTAATTCGGTTATTAAAAAATAAGTGTTTTTAAAAAATAATTTATTAAAATTATTATTTAAAAAAATTATGCATGATAATGCAGACGATTTCCATATTAGAGAAGTAGTATAACACCAAACATCCAAAAAAAGTCCATTTTCTTCTCAATATTAAAAAAAAAAAATCTAGTTTTTTTTTTTTTTTTCATTAAAAGTAAAAGAAATCGATAACTTTGTTTCAAATTATCGCAGATCGATGGTTCAACCATTTGTTTTAAAGGTATTGCCGAGCTCTTTTGAAAGATACCCATCGTGAAAATTTACTCCCCTCGAGGGGGGACTTCCCCCCCAAGGGGGAGGGGACACTCCTACATACACAATTTTTTTTTCCCAGTTGACTATCTCTATTACAAAAAATATATATTCGTTTCATTTGGTTTAGTGCAGTCTATAGACGTTAAACTCTACTTACCTGCAATTTCCCCCATAGACATAATGTATTAGAATTCTCTTGATTGTCCCTGTACACGAACCACTTGCTTGATCTTAACGAAAAGCTTTCTGTAGCATCCCTATATGATACACATTTAGAATACCAAGTTTGGAATGTCTGCTACTATTTGTTCTTGAGATATGCTGATAACAGACAGACACACACACAGACAGACACACAGATACACACAGACCAACCGCTAAATACATGATTTTCATATTCAGAAGACCTCAAAACGTGTAAATATAACAAAATCTCACTTTCGAAAAATTGACCCAAAAACAATACTTTCTCTACCTTATGGGTAAGAGGAAGTAAAAAGGGCATTTTGTTCAAAAAAAAAAAAAAAAAAAAAGTCTAGTTCTTTATTTGACGAGTTTTATTGAACAGATTCATAATGATTGTAAAAGTTTAATAAAAATAAAGGAAGGTAAGGGGTTTAAAAGTTTAAAAAAAAATTAATTCTGATATAATAACAATTTCAAATTTTTGTCATAAAAACTAAAATGGAAAAAAACATGAGATCTACTAAAAAATTAAAGTTAAGGATTCAAGTGACCGTTTTTAATAGTGTTAGTGGAGTACTAAAAAAAAAGAACGTTGTGAGCTGGAATCATTCCTGAAAGATTATCTAGAGAAAAAATCTAAAAAAAGGAATAAGATAAAAGGAATAAATGACTCACCATTTATGATGAATTGAAACTCTTTATTTAATGAAGTAATCCATATAGTGAAAAGATTTGATGGTACCATCACCCAAAAAAAAAACCCACACATAATTCTGTTACACTGACAAATTTTCTTGACTAGTAAAAAAGGTTCATACTCAAATATGGGAAAAAAATTCCTTGAGTTTTCCCTGAGTTCCTAGACAATTTTCAAGAAAATATTAGCGACATATTACAAGAAACGCTCCTCTAGACAGGACAAAATATAGCTACTTTCACTGTATGATGTCATATTACTGCTGATCATGATAGAAATTCAGGTAGAAATCAATATTTACATGTGTATTTTCATAATACTTAATCATTTAAATTTTGATACGAAGCTAAACAAGAAAAACATAACTTGAGAAAGAAAAAAAAATTGTTTTATCAGGTTTTATAACTGATTTTCCCTGATTTTTAATGAAAATTTTTATTTTCCCTGAGTATTCCCTGTTTTCCAGGTTTTCCCTGAGGAGTATGAACCCTGTTTTTCTTTTGAAAAAGTGAATTTATTGATTCCGAATTCCCCCCTCCAGATAACCAGAGGCGATTAATATTAGATAAATTTTTCTTTCTGTGCATTTTACATTTTTAATAATATTATAGCTGAGAAAAAGGAGAAATTTAATTATATGGAGTTCCACTGTGTATACAGCATGAAATATGTAAAGATTTTGATAGATATCATTAGGATAAGCTTTTTTTTTTTTTTTTTTTTTTTTTACACCCAGCATGTAGAGTCCCTTGATATAGCATTATATATCCCTATATATATATATATATATATATATAATTAGTTATAATGCCACAATCATTCACAAGATTTAATGTGTTTAATATGAGGTCTCCCACTGAAGAAAATTAAATGTTAGAAAACATATACAGAAAAATAAATATAAAATAAATAAATAAAATCTTTGGTTATAACTTTTTTTATAAATGTATAATTGACAAATTGTAAAAATAGTCATAACACCAGTTTTTTTTTTTTTTTTTTTTTTTTGACTATGTTTAATTTTTAACAATGGGAAATCAGTATTAACTGTTTAAAAAATTAAAAAAAAAAATTTGTGTATAATTTTTTTTATCGACTTTTACACACACACACACACACACACACACACACACGCACACACACACACACACAAAGGATTTTTTTTTCTTTAGGCTGTGATGCTGTATTAACAGAATCCAGATAATGGGTGTCAAAGTATATTTTTAATAATACATATGAATATCTGGAAAAAATCTCAGGTCTTGTATCCAGTCACTGTAAAAAATATGTCCTATTTGCTGCCAGAAATTCTGTAATTTGAGAAAATATGTTCTGACAACATAATTTTTTTCATAAATTACACGTACTTTCTCAAATTACAGAGAATTTCTGCCAGCAAATAGGACATATTTTTTTACAGTGAGGACAACCTGTATTTTTTCAAATATTGATAACAAGAGCAATTTTGTTTAGAAAACGTTGCAGATATGTTTGCTCTACCCCAGAAAAAACGTTTTTGTAGGGTAATAATGAACGTCTAAAAGCAATGTAAAAATGTTTAAACTACTCTTAATAACCATTATTTAATCTTTAAAATGGTCTATATAAACTAATTTTCAACGTTTAACAGTCTCTAAATGAACGTTTCTTCAATGTTTAAAATGATCTATATAAACTAATTTTCAACGGTTAATAGGCTCTAAATAAATGTTTTTTCAATGTTTAACATGATTTATATGAACTATTTCTCAACGTTCAGTAATCTGTAAGTAAATGTTTTAATCAACGTTTAAAAAACTTTGTTTAAACTATTTTTCAACTTTCAAAAACATATACGCAAATGAATTTTCAACATTTGAAAACCTATTGAAGTACCGTGTAATCAATGAGATATTTGTTCGTTTTTATAACGTTCCTTCGCAACATTTATTCAATGAAAGTTCTAACGAATGTCCAACGTTTTATAAATGAATGTGTGCTACTTGGGTAAAATAACAGTTAATTGCACTGCTATTAACTGATATGCAAGAACAAAACAAGGTGAGCGATAACTATAAAGTTACATATGTAAGTACTATTACAGAGTTATTATGCTATTCAATGATTTAAAATTGCCGTTAACATTTTAGAGTTTAAAGAATGTAAACAACACCGCAATTTTTTATTTGGAGTTATTTTACTTTAAAAAAGATGAGTAAAAATAACACATTTACATGCAAATTAAAGTTTCTAAATAAACATATAAGACTTCAGAAGTTCAGAAAAAGTATGTTTGCAACGCTCATGGGAAAAACGAAAGAATGGCGAACTTAGCTGCCAAAGGTAAAGGAGGAGGGGTTATAAACGGAATTTTCAGAAAAAGTAAAATACGTCCAATTTCAGGTGGGGTGTGGTGGGGTATAATCGGGAAGGGGGGGGGTTACTATCGGAATTTTACGGTATATGTTTCAATTTAATTTGTTCTGATTAAAAATCTTTATTTTAGATTTATCAATATGGACTGCAGAGTTTAAGACATATAGAATTATTTCCAAACAAAAACAGAATATTATTTAGCATATAGAATTATTACTTAACAATGAATATGCAATATGAACAATTTGTCTTATTTATGTATGAATTTACAATATTGAGCAAAAATTTGAAAGGCTTTTTTAAAAGTATTTTCTTCTTATCTTTTTTCTAAGCCCCTATTATAATTCAAATCAATTTTTGAACAAGAAATAATGAATAAAATAGATGAAAAATTGAAAACAATGAGAAATTCTTCAGAATTTGAATCTGATGTTTAAAAAACTAGTTTTCTCTCCAAGGAACCAGAAAGAAATACTAGAAAAGAACAAAACAAATGCAAAGATTGCAACAAAGTTAAGATAAATTATGGGAAATTGCACAATTTAAATTTTTAGTGTTAGTTTACAGGACTTTCTTTCTTTTTTCTTTTTCTTCACACTATATGTTATATATGAATACACAAAAACAATCTTTTAAATATTTCCTCTTTATAAATAAAGCTATAAAGATGCTTTTGTGAGATTCTTTCCTCTCTAATAAAAAACAAAGTTAATTTTTGTTATTTGTTTAAAATTTATTATATAATTTAAGGATGCTTGATTTTCATAATCTTCATTCATGTTTTTTCTAGTTTCATATATGCATGGTTTTATCTAATTCAATCTTTGAAAAGGTTTTCAATATATATATATCTTTTTACATTTTTCTTAACTTTTGCAAAACTTTATCTACTGTGTAACCAAAAAAAAAAAAAAAAATGGAAAAGAATTGCAGAAAACCGGACAGTTTGGAATCACCTAGGAAAGGCCTTCATCCTGTAGTGGATTGATAAATGCTGATAGTGATGATGATGTATTTTAAGTTTTCTTATGGATTCAATATATGTTAAAGATGTTTATAATACTTAATCGTCTAAGCAATACATAAGTTTTGAGAAATTGTAAACACTCAGCTTTAAATACTTATAGAAATATTAACAAAAGAAGTAGAATGCCAAATCAAAACCAATATAAAATACCACTATATATATATATATATATATGCACATACACAAGAGTCCAAATAATTTAATAAATAACCATTATACAGCAGAAGATCCTTATAACGCAAACTTAAAAACACAAGTTTTGTGTTATGTAGAATTTTGCATTATACAGATCACATTTCATGCATCATTAAACTTACCTTGTAAACATGGCCAAATACATCTGAAACATAACAAAACAGAATCGGGTATTTTTAAGTTACATTCCATGGAACAGAAATTCAGTGGATCATAACTTTCATTGTTAAATTTCTTTTATAAACATAGTCCATACATGCCTGTACAAAATCATTCATTATATTACTACTTTCAAAAAATAAAATAATATAATGATAGCAATTTTTTCATTAAAAAGTTCTGAATTAAGAAGATAAAGAAAAACAAATGTATCATAGTTTTATTGTTTATGCCTGAGAAGTTGTGTATTATACAGAGAATTGCATTATATAGGATTGTATTACAAAGATCTTCTACTGTAAAAATAACCATATATATACATATATGGAGTTATAATTTAGTCATTAAAGTGTTCAAGTAAACAAGAGAAAATGCTCTAAGTCTCAAATTATGAATACAAAAGCTCTATAACATATTGTTGTTCCATACCTAACATAAGATTTATGAGATACGAGGGTTGCTTTTTATGTTTTTACAAACAACCAATAGAAAGCGCTACTGAAATTTGTCTTCAGGATATTTGTAAAATTCACATTTTTTTTTCTTCTTAGAATCAGTGTCATCTTAGAAATCGTCTGCATATTTTGTTTACAGTGATTGTTTAAAAGAAGCGAGTGAAAAAAAATAGAAGTAACTCGTGAAGGTTTCCGTTGGATAATTTTTTATGATTTTAAGAAAGGCCTCACTCGACAAGAATGCATATTATCGCTTCATGAAACTTTCCGTAATGAAGCACCATCAGAAAAGACTGTTTACAATTGGTTTGCAGAATTTTATCGTGGTCCTGCATCCGTCAGTGATGAATTTCATGAAGGATGACCAAAATCAGTAGTGATTCCAAACAACATCGATGCTGTGCGCAAGATGGTTGAAGAAGATCGGCATGTTAAGTATCATGAGATAGAAGCATCCCTTTGGCATATCACAGACTGCAATACATTTGATTTTGCACGAACATTTAGCTGTTAAAAAGATTTGTTTCAGATGTATTCCACACAATTTGACAGAAGTTCAAAAAGAGGCTCGTGTAAATTGGTATAAGGAAATGCTAAAAAGATTCAAATTGGGAACAGCAAAATCCATATACAACATCGTTACTGGTGACGAAACTTGGCTATATTCAGATGAGCCATTAATTAAACAACAATCCATTGTTTGGATGTTTCCGGATGAACCGCATCCTACAAAAGTTGTTCGTTCACAAAGCACTTCCAAGATAATGATTGCTTGTTTCTTCCACGTTACAGGACATATCACAACCATTCCTTTCGAGGATTGAAAAATTGTTAACACTAACTGGTATACGGAAATTCTTTTGCCAAAAATCATCGACGAAATCGGGAAAAACAACAAAAATCGCCACATAATTCTTCATCACGGCAACGCCAGCTCCCACAGACAGCACATGAAACAATTGATTATTTGAAGGACAAAAATATCAAATTAATGTCTCATTGCCCATATTCTCCTGATTTGTCACCTAACGACTTTTTCTTGCTTTCTTATGTCAAACAAAAAATGCATGAGCAACGATTTTCATCACCTCAAGAAGCTGTTGATGCCTTCCAAAACCATGTTTATAAGATATCAACTTCAGAGTGGAAAAACTGCTCTGAACTGGAAACTGGCCTTAGTGGAAAAACTGATTTCTAAACTTTTCCATCCATTGGTTTGAATGGATGGAAAAGTTTAGAAATCTTAAAGACAAATATTTTGAAAAGCAATAAAACAGTTTGTTCCCAAAAAATTCTTTGTCTTCGTACTTTTTAGAAACTTAAAAGGCAACCCTCGTATACTGCTAATCCAGCATTTTAAATAATACAAAACTAAAAAATATCTAGCAGATAATGTTTAATAAAAACTTTAACAGAGGCTTTGTAAGCGTCTTCATAAAAAAAAAAAAAAAAAAAAAATTAAATTAATTTTAAATTTACCTGGTTTAGGACATGACCAATTATACATCATCCAGTTGGCACAGAACAGAAAGTCATCAAATATCAAGTACTGAAGTTTTTTCTTGCTAGTTTCAAAACGGTTGCTAGTTAAATAGGTGATTGCAGCATATTTCCTGCTTGAAAATTTTAAGAAATCAGAATCATTGTAAATGCATAATAAATTTACACTAAAACTTAAAGAAGCTAAACTACAGATATTGGGTCATTACATGCCAAATCAACCAGTCACCCAAACTGACCATTTCAGATTAAAATGAAATTTTCACGAATCATTCTTCTTGATATAATTGAGAACATACTTTTGGAAATTCTTTATTTCATTGAATTTTTATTTTATTGATTTTTTAAATTTTGAAAAATCAGCACTTTTTAGCTTAAATGTGTGTTATAATGTAACTCCATGGTTTGATCATGAAAGAATGTGTTTAGTATTAAAATTATTATTAGTAATGAGAGTTCATAAACTGATGTTGTCCTCTATATGTTTTGTATTTTATGACTGTTAAATGAAGTTATAATTTGAATAGAATAAAGTTATAATTTTCAATGGATACCAGGTTTAGTTTAATTAACATTTAGAGCCTCCTTTAAACCTGATTAGAAAAAACATCACCAGGGCCGTAGCGACCGCCTCCCCCCCAATCCCCCCCGGTCGGAGGGGGGGGGAGGGGAGAGGGGCTCACAATTCGATTATTAAGGATTGAAGCAAATAGTAAAATTATTGTATTTTTGAAGAAAAAAAAATATATATGTTTGTTCAAATTTTCTTTAAGTTTTTAAAAAGCACCAAATCTTTTTCCTTGTACGTCAGAGAAAGTATTTTTTGGGTTGAATTTTTGAAACTGAGATTTTTATACTTACACATTTAGAGCCCAACTGATTCTGAAAAGACTTTTAGCGTTTGGTTTCTGTGTCTGTCTGTGTATCTTTTATTACCATAACCCAAGAACTATAAGTAGTAAGTTCAAACCGAGAATTATAAATCTGTTCATATTTAAACGCTACTTGAAAATTTCGGTTAAATTTAAACTACTAATTTGTCTACAAGAGCATTAAAGAGAATTCAAATATCATCCGTGCATTAAATTAAAACACATAATGTATAGAGAAAAATACTCAAACACTTTATTATAATTTTCTGTTTTGCTGGTTTAAGACTTCGCTTACTTTAATTTATTTATACAACTGTTTATTATCCAATGTTCGGAAGTCGCGTGGAGTCACTCTAGATATATATATATATATTTTTTTTTTGGGGGGGGGGGGGGAGGAACCACTTCTAATAAGTTTTTTTCAAGTAACTATTAAAATTTCATATTTATTGTAATGATTCTAAAGCTCCTCATTAATAATTCAATGGCAAAAATTACATATGCCTTAATTAACCATACTTGCCAACATCCTAATTAATATTCTGTAGTGTTATTAGTACCATACTTTCTTTCACACCAGTAAATTTTTAGAGTTATATTCTTCAAATACAATTATGATTAAATAATAAGAAAAATACTTTTAAAAGATACTGGTGTGAAAAACAAGGCGGGGCTAAGAATGCTACGGAATATTAATTAGTGTGTTGGCAAGTATAATTAACTCTAACAAGGGAAGTATGAATGAGTAAAATTCCGATTTAAACAAAACCGAGCTTAAATTAAAGAGCATGATCGAAAACATACGGTAGCGTACAAATTTGCTGCAACAACCCCCCATGGAGTGAGAAAACGACCCTAAAAGTTTTAGTTGTTTCTAAACCTACAAAAGAGACTCCGTTAACAAGACGGTGTGGGACAGTGGTTAGGCAGAGCCAGATTATGGCACGGGCACACGGGGCACTGGCCCAGGGCCTTCAAATTTAGGGGGCCTTAATTTCAAAAAATGAGAAGTAATAGTACAAATTTTTTCATTATAAGTCTATTAAAAACGAAAATTGATTAATTTTTTCCTTTCTATATATATTAGAGAGCTTAAACAATTATCAAATTTTGTGAATAATTCCCTAAACGTTGCTTGATCAATGTGCTTCAGTTTTTCATTTGTCTTGAACATAAAACTAATGATTTTTTTATAGGTTGTTAAAAAAATTAGTAAATAGAAAGTATAATAGAAGGGGGGAGGGGTGGGAAGCACTTTATTTATTTTTGTTTTTGAGAATGGGTCCTTTTGGCAAGCTCTTTAGAGCAGGATAAAGGGGCTTCCAAATAACATCAGTGCCCCGGGTCTACAAAAAACATAGTCAGGCCCTGGGTTAGAGAGTATTCAATTCTAGTGTGAAAGGTCGTGAGATCGAACCCAGGCGACTGCTCGTAATTATTTTTTTTTTAAATTATTATTATTAATATATATAAATGAAATAAAACAAAATATTAAAATAAATGAGTAATTTTAGAGAAAATAATTATGAAATTTAATTATGAAATTAAAGATAAATATACTCTATACAAAGATATTAAGGAATATATGGTAAAATTGTCTCTTTATGGGAAATATATATAGAGAGAGAGAGATAGATATGCTTAAATTTACAAATTTCGTGTCAAGTTAATAATGACTATGATTAGAAATAAATCACGGAGTAATAAGACAGGAGAAGAAGGTAACGCTGAAATTTTGTGATGTTTTCTAATGTTTACAGATGGCGCCAGTGTGCAATCCTTCCTTCTCTCCAGCTTCCGCAATGTTATTCAATGGGGAAATGTCTCGTTTTAATTATTTTTTTAAAAATAATATCAAGCTGAAAAAATTTCGATTGAAAGCAAATTTCATTAAATACAGTATTCTAACCAACATGTTTTTTTTTAAGAGCCATTTTATACTAATTTTACTTTGAAAAAAAGCTTTTAAAAAATGACGATTCTTATGAACCGAAGCTAGCTAAAACAGACAATTGGGAGGGAGGAGAATGGATGAAATTTTGTAAAGAGAAAAAATAAACTTACTTTAGGTGCAGAAAACACGAACTCGGACTTTATTTTTCTCCTAGGGCTTTTTTTTTCTTTTCTTATCACTATCATAGCCTGTTTTACAACTAGGAACGAAGCATTTATTTGAAACATCTGAATTATGCAGTTTTAAGAACTTACAAAGAAATTAATTTGCTTAAAATAAAAAATTTTAAATGTACTCCAGCAAAATTCTATTGAAAACAACAGTATATCCGCGCCGAGGTAGGGAGGAATGACAAGTGGCGCCCTCAATATTTACCAAAAATTTAGATCACAGTTTCGTAGCTTTCTCCCATTGGACCTTCAACTCCTATTAATATTACTCCGTGGAAATAAATAAATGATCAAAACATAAGCATTTTTCAATTTATAAGCGCAACATATAAACGAAAATTTATCACAATAATGACTACATAAGTAAAAGTTCTTTCTTTTTCCGCATGAAAAATAATTCAATTAAAAGCAGACGATCAGCTTTTGCAGGTGCTTTATGCTTTAGCAGCGTTGGCAAAAAATATTAATTAAGAATTTACATAAAGCAAAAATAAATAAATAAAGGTAATATTTTTCTTTGAATTATTCATTTATTTAATTTAGAAAGAAAAATTAAAAGCATTTTTTCACTTGAAATAAAATGTTTTAATAATTTAATTGAAATACTATTCATTTTTGTGTATGAAAAATAACAAAATTAAAAGCAGGCGATCATAATTTGCTACTAGCGGCTTTGACGTAAAATATTGATAAAAAAATTAACTGAAACTTTAGGAAAGAAAAAAAATGTGTAAATAAAATTTATTTTCTTTTAAACTCGTCATTTATATAAATTACAAAGAAAAATTAAAAATATTTTTTTTCAGTTGAAAAAAAAAAAAAATTATAATTTAATTAAACATTTAAATATATTTTTAATTAAATTTAATAATTATCAACCTTAATTTTTTTCCTTTACTTTATTAAAAAAAAGTATGCATATAATATATCTGTATATGCATATTTGGAAAAGAAAAAAAAAAAAGGTAAGTGTTCCGTTGGGGCTCTAACGCAGGAACTACGTAACACGAATCCAAGACCTTGCCACAGCACCACGCTTCTGCGAACTGGAGTTTTCTTTTTTTGATTTTGATAAAAACCATCTAAAAGTTTAAAGGTCATTTCTGGTCCCCTGGGGAGTTGTTGCAGCAAATTTGAATGCTATCCTGTATTTTCGACCATGCTCTTGAATTTAAGATTGATTTGGTTCAAATGGGAATTTTACTCATTCATACTTCCCTTGTAAGGAGTGCAGTCTATGGCTAAGAACACAGTAAGTCTTATTAATCCATTCAAAGCACCTTTATTTTGTTCAAGTCATGATCGGAGAAGGAAACAGAGACTTTATGAGGAGTTTCCGTGAACTGCTGTTTATTTGACAGGAATGAGCCGTAAGAATTTTTGGTAGCTAAACTTCGTGCAAAAACTGCTCCGTTTGTTTGTGCCATGCTTTCGCATTTTGTTCCAAAAATCCTTGATTCTAATTGGTTTCTAGTCACTCACAGAATACGTCCAGGCTTTTATTTTGTGTAATTTCCGATAACAGTTAAAGTAAGATTGCATTTATGATTGCAAAATTATCTTAAAGTTTCTCCCTTTTTTGATTCTTTGTGTTATGTTTGTCAAGCAGTGAAATAACGTTTACATGGAAAATTCGTAAATTTTCGTAATAATTATTAGTAATCTATAATTTTGAATAGTGTTTTCTTAAATTAAATTTAATAATTTTATATCATTTCAACTACGGACAAAACCTAATGACGGATGACAATAGCTAAGCTATCTGGACTAGATGTTTTATTTGAATATCTAAACAAATACTTCATTGATTATCTTGAAACTTCAGGAGTAAAAAGAACATGTTATACCCCATATGAATGTGAATAGTTTGTCTCCACTAGTGAATAGCTTTGTCTCTCAGGGTAAAAGGGGACGAGTCACAAATTAACCAAAAATAAACAGTCTTTAGGTTTGGGATCACCCTGTTAAAAATAATGTTTGAAATTAGTTGTAGTTATAGTATATGATTATGAGCCTTCTTTTAACAATAGATATAAATTTATATGAGAATTGCACTTATATTAATGGAGATTTAAAGGTCCTTTTAATAATGTCAACATTTTTTCATTCATTTCTTGTTTATAACATGCAAGGTTTTAAAACAAAAGCAATATAACTTTTAAAAATTTGACAGATTATATTAAACACAGCATATTGCAATCAAAATATAAATATATGAAATATCTGATGAAATATAAGCATTTATATTAAATGATTTTTGGCTGCGGATGTGAAAGTGCTAGCTTATTTTCTTTTTCTTCTTGTATAATTTATTAACCAAATGTATAGACAAAACAAATATCTTTTAAAACCCAAAAATATATTGTTGATAGAAAAGTTTATTTTCATGTACTTTCAAAAAGGTGCAAAACGCTAATCGGTTTTACCCATATTTTTATTTTGAATCGATGAACAGTCGTGGATATAAATAAAGTCACACTATGATTTTCTCAAAAAACAGAAAACATTTAAAAACTATTATAAAACCAATTATGTTTTAGTAAAAATATTCTTTAGAATATAATGACAACTACAAATATCAAATTAATAAACTTACTAAAAAAGTATGTTTATGGTAATATAATATGAAATAAAATGTATCTCTCTGAATATTACTGACTATACGTATAATAATAAAGATAAAAAAAAAAAAAAAAAAAATCTGTTGTACAAGATCTGAGTTTCAATGATATTTGCTTGTGGATTTATTTATTTATTTTTAATTATTATTATTTTTTTTTTAAGTTATTCTATACATTTGGCTAATAAATTATGCAAAAGAAGTTTTGCTAGCATTTATGCATGCACGATTAAAAACTGTTAAACTTAGCATGTACTGTTTACAAAGTAAATGACAGCAGATAGCAGAGTTAAGGAGCAATTAGCGTAACTGGTTAGATATTTCTTTGCATTAAATAAATAAGTCTATCAATACATAAGAAAATATGTTCAGAAAAAAAAGGAAAAAACGACGAGAGTTTAAGATAAAAACAACAAAATTTTATTCAATATATTCTAAACAGTTTGAAAATTATTAACAGGGAAATATATATATGCAGTGGCGTCGCTAGAAAATTTTTCTGGGGGGGGGGGGGGCAAACTTAAAATTGCAAAATTTCAGAATATATATATATCTAAATTTCATAACCTATAAATGCAAGGGGGGTTGGTTTGACTCTAAATGGCACTGTGACATAAATTTTATTTGGCTAATCATGTCAAATCTAATGACATAATTTTAAAGCTTTAAATGTAATTTTTTTTCAATGATTTTTTACTTATTAGAATTTTCCAGGAGGGGGCAAACGCCCCCCTCTTGCCCCTATGTGCCGACGCCCATGTATATATGTAAATGGATAAAAATGTTAATGGCCGGCATTTAATTAATTTATAGAACTATTTTAAATTTCTTTACATATAATCAATTTATTTTCCTGAGTGGCAAAGTGGAAAAGTAATTATGAAAATGTCACTGGTTATAGAAGGGAAACAGTTTATACTTAAGAAGTCATCAAACAAGTGGCAGAGGAAAACAACAGATGCTGGCACAAAAGGAAAAATTCAACCACTGACATAAAACAACTGCTACTTATATTAGCAAGCTGCAGAGCGGACGAACGCCACTGCCCACTTCCTCTTTTTTCGGAAGTTGCGTGGCAAGGTGTTACATAACCACAGCAGCAGCGCTGCGAAACCAGAAATGGGGAAAAAGGAGATTGTCACTTGTGCAAAACGAAGTGTAGCACAAAGTTTGATTTTTAATGATAAAAGAAATAAACTTTAAAAGATAAAGTAAAAGGGAAGATTTAAAATTATGACTGTAAATAAAGACAATATTAAACAGAGTAAGTTGAGCTTTTAAAAGCTTAATTTTTTATAAAAATATAGACTTTAATTTTTATAGTGTGTATTATATTTAATGTTTTCAGTTGAAACTTTAAGGGACTAAAGGATTGATACTTAATAACTTCTTATTGCTAAAACTCAAGATGTTGAGACTTAATAAAGGGCTCTGTATGCTAACAGATTGCCCCCCCTCTCAACATCTCAGGAAACACAAGAACAACAAACTGCTAAATAGTTTACCTGCTAATGTCACAAAGCTTTTCCAAAAACCTCAATTCCAAAAAAAAAAAAAAAAAAAAAAAAAGTTTTAATTATAATTAATACTTTTAAATTACTGAAATTTAGTGTTTAAAGAACAGTTTAGAAAAATTTTTGACACTCAAGATTTAAACTGATTTTATAATTCTGTTGTATAATATATTGCCCATTTGGTGGATACCACCTTAAACACAATGATTAATTAATTAATCCATTTATATTATCTACAAAATTAACAATATATGGATATTCAAATTTCAATAAACATTTATTTTAACATTAACAATCATTTGAATATAGATCTCTATCTATAAAAAAAACATTCAATAATGTGAATTTAATGTCTACAACTTTTAATTTTTATTTCACACATCCAGAATTTTTATTTGGCACATCCAGGTAATCTTGCTGAAATTATTCCATAAGTCAAAATTTCATAAACAAAATTTAGTTGCATGATACTATATTGCCCTAAAAAAAACTATAAAACAATCATTCTCTATATACAAAACTCTAACGTTCACCATGTATCCATCTCCTTTCGCACTGGGGCCCCAGATTTACATGCTTACACATATGGCTCATAGATCTGCAATACAGAAAATGGTATAAGTAAAATTATATATATCAAAAAACTATTGTACAGCTCATAATGGACATAAATCGGACACCTATTAATTTAAAATGTAAAAATTGTATAATTAATCAACATGACATTTACCTTTTACATAATACTTAAATGTCATTAAAATCTTATACTAGGTTAATTAAAATATCACAGCAAGATATTACATCTAACAAGACAGGTTTAAACTTAACAAATAAATCACAGGATATTTTTTTCCTTTAAGATAAACCCTAACAAATTTTTATCACAAAAATACTCATAACGACTATTATATTTCATTGATCAACATATAGAATATGAAATAAAATTTATTTTATACCCCTAAAACAATTCAAGTATTAAATCTAATATGCAAATATATATCATTAAAACAATGTTTAAACTCTAAATACATATATATAAAACAATGTGCACATACAATAATTTCTGAAATTCAAAGACTTATATACATTAATACATTCAAGATTATGTTGCAAATACAGTGTTAACAAACTTTTGTAATTGAATTTTGGTTAAGGGTTTAGTGAAAGCATCAGAGACATTATCTTTACTTCTTACAAAATTTAATTTAAATTTATCCTCAGAAACAAGATTCCTGATAAAGAAAAGCCTAACGTCTATATGTTTTGTCCGATAGTTTTCGATCGGTGAACTGACAAAATTAATGGCTGCCATATTGTCTGCATACAAAATTGAATGAACTTTACTACCTGAAACAATACCTTTATCATAACACTCAGTTAAGATGTTGTCAAACCATGTCAATTCTCGTGCGGCCTCTGTCATTGCAACAAACTCTGCCTCCATCGTCGACAAAGATACGCTCTTTTCTTTAAAGGTACGCCAACCTACGGGGGAGTTACCTAACAAGACTAACTGGCCACCAAGTGACGTACAGTCATCTTTATTGGCTGCATAATCTGCATCTGAGTAAACAATAATTTGAGGTTTATTACATGTAAGGTTTAATTTTAAATTTTTAGTATGTACAACATATCCGAGCAACTTAAGTAAACCACCCCAGTGAGGCATTCCTGGGTTTTCTTGAAACTGACTGAGTGTATTTGTGGCATATGAAATATCTGGTCTGGTTCTATTGGCTATATATGATAAACAACATAGTGTTTCTGTAAGGATAATTTGACATTCCATTTTTCTCAGCTTCTGTCTTGGGACAAGATTGTTTAGAGTACACAGTCCCTTTACTAATCGGTAATGATGTTATGGGGATATGAAAACTTTTAAATTTCTCATACACTTCCCCTATATAAGAACTTTGGTGATTATAAACTTTCCCATCATCATCTTCAAATTCAACACCAAGTAATTTTCTTGTACACCCTAGACTTTAATATCAAATTGTTTACTTAAAGTTATTATTATATTGTCCACAATTTTCTGAGTTCTGCCAAAAATTACGAAATCATCAAAATAAAGAATTAAAACTATACTATTACTAAAATAATATGCACAGTTTGGTTGTAAAAACTTAACAAAACCTATATCCAATAGAACAGAATGAAACTCATAAAACCACTCTCTTCCGGACTGATACAATCCGTAAAGAGCTCTCTATCCAGTTTATATACTTTAGACTCACTACCCCGAACAACAAAACCTGGTGGCTGATTCATATATACATTCTCTTTTAAAGGTGGATATAGGTAGGCGCCTGTCGCATCACACTGCGTGTGAACCCAGTCATTTAAAGATACCAAAAGTGAGAAGAAGAATCTAACGAGGGAGAAAATTATCACTGGTGAGAATGAGTCTTCGTAGGACTCACCTCTCACCTGTTTGTACCCCTGTGCAACTAATCTTGCTGTAAACCTCGCAATCCTTCCTAAATCATCACGTTTGACTGTAAAGACCCAACAGCATCCAGTTGGAGTCCCAAAAAAAAAAAAAAAAAAAAATTACAAAAAAAAAAAAAGATTTATTTCATTTTTTTTTTTTTTTTTTTTTTCTATTTATTTCTAATTATTTATTTGTATACTTATTTAAACAGAAATAACTAAGCAATGTTAAAAATATCCAATATTTAAATAATGTCTTAACATTTCCTTAATACTTGTGCAAAGTTAAAGTTCAAAAAATTTATTTAAAAAAAAGTCACTTAAAACGGCAATTATATTTTTATTTTATTTTATACTCAAAGTAAGAAAAACAAGCTATTATGCTTAAAATTCAAAAGAAAAACATTTATTCATCCTTAAATAGCAGCCCCCCTTCACAGCATATCGGCGATGCAAACGAATAATATAAACTAACTATATTCAATGACCCACTTTCCAAGTGGAAAACATTTGCTCTATTGCCGATAAGGAGGGGGAAAAAAGGTCAACGCTCTCTCCAAATAACATCTGTCACCAAATTAACAGTTTATCTTTAGATGCAAAAAAACATCGCCCATAACCCTATGTTAAACTTAGCATATACTGTTTACAAAGTAAATGACAGCAGATAGCAGAGTTAAAGAGCAATTAGCGTAACTGGTTAGATATTTCTTCGCATTAAATAAATAAGTCTATCAATATATAAGAAAATATGTTCAGAAAAAAAAAAAGAAAATAACGACGAGAGTTTAAGATAAAAACAACAAACTTTTATTCAATATATTCTAAACAGTTTGAAAATTATAAACATGGAAATATATATATGTAAATGGGTAAAAATATTAATGGTCGGCATTTAATTAATTTATACAACTATTTTAAATTTCTTTACGTATAATCAATTTATTTTCCTGAGTGGCAAAGTGAAAAAGTAATTATCAAAACGTCACTGGTTATAGAAGGGAAACAATTTATACTTAACAAGTCATCAAACAAATGGCAGAGGAAAATAACAGACGCCGGCACAAAAGGAAAAATTCAACCACTGACATAAAACATCTGCTATTTATATTAGCAAGCTGCAGAGCTGACGAATGCCACCGCCCACTTCCTCCTTTTTTGGAAGTCGCGTGGCAAGGTGTTACGTAACCACAGCAGCAGCGCCACGAAACCGGAAATGGGGAAAAGGAAAAAGGAGATTGTCACTTGTGCAAAACGAAGTGTAGCGTGAAGTTTGATTTTAATGATTAAAGAAATAAACTTTAAAAGATAAAGTAAAAGGGAAGATTTAAAATTATCGTATATTTCCGAATATAAGCTGATCCGTATATAAGCCGAGAGTACATTTTTCCCTGCAGAAATTTGCCCAAAATTGCAAACCCGCGTATAAGCCGAATTGAAAAAATACTCTTTTTAAAGTTCGAGTATATCGCCAAAATGGAGAAAATATTGCCAATCTATACAACCTTCAGGATAATCTGTCCAATGAAATTGCGTGAAATGCGTGCTTAACCAATAGAATTCCTTACTTTGCTTAGCCATAACGTAAAACGTTCGCAGTGTGTTCGCCAACGGCGATAGTTTTAATTCTGGCAACCCTATCAGAAGGGAGGCAAACACAGACGAGAATGCAAGTCCCGGCAGCTGAAAACGATGGCTACCGTAATACTGGGCCGGGAGACCTAACCCTAACGTTGATGAAGCAATGCCGCCGCTAGATGTTTACATAAATAAGCCGTGTAAAGTCAGATTGCATCCAGTGGCGGATTTAAGGGGAGGGGGGGCTAGGGGGCTGAAGCCCCCCCCCCCCAAAAAAAAAAAAACACTCTCATTCATAATTGAATTTTGCAATTGTAAATTTTTTATTGGCCTAGAATAACACTTTGAAAAATCTTAGCCCCCCCCCAAAAGTCAAGTTCTGGATCCGCTACTGATTGCATCGATTTTGTTTAATGACGTATCTAAATTATTTTGTATATTTCTACTTTTCAGTATTTTTATCAGTGCTTCAAGGCAATCTTCAACAAAATAAAAATACTTCTATAAAAAAAAAACGAAGCTTTGCCGCTTTTGCTAGTGTAAGCCTAGAAACATTTTAAACAGAAATGATTTAAATTTAATTGTATAAATTAAAAATATGATCGGGATCCTGTTTTTTTCAAGTTTCTCTTATACTATTTCTGAATCAGACAGAGAATTTACTCCGTTCGTGCACTCTGCCGATAACTTCAGTTACCGGCAGGTCAAAAAGAAATGTAAACAAACGTGACTACATCGAGCGTTTCGTGAAATAAATTTAAAATTGCTAATTTAAGAGTTTTATATGTGATAATTATTTAAAAATAAGGTTTAATATAACTATTTTGCTTTATATATACTTTTTAAGCTTAAAATATATGTATTCAATCATTGTTTCTGAAGTACGTTTTTTGCTAGAAATGTAGATCCGTATATAAGCCGACCATTATAATACAGCTTCCGAAAAATTTCCAAAAATTCTCGGCTTATACACGAAAATATACGGTATTACTGTAAATAAAGACAATATTAAACAGAGTAAGTTGAGTTTTTAAAAGACTTTAATTTTTATAGTACGTATTATATTTAATGTTTTCAGTTGAAACTTTAAGGGACTAAAGAATTGATACTTAATAACTTCTTATTGCTAAAACTCAAGATGTAGAGACTTAATATAGGGCTCTGTATGCTAACAAAAACTATTTACTAAAAATGCTCATAGTTCATAAGATATTTGAAATTTTTATGATCTGATTACAGTATGTTCTGTAATGCAGTATATCAAATTTTCTAAAAGTGACATTGCTTTGGTTTTAAAACCCTGCATATCTATATATATAATAACAGAATATGCACATGTGTTTGTGTATGTATATATCCGGCACTTTTTAAGAAAACTGCTGATCCCAAGGCTACACAAATTTGCATGTAGGTTCATACTGACCATTTTTTGACATAAAAATTAATATAATTTCACGCGAATTATGTATTTAAAAGAAAAAAAAATACCAAAAATTAAATTTGCATATGCATATGACAAAATGATGTTATTATAACTTTAAAATTAAATATACAATAATAAAATAATAATAACTCAGCACGTTTTTTCCGAATTTTGTTTCATAACCTTTTTAATATAACCTAACTCTAGATTTTGTTATGTTTTCTTTTTTTTAACTAGCATGTTTTGGCACGGATAGTGTGCTTGCCATGAAAGCTAATTAAGCATTATATGAAAGATTTTTTCTTATAGATAACCCTGAGCGAAATTTTTAATTTTGACGTTGATGTATACCGATAATTTTTCGCCTAGGACCCTACTTTAGAGACAGCCATTTTAAGCCAAGTAGTGCATAAAAAAATTTACATAAATTATAAAATATTGAAAAAAAAAAATAGAAACAATCGCATAAATAATCTATTTTGGTCTAAAATGGTGACAAAAATTCAAATATTGCCAAAGGCAGCTATAATAAAGCTGTACCATGTCCAGGTCTACATATTTATTTATTTTTCTATATACCAGTCACTATTAACTAATTATAAAGTATTTAAAATGGAAAATATATATAAATATTTCATATAATCACAAAAAATTAGTTGCCTCATGTGACAGATGTAGCACGTACATTATATTGCAGTATTATATTTGGCATGAAATTGCTGTCATTTTATGGTCCACCAGGCTAATCAAATGAAATCAAATGAAAGTAAATACAGCCAAAAATCCACTGACCTAAAATCCACCGAAGTCCGAAATCCACACAAGCTTGTCAGATACAAACAACGAAATTCACTATTAATAAGTTACAAAACTGCAAATCAGAATTTTTGAAAAAGATCTTGAATACAGATTTTTTGTTTGCATTTTATGATTACTAAAAAGAAAAACAAAATAAAAATAACAGGAAAGACAGCAAGAGCCAAGTTGCTGCTAATGAAATTATTGACAGTATATGAAATTCATCAAAAGAAAATAATGATTATTGTGATATGATAATATCGATCAGGTAAATAATAACAAACTAATTTTTTTAAATGCTTTATGATGGAGGCATAATTTGTAAGGAAGAACTCAATAAAATTCATAGAAAAATAAATTTGTGTTACTACTATTTAAAATAAATAAAAACATAAATAAATCATGCAGGTTCAAGTTTAGTTTAAAAGCTACATGTGAACAGATTTTATCTAAATTTGACAAATTTTTTTTTTTCATATTTATTTATTGTTTTTATTATATATTTTTGTTAATGTTCATTATTATTCTTATGTACCTAGTAATTTAATATTCAGTGTTATTATTCACTAGTATGTATTTAGTTTGAATAATGTTCTGTTTTTATAATTCAAAGTGAAAATCATTTTTTATGGGCCCCGAAATCTGCAAAATCCTAAAATCCGCACAACCTCTGGTCCTGAGCTGTGCGGATTTTTGACTCTCTATTGTAATATGTACAGTGTGTATAGTGTTGTTCATATGTAACTGGAATTCAAATAAAAAATACTTTTTCCATTTGTTCGATGCCGTCCGTTTCGAAACAGTTGAATAAATACCCAAATTGAAGTCCAAGGATAAGGCAAGTAACAGGAATACGTACCCGAGAGTTTGCTGCTGAGGAAGATGTTTCAGATGGCAGCGGCGATCCAAAGTGATCTTTTGAGTAATTTCAATGGATTTTCTTTTTCTTTTTTATTTATAAACTGGTTTAAAAAAGTGATCATGTTATTAATTTATCATTTATTACTAGTGTCATTCATTGTGATCATTTATTACTAGTGTCTCTTTGAAAAGACAGTTTATCAGCTTTAATGGCACTGCATAACCTTATATCAAAATCCATATTGGTTCAACAAACATTAAATACCATCAACACCTTTAAAGGTGATTTCGAAATTGGCTGGGTTAAGGGCCACTCAGGCTCTATTGGAAATGAACTAGTAGACCTTTTGGCAAAAATGGCTATAGGGTCTGGTCGTTTTCACAGAATTCCACTTCCTTTATCGTTTTTAAATAGTTTGATTACCAGGGATTCTGTATCTCGTTGGCAGAGTTATTGGGATCTTTCCGAGAAAGGTCGCTACACGTATGAAATTTTTCCTACAATTTCTAACAATATAAAAATTAATAATCAGGTACTTTCCTATTTCATAACAGGACATGGAAGCTTCCCTTCTTATTTATACAAGATTAACAAAAGAAACAACTCAGACAGTCCATGTGGTTTTATAGGTAACCCGTTACATTACCTCCAGGTCAAATGTTCCATTAGCAAGACCTACATAAAGCACTATACAAGGGAATCTTTGGAAGATTATATCTTTAGGATTGATAGTTCACCCTATTTAATAAAAAAAACTCAAGATTATCTATAACAAACTAAATAGGATTTACTCATATATCAACTATTCTTTTTGAATCTCTCCTTGCTAATTTTATAAGTTGTGGGATATTGACTTTTACCTTGAACTTATCATAATTTATGAGAACATTGCTCCAATTGATTTTTTTTTTTTTTTCTTTCTTTTTGGTGAACATTGACTTTTGAACTTTATGGTGGACAATATAATATACTTTATAGTAACTCTTATGGATGACACAAATACTGAACATTATTAAGTTATCATTTATTCAAGTTTTTATGTTTTGGGGTTTCTTATAAAACCGATTTTATGATGCTTTAGTGGTAAACACAGAATTATCTTTGTTAAAAATTTTAGTGTTAAAACAATTAAAGGTTATTTTGACATCCTGCAGGATGTTTTTACAGCATTTTATCTTTGCATCCTATATGTTGTAATTGAAGTTTGTAACTATTGATTTATAATTTTAATTGTTTATGAGACATCCTGTGTGATTTTTTTTTTTTTTTTTTTTTTTTTTTTTTTTTGCATCCTGTGTGATGCTTTTCTTGTTTGGTTCATTTGAATTTAGTTTTAAGTTTCCTTTGGGAGCTCATGTGCTTCTTTCACATGCTTTTGTATTATTTTTGTCTTTAATAATTGCTCATTGTTTTCCAGCTCGTTCCCTGGGTTGTGATTTTGTTTGTTAGTGGAGGGGTTTTTCATTTTCCTGCCACTCTTGTGCTTGCCGGCCATAAACCTTCGGGCTGGTTGGTGGCGGGGTGTATGTATGTATGTTGTTAATTTATCTAAATATAGTAAACATCGAAGCAGGTGAAGCCTGCTAGTTATATATAAATAATGTGCTAAAAATTATCTATGTTATTAAAGAAACCTTTATATCTCCATTAATATAAGTGCAACTCTCAAACAAGTTGACATCTATAATTAGAAAAATGCCCATAATCATATACTATAGCTGTAACTCATTTCAAGCATTATTTTTTATAGAGTAATCCCAAAGATTATATTTTTTTCATTAATTTATGACTAATCCCTTTTCAGCCTTCGAGGCAAAACTTTCGGTGAAATACATGCACTTTAACATGTTCTTTTTATCCTTAAATTTTTAAGAGAATCCATGAAGTATTCGAAGCATTACATATTCGAAAAAAAAAAAATCTATATAGCTTAGCTATTGTCATCCGTCCTTAGATTTTGTGCACCAGTGTGTACTGATTATATACATAAGTATCAGGGTAATTGTATCGTTATAAAAGTAAAATCTGATATGAAAATTTCAATACAGTTTTTGTTCTAAAATAATAGGAGGGGGCCCCAGAAGAATTTATGGGGGGAGACACAGAATATGTTCCTAAGCTCCTGAACATCACATGGTGGCAGTGGTAAAGAAGTAAAGCAAAAAAGATTAAAAATAACTAAGTCTTTTGTTTTACATTTATATTACTGATACTGTGCTAAGCCTATTCTATATTTTTCAACTACTAGTACAATAGTAAAAGATAAATTTAGAGTTGCAATACACTCATTTCAAGTTACACCACCAGAATTATTTACATTTTGCATCTGGTTTGAATAAATAATTGCATAATGAGCAAATAAATTCATTGATTTACACCACAGGCAAAAAAGCTGAAGATATTTTTAGTTCATTCTAGTTAAATACAGAGGAAGCAGAAGATTTTCAAGTAGTCATAAAAAAAAATTTTTAATGATCATGTTGTAGTAAAAAAAGAAAACTATTTTTGAGCAAGGACAGTTTAATAAGCATGTTCAATTCAAAGTTGAAAGAGTTGGTGATTTTATTATGGCATTGTATTGTCTAGATGAGATTTGCAAATATTAAAATTTAGATGGTAAATTAATTAGGGATAGAATTGTAGTTGGAATAAGAGATAAACCTTTAAATGAAAAGTTAAATTAAATACTGAACTAATGTTAACAAAAGTTATAGAAAAAGCACATCTCAGTGAATCCAATAAACAACAACAATGAAAACTTGGTGAAGCTGAAAGTGCTAGTTTTTTAAACTTTATAGGCTCAAATAAAACTTCTCGTTACCAGAATAATTTCCAAAATAGAAAGAAAAGTAAATTTATAACATTATAAAGCACAATGCCAAGGAATATTAAATTTTCACACAAAGATGAAAATTGTAAATAGTGTGGAAAGTAGAAACATGAAAAAAATAAATGTGTTCTGCTAGAAATGCCAAATGTCAAAAATGCACTATCATCGGGCACGAAAATGTCTGTTTATCTAAAAACCAATCTAAAAGCTCAGAGATTTCAGTCTTTTACTTAGAGAAAGTTAATGAAGATTGGACAATTGTTGTTAAGGTTGCTTGTACTCGCCATCTTAAATATTTAAGGTTCCATGTTAAACTATGGGGAAATTTTGTCCTTTAATAATTAATACAAAAATACTTAAAAGTGAATAAAAGTGGTATGACACCAAACAAAAAAAAAAAAAAAAAAAAAAAAAAAAAAAAATTTACAGTCAAGGTGAAAAAAAAAAAAAATCGCAGCACTCGCTGTAATTTCATTATTAATTGACGCAGAAAAATTTAATAGACACCATTCAACAGGAAATCAAATGCACTTTTTGAAAATGCTGTCTTGTTTTGAATTAGGGGTTATCTACATGTTGAAATGAGCACCAACTTTGATTTTTTCAATGGCAACACCCAATTTTGACTTCATATTCGAATTTCTGAGAGTCTGGCAGTGCGGAAAAGTATACTGTTTATATACTTTATCTTTAGTATTTATAGAGTTATAATCAAACATGTGTTAGGGGGTTATCTGTAAATATAGAAAAATAAAATTAAGATCCTACAAGAAATAGACAAAATTTTAATGTTTTACACCGGAAATCTTTCAGAAAAAAACAGAATTATAAAAGATTAGTAAAAACAATGACTCTTTTCTAGTCCCTTAATTATCCTGAATTCAGTTTCATAGATTTATATATACTTCAGTACTCTTTTAGATAATTTTAGGTCTATTTAAATATATTACACTTGCGATTTGTCCAGATTGTACTCTTCGAAAAAAATGCAATATTTTTCAAGTAAAAGTGTCTTTATGGCTGTACTGATCACCAATAAAACTTATCTTTTCAGACAAATTATTGTATGGGTTCATGAAGTAAATATTAAACAATTTTAATCACACTTACCAGTTTTGGGTCAGTTGAACTCTTTGGAACTGTACGACTCATTTTATAATTTCTATGAAAATATAATTTCTTAATTAACCCTTTCGCAACTGCTGATGTAGATTCACGTCATTTGAAAATCTGTAACTGTCTCAGTGGGCGTTTCTTTCGTAATTTGTGTGTTACATATTTCTTAAGTGTGTACCCAGTGTTCATATTTTTGCAATAAAATATACAATGGATAGAAGTATACTGATGAGAAAGAATATAATATATCTCCATTTGTAACATAATTGTGAATACAGAAATTTTTTTCTGAAATATTTTATTTTGAGAGAATAACACCTGTAGGTGGATCTTACTGTCAAAAAGACAGAATTTTGCGGTCGCAAAAAGTGTTAAAATATATTTATAAAAGTAAAAGTATATTTTTAAGAATATATAAAGTTGAAATATATTGATAAAATTTTAAAGATTAAAGTATGCTTAAAATAATAATCCTCCCCCATACAAAATAAATAAATAAATAAATAAAAATAAAGCAATATATGAAGCAAATGACTAAGCCTTTAACTATGACTGTAGTTAAGAAACGACTTTACAAGTCTGTCTGGCATTCCAATTCCTTTCGTTTTTTTTAATTGACAGTTTTTACATTTAACCTGAACATTTAACCTATTTAAAACAGTAAACCCTGCCTATTTAGTTTTTTTTTTTTTTCTTTTTCTTCTAGTGTTCGTTTAAAAGATTCCAAAATTATAATGAAGTAAATACCACTTGTGCATATTTTTGTCAACATAAAATAAGGGGTTTAACATGAATGCTCAATGTCACATTTACTTTTCTTTTCTTTTCTGTATTGTTTTGTTTTGAAAAAGATGAAGGTGGGGCTTGTCTTCTTTAGAAAACAGGAATTCTTGATGCTAACACTAATGTCTAAAAATCATAATTTTTGTTTCATTTCTTTGCGTTTGACGTTGTTGTTATATAATTTGACCCGTAAGTAAAAAATAAACATATTTTGTTTAATTTTCTTTGTTATTCTTTAAGATTTGATTTGTTATCTCATGCCAAAATTTATAAGAGATGGCCCCCTAAATCACTCCAAAAGAAAGATTTATTTATATCTCTAAAACTAATAGCTGGAATGAGCTGCAAATTTGCACACCCATATCAGCATTAGGATTCATTTTATGTAAAAATTAATATAGGTCATAATTCATAATTTTTATGAATATGAATTTATTAATATTTTTCAGAATTAAAAATATTTTTCAGAATCAAAATTAATGATGGATTATGTTTTGGTTTCTTCACTGTATCTTGTAAAAAAAAATTATATTGATCAAGTTACTTTTGTGAAGATATTAATAAAAGTTTCAAATATGAATTTAACATTAGCACGTTCAAACTTTGAACGCTTATAACTCAGTGAAAAAAGAAGTAAATTATACAACCAATATACTTTTTCGTGTCGTCGCAATCCCAGGAATTCAAATGTACAATAAAAATGGGGCATTACTATTGAAAAAATCAAAGTTGGTGCGCATTTTAATATGTAGACGACCCCCAATCAAAACTTTCAGTTCATTTTCTGAAACTACTCAAAATTCCCCGTCTAATGACACCTATTACATTTTTCTACATCTATTACCAATGAAGTTACATCGAGTGCAGCGATTTTATTTTTCCCCGACTATACATCTCAATAGAGTTTTTCTTTTTAGATTTTCTTCACTGAAATAAAGTTATCAACGTTTAAAGTAAAAAATAAAAATTCTTTCAGAATAAATTTAATTTAAATGTATTAAAAATCATTTCTTAAAAGTTGTCCTCTAAAACACTGACAAATATTTAGCAAAACTATTGTTTTTTGTATTAATTATTAACTCGTGCATACCAGCATGGGCCACAGCTAATTCAAGATATGGAAAAATCTGAAAACAGAGGTTCTAAATAACTGGTTTATGTTTGGCGATTTTTTCATATTCGCCAAAAAAATATTTAATGTTCGGATGAGAGGGTTTTATGTCGCACTTGTGCCATGTTATGAGCGATCGGATGATTGACCATATTAGAATACCTTTATAAATATATATTAAAAACTATTATAATTACCCATTTAAGAATATATTTCTTATTTTTTATTATTGTGGAACAAATCAGTAAAAATTATAAGTAATTTTCTTTACTACAATTTTTCAAAAATTTTAAAAACGATTTCAAAATAGAAGCTGTCTTCTAATTTTGAGGGCAGATGGTCCCCCATGCAGTCTGGAACCCACCCTTAATGATGGTCCGGGACATGAAATCCCAATTTTTATTAACCATGGAGGGGAGGGAATTACTGTCCTGCCTCAGTGACTCCTCAGAGGTTTTATTTTGGACAAGAACATGGATGACATTATGGCCATGATGGATTATACTTGCACTAGCTGTTATGCTTGAATTTAGAAATTTTTTAACAGTCTCGAAAATTCATTTTTGATAGAATGGAGTAGAAGGCTGATTTTTTTTTACCAACTATGTGAAAAATACCCGAGTGGGAAATCAAACCCCAGGCCTTCCGCTTAACACATGGATGCTCTAACCACTGAGCTAACCTGGCTGATAACCAGCTCGGCACTTCTCACATAATATACATTGTCAAGGTCATCAAATCTGCATTAGAGCAGCTATATCTAGTGACAAATTTGAACATGGCACAACTCCAATAGGCCACGAAATTTCAAATTAGAAATTTTTTAACAACCTCGAAAACTCATTTTTGATAGAAAGCTGGTTATCAGCCAGGGTAGCTTAGTGGTTAGTGCATCCACGCATTAAGCGGAAGGTCCGGGGTTCAATTCCTGGCTCTGGTATTTTTTACATAGTTGGTAAACAAATCAGCCTTCTATTCCATTCTATCAAAAATGAATTTTCGATGTTGTTAAAAAATTTCTAAATTGAAATTTCATGGCCTATTGGAGTTGTGCCATGTTCAAATTTGTCACTTGATATAGCTGCTCTAATGCAGACTCCGTGACCTTGCCAACGTATATTATGTAAGAAGTGCCGAGCTGGTTATCAGCCAGGGTAGCTCAGTGGTTAGAGCATCTGCACATTAAGCAGAAGGCCTGGGATTCAATTCCCAGCTCCGGTATTTTTCATATAGTTTGTAAAAAAATCAGTCTTCTACTGCATTCTATCAAAAATGTTATGCTTTAACACTATTTTATTTTTATGTTTCATTTAGCATGACTCTAGTTTATTTTAAACTATAGGTTTTCAGGTTTTTAAAAAAAAAAAAAATTTTCGTTTGAAATTAATCTTGAAACTCTGCAAATTTTAATTAAAATTGACCACGATTTAATTATTTAAAATATTTCCATTTTCACATTGTTAAATTGCTTTTCTTTTTCAAAAAATAGATAAATAAATAAATAATTCCAATATTATTCCAATATTTTTGGATTAAAATAATAATTTAATCGATTATCCTTTGAGTAAAACAACTGAAAAAAAAAAGAAAAAAGAGAGAAATCCTTAAAATATCAGACAAACAAATAAAGTTTAAAATCAGAAAAATCCAAAATTTCTTTTATCAGCGGTCAGTGTTACTTTTGTATTCAAAATATTTTTCCTATTTATTTCTGGTTTCATGAGATTGCTTTTTTAAATTTCATTGATATATCACTCATCAAATAATATCAGCTTAATATTTTATATTTTTCCTTTCAAAAAATCTCAAGTTCAAAAACAGCTTTTTTTATTCACTAAGTTTCTAAAATCGGAAGTCAGCCATGTTTACTTAAAGAATTCATAGTTCCCGGGAGAATCCTTCTACATGCTTCCAGAACTTACCAAAGGTCATGCAGAGGACGCAATCTGCATGTGCCGTGACAAAGCGAGTGTCTCTTCTGACATCAGTAGCGTCCCTTTCTAGAGCATTGATTGGCTCACTTTCCAAAAGTGTGAATTTCCGATGGTTTTCAACTTAGAACAGCAGGGATCTTAAAGCAGTGAACAACGTTTTTATACAGCAGAGACTGGGATTTTTCCCGTGCCAAGGCTTGAAGATGGACTTCAAAAATTATTGTGATTTCTCGCGAGCGATATTTTTATAACTAAATTTTTAATCATGGAGCAGCAGAGCTAACATTTTTCTAGATGCTCGTATAGAATAAAAAAAACTTTCCTAGTTAGTTTAATTTCATCTTTATCTACATGTGCTTGGTGAGCAGCAACATTCATCTGCAATCCCTAGGATATCCATGATATTATTGATCGGCTCATGGAACCATATACCTTCAGTATAAAGTTGAACAGATATAGCTTGCGCCCAATACAGCTTTCACATAAAAAAATAAATCTCCATGGCTGAGAAACTATTCTTCCCAAAGAAATTCTTGCTGTATCGTATTCATCTATTTTTTTAAAACTGAGTCTTCTAAAGGCAATCCTGTAAATTTACATCCATCTGTCTGGGCATTAATCCTTTAATAGTCCTATGTGCTGCATCTGAGTGAGTAACATCGAATCATAATATGTGGATATGATGATATTAACTATGATATTAACAGGTATCATAGATCTCAGAAACTCAATTCTTCAAGTTAGTCCTAAGTACTGCATTGGAGTAACATCGAAATTCTTAAGAGGCCTCAGGAGTGATTTGACGTTTTTCTTTCTTCAGCGTTAATCTATAGGGTTTTCTGCTTTACTAGTTCTTCTAATATCTCATTATGTAATTCATATTTTTTTAAAGTTTCAAAAGGATTACTATTTTATACTTCTCTTTTCTTTTCGCAACTTTTCAGTTTTTTAAAAAACTCATTAATTGTATTTTTAAAAAATTATTGAAATTTGTTTGACAAAGTAGAGTTGAAAAATTGGACTTTGAACTGCTTTTTCGGAAAAAAATATTTGGTTTATCGAAATTTGATTGTGATACGAAAAATGTTCTTTCAAATACCTATTGATAGACTTAAAAATATTTTGTATGTGTTTAATATTAAATGCTACAGTAGGAAAAATAATCGAAGAGAGATGAACGCAAAGTCATATATTTCCTACCCCCTCTAGTAGGGAAAAAGAAAATCCCTATTTCTAATGGGCTTTACACCTGTCAGCGTTGATAGATGTTTTTCTTATGTATTCTTTTTCTTTCAACAGCTGCTGGTACTTTTGCAGTCTCTGAAATGACCATTTGTGGTCATAGCAGCACCTTTCATGAGATGAAATACCAAATAATAAATAGTTTGCTTTCGTACATTGTCAGGGGTTGATCCAGGTTTTAATTTTTGGGGCCCATCTTTGTGAAAAACAAATTGTTTTAGTGAATTTTTTATTTATTTTTGTGGGGAAAAAAAATTGTCGATAGAAACCTTTCATTTTAGCAGATAATCTGTCTAATGTTTAATTTCAAGTTAATAGCATTTTATTAAACAAGTATAGACACTCATTAAAAATAATACTGTAAACATGGAAAAATTTTACAAAAGTATTACTTTTATAAAACAAAATTTTGTGAAAGGGCTGTTTTTATAGATTTGAATTTTGTGAAGGGACCCATTTTCTAAATTTGAATTGTGTGAAGGGACCCATTTTATGGATTTGAATTTTGTGAAGGGGCCCATTTTAAGGATTTGAATTTTGTGAAGGGGCCCATTTTAGGGATTTGAATTTTGTGAAGGGGCAGCAAAAGGGTTCCAATTTTCGCCTGGATCCACCTCTGATTGTTAATGAATAAATAAATAAAAATAATTAGAAATTAACTTAAAAGATCATGTTTTTATTCTTTATTTCAAACTGATGGGAAATATTTTTCGAGTAATGTTTCCGGAATTTACTCTAAAATATTACTAATACAGTTGTCCTTGCAATCCAGTTATTCATTAGTATACAAGTTGTATTTCATGGTCTAATAAAAATATGTTTTCTAAAGGTATGAAATCAAGGAACAAGTGTTATTTAAAAACAAAATATAATAATAATAAAGTGCTTAAATATATACATGTGTGTCTAAAATAACTAAAATTACATAACATTGCTCTATTCTTACGTAGATTTTTGGTTACTGATAGTAATTGCTTTTGGTCCATTTCTTTGCGCACATTCCATAAAAGAGCATGAAATTAAATCATTGCTTATCCCCCCCCCCATACCTACCAAATAAAATAAGAATAAAAAATAAAATAAATAAATAGAGTTCAACCATTTGAGGACACGGGCACCGTTTAATAAATACAGTTAATATAGGTGTGAAACATTTCAAAGGCTGCCTTGAAATATGGTTCTGAATTCAGGGTTTTTTAAAATTTTGCTGTTTAAAATTTCATGTAAAATTATTTTGTTTTTATTGAAATTTTTCATTTTATATGTTTAATTTGTCTTACAATGTATAAAAAACTCCCCAAATACCATTTATTGTAGGTAGTTGTATGTTATATCATTAATATTATATCATTATGTTACATCATTTTTCTTCTTTCGAATCTACATGCAAGTAGCAGTTTTCAGGAGTTTTGCATGTCAGGTTGTTTCACCCCTGTTATTTCATGTATATTAATTCTTTTCAATTTCAACAAAATTTCAAATGCTCTCGGTCGTTCACAGCGTGATTATTGGTAATTATTTCAATGGTCTCCCGTTTTAGTGCGTAATTATGGTTATTATAAGGGGCGATTTTGTTAATACTAATAGAGTTAATGTTTATAGGGTTATTGTTATGGGTTGTAGAGAAAGCTGTAGATGATTTTTCAAATTTTAGAACACCGCGCCGACCTAAAATTTGGAAAATCATCTACAGCTTTCTCTACCACCCATAACAATAACCCTATACACATTAACTCAATTAGTATTAACAAAATCGCCCCTTATAATAACCATAATTACGCACTAAAACTGGAGGCCATTGAAATAATAACCAATAATCACGCTGTGAACGACCGAGAGCACTACCTCATTCCTCCGGTGTGGCAACAATTCCTACAAGAAACCTACTCAGATAAAAAACGAAGTAAAGTGAAAGAATGATGGCAGGAATCCTCAACAGCATAAACAGTGAAGTTTCTGGTGAAGAACGACGTTGTGAATGGACTTGGCACTGAAGATGGACACGTTGCTGCCCGAAATTAATTTGCTAAGTTTTGCAAAAAGGATTTTATAAGGTATTTAAGTATGTCACATACGTATTTATTTGAAATATTTCCTCTGATATTTGCAGTCGAATATATAATGTTGCAAGAATAACATTCAATTTGTGTTAATAAAATTATGGCTTATATAGAAGTGCAATTAGAGATAAGCACTGAATTAAAAATTTTTGTTTGGATATTGGATTTCAGTTCAGAACATATTCAGATAGTTTTAAATTCTGCAACATACACATAATGCTTCTGATATTGATTTTATATTAACTAGCAGGCTTCGCCTGCTTCGCTGGGCACTATATTTAAAGGATTTCTTTTTAATTGAACATTTGAAATGTTTAAAAAAATATTTTAGATTGGCGACTATTTTCTTCACAGTTTTAGTGTGAGATCTCCTTGACAATATCAAACATTTTTTGAACTTCTCAAATCTGTGCAACAAAACTATTATTAGAACAAATATTCTCGAAAACAGTTAAATAGAAATGTTAATTCTTCGAATATTCTGGAAACAGCTGAAGCTGTTACTCTGCAGTAAAAGTCACTGGTCGAATCAGAGAACGCACATAAGTCGTTCCCGCAGCAATCACTATAACACATGTATGTACGCTTCACACACATGAAAAAAAAAAAAAAAAAAAAAAAAATCACTGGACAGCCCTACCTCACTGTGCATGAATCTCAGAACACACGAAACTCGGTTCCATGGCAATCGCTATCACGCATGTTAAAAAAAAACATCACTGGACACCCTTACCTCGCTGTGCATGAATCTGAAAACACACAAAACTCTTTTCTGCGGCAATCACTATCATGCATGTTTAAACCAAAAAACCTCACTGTGCATGAATCTAAAAATGCACGAAACTCATTTTTGCAGCAATCACTGTCTGTTTGTTTGTTTGTTTCAAGAGTACATGAGATTTTTTGCTTGCCTCTAGGGTCACTTATATCTCGAAAAATCCACACCACAAGGGCTTACAAGTTTTTATTACAAGAACAATTAACAAGAACACATAAACAAGGACAATACATCCATGCCTTCTCCGGGATTCGAACCCAGGACCAACCGTGTAGAAATCAGGGATGCTAACCACTACACCGTCTGGGTGGCACAGTCACTGTCAAGCATCTTAAAACCAAAAAAACATCACTGGACACCCCTACCTCAAATCAATGAAAATCAAATAAACCAATCAAATCTCTCGTAATTCCTCAAAATGTAGCTCTAGTTCAACATAAAATACACTCAAATCAATGAAAATCAAATAAACCAATCAAATCTCTCGTAATTTCTCAAGACGTAGCTCTACTTCAATGTAAAATACACTCAAACGATTGAAAATCAAATAAACCAATCAAATCTCTTGTAATTCCTCAAAATGTAGCTCTAGTTCAATGTAAAATACACTTAAATCAATGAAAATCAAATAATCCAATCAAATCTCTTGTAATTCCTCATAACGTAGCTCTAGTTCAATGTAAAATACACTCAAATCAATGAAAATCAAATAAATCAATCAAATCTTTCGTAATTCCTCATAACGTAGCTGTAGTTCAACATAAAATACACTCAAATAAATGAAAATCAAATCTCTTGTAATTCCTGATAACATAGCACTAGTTCAATGTAAAATACACCCAAATCAATGAAAATCAAATAAACCAATCAAATCTCTCCAAAGATTCTCCATTCTACGTCATTATAGAAATGGGAAGTTTTATTTTCATATTTTTATTAATTGAAAGAAAACTAATCAAAACTTCGAAAATCTGACTTCAATGTGCACAATGACCCTTCGAAGGGCCCCTTTGTGTTAAATCACGTGACTGTCCGAGCTACCGTTTTCGAGAACAGTGAAATATACATATATATATACAAACATTGCTCACTTAATAGTATAAGATGTAATTGATAACCGTAACTCTGACAATATAAAATTTTCCTTTGATGTTCCATTAGAAATCTGAAGATTTTTCTTGTGACGAACTTCTTTTGATAACTTTTTGTCCAATTATTTTTAATATTTTTTACTGAAAATGTTTAGGTTATTCTGGGTTTAAATGTAATAATAAAAATAAAAATCTTAAAACTACATCACTATAAATATAATGAAATCTAATTTACTTCATCAGAATAAAGTATCAATATAACTGAATTTTGTAAACCTATCTAACAGAACTCCTAGAAAACAGTGTTTCCGCTACAGTAGCATTTTTCGCGAAATGCTAAAAGACTTATTCAAAATGGGAAAATGAAATAACATGTTTTCGCTTTTTTGCTAAAGCATCTTACTAAAGACAAATTGAAAAAAAAAAAAATCTTCGAAAATATTATAACGAATCTTTCATGGGAAAAATATTACAACACTGATCAAGAAAAATCCATCGTTTCATGCATATAAGGAAAATCAAATGCTGAACTATGCATAAGAATTGCATACAGGAAATAAATTTGTAAATAAGCATGAGGCATTTGTAAAGTGATCTAATATGAAAGAAAGAAAAATTATAAATTGTAAACCAAAAAGCTTTCAATAGTAATAAACAAATTGCGCTTATATTACTTTTATTTTTGTAAGTTATGTTTTTATTTTCAGATTCAGTATAAGCTTAATGTAATTTTACGTGCCATATTGATAATTATATCTCCAGAAAAATAATATAATTCGTGTATAAAATGTTCATATTGCTTTAAAAAAGTTTACAAAATAAAGTAATAATCTAAAAAGTTTAATATTTTTCATGTCTGCCAATAAATGTGTTAAAATACATGCTTGTACTATATTCGAATTGATCTGGTTACAGTGGTAAGTTTAATTATTAATTACTTTTTTGTTTTTTATTTCAAATAAAAAAAAATTATCTTCTGTGTATAACCTGAATAAAAACGTTTAAGTTTAATTTATAAATGAAAATCAAACATGTCGCGGCATTTAGAATGATGTGTAAACTGATATTCATCTTTTTCTACTGATTCTGGCATTTTCGCATTTTGCTAAAGCTTTTTTTTTTCTGATTTTAGCATTTTTGCTGAAGAAAATTTTTACTCAGCTTAAACCCTGCTAGAAAAACACTTAAAATACATTTTTATCTTCTAAATTTAAACTTAAGGGGGAAGGGGAGAAATTATTTCTAAGTACACCACATATAAATTGCTATTTATGGTATCTACTGACAAAGTTCTTATTTATCTTTCAATACTAGCTTTTCTAGTATTTTTTTCTGTGAAGTTTACATGTATTTCAGTTAATACACATAAACTTCACAGGATTAGATAGAAATTTATGGGTATTATGGTTAGAACTAGTGTAATGCTAGTTATAACCACAACTTATGGACTTTAATAAGGATTAAATCAACATAATAATACAGAAAATCAACATAAATTCCAAAAATAATATAAATAAGTTTAGTACACATAGAAAAATAAAAGAAGCTGTCTTTCAGTATGTTTTAAAAAAAAAAAAAAAAAAAAAAAAGATTTTTTTTTTTAAGTAGAAGATATAAAGAGAGTTTAGAACATACTATAATTTAAACTAAAGGGGAAAATACGTAAGTTGTAAAAAAAAATTTTAATTACTTAGAATAGAATTTGAAAGTTTAATATTACCTGGCAAGATTTTCAGACAGCAAGAAAGTCGAACGAATACTTTTTACTAATTCACCAGTACAATCCTCAACAACTTTGTATACTCTTTTTACATTGTCAAACTATAAGAGAAAAAATTCTTGACTCTTAAGCTAAATAATTTACAACAACTATTAGATAAATTATTTATTTTACATTGTAATATATGTACTAAATAATCATACTGTTCAAATATTCCATTTCTTAATATTTAAAAATTTTCTTAATATCAGTAAATATTAAGAAATATTTAATATTTCTTAATATTTAAAATCATGTTAATGAGATTACTTATCACACAAATTACACCTTCAAAAGGAAAGTAACATTACCATGTTCGAAAGTTTAGTCTGTATTGGAAAAGCCATGTGTTGTTGGCTAAAAGCACATCGATTGTTAAAAAACAACAAAAAAAAAAAAAAAAAAGAAACACTTAAAGTAAAAGGGTGTTATAAAAGAGAAAGTCGTAAAATGAAATAGTAAAAAGACATTGATGACACTAAAGTGGTGTCTTAATTGGGAGAATTTATCATGTCAATGTGTGGCCAACATTCAAAGACCAAGAAAGAGAAGTATCAACAGTGGCCACCAAGTTGTACCCTAAAGCTCCCATTATGAAGTTTTGAAGGAAATACATGGATCATATCTAGGGGCACAAAAGTAAAGCGAATTGGAGCAGAATTTGACCAATGAAAAAGTTAGACTAATAACATGACTGTAAGTGGGTACCTCCTACAAAAATTTGTAACGATAAGGATCCAAGAAAAATGAGCTAAAAAGGCATTGACAGAGATGATTGAAATTTTACTGTTTATACAGATTATTTATATAGTTGTTATTTGTATCATATAAAGTACTGAAAATATGATGAAAATTCCAATTACTAAGTTGTCATAATTATTAAAAAAAAAAAAAAAAAATATTTAAACATATTAAAATGTATCTTTTCAAAATTCTTGCTTAAGCCTTGTCAGCGGGAGTACTAACTGTCCTCATAGCTATCTTGATGCTTATAGTTATTGTCTTTTTTTCTTCTCCCTGATCCTAACATGCAGCACCAATACTTCTGTTTGGTTCTACGTTATAGCAAGCATGTTCATTAGCTAAGATCTCTAAGGTTATTGCATAATTATGGTTGTAGTATTCAACTAGATTTTAACATTTTTACAGTCTATATGTGTTGAGGTCTCTGTTAGTTTTGGTTAGAGTTGTAATAATTTTATTATATTTGATGTCACTTTCATATCCCTTAATTATTTTACAGATTTTATGTTACAGCAATAGTACTGACTAAAGGTGGTGCTAGTGCTACATTAAACAGAATGATAAAGTGTAGGACTACATGTTAAAATTATAAAGAAAAAGAAGTGACCACCACAAGCATCAAGACAGCTTTAACCACTTGCCTGTTTTGCCCGAATGCCATTCAGGTACTTGAAATGGCATTTCCTTGATTTGCCGTATTTTTTGCTTGTTTAATGTGTAATGTTTCTAACAGATGGCTCTAGTAGTTCTAGTAAGGTTAGACTTGCAAAACAAGTCTAAAGCATTATAAAATAAAATAACAGACCTTACATAGGCTTCATCTTCTGCAAGAAGCTTTTCTGGGGAGGATCCCCCCCCCTTTATCAATTGCAAACTGTGCTTGTGGGCCCTGGCTATTTATAGCTTTACTTCGTTCTTGTAACAGGTAGCGCCACTGCGGATCTATTTTGGCAGATTCGTAGTCATTAATGGCGCTGCTCTCGCTGACGATCTCAATGCTCTCCCGGTAAAACGTGTAAGTATGATTATTATAATTGGCCAATTTTTCAACATCATTAAATTTAATTTCTATTTCATTTTCGTTTTTGTAATATGTTCGAGCAAGCGCGGTAGTAGAGCGGGCAAATTTAATATTTTCGTGTTCTTTGAGGCGTGTTTTTATTTTTCTTTTAGTGACTCCTATGTAACTTCTGGTTTTTTTATCGGGGTATTCTATAGGGATTTTATAAATTCCGGCAGTTTCAAGGGGGGGGAATAATATCTTTGTTGTTTCTTATAATTTGGAAAATATTCGGGTTGGGCTTTATTGGAATGTTTAGATTAAATTTATTGGCAGTATTTTTTATTTTATTTGAGGTTCCTTGATTATATGGTATCGAAAATGTGAATTTTTGTTGCGTTTTTTGCTGGTTAGGAATTTGATTTAACTGTTCAACAAGGAATTTGGGATATCCGGCTTCAACGGTTATTTTTTTAATAAATTTAAGTTCTTTATTTAAGTCTTTTTTATTATTGCATATTAATATTGCACGATTAACATAGCTGCGGATTGTATTAATTTTATATCGATAAGGGGTTTTACTTCTATTGTTAACTATTTCGTTGCTGGCCATTGGTTTCCTGTAAACAGTGGTTCTTATTTTGTTATTTTCATGTTTAATTTTTACATCTAAATAATTAATCTCGTTATCTTGTTCAGGTTCATAGGTAAATTTAATATTTTTGTCAAACAAATTTAATTCATCAAGTATTTCATTTATATTTTGATCTTTTTTAATAATCGCAAAAACGTCATCCACATACCTAACCCAAAAAATAATTTTATCTTTCATTAATTTAAAAATGTCTTTTCAAGCGTTCTTAATTTAAATTCAGCTATTATCCCTGAAATGGGTGATCCCATTGGCACCCCCATATTTTGTTTATATACGACGTTGTTGAATCTGAAATAACTTTCGTGTAGGATAAGATTACTGGTGGCTATTAATGTGTTCGCAACGGGAGTTTCATATTTATTTCCTATTGCTTGGTTAATTAGGTCACAAATCTCATTAATATCGATAGATAGGAATAAGTTAATGACATCAACTGATAAATTTTTGGTTATTGTTAATTTCTAGTTCATTAATATGTTTAATAAAATCTTCAGTAGAATTAAGGCTATGATCAGAGGGGGCAAAAGGTTACGGTAAATATGAGTCATGTATTTCTCGAGGGGGTAGGTAGGGGACTCTTCTTTTGAGTTGGAGCTTATTCCAGAGGAACAACCACGGCCCGTTGACCGGTACCATCATCCTGGTCCGGAGCCTGGTACCTCTGGTGTCTTGCCCAGCGAGACTGAAGGTGTCGTCCCAGCCGTCTCTCCTGTTATTCCTGCCCCTCAAACTACTCCTCATACTTCTCCTAACTGGATGACTAATCCCGTTTGGTACCGGAAGGTTGTGCCTCGACCTCGGGGGAAAAATGTTGATACTTACTATTATCCTGATGGGGAGGGTAAGAAATGTTGTCAGAGGTCACCTAACGATGTCGAAAAATTCTGTAATGCAAACGGTATTATTTTTAACCCTGCTGATTTTGATTTTTCTAAGTTTAATAATTTTTCTGGTGTTGTTAATCCTAGTGTTATACCTTCCGCGTCCAGCACGACTAGTTGATTAGATGTGGTGGTCTCGAGAACATATAAACAGGCTCTAAAATCTGCACAGTCTGAAGAGTGGCATGGGGCTATGCTGGAGGAATTAGAATGTATGGCCACGAGGAGTCTGGCATCTTGTGAAATTCCCTGAGAATAAAACTGCGTTGGGAAACTGCTGGTTTTACACAGTAAAGCGTGACAAGTCTGGTAACATTGTCAGGTACAAGGCTAGATTAGTCGCGCAAGGTTTCAACCAGGTCCAGGGTTGAATCCTATGATGTGACCTTCTCGCCAGTGATAAACTTTTCTGTTGTTAGATTCTTTTTCTCTCTTTTAGTCTCATACTGTGGTTGGTTTAATGTATAGTGCAATGTTAAGTGTGCCTATCTGTATGCTCTCTTAACGGCCCTCTTCACTCACCATCGCCGGAAGCCCGAGCCAATGGTATTCTATGGGAAAATTTTCTTTACAAATAACTTATTAACTAATACATATTTTTAAATTCTGTTTTCAAATTCAGAAAATTCCTGACTGATAAATTGACGGACCTTTTTTAAAAATGTATTTTTTTTATTTTATTTTATTTTTTTTTTTCGAAATTGCAAAGTGAAAAAAATTCACATATTGAAAATTTGTATTTTGCAGCTTCAAAATAAAATATAAAAAATTAAAAAAATATTTTTTTTAAAAAAGGTCAATATTGAGGCAACCAGTTGGCTTTGCTGAAAAAGGTAGAGAGGACTGGGTCTGTAAAGTAGATAGAGCACTGTACGGGTTACATCAATCAGGCAGATTATGGTTTTATGAGTTATTGTTGGAATTTGGTTTTAATAAATTTGAAAATTGTAACTGTGCATATTCATATCAAGATTTTTCTGTTTTACTGGTTTACGTGGATGATATCGTCGTTTTTGCTAGGACTGAATCCCAAGCTAATGATATTTTAAGTTTATTGAAATCAAAGTTTGATTTGAAAATCTTGGGTATCACTCGCAAATTGTTAGGTGTGGAGTTCGAGTATACAGATACAGGAGTTTTCATCCATCAGAATCAATATATTGATGAAGTCAGTAAAAGGTTTCAAAATCATCGTGTACCTATCTCCTCCTTGCCTATTGTTAAAGGAATTCAATTTTCGAAGAGTGATTGTCCTGTTATTGAAGCAGACATCGATGAAGCTTCTCATTTGCCTTACAGAAATCTTTTAGGTTGTATTTCTTTCATTTCAAATCGTACAAGACCTGATATTGCATATGCCACTAACATTTTCTACCAGTTCCAGCAAAATTCAGGTATTAAACATTGGCAGGGTTTACTTAAACTTCTAGGATATATAAAATTTACCAGTCAATATAAGCTCCATCTTAAATGCACACAAATTAAATTGATTTCTTATTCTGACACTGATTTCGCTGCTAATAGGGACGATTAAGTTTCTATGGGTGGCCAGTTGAATCTTTTGGATAGTGCTGCTGTTTCTTGGCATACTAATAAACAAAAGGGAATTACTATTTCAACCATGGAGTCAGAATTTGTTTCCATGTGCGATTGTGTTCGTGAGCAGGACTGGTTTTATAATATTCTATGTGAGTGTTCTAGTTTAAATCTTATAGATAACAATTTTGATATACCTACCTTATATGCTGATAATCAGGCTGCTATACGTTTTACAAAGTCCAGGATTGAGAATTTCCATATGCGTCATGTTAATATTAAGCTTTTTTTCATAAGGGATTGGTTTGATGAGGGCAAATTTACTATCGAATATATTTCCTCTAAATTAAATCTTGCCGACCCGTTTACGAAGCCGTTGACAAAAAATGATTTATTAAAATTCATAAAAGTAATCTTTATATAAAATTCTAGTGTTTAAATTGTTTTTTTTCTTCACTTTGCAGATGTTTTTCATAATTTATGTTTTCATGGTGTGAATATGTGTGAGAAATTCGCAAGGCACCTTGTGTACATGTACATATGTATATATATATTCATTTTTCATATTTTTTCATTTTGTATATATATTCATATTTATCCTTGTACATAAATTGAATTGCATAATGTATATTGTATATAATGTATATATGTTTCATATCACCTTTTCTTTAGTATATCTGCATGGTGGAGGATTGTATTTGATCACTTGGAATTTGGATGTGTAAAAAAAACTGTCAATGGTATTCTTCGTATTTTTATTAACTAGTTTTTTTGTATCGTTTAGTGATACATTTTTCATGAACTTTGGAAATCTCATGATGGTGTTTTGTTAACTAATTTATATGCTGTTTTTTTTTATATGCTGCGGTGGGGGGCATTGATAACTATCAATGTCCTCACATATAAAAAAAATTGTTAATTTTTATAGATATAAATGTTTACTTTTCAAGAAATAACTTTTAACTTACCTTTTCTTTTCAAACTTATTAAATATTTACTTCTTTTCTTTATTTAAAATTCAGTTTGCCAGCTCTTCATGCATCACATGTTAACGATCGATGTTTGTTTACATCTTTGCCGTTGCCATTTTGAATCTGCATAATTTTTCTTCTTGCTGTTGCCACTGTTGTTAAAATAATTATCATAAATTATATTTTGGTTTTGACTGTTGAGTGGCAATAGCGATGTTTTGTTTATATGCAGATTTGACATTTTAGTCAGTATAAAAAGCTCGTGGCGAATGTGTTAGGTTGCAGTTGTCAGCCAGCCTTCAACTAGCTATGAAGTATCAATAGCTTTAGGTAATAGAGCAGCTTTAAGCTGTTGATGAGTTAAGCACTTAGGGGAGGTGTGCTTTTAGCTTTTTACAGCTGAGTATGTTTTTTTGTGGCTGTTACGTTTTTTACCTTGATGGCTGCCCTTGTTAAATTTTTACAAACAGTTAAGTTTTATTGTTAAGTTTTTCTTTAAGAGATGAGTTTAATCTCATATGTTTTCGTCATTCGCGAATGTTCGAAATCTAAAAATTAAAGTGATAATTTATAGTTGAATTGAATCAGTTCAAGTTTGTTAGTTTTAATGACGTTAAAAATGTTTAATGGCTTTTTAGCCTATATGTTAAGTTTTATAGATTGAGTAATTTAAAAATTGAAATCTTTTCCGAATTAAATCATAAAATTAATAGTACTCCTACCGTAATCTTCAATATTCAATGATATATTTTGTTTCTTTTCTCGTTGGTCAACATGGCGACCACAGGATGCAAAAGTGTGTTCCTCCTTTTTCCCCGTTGGTCAACATGGCGACCACGGGATGTTGTGTATCTATAGTGTCAACAAGATATGTGTATCATATTGTATCGCAAGTTTGTTCCAACAGATTTTTATGTTATATCTACCATCTCGTTTTTTTGTTCAGCACCTAAAAAGGTAACTTTAATTTTTGTCATATTCTGAATATGTTTTACTAATATATATTTATGCTTTACTGAATAAAACTGTTCTTGTTAAAACTTTTGTATTCAATGAGTAATCGGGAAATATGTTCGCAGATTTGGCGATATACTCGAACTTTAAAAGAATATTTTTTCAATTCTGCTTATACATGGGTTTGCAATTTTGTAACATTTAAACACTGGTCAAGTCACTTTTATTGAAACCCTTAAAAATTTAAAAATTAATTAGTTTTCCACTGTTTGCTATCTGTATAATAAAATTTATTGAAAGATTGACCTTTTGGTTTTTGTCATAAACGTCCAACAGCTGCATCATCGACGTTAGGGTTAGGCCTCCAGGTATAATGGCAACCATTGTTTTCAGCTGCCGGGATTTGCATGTGCGAGTGCGTCTGTGCTAGTCTTTCTTCTGATAGGGTTGCCAGAGTTAAAACTATCGCCGTTGGCGAACACACTGCGATCGTTTTATATCATAGCTAAGCAAGGTAAGGAATTCTATTGGATAAGCATGCATTTTGTGCAATTTCATTGGACAGATTATCCTGAAAGTTGTACAGATTGGAAATATGTTCGCCGATTTGGCGATATACTCGAACTTTAAAAGAATATTTTTTCAATTCTGCTTATACATGGGTTTGTAATTTTGGGCAAATTTCTACAGGGAAAAACGTACTTTCGGCTTATATACAGATAGACATATATTCGGAAATATATGGTAAATAATTTCTTTAATTTATAAATAACAATATAAATAAAAATTAAACAAAACTGAGAAAAAAATAATTAAAAATTAATAAATAATAACAAAAAACAATAATAAATAAATAAATAAATAATAAAAAATGAATAAAAATAAATAATTAAATTAAATAATAAATTAAATTAAATAAAAATTATTTCTTCTCTCTCTCTTTTTTTTTCAGTTTTTTGTTGTGTCCCTCTCTGGTTGGCCTTGCCGGTTGCTTCCTATTGGTTAGTTGTTTGCTCCTCCCCCTCTGTTTTTTTGCCCTGCTTTTAGTCTCCACAGCAGTAGCACATATTTTTTGCACCTAAAGAAGAAAGGCTTCATCCTTTTGAAACCAGTTGTGCTGGCTTAAATTTTATGGTGTGTGAAGAAGTTTTACAGTTTAAATATTGATTGTACACCAGTTTTGAATTTAGTTTTGTGAAACATTGGTATCTAAAACCTTTAACACTTGGCAGCTATGTTCAATCCAGGTCTAACAGAGTAAGGGGAAAAAAAAGCATTGCAAAAGTTTAACCTGCCGAGCACTGTATGGACATTGGAATACACGAAAACAATAATTGTTTCAGCTTCATAATTAAAAATCAATCTAAAATTCTATAATTATGCACTTTTTAATTATAAGTGTACAGTGGTGCACCCAGGGAGGAAGCTGAGGGGGGAGGGGCCTTGTCCCCCCCCCCTTGGGCTGATAACAGAAAAATTATGACAGTGTTTAGAAGAAAAAAATGAAAATGTACGGCTATATATTGAATCAAAATTATGTGTGGGCCAAAAAGTGACTTTTTTGTGATTTCCCATGAGAGTGTACGTGAGAGGTGCATGGCATACTTTAGCCCCACCAGAGGCCGAGAGGTTCTGCTCTCAAAGCTGGTAGACTTGAGGTGCCAGCTTCGATCCCAGGTCGCACTCATTGGAAATTCTGGCAGAAGATATTTCAAATCATGTTAAAACATCTGAACTCACTGATGAAGATTGGATAATAGTGCTAAAAATCTTTGGGAATCATATGCAAATTACAGTTTTCCTGTGACTGTCATCAGTGCTGTATCAAGTTTAAGAAAACCTCACTACACTCGAAAGTTCCACTCATCTTGGCTGAGTTAGTATAACTGGATAGTTTACTCAAAGGAAGAGGATAGTGCCTATTACAAATTTTATGCTCTCTTTGCATCCCAAGAATTAGGTTTATGATTGACAAAAACCACAGGTCAATTTGTTTCATAAGGATTTAATAATTGTTAGAAAACTTGGGGAAGTTCAGCAAAATGTTCATCTGAGTGAAAAGTGGCAGGAAGTGAACATTGTTTTGGCAACTACTGTAAGTAACGTAGAAGACATTGTGAAAGCTATTTTTATAGTTAGAGAGAATATAGAGAATAAATTTCACTTGTTTGAACAAGCTGTTAAGAAGATGGAACACAGCATGGAGAAATGAAACATTACTCTATCACACCGTGCTACCAGACAAATTTACAGATGAAATTTCAATGTACAGATTTTTGAAGAATACTACAAAACTTTGTCTTTATTCCATGGATTGATAATTTCATCTATCACTTCCATGAAAAATTTTTCAAACATAAGAAATTCCTACAAAGCTTTGCATCTGTTGTCCTCAATGGAAGGCAGCTGACACAGGAAGAAAACGAGATATTTATTGCATTATTAAAGAAATTTCCAAAAGATTTTTTACATAAATCAAATAATACTCTGAAAGCCAAGTTACAACTTTGGCAAATGAAGGTGTCTGCACTCAACAAAGAAACTAAAAGCTTAATCAGACTGCCTGAGTAGCATAGTGTAATGCACACCAATATCGCAGTTCATCAAATCAGCCACTATTGTATGACACACTTTTTTACCATTATCAGCAATATCGGAGTACATTCAAAAGGCCAAATTTCAGCGTAAACTGGTTTACTGTATTTATATTGTTTCTAAAATAGTTCTCTATCCTCTGTTTTTCAAAAATTAAAATGAAATTTAAAATTAAATGTTGAACTTTTAAAAAAATTTAACAAGATTTTTGGCCCAACATTGGGCATTATCGGACAAGACTGGTAAATAAGGCGATCTTCACTAATGCTCATCGATTTCAAGGGATACTGAATGATATTGGATCAATATTGTTGTGCTATGTGAGTATTTAACTTTTGTGACCCTAAAACTTTCTTAATTTGTTTGAATTTTTTAAAATGTGTGCCACACTTCTAGTAACAGAAAGCAGTGCCGAGAGGTCATTCTCCATAATGAAGAATTTGAAAACTTACTTGAGAGAGAGTATGAATGAAGCCAGACTGAATGGACTTGTATCAATGAACATTCACCATAAAGTGGAAATTGATCTACATTAGATAATAAATGTTCTGACTAGATAAGAACAGGAGACTGGACTTTGTTGTCTGTAGCATTCTTCAGGAGTCTGTATGTTGACATTTGACCTGTAAAATTTTCTGGTGCAGACCCTGCCAACCTTTCAAAGCAAAAAATCCTCTCAACAGAAAAAGGTATACTAACAATACAATATAAAAAACACATGATAAAAGCGAAATATGCAATCAACAGCATAATATTTAAAATTGTACTTACTTTTACATGGTTATAATTTTTTTTTTTTTTTTTAATGCCCTACAGCAAAATCATAAAACTATTCAGTGTAAATTCTAAAGAAAATTTCCTTATATCAAGCTTTATATTTTGAAAGGGTAGCATAATACTGAAATGATAAGCAATGCATTAAAAAAAAATTCTGGTGTGAAACAACCACATGACTTCCATTACCCACTATTACACATCTGTACTGATAAGTATAAAGGATTTAAGTCCATATTCTTGATTTTTCAGGAGACGAAAAATAAAGTTTAACTAAAAACTAATCAAAAGAATCGATTAGGAAAAAGGGATTATGTTGGTTTATACGCTTTATACCATTCAGTGATTGTCAATCTTCATTTAATAAAAGGGAAAAATTGAATTAAATATTTTATTACTTTAGCTTGTTAAAAACGAAGCATAATTTCAATAAATTTAATAAGTTACCTAACTTTTGCTTCATTCTTTGTGTGAGCAGCTTTTGGCTCGGGGCCCCGAATCTTCCTCAGACATTGCTCGAGTGGCAAGTGGTCGCTTCTCTTGATCTTCCTCTTCACCTGTAATTAGGCGGCGCCACTGTGTGTCTATTCCGATTCTCGATTCATGGTCATTAATCGAATTGCACTCTTTAATGATTTCTACGGTTTCGCGATAGTAGGCATAGGTGGAGTTTTCATAGTTTGCTAATTTTTTAACGTCATTGAATTGGATATTTATATCGTTTTTGCAGTAACTTTTTGATAGCGCGGTGGTGTTTCAGTCGTATTTTAAATCGTTCTGGTGCTCTTTAATTCGTGTACTTATTTTTCTTTTTGTTACTCCTACATAACAACCTGTTTCGCCATTATTGTGTTTAAGGGGGATTTTGTAAATTCCGGCAGTTTCTATGGGGCATATATTATCTTTATCGTTCCTTATCATTTGAAAAACATTCTGATTCGGCTTAATTGGGATATTAACATTTAATTTCTTGGCAGCGTTTTTAATTTTAATAGATGTTCTCTGGTTATATGGAATAGAATGGGTAAATTTCTTTGGAAACAATAACCGTAGTAATCGTCAATAACCGTAGTAAAACCCCATACCAATATAAAGTAAATGCTATCAGAAGTTATATAAACCGCGCAATTTTGATCTGTACAGATAAGTCCGATTTGAAAAAAGAATTAAACATTATAAAAACGCTAACCACTGAAGCCGGCTATCCAAAGAACATTGTAGAAAAGTTATACAAAAAACGAATTACACAATTAAATTATATACCCAGCCGTCAGAATTCTCCAAAGAAATTTACCCATTCTATTTCATATAACCAGGGAACATCTATTAAAATTAAAAACGCTGCCAAGAAATTAAATGTTAATATCCCAATTAAGCCGAATCAGAATGTTTTTCAAATGATAAGGAACGATAAAGATAATATATCCCCCATAGAAACTGCCGGAATTTACAAAATCCCCCTTAAACACAATAATGGCAAAACAGGTTGTTATGTAGGAGTAACAAAAAGAAAAATAAGTACACGAATTAAAGAGCACCAGAACGATTTAAAATACGACAGAAACACCACCGCGCTATCAAAAAGTTACCGCGAAAACGATATAAATATCCAATTCAATGACTTTAAAAAATTAGCAAACTATGAAAACTCCACCTATGCCTACTATCGCGAAACCGTAGAAATCATTAAAGAGCGCAATTCAATTAATGACCATGAATCGAGAATCTGAATAGACACACAGTGGCACCGCCTAATTACAGGTGAAGAGGAAGATCAAGAGAAGCGACCACTTGCCACTCGAGCAACGTCTGAGGAAGGTTCGGGGCCCCGAGCCGAAAGCTGCTCACACAAAGAATGAAGCAAAAGTAAGGTAACTTATTAAATTTATTTAAATATTTTATACCAAAGATTAATGCTAAATTTCTGGCTTGAAACTTTTTTACCAATGGATTTTCTCAAAGACTAAATGGCATGGATTTAAATCCTTTATACCAATCGATAGAGAATTTTTTTCAGAGTCTGACTACGTACTTAACTCAAAATCGACATTTTTGGACTTAAATCCTTTATACATTAATACATACATATTATATGCATTTTTTGGAAATAAAGTGATCAGAAAATATAAAAGTGACCTAAAGAAGTAGAAACCTATAATTTTTCTCGTAAGGTAAACTTTATACACATGTAAAGGTATGTAAAATGAAGGTTACATATAGCAAGGTAAAAAATAAGAAAAAAATGGTAGAGTTATTTTTTGAAACACCAATTTTCAAGATCTACCTAAACTTCTGACCTACCTAAACAGGGTAGCTGTTAATTTTCCTCTAATAACTACGTGATACATAAGAAAGAAATGGATTTATATAACAATTTTTAAGAAAATCGTTAGAGCCGTTTGAGATACCAACTTTTACCAAAGCTCAATTATTGACAGGAAAATAATAATTACAGTAGACTCCTGATTATCGGCGGTCGGATTATCTGCTTTGCGGATTATCCACGGTCCTCAAGGGCTTGAATTTTAAAGGGAATTTAAAAATACAGAACAAACTTATTACAAAAAAAGATCGAAGAGAGTAATGACCTTCAAGGCTTTTGGAGATACTACATGATTCTTGACAGCATTTATGGCATACACACTGCTTGGGAGGCAGTTAAGCAGTCTACACTGGTAAGGTCTTGGAGAAAAATTTTACCAAATGTGGAAAATACTTTGGTAGCGTTTATAGAGGAAGAAATTTCTGCTCATGATTTGGCAAATTTAGCTAAATCTGTTACTGGAGGAGAAAAAGTCAATGAAGGAAACATTGAAAAGTGGATTAATTGTGACGCCAATGATCCAGGTATTGAACACCTTACAGATGAACAAATTGTGGGCCGAGCATTAGACCCAGTTTCAGAAAATAGTGAAGAAGAAGAGGAAGAAGGAGATAAAACTCAGCAGAGGATGAGCCACGACGCAGCCCTAGCACATGCAGATGGACTTATACAATATCTCAAGGAACAGGACAATGTATCACTTTGTGACAAAATGCTGATAAAGAAACTGCAATCGTAAATTAAGAAAAAGTGTTTTAGTACAGAAAAACAAAAAAGCTTGACCGATTTTTTTGTTAAAAAATAGAGCAAAATGTAAGTAGAAACTTTTATTAGTATGTTGAATTGTATATGTAGGCCATGCTTAACTGTTAATTAAATAGTATTGCTCAAAAGACTTTATGTGTTGATTTATATCCCTTTTTGACCATTTTGTGGATTATTCGCTGATTCAATTATCCGCGGTTGTCTATTCCCCGTTCACCACGGATAATCGGGAGTTTACTGTACATACAAAAGCATATTTAAAAGTGAGTTAATGTGGCGAGTTTGAAAAAAATCCGTACAGCCGTTTTTAAAGGAACACCCTTGTGAGACCTGAAATTGAGCTATTTATACAGGACACCTATCAATTTTCCTGAACTAACCAACTATATCATTCGAAAGGACATCTAATAGAGTGTATATACTGCAAATTTGAAGAAAATCTTTAGAGCCATTTTTGAGATACGGACTTATGGTCCCACTTCTGGTTTCCGATGCCCCACTTCCAGTTTTTCAAGTTTGGAAAATTCATCTGTACACCAGACTTGTTTCAATTCTGAAATCTCGATATCGAATTTTCAGACCGAATACAATACTTCCATTACCTACGGTAGTAGGGTAATGGAAATAAAAAAAAAATAGAAATCATATAAACAAAGACAAATTTAACTTTTATTTAACCCAATGTAAGTAGCAGATTTTGCTTTTTTAAGAAAATGAACTGAAAATTTCTTATTGTAACATTTTCCGGTAAGACCAGTTCTGCCGCCAGACAGCCAAAAAGCACTAATAAAGTAAAAAGAAAGAAAGAGGTTTTATAAAATCCAACTGGTTTCCTGGGATATCGACTGTTTTTACGCAAAGGTCACTGAATTGCAGTGTAGAGAACGAAGTCTGAAATATTTAATGCACTTATAAAAATGATACATTTATTCAAGATAAATATATTCAGAGAATTTTCACATGTATAAAATGAAACGGATAAACTAATAAATTTTAAAAATCGTATTTTTTTATGGTCAAATCGTATTTTCATATTTAAGCTTAATTATCATACTAAATATGATAAAATCATAAATGTTGGCAGGTCTGCTGGTGGCACAGCATGGTAGAATGGTTTCTCCATATTGTCAAAGCTTCTTAACAGCTTGTTTAAACAGATGGGAAAATTTGTTCTCTGCATTCTCCGAATTATAAATATAGATATTGTGGCATTTTCAATGTCACTCACAGCAGTTGTCAGAAAAGATCATACCTGAATAACATAACAACATATAATCATAAGAGAGTGCTTGAAAACAAGTATACAGTATACGCAGACTAGAACAAAAAAATATATCTTCATCTACTTCTTTATTTGTGTTGTATAAATGTCAGCTAATACTTATTCTTCTAATCAGTGGCACCCCATGGATTCTTCCAGTTGACATGGTAAAAAATTTCACATATGCATGAAAAAAATATTACTCAAACACAGATATTGTAAGCAAAAATAGAGTTTATAAATTATACATTAAATATTAGGAATTTTTGAAATCCTTCCTGTCAAACTCAAAAACAATGAACTAGTTCTTTGATTTTTAATTGAAAGATACCCTAGACATTCCAATGCAGTTTTTAGAGATGAGCTTCAAAGGTCCTAAAGCATATACTATTATCACGATATCGAGTAAGTATCTAAAAAGTCAGGCAGAAGAAGCAATTTGATGTGGAAGTATGCAGGGATGTATGTCAGAAAAATGGGATACAAGGCTCATACAATTTTATATTTTAATTTATGAGTATTTATAGCATCTTTGTAAAAGTTTGTTTCATCCGTGGCCAAAATTAACACATTCGCATCGGCAAATGAAAATTCTCATTTGATATAAAATAAAAATTAGCCCTGCTCTTAATTATTCCTCTAAAACAATATTTTAAATTAAAAATGGATTTTGTATATTCGTGTTCCTTTAAATGCCGCTAGTGCAAATACATACTAGTGAAATTTCCCATCAATTGGTGAAGATAAAATTTAATTGATTTAATCACAAATACGTAAAATTATTTTTCTAAAAATATACCAATTTAGAAAAATGCAAAAAGCATAGTTTACTGTTCAAAATAGGAAAATACCCTAATAACAATATGTTAAGATATTTTACAGATGCTTAGGAGGGTGGGGTCACTTGTTTTTTTTTTTTTTATCATGGTACGTAGAACATATAGTAGGATCTATGCACAGTTTTTATTTTTGCTTCAGGAGTCACTGAGATCTAAGCTCTATTCTTGGATAATGCAATTTTTGCCTGTTATAAAATTAGAATTTCATAAAAAAAATGTATTGTAATACTACATCCTGTAATGATATTACTCAGAAAGGTAACGCTTGAAATATTTACTAACTGAACAAACAATTCTAAGTAATATATTATACATTAGAATTAATGTTTTAGGATATTAAGAGGTTCTGCCTCCTACTTGCTGTGTTGACTAACTCCCACGAAGACTACATGTCCGACTTACTTCTGTTAATACTCCAGGTAATTAAATAAAAATAGTCATGTAAAAATTCACACTGAAATTCTATTATAATTCATATATATAACAACTGCAGTTTTTATTTGGCTATAATTATTATGATTTCTTAATTACTTAAGTATTACTGCATATACACATAAAGCATAGCAAAAGAGTATATAATTTGATCAAATTTTATTTTCAATGAAAATATGGAGGAAATATTTCATTTCGAGAAAATTTTATATTCACCAACTTGTCATATTGTACACATACTTGTCATATTGTACAGTTTTTGATCGTAGATAAACCTACAACTTTATGTTTGCAAGCTCAATTCCAACCCCAACTGACCAAACTACTGTAACTTAGTTTGTTATATACCAAGATAAATTCCTCGATTGTGCTATTTAACTTAAATTCAGTTTCACTCATTCGTTTATTTATTTCAAAAGAAACATTTAAAACAGATACATATGTCTGCATACCAATGACGGCTCATGGACCGAAAGTAGGTGAAGAGGCATTTCACCTAATATTTTACACTGTATTCATTTATAGAGTATGAATTTACATTTAAATAAAATGAGTATTTTTATTTAAAGTTATGCTTAATAAAAATTCTGCATTAAAACTACTTAAATGTTATTTCTCAGCTCTTCACCTATTTTTGGTTCACGAGCCGGCGCTGCTGAGTATATGGCCATAACCCTATTGCTATACTACACTCCTTCTCATATTTATAAGGACACTTTATATTTTGAAATAACTAACGTAGAAATAATTGTAAACAAGATTATACTAAGTGCACTTAACATATCTAGTATTCTAAAAACCAAAACTGTTATAATTTTTTAATATAAAACAAAATTAATAAAAAAATAATGCAAAATGTGTTTTTCTCCATGTTTTTAGATGTTCATAATTATAGGGACAATCCAGATTTTTTCATTTTATTTAACTTACTAGCGGATAAATTACAGTTGACATGCGAATTTGTTAACTACTGGGCTAGATTTATTCATATATAAGCCTTCAATTTTTCTTGGACGGATATTACTGATAATTCTTCGGAAAGAAGAACGTTATGATAAATGTGTATGGTAAATGTGTTTTTTAAGTGGAAGTATAATTTCAATCAGCCGAATTTCTAATGAAATTCGAAGATCTAAAATTGCTGAAGGAAATGTGATCAAACATTGAACTGCTGGTACGATAGGAGAGAGATCTGATGCAAAATCAGAGTTGTTTTACAAAGATCGCAGACTCATAATTCCTCTTACTGTTCTACTCATAATGACTGCTGCCGAATTCGCTCATAATTTTTAACGAAAGGTTAGGGTCTACATTTCTGCATGTTTAAAATAATTAATATGTTAAAATGAATAAAAAACATATAATAATCAATCAACATTTAATGGGGAAAGAACATCTGTGTTAAAGTTGAATAAAGACAATATTAAATGGTAAAATGTTGCATTTTCTAATGAAAAGCATTTTATTCTTGATTAACCAAATGGTTTTAACAGTTACTGGCACGATCTGAAGATAGCGAAAGACAGAATAGATTTTTTAAAGGTAGATATGAGTCTGGCATTTTAAAGGTGGACCTATGGTTCTCTGGGGAGTTGCTTCTACTGAAGGCAGAATGAATTTAGTAATTTTTTCTATTATTATGAACATCAAGAGAATATCCGCAAATTTTAAACGTGGAATCAGATTTTTGTTAGATTTTGGGGGGTAATAACATTTTTTTCAACAAGACTTACATTTTTGCTCTACTTTTAGAGCAATAGAAAATAGTTTGAAGAAAGAAACTTCTGTATTATTGCCTTTCCCATGGCCTAAAAGTTGAAAAAAAACCCTTAAATTATGATATTAGAAAAGTGCATGCAAGTGGAAAGCAATTTTAAATAGTTTAAATGTATTAAGAATATCATATATGCTATATGAAATGGTAATGAAACTGAATATTAAAAACAAATGCATATATATATACCAGAGAGAATATCTGACTGTTTAACCCTAAAAAGATATCCATAAAATATTAATTTAAAGAATAACTGAAAGAAATTACTGAAATTCGAGCTGTCCTTATAATTGTGAACACCTGAAAAATCATCTTTTTACCATATTTAAAGTTTTTTAAGATAGAAAAACGATAAAACTTTTTAAATATAATCTATTAATAAAATTCAAATTAATTAAAAATATATTTGTTTAAATAATACTAGTGTTCAGTGTTTAGTTAATATAGAAAAATGGGTGTCCTTATAATTATGAGAAGGAGTGTATACGACTCAATTATTCTTCAGTCCCCTTCAGAAAGAAATTCTAGGTGCACCACTGCTTCTAATCATTTAATTAATTTGCACTGCACTGTAGAATTGTTACTAATTGAATAAAAATAAATGCAGAAAAGAAGACAACTGCCTTACCAACTGATACGGCATCTGACCATTCTTTTCTCGAAAGAATTTATTGATGTGTCATATCCTCTCATAAAAATTTTGTGCACTATTGGCCCCTCCCTTGGAATATTCTTGGAGCTCCAATATAAGTGTATTGGGGGGAAAAACAACTGCTTAGTATACAGAAAAAAATGTGTTAGTTTCTTGGAGGGTTAAATCAATTAAGTTTTTTCTAGGATTAGATTATGCCTCTTAATTTAGTATTTATAAGGAAATCACCTAGACATTTGAAGCATTAGTACATAACATAATTTCTAACTTGCAAATTTAACCACAACTACTTCAATATAGTAATATTAATTTTAATTAATCATATTCTTATAATTATCTGAAATAAAAAGAAAATATTACTATTCATAAATAGTGATGGTAAATAGAAATGCTGGTACTTTGAATTGACATATATGTCTCAAAATAAATAAATAAAATAAAACTATATTTGAGATTTGACAGATTTTAAGCATAGTGCCAGAGGTCTGCAGTTTTTATATGTGGTCAGCGTTTTTGCCAATCTTTATGTATTTCAATAAAACGGTAAAAGCAATTTCTTTTCTATAATGTGTTTTACCAGTTCGAAAAAAGGGCTACTAATAAAAATTAATTTTGCCCAAAATAAAAACTTGCCAGATCGATTTCTTTCTCTCCAGAACTTCTTGTTCTTAGTTTTTATTGCAGGTAAGGTCAAATTTAGAAATTTTGTCGTCATAAGATCTTAAAATTCAAGAAAAGTTATTTTTCTGTATGGGAATTTCAGTGCAATATGGGGAAAAAAAAATTCAATGCAAAACGATACTTTAACTTTGTATTTATGAATTATGAAATAAATGAAAACATACTTTGGTAGATTAAGAGAGCACTACTTTCTTTTGTTTAACGATATTTAATTAGTTATAAACTCCATCACTGATAAATATTAAAATTAAACCCATGATAAAAATTGTAACTTTTCACAATGTAATAATTAACATAATTACTTTAAAAAATGCACTTTAATTAAAAACAAATTGAGATTTTAATTTTCTGTGGCCCTTTAAGACACTCCCCCCCCCCCCTTTCCCACAATGAAGGCGGCACATGTCCTTTTATCGTCACTATTCTTGTTCTGTAGTGAATTTTTTTAAAATATTAAAATTTTTTAATCTAAATTTCAATGACTCAGAGCATATTTAATTATAATTTAAAGTTATACCTTACAAAGCTCTGGATACTAGGTTGAAGTACTTTCTGGGTGGATCCGCCCTTTCGTCAGCAACCATCAATGTGGTCCGCTTTCGTCGAAACTGTCCCTTGATTTCTCTGTTGTTGACTCTTTAGAAGATGGTGGCACAATCAATCTAAATCTGCTCGTGACTTGTGCCCATTACAAGCTGACTGGCTATTTATTATTTTTATGGTTTCACGATAATATGCATAATCCGGGATAATTGTCGATTTTGCAAGTTCGTCTTAAATATGTTTAATTAAATTAGGTATAGTAGCTAAACACAAACTGAGAATCCTTGAAGAAAACGTATTTAAGACTTTAAAAAATAAAATAATCTTTTGGGTCCGATACATCAATGACATTTTTGCAAATATAAATAAAAATGAAGACACCGATGAAATCCGTGAAACCTTAAACAAACTTGATCAAAACATAAAATTTACATATGAACCTGAAGCTAATGAAGAAATTAACTATCTAGATGTAAAAATAAAGTGATGTAATAATAATATAAAAACTACCATTCATTGTAAGCCTATGTCAAGTGAAGAAATAATCAGTAATTATAGTAAAACTCCTTACAAATATATAATTAATGCAATTCAGGCTTACATCAATCATGCGATTCTAATTTGTAATAACCCTACTGATTAAAAAAAAAAAAAAAAAAATGACTATATTAAAAATATAACTATTAAAGCAGTCTATCATAAAAATCTAGTTAATAAACTACATAGAAAAAGAATTAAAAAATTAAACCATATTCCAAATCATCAACCCCCCCCCCCCCCCCAAAAAAAAAAAAAAAAGATTTACTTTTTTTATTCCATTTGATCAAGGAGCCGCACTTAAAATCAAACATATCGCAAAAAAATATAATTTTAACATCTCCATTAAACCAAATCCGAATATATATCAACTTATCATAAATGATAAAGATTCAACCCTCTAGGAACAGCAGGAATATACCAAATCCCTTTTAATTATTCAGACAAAAAAGCAGGTTGTTACATCACAGTCACTAAAAGAAAAATATCCACTAGAATCAGAGAACACAATAGTGACATTAAATATGGAAAATCGACTACTGCCCTCACCAAAGTTAACCAGGAAAATAACATTGATATAAATTTTAACGAAATTTGCAAAATTGCCAAATATAATGGATTACCTGGATTACGCATATTATCATGAAACCATAGAAATAATAAACAGCCAATCAACTTGTAACGGGCACGAGTCGCGAGCAGATTTAGATCAATTGTGGTGCCATCTTCTAAAGAGTCAACAACAAAGAAATCAACGGACAGTTTCGACGAAAGCAGACCACACTGATGGTTGCTGATGAAAGGGCGGATCCGCCCAGAAAGTACTTCAACCTAGTATCCAGAGCTTTATAAGGTGTAACTTTAAATTATTATTAAATTTTGTTACAATTAAAACATACTCCGAGCTCATACTTTTGCCAGCTACTATTCATAAGTAGCATTCTTTGGTAATATGCTTATGTGATTAAAAAAAAAAAAAAGATTTAAGAGAAAAAACAAGATAGGAAAAAAGGCAAGAATAAGAAAGAAAAAAGTAGTGGCAATCCTGTGTATTTGAAATAAAAACATGAGCAAAGACAGACAAATAAACTGAACTATAAACTTTTTTAATTGTTTTGGGAAAATATTAAGATTAAACTTTCATTCAATGCACAATAAAAATATATGCAAACAGAGAAAATTTTCTGGTGTTTTATTTATAAAACTTTATTATTTAACTTTAATATTAATACAATTTTATATAACTATTTTATTAAAAAAAAGAAAGAATTTTGGAGGGGGTGATGCTTCAGAGTAAGGATGTGCCCCAATCGCCTTCTCCCTCCCTCCCCGTAGTCGGCACCCATGATTGAGACAAATTTCTTTTAATGTAAATATAAAATTTGCAATATATAATCTCAAATGAATGTCCTTTTATTCCCATTATCTGTAAATTATTAACATAGGAAATGCTAATATTTCTTATCACAAAAACTCAACAAAATTTACTTCTAAATATGCTTGACTTTTCACCAAGATTTTCCTCCCCACACTGCAGGCCTACCAGGTCTTTTTATTGTCACTGCTATTGTTCTGCGGTGAATCTCTTTAATATATTAAATTTTCGTGGCAAATGAAACATACACAGAGCCCATGCTTTTATCCACTACTATTTATAAGTAGCAATCTTTTGTAATATGCTTATGTGATTTAAAAAAAAGCAAAGATTTACGAGAAAAAGTAAGAATAAGAAAGAAAAAAGCAGAGGCAATCCTGCATATTTGAAATAAAAACATGAGCAAAGACAGACAAATAAACTGAACTATAAAGATTTTTTAACTGTTTTGGGAAATTGTTAAGATTAAACTTTCATTGAATACACAATAAAAATATATGGAAACAGAGAAAATTTTCTGTGATGTTTTATTTGTTATTTAACTTTATTATTAATAAATCTTTAAAATCTATTTAAGTTTTCTTATTAATGAAGCCATAAATTCATTACAAAACCTTACATTCAGCTTCAATTGGTGACTCCTAATGGTGAAGTACTTTTAGGTAGGGGGATCCCCCTCATCGTCAACACCAGTCACTTTTGCAGTGTTGAACTCTTGCAAATTTTCTTTAAAACTGATTGTTTTCTTCTGTCATCGAGTAGGTAGTGCCAGTTGGCATCAATACCTGCTTTCGATTCTTCATGGTTGCATGCACGCCGTTGGTCCAAAATTTCGATTGTTTCACAGAATAAAGCATATTGGTTGTTGTTGTAGGTGTTGGATATGAAGTATTTCCTATCCAAAAACACTCTATTACAAATTTAATTTACTTTAGCAGAGTGCAAATTATATGCATAGAAGACGTGGCTGGGTTTGGAGTCTGAAAAATACAAAGAATTATTTTGCAGAGTTTATTTTTTTGTTTAAATCAAAAATTATGATGTTAAGTAACTATAATTACATTTTTCCGATTTAATGCAATAATGAAAACGTATTTTATAATAAGTTAAAAGATAACTATAATTTAATTATACTTTGTCATTTTTGTTTACATATGTATTATTGGACTTTAATAAACTAATTTAGTTAATTAAAACTGAGTTATTATTTGACTTCATGCATTCACGTTAATTTAACTTGAACATAATTTTTGATTTTAAACAAAAACTACTCTGCAAAATAATTCTTTGTATTTTTCATAGACTCTAAAACCCAGCCATGTCTTCCCTGCAAATAATTTGCACTCTGCTAAAAAAAATTAAATTTGTAATAGAGTGTTTTTGGATATGAAATACTTCATATCCAACACTATTGGTTATGGGCTGGAGTTTCCTTTTCTTACGTAATTTTTCACAGAGTTTTTATAAATCGCGGAGTTCATTGAACTTGATCATTTTGTTCAAGTATAAAAGCATGAAGTTTTTAACACTCCCTCATTGACTTTAAGATAGTTTTAGAAGGGGGGGGGGATATCGTTTTTACTATAAAAACAGTTTTTCTTAAAATTTTCTTCATTAAATAGTAAAAACTAACTAAATTGTAATAATTAGGAAATTTTTTGTTTAAATATATGTAAAAGATAATTACTTATTTATTAAACTTTATTAAGAAAGGATTACTTTTATATTACTAAAACAATTACCTAATACAAAATCCTTTTTAAAAAACTTAGCATATATATATTTCGGGTACTCCATACCCATCTTCAGTGCAAAGTACAAAAACATCTTCAAATTTATGGTGTCGTGGTGTATGTGATTTCACTTCACTTCACTTTCCATTCAGTTCGGTTTCCTGTAAGAACTGCTGCCATACAGCCGGAATGATCCAGTGCTCTCGGTCATTAACGGCTTGATTGTTAGTTATTTCGATGGCCTCCCGTTTTAGTACATAGTTGTGATTATTATACAGGGCTATTTTATTAATATTGATGGAGTTAACATTAGTAGGGTTAGTATTGCGGGTGGAAGAGAAAGCGGTGGAAGATTTTCCATATTTTAGGTCAGTGTGGTGTTCTTTTTCGCGATCGTTAATCCTGCGTTTCGTCATACCTATGTAACATGCTTTTTCCCGTTGGTGTGTTTGAAATTTATTTTATAGATTCCTGTGGTGGATTTGTGGTTGATAGTATCTTTTTCATTACGAATAGGCTGAAAAATTTTTTTATTTGGTTTGATCGGAATATTTACGTTTAGATTTTTAGCTTTGTTTTTTATTTTTATGCTAGCACCGTTACAAAAGGGTTGGAGGTAGTAAAGTTGGATTTGGATTTTTGGGCATTGTTAAATTTATTTAAGGTTTTTATGTGTTTTTTATAAAGGTTGTCAATGAGGTTTATTGAGTAATTAGCATTAACTGGGATTTTTTTAATGTTGTTGAGTTCAGCTATGAGTAAGTTTTTGTTGGAACAAATGAGGATTGTATGGTTAATGTAAGAGCAGAGAGCAGAGTATTTATAGGAGAGAGGGGTGTTACAGTTTTTATTTATGATTTCTGTATTGGCGGTTGGTTTCCGGTAGATAGTGGTATCAAAAGAATTATTTGAGTTTTTTATAATTTTAATGTCCAGAAAATTTAAAGTGTGATTTGTTTCATTTTCCATAGTGAATTTAATATTGTTATCTAGAGTATTTAATTCAGTTAAGATGTTATTGGGATTAATGGAATTTGGAATAATGGTAAAGACATCATCGACGTAACGTGTCCAAAGTTTGCAATTGCTGCTAATACTGTTAGCAGAATTTTCGAGGTGCTGTAATTTTAATTCGACGATAATTCCCGAAATGGGGGATCCCACTGGGACTCCTTGAGTTTGTTGGTAGATATTTTGGTTGAACATAAAATACAATTCATTTAAAAGAAGGTTGTTGGCACGAATTAGGGTTTCACTGATTTTTTTGTTTCCATTGGTTTTGATTATTTTAGTATTGATAATTTGGGTAATTTCCGGGATATCGATAGCTGACATTTTTGCACTCTGCACTGAAGATGGGTACGGAGTACCCGAAATATATATATACTAAGTTTTTTAAAAAGAATTTTGTATTATGTAATTTATTTAAGTAATATAAAGATAATCCTTTCTTAATAAAGTTTAATTGATATTGCCAATATCAGGCCTTTAACTTTGTAATGAAGATAATTAACATGATAGTTGTTTACATTCTTCAATGAAACATGTGGAGAACTTTATATTAAGTGTGGTGCTCTCAAGATATATGTATGTATGATATTTTACTAAATTTATTTAATATTTTAACTGTTTTTAATCATTACATTTTTTAACTTTTTAACTAAAGAAAATAATTAAACAAAAATCTATCTGGATCTACAAACTAAAATATCATTATAACAAACTTACGTCTGAACTTAAACTAAATACTTCCACGAATGAGTCCAACCATATGAGTAATAAAATAAAATATTTCACCACTGTTGAACAGAAATCCTTACAAAAACGGCACAGTAAAAAGCTTCAACACTGGATATTAGAAAGAAAGAAAGAAAAAAAATAATAATAATTAAACAAAAATCTATCTGGATCAACAAATTAAAAAATCATTATAACAAACTTATGTCTGAACTTAAACTAAATACCGTATTTTCCAGCATATATGTCGAAGTGGTTTTTTGGAGTTAAAGTGTGGAATTTTAGCTATATTCGCCGTATAAGTCGATCCGATTTTCATGCACAAACTTGAATCATTAAATTCAAGGCGCACATCGAAACTCGTGAATTGTCTAATCAGCCAGCGTGATACGCTTTCTCTTTTCTTCCTCCTTCCTAACCACAGATAATTCTGTGTTCCTAACTAGAAATGACTCAAACATACACCGCTCTGCGCATGCTTACTCACATACCCGGAGGCCAAGGTTAGAGCCGACACACCCCCACTTGACGTCCCGACTCTCCATCACAATTCATGATAGAGCGGAAAATAGTAGCAAAGTGAGATAAGATAACGTCACAGATCATTTTGTACTTTGTATTTGTTTAAGAAATGGCTGGAAAAAGAATGAAATATGATGCCGGGTTTAAATTAAAGGTTGTACAGTTTGCGAAGAAGTCAAACAATTCTTCAGCAGGAAGGCACTTTGATGTTTCTGAAAAACTTGTGAGAGACTGGCGTAAAGCAGAAAATACTTTGAAAAATATGCCTAAAAATAAATGTGCACTAAGAACTGGCAAAACTTCGTGGCCGGAGTTGGAAGATGTGATTTTCCAGTGGGTGATTCAACAGCGCCAAAATGGATATGTCGTATCGAGAAATGCGATACGAATTCAATCGTTAAAGTGGGAAAATTGAATGCAAACCATGCAGTTAATTTTAAAGCTACAAACAGCTGGTGCAACAGATTTATGCAGCGAAAATCGCTTAGTTTACGTGCAAAAACAAAGATTGCACAAAAACTTCCAAAAGAACTGGAAGAAAAAATTACAAAATTTCAAAAATTTGTAATTAATTTGCGTAAAAAACATGATTACCCTCTCGGCATGATTGGGAATATGGATGAAACACCGGTGAATTTCGACATGCTGAGCAATAGGACTGTAAATGTAAAAGGTGAAAAAACAATCCTGATTCAAACAACAGGGAATGAAAAGAGGCGATTTACTGTTGTTTTGGCATGTATGGCTGACAGTAAAAAACTTCAGCCAATGGTTATTTTTAAAAGAAAGACAATGCCAAAAGTTAAATTTCCTCCTGGAATTTTTTTTCATGTCCATAAAAATGGCTGGATGGATGAGGAAGGAATTGCCTTATGACTAAAAAATGGTTGGAATAAATGTACGAAATGCGGGAAATCCCGTAGTCTTCTGGTTTGGGATATGTTCACGCCCCATAAATCCGAAACTACAAAAAAACGCCTTCAGCGATTTGAAACGGACATCGCTGTTATTCCAGGGGAATTAAATTCTGTTCTTCAGCCATTAGTTGTTAGTTGAAATAAACCTTTTTAAGATGCGCTAAGAGAACAGTGGAACCAGTGGATGATTGATGGTGAGAAAACATACACGGAAAAGGGAAATATGCGTGCCATGCCGCTTGAAACACTGTGCTGTTTTATTTTAAAAGTGTGGGATTCTGTAGTAAAGGCATTTAAAAAATGTGGTATTTCAAATGCAATGGATGGAACTGAAGATGATTGTACGTGGCAATCAGATGATAGTGGTTCTGACTCCGAAGCTATGAACAGTGACAATGAGTGGGACCAATATGATATTGATTACAAAGATGCATCAAATGATATTTTGAAATTAATTTTCGATAGTGATAGTGATGAAGCCGAATTTTCAGGCTTTTGAATATTCTTTTGTTTTATTTTTTAATGTATTTGTGTTTTATGTATATCATAATGTTTGTACCAATGCAAAAGATCGATGCATCTAAATTTTTTTTCGTGAAATTTTTGCTGTTGTGTTTTATATTCACCATATAAGTCGATAGTGATTTTTAAAGGATTTTTTTTTTGCTTTTTACCCTCGACTTATACGCCGGAAAATACGGTTTCCACGGATGAATTCAACCATATGAGTAATAAAATAAAATATTTCACCAAATGTTGAACAGAAATCCTTACAAAAACGGACCAGTAAAAAACTTCAACACTGGATAAAAAAGGAAAATCCAAAACTTCTTAATGTTGACCCCTCCTGCCACTTACCAGTACAATAATCTCTCTACCTTTAAACCCAACACGCATCAAGATTCACTCTTAAAACTTGGTTCAAAATACATCCTAAATGATAAACCTAACTTAAAAGACTCCATTGCTCATATTGAAACCACTATTGAACATATCCCCCCTCTTAAACAACAAATTATTCGTAACACCGCTATTAAATCCCTATCCAACCTTAATAAAAAATACACAGATTCTGCTGATATCCAATGTCTTAAAAATCTTATAAACAATCGGGAACTCACCTTTTTAATGTCCGATAAAACTAATTTAATTACTTTATTGAATCGTACCCATTACAATAATATGATGTTATACACTATTGAAAAATTAAAAGCTGTTAAAATAACCCATTCCCATTTGAATAAACTTATAGGAAAAATTAAGACCTCATAAAAACTGGCCAGAGGCCAGACAACAGCCAACCATTATTTAATAATCATGCCTCCATTATCCCTCGCCTTTTTACTAAATATAAAGATCATAAAGATCCCTCTGCCCTATTGTTACTAAATCTGAAGGTCCTACTTATTTCCTAGAAAAATTCATGAAAAATATCTATCAATCCCTTCTCCCTCACTCCAATCTCTCAATAAACTCCAACGAAATTTTCCCTGAAAAACTCCGTAACATTAACTTAAACTATAATGATAAATTAGTCAGTTTCAATGTTAAAGATTTATATCCCTCTATCGATATTCCGGAAATTACCCAAATTATCAATACCAAAATAATCTAAACCTATGGAAACAACAAAATGAGTGAAACCCTAATTCGTGCCAACAACCTTCTTTTAAATGAATCGTATTTTATGTTCAACCAAAATATCTACTGACAAACTCAAGGAGTCACAATGGGATCCCCCATTTCAGGCATTATCATCGAATTAAAATTACGGCACTTCGAAAATTCCGCTAACAATATTATCAGCAATTGCAAACTTTGGACCCGTTACATCGATGACATGTTTGCCATTATTCCAAATTCCATTAATCCTGATAACATCTTAATTGAATTAAATACTCTAGATATAACAATATTAAATTCACTATGGAAAATGAAACAAATCACACTTTACATTTTCTGGACATTAAAATTATGAAAAACCCAAATAATTCTTTTGATACCACTATCTACCGGAAACCAACCGCCAATACAGAAATCATAAATAAAAACGGTAACACCCCTCTCTCCTATAAATACTCTGCTCTCCGCTCTTACATTAACCGTGCAATCCTTGTTTGTTCCAACAAAAACTTACTTATAGCTGAACTCAACTAATATTAAAAAAAATTGCAGTTAACGCTAATTACTCTAAAAACCTCGTTGACAACTTTTAAAAAAAACGCATAAAAACCTTAAATAAAATTAACAATGCCCAAAAATCAAAATCTAACTTTACTACCTCCATCCCCTTTTGTAACGGTGCTAGCATAAAAATAAAAAATGAAGCTAAAAATCTAAACATAAATATTGCGATCAAACCAAATAAAAATATTTTTCAGCATATTCGTAATGAAAGATACTATCAACCACAAATCCACCGCAGGAATCTATAAAATAAATTTCGAACACACCAACGGGAAAAAAGCATGTTACATAGGTATGACAAAAAGCAGGATTAACGATCGCGAAAAAGAACACCATGCTGACCTAAAATATGGAAAATCATCCACCGCTTTCTCTTCCACCCACAATACTAACCCTATTAATGTTAACTCCATCAATATTAATAAAACAGCCCCGTATAATAATCACAACTATGTACTAAAATGGGAGGCCATTGAAATAACTAACAATCAAGCCGTTAATGACCGAGAGCACTGCATCATTCCGGCTGTATGGACGCAGTTCTTACAGGAAACTGAACCGAATGGGAAGTGAAGGGAAGTGAAAGCACGTACATCACGAATTTGACAACAGAAGAACGACATTTTTGCACTTTGCACCGAAGATCTTGACCGGAGTACCCAAAATATATATATATGCTAAGTTTTTTAAAAAGGATTTTGTATTAGGTAATTTATTTAAGTAAGATAATTACTTAGTTTAAAAAGGAAAAAAATGGCTTCATACACAATCCCGAAACTAGAATCTGACAATTATGATCAGTGGAGTCAGGATGTTAGGTACATTTTAATGGAGCGTAATGTATAGAAGCTAATAAAAACAATAAATTAAATTTAAATTAAAACGAAGTACTTTACACATAATTAATTAAATCAGAAACCTTTAAATGTACTTCATGTTTCGTGAACACTTTCATCTGGGCGCCCAGATGAAAATATTCACGAAACATGAGGTACATTTAAAGGTTTCTCATTCAGCTAATAGAAACTTCTGAAAAAAACTTTAACCACCTGCTCCCGATAAATTAGATGATAAAGAATATAAGAAAGAACTGAGCTCTTATGAATTTAGAGCTAATACAGCATTGTCATTAATATATCTTAATATTTCTGAGCAGTATCGAAAAGTAATAGAAAATATTAAAGATCCTGTTGATGTGTGGACTACACTAGAAAAGTATTATAGGCCTGATTCCAAAGCACATCAAATGCATATTTCAGTGAACTGTGTGAAACTAGAATAAGGACTGATGAAAGTATAAAACTTTTTGCTTCTCGTTTATTTCAGAAATATGAAAAAAAATCCGAAAAGTTGATGCAACTTTTAGTGAGGTTTATCTCAATTTTCAGATTTAAGATTCTTGTCACCAATATATGATAGTTTTGTTCAAGTGATATTAAGATGGCAAGACGAACAGTTTAACTTCAAAGATATTGATGCAACTGTTATTGCAGAAGAAACAAGGATAAAATTAAGAGATAAAGACAGTATAATAGTTAGCCACACAGAAATTAAGCCTCAAGTAAAAAAAGTTTTGACGTGTTTTAATTGCTCTAAGCCTGGCCATTTATCAAAATTCTGCCCTTTAAGGAGGAAAAAGAAGGGTAGCTGTCCATCAAGAAGTTTAAGTAGACAAGCCAAAGGTTCATTCAGTACCTGTAAACATTATGGATCATCAAGTTCAAGGAATACTGATCTCATTGTTTATTGCTACAGTATATTCAAAACGCCGTAAAGTACGACTCGGTCTTCCCTTCACTAAAGACCTTTTAACATCATTGTTTATCACAAACTTTGATAAGTAGGAATTTTGTAGGTCATAACTACCCAGTTCCCAAAAAGCACAAAAAATCTGATGAACATTATCTTGGCCTACCTTAGAAAAACATTGGCAACTACACAGCTCACCGATTTGACGAGATGGAACCACTTTATTCGTGTGTCTCGATATGTATTATTCGCCAGAGTTTCTTTTCTTTTGCCACCAAGTATTCTCCTTTTTCACTCGTTTTCTGGAGTATCCAGTATACGCACTATTATCGTGAACATCCATTACTTCACAATAAGATCGTGATAACATTAACAACAAAATAAACACTACACGAGACAAGTGTTATGAGCAAACTAAATGAAGGATTGCATCATGCAGCAGAGCGCATAGAGGAGGAGTAGATAGTGGTGTAGAATTCGCCCTTAGTATCCGCCCGCCTGTGGAAGTTTCCAATCAGTAATGGCACCAGAAATTCCGCGACGGGGGGGACACACCTCCTCGACAGGGAGGCACTATATAGAGAGTTTATTATATGAATATTTATCAAAAACTGCAATCTTTTTAGTAATATTACTGTTAGTATATGTACCATTCCATTTGTTGGTACTTCTCGTGGTTTTGGAGATTATCGTGCCATTCTGAGAGTATACTATTTTCTTTCCACAGAAAAAAATATATTCAGGGTGCCTGAAGGAATAGTCTTAAGAAATATTAAACTTTGTATCCGTTGATCACAGGTATATATACAGTGGAATTTCCTTAAGGGAGGCCACTCATCGTGCCATAGAAATTTGGCTCTCCAGAGAGATGGCCTTTCAATAGAAGTTGTCTTTCTATTCACAGAGTAAATTACAGAACATCAGTGCCACCTATCAGCTCATATGCACCTAAATTGAATCAGTATATTGTTTTAAAATGGCCCTCTCATATACCATGTTTTATGTAGTTATATACGATAGAATCTCATACATAGCCTTCCCGTTCATGGGAAAATTTGAAGCACAGGAGCGTCACCTATCTGGCTATATGTTCTGAAACTTATTCCACATGATGTTTCATAATGGCCCTGTCCTATGCAAAGTTATATGCAATAATATACAATAGAATTTGAGATATAGCTTCCTCTTCTCAGGGAAAATAGCTGCAGAGCAGCACAACTTATCGGCCGATATGCTCTTAAATTAAATCAACGTGATGTTTCATAATGGCCCTCTCACATATCAAGTTTTATTTGATTATACCAAATAGAACCTGAGATATAGCTTTCCATTAAATGGAAGAAATTGCAGTACAGTAGCGCCACCTATAAGGCTTTAAGAGAGCATATAAGATTTAACCCTTTCAGGGGCACTAAGTAAAAATGATTGAATTTCCTTTTAAATATATATATATCATAAAGTAAACATCCCCTATAAGTCATATTTGATGAAGAAAAAAATTCAGCATGTGGGGATTTTTTTGTGGGTGGTGGCTAGACGTTCTAGCCACTGCACATGTACGTCATGTACCTTAATTTTCGTATGGAAATAAATATTTATATATTTAAGGAATAAAAATTGAAACTATGCCTTGAAAATGTAATTATAATAATACAGTGTAACAATAATTAATTATTACTTAAATTATAATGCTTCTTTATCCTTTTTTAATGATTTATTATATATATATATATATATATACATACCCACATATATGGGCTGTTTAAAATTTGTTTAGAAACCTTTATGCATTAGTAATAAGAAAAAAATATTCACTATTTAAGGAATAAAAATTATAGTTATTCAATTATATCTATAGCTGGACAAGCGTTTTATTCCCATAAGAAGATTTATAGCAATAAAAACTTCTTTTATATCTATTGGAGTAAAAGATTTTCCTAACTGGGTAGGCATACAAGTTTGTTTGAAAAACTAAATCTTCCCAAAATTTCATTGCCATAAACATTAAAAATATTCCATGTGGTGTTGGATTATCAATATCAAGGACCTCAGGTGCAGGACCACTTTCTTCCATAAATTCTGGAACAGATAGGCGAACTTGAAAATTTTTGCTTCAATTTACTCGCCCTCTTGAGCTAGAAGGACCTTCTATTTCACTGGTTTGTTCATCTTCCGAACTTGAAACAATTTCTTCTTCAGGTAAATCTAGAACATATTCCTCATTATCACTTGTTCCTGATCCAGATACTGCAGAATCATCATCTGAGGGTAGCTCTTCAAACAGAGCAATAGCTTCATCCAAAGATAAGCCTTTTCTAGGCATTATTGTGATATAAATTAAGATATATAAATTAAAGATTATTTAGAGAAATTAACTAAATTTAAAAGCTATGGAAATAAAAATTTATTTTTAAAATCACGATATAAGAGCAATAGAAAAAAGCAGCCTCTCTCTATACTGTAAACAGAAATACTGAATAGCTTTTTTGTAAGAACCCCCCCACGCTTGTTTACATCTGTATTTACATTCTGCTATCCCTTACTGTTTATATTTATCACAGTTCACTAACCCCAAAAGACCCTCTTTGTTTATCTCAAAGGAAAAGAAATTGAGATTCTTTTTCCCAGCAGAGCCTGTCTTATGGTATCTCCCCTGACATATGTGCGCGGTGGCTAGAGCGTCTATCCACCTAAAAGATGCTCCTAAAAATCAAACTAAAATTAATGATCTAAGATAATATGTAAATCTGTTGTATTTAAAAGGTGCATTACAGTATATTTACACCACCAAATACTTTTGAATAAAAAATTATTTTTCATAAAAATATAAAAAAGAAACTTCAAAAATTTTTCCCGCAACTTGTCCATTTAAAAAAGTCACAGGCATATCCTGCTTAAAGTTACTGTAGTGCTGCCATCTCTATTTCAATTTTAGAAGTACACATTAACTTTTCATAAAAGTGGATAGAAAAAGTAGCCACTGCACACCTAGAGAAAAATTTCTAAAGTAGGTGGATAGACCCTCTAGCCACCGCCCCTGAAAGGGTTAAAAGTATTTAAATATATATATATATATATATATATATATATATATATATATATATATATATATATATATATCACTAATTTACTTTTTAAATACATTAACATTTGATAAAAAGTAATATAATGCAAAGTTTAGCTATCATTCATAATTATTTACTATACTTACAGATTTAATATATTCACACAGTAGTGATGCAATTAGTCTGAATTTCACATTAGATTTATTTTAAAAATAGTTTTCAAACTGCTTAGAAGTATCAGATACAGTAATTATTTTTAAATATTTCAGATAGCTATTTTTAACTTTAGCTATTTTAATTTATTTATTTTAATATTTCAGATAGCTATTTACAAACTTAAAAAAAAAAAAAAAAAAAAAAAAAAGGAAAAAAAAAAAGGAAAGGAAAAATAAATTTAAAAGCTTCATTTATTAAAATACAATGTAAAAACTATATTTGTTGAAAGATTTTTTTTTTAAACACTTCCTCAGAATATAGTAAAATACAATTGATTATCTTCCTTGAAGTAATTATGTATTTTATTCTTTTTGCTAATATTAGCTGATTTTGCATAATATAGACAATTTTTTCTTTCAAATGTGTTTGGTTATATGGTATTTCCTGCCATGAGAAATTGTAAAACTGGATCAACAGTAAATGCAATACGCAAACTTTTCATCCTGACTAGATGCTCTTATACATCGAAATTCAGTTGTATAGCTATCTTTAAACAGTTGATAATAAGATTTCATTTCAGCCGTCACCAAAATTTTCAAAAGCGTGCAACAATTGTAAGCACAAACATAATAACCAGTGGCGTATTCTCTGGGTATGCTAGGCATGCGCCGCATACCCGCTAAAAACTGTCTGAACTTCAAACATATTTTGATTAAAAAAAGAAAGAAAGAATAATAATTTAACAGCTGATTTTATTAATCACTCGCTACCATCCATCCATTAGCCGTCATTTAATTTTCGAAAACTATTCTGAAAGAAAATGTCTTCTGTTACATAAGATAATTCCTGGAAAACATCGTTTCCTGATCAGTTACTCCGTAAGGCATGCTACTTTTCTAAAGCATACCCTTGGATAGGGAATTTTTGTTGTGTGAGGAAATATTCATTGCACTAATTTTCCCACACAAGGGGATTTCCACTCTTTAAAGGACCCATGTCATGCTATTCATCGAGAGCATGTCCTGTAGTTTTCCCGTACTGCTAAAGTGTTAGGGATTTTCATTTTCTTATCTTCCGTAAAAGTGTTCGCATAGTCAGTGAGAACTAGTTTTTCCATTTTGTCCTTCTACTCAAAGACAAGACTGACTGAATAGATTGACGATGTTGTCAGTTCAAAAATATTATTGATAAAGTAAAATTTAATGCTTTATTTTACAATGATGTAATAAAAAAAACTTTTAACAAAGAGAAAAAACTGAATTCATTTATAAATGATCATTCAACAATAAAATGAAATTTGCACAAATTTCTGAAAAAATATCTCTGTTATTTTAAGCGACAGGAAAGTTACTGCTTTTTTTTTTTTTTTTTTTTTTTTTTACCTAAATAACTCATACCAAACGAAAACTTCCGAAAGAAATAAAATTATGATCAAAATTTTACTTATGTTGTCTCTCTACATGAGTAAAGAGAATTGTCTGTCTTAAAGATAATTGTCTGTCTCTCCCTGTGTGTCTGCGTGCACTCTGGACAGTTTCACAAATAAAAATTTAGATACCATTATTTTAATATAGTATTTTTTTTAAACAGGTAAAATGAATATCAACGATTCATCAAGTGAAAAATTGCAATATAAAAATAGTGGTATCAAAATTTCCTTTTGTAAGAACTTGGCTCTGAAGCTAAGGCCTTTGATTACAGAGCTACAAAATGTGACAGAGGTATAGCTTGGATATTGCAAACGTGCACTTCATTGAGATTTATTTATTTATTTTTTAAATTTTGGATCAGAATATCCCCCCACCTATCTCCTCAAAATTTTCCTTTTCCTAAATCTTATTCAAATTGCCTGGTTTTTATTTTTAATCGTCTCCATTCCTTAGCAATGGTTACTAGTTTATTACAGTTACTACATAGCAACGCTTTCTCTATGTGGTGATGCCTTTTAAAAAGTGAAGCTATCGACAGATTTTTATTTTAATTGAACAAAATAAGATATTTTATTTCAATAGTTACCTCTTCAAAACCATTTTTTATTTGGAAAATTAAAAATTTCTTTGAAAGGGAAAAATGTTTATCATTTTTTAATTTTCATTTTTCTTTTGGTATCAAATGCCAATATAATAAAAATAATTAAATTTATTACATATGTTCAACAATTAAGTTCATGTATAAGAACTATTTGTAGTCCGAGTTAAATTCAATTTCTTTGAAACTTCATTTTTATGTAGTAACCAGTGAAGAATGCAAAGCCTACTAGTTCTTCAATAAATTATAATAAGTGGCATTTAAATAAATGCTGTCAAGATAAATTCGATAAAATACGTGTGTAAAATTATATTTATGGTTTGAAAAAATTGGAAATTTACGTACTTAAATTATAAGAAATGATAACGAATTTAGAAGTAGTGCTCTTTCCGCAGTTGGCTTCAGAGCATGCCCAGTATCAAATATCACGCTACGCCACTGATAATAACAACACAAACATCACCCACATTCCCCATGCTTCTGTTTCTGCGAGATGAGCAAGGGTTGAGGTGAACTGAGCATATCTGGTGAGAAGGAAAAAAACACGCCACGCCTGTGAAGCGATGACGTTGAAACGGAGCGTGCTTCAACCAATAAATGGGGACCAACGATAGTTGTAGAAGCATCAACTAAGAATCAATCAATCGATCAAATACATTGCGCTCTTTGTTTACTAAGCATTAGCAACAAAAATCGTACTTTTTAAATACTTTTTTTATTTATTTTTTTTTTTTAATTATTATTATTAAATTTAATCGAATACAAATAAACGAAAAAAAAAAAAACAGTAGAAAAATGTTGAAATAGTAGAAAGAGTAAAAATAGCGATCTAGGCGTAAAAGCGTAAAAAATGTCAAAAAAGCGTAAATTTTAACGCCCGGGGCGTAAAACTTGGCAGCTATGTACTGTGTGTCAACCCGGCGACTGCAGTTTTTTTTAACTTTACCTATGAACATTCTTCAACTTGTCAAGTTTTTTTTTTTTTCTATACTGTGTGTCAACCTGGCAACCATAGTTTATTTCAAAGCTACTTCTTCTATTAATTGAATATCATCGGTTGTTTTTTTGGACATCGTTTTTTGTTGTATGTGATGTCTCATTTAGAAAATCTGGGAGTCAGGAAAATTTTTAAAGGTAAAGTCTTCTTATAAATTAAAATGTTGGATTTAATTTATTGGTCAGTTCAGTTGTTTTTAAATTCATAATCTTTTTTGATAACTTTTGAATATAAACGTTGGTTTTTTACATTTGTTAAGTTTTTTATATATAGCTAAACTAATTGTTAAATATTTCTTCTAATTGTTATTGTTGGATATATATATATATATATATATATATTTTTTTTTTTTTTGAATCTTTAAAAGTTCTTTTAATGAAAATATTTAAACTGAATTTGACTTTGTTCTTCTTGTCAAAATATTTTAAGTTATACACTAGTCATTAAGTTTATTAAACTTCTACTGTATATCTGTATAAATATTATGGAAATAAAAGTTTGACTTTTTTTTTATAAGTCTTATCTATCAGGGTCATGGGCCCAGTTTAGCTTATAGCTAGCCCACTTTTTATATAACCTTTATGCAAATTGGTTAGAATTGCTAATTTTTTTTTCTTGACTACAGTTTTTTTTTACATTTAAAAGTAAATAATTGCTGTTTACCAGGCTCCCCAGATTGAGAGACTTAATATGACAAATTATGCAACTTGGAAAGATGATGTGAAGTTCCTGTTATTAGAAAAAAATGCATATGAAATTGTGAAAGGTAGTGAAAATCAGCCTAAACTGGATGAAGAAAAGGGTATAACTGCTGAAGTGATTGCTGACTTTAAAAGACGACAAAATATAGAGTTGTCCGTAATTTACCTCAATATTGAACCCGAATTTAGAAGTTTAATTGTACAATGTGACAATCCAGCTGATGCCTGGAAAACTTTAAAGGCAAATTTTCACCCTGATAGTCGGAGTCATCATATGACCATTTTTTCTGAAATTATGAATTGTTTTCTACAGTCTGGTGAAACTATAGGTCAATATGCTACTAGAATTTCTAAATTTTTGGAGCATTTAAAAGCAATTAATAAACCTATTAGTGACGAATATTTAAGTTTTCAAGTTTTGCGCTATTTGCCAGTATAGAAGTTCAAACAGTTAAATACAAGAAAAGGTAAACTATTAAAAGTTGGAGACGTGGAAAAACGGGCCATTATCGTAAGAATTGTTGGGTTAAGCTTGATTTTATATCTGATAACAGTAAGCAATTTTCTAAAGGTAATTTTGTAAAAAAAGTTGACTCCAGACAACAGCCAAAACATGACAAAACTCCCCCTCGGAAAAATTTTTCCTTTCAAAAGTCAAAATTTTATTGCTGAAGCAAATCTTGGTAGTTATGAAAGGGATGGTTGTTGGGTCTTTGACACAGCAGTCTCCCATGATTTCTGTAAGGATAAAGAATTGTTTTGTAATTTTACTGAGGTGTTGGGTGACGAAATGCATGTGGCTGTTGATGGGGTCACCTTTCCGATCACCAGTAAAGGTGAAGTTGTTCAAAGTTTTAATGGTAATCAAATTAAATTATGGAATGTTTTGTACTCTCCCAATTTAAGGAAAAACCTACTTAGTGGATCCAGATTTGATAGAAAAGGTGCTAAATTCAAGGGTGAAGATGGTGAGTTGAACATGATCGACAGGTTTGATAATTTCATTTTTTCTGCTAAACTGCATGATGGTTTATATTATATTTTTCCTAAGGTTATTAAAAGTAAAAAAGGCAAGCAAAGTGTTAAATTGAATGGGAGGCTAAAAGAAGTAGAAGTTGAAAGAAATTTTGATGTGTCAGCTTCACTTGTTAATGAGCCAGTTAACGTGAACAATATGGATACTTGGCATTTACGTTTTGATCATATTAGCCCTTAATTAATTGTTAACACTTGTAGAAAATCTGCTGTTAGAGGCTTGCCAAATTTAAAATCTGTTAATTTTTCTTGTGAATCATGTAGATTAAGTAAACAAAATAGAGTATCTTTTAAATCCTTGGGTTGTTCATTTTTTAAACGTCCTTTAGACAGATTATTTTTAGATACTTGGGGACCTACAAAAGTTTTTAAGAAAAATAAAGAAAGGTTTTTTTTGGCCATAATTGATGATTTTTCTGGTAAATCAGCTGTATGTCCTCTGCAAGATAAATCCATGGTTTTTGGTGTCTTTAAAAGACATGTCAATAGAGCAGAGAGATTATTTGGGTACCAAGTTAAAATCTATATGCACAGATAATGGTATGGAGTTTGAAAATGAGCGATTCAGGAATTTTTGTAATGAAACTGGGGTAAAACATGAACTCATTAATGCTTTTACACCTGAAGAAAATGGTGTATGTGAGCATTTTAATCAGACAATCTTAAACTGTGTGAGGGCTATGCTCAATTCAAGTGGTTTGTCTGGTGATTTTTGGCCAGAGGCTTGCATGCACTTCAATTACATGTGGAATCGTACCTGCCATGGTACTAACGACAAAACACCTTTTCAGTTGTACTCGGGAAACAAGCCATCAGTGTGTCATTTACGCCCTTTTGGTACAACAGCATATGTAGGAGTTCCCAAGGTCAAGCGAAAACATAAACTGGACTTTAATGCCAAGAAAGGTTTTGTTGTGGGTTATGCCCTACGTACCCGAGGGTATAGAATTTGGCTAAGCGATGAAAATAAAGTTATAGAGACTATAAATGTTTCTTTTAGGGAAAGTAGTGATATGGTTGGCAGTGGAGCTTTGGGGGGGGTGACTCCTCTTTTGAATTGGAGTATGTGCCAGATGATTTACTAAAGCCCGTTGATTGGTGTCCTCCTCCCGATCCGGAACCTGGTACATCTGGTTGCATGCCCTGTGAAACTGAGGATGCCGCCTCAGTTGTTTCCCCCATAAGTCTTACGTTACCCAAGACATTGCCATGCTGGACAAATAGCCCCATTTGGTATAGAAAGGCAGTTCAGAGACCTATAGGGAATAAAGTGGATATTTACTATCCTGATGGTGAAGGCAAGAAACTTCCACAAAGATCTCCACGTGATGTTGAAAAATTTTGCGTGGCTAATGGTATAAATTATGACCCCCAAAGTTTTGATTTTTCTAAATTTAATACTTATACCGGTCTTGTTAATCCTGTTCTTACACCTTCTGCGTCCAGCATTTCTAGTTGATTAGAAGTGGTGGTCCCAAGAACGAATAAGCAGGCCTTAAAATGAGTTTTTTTTTATAAATGGCAGGAAGCCATGTTAGAAAAGTTGGAGACAATGGCTATGAGAAAGGTGTGGCATCTTGTAAGGTTACCTGAAAATAAAACTGCTTTAGGAAACTGTTGGGTTTATACTATAAAACAAGACGAATCTGGTGCTATTGTAAGATATAAAGCTAGACTTGTAGCACAGGGTTATAAACAAGTTCAGGGAGACTTGTATTATGAAACTTTTTCTCCAGTAATAGATTTTTCCGTAGTCAGGTTTTTTTTTCACTCTTTTGGTTTCATACTGTGGTTGGATCAACTTACAATGTGATGTAAAATGTGCATATTATATGCACTGTTACAAGATGAGATCTACATGAAGCAACCAGTTGGTTTTGTAGAAAAAGGTCAAGAAAATATGGTTTGTAGGTTAGATTGTGCATTGTATGGATTACACCAGTCAGGTAGATTATAGTTTTACGAGTTAAACAGGGTTTTGCTGGAATTGGGTTCTTTTAAATTTCAAGTTTGTAATTGTGCATATTCATATAATGTTTTTGCAGTTTTATTAGTCTATGTTGATGACATGGTTCTTTTTACAAAAAATAAGTTACAGTCAGAAATAGTTTTAAAGACTCTACAATCTAAATTTGACTTAAAAGTTCTTGGTATCACACAAAAATTGTTGGGTGTCAAATTTGAGTATAACGGTAGGAGTGTGTTAATCCATCAAAGCCAATATATTGGCGAAGTTTGTGAGAGATTTAAAAACCACCGAATACCAGTCTCTTCTTAACCCATAATTAAAGGTACATGTTTTTCTAAGAGTGACTGTCCCGTCATCTAAGCTGATATTGACGAGGCCTCAAATCTCCCTTTTAGAAATTTGTTGGGATGTATATTTTTTTTGGTAAATAGTACAAGACCTGATATTGAATATGAAAAAAACATTTTTTCTCAGTTTCCACAGAATCTAGGTTTAAAACACTGGCATGGGTTACTTAGACTTTTAGGGTACATTAAATATACTAGTCATTTAAAACTTAATTTAGACTGTAAAAACATTGAGTTAAATTCATACTCTGACGCTGATTTTGCATCCAATAGAGATAATTATGTCTCTATGGGGGAACAGATTGTTTTTTTAGAAAATGCAGCCATTTCTTGGCTCAGTAAAAAGCAAAAAGGTTTCACTATATCAACCATAGAGTCAGAGTTTATCTCAATGTGCGATTGCGTTAGAGAACAAGATTGGTTCTTTAATATTTTAAAAGAGTGTCATAATTTTAAAATTATTAATGAAAATATTAACCCATTTTTGGCCAAAGGTTCGTAAACGAACCATTTCAAAATATATTTTTTTAACCAATCCTGTTACATGTATTTTGCACTGATTTTATTTTTCTGAAATATTTAAGGATACTAGGGACGTCTAAAAAATATTTGTAATTCAATAGGTGTAAAAACTTTTTGTTGATAAATCTTCAAAATAGGCTAGTTTTTCAACTTGAAACGGTTGATGACAAATTAATTTTTTTGAAAATGTATAGTTATTCAAATTATTATTAATAATATGTTTTAAAATTGTATTAAATTTGCAAATTCTGGAAAAAAAAATAAAAATAAAAATAATGTCATTTTAAAACTTAAAAATTTATATTTAAATTTAATGGTGCGTTTACGCACCATTGGCCGAATGTATGAAAAATTGACAGAAATTGAAAATCCACTTTTTATGCAAGGTTTCGGAGTTTTATGCAAACATAGTGCAATTTATAATAGCAGGAGACTTGGCGTTGGAATATTAAAACAGGAATAAACTACTACGTCAGAAACGCCAAAGAAAAATTATTGAGGTGCATACAGCTGTTTCGGTAGCCTAAAGCGTACCGTCATCAGTGCAAAAAGTACCGTCATCAGTGCATCAGTGCTTTTTGCACTGATGACGGTACGCTTTAGGCTACCGAAACAGCTGTATGCACCTCAATAATTTTTCTTTGGTGTTTCTGACGTAGTAGTTTATTCCTGTTTTAATAGTGCAATTTATTATAATTTTTCTTGGTGGATGGCAGCACATTACAGTTGTGCTTATTGAATTTCCCACTGGTGACAGACAAGAAAGGCATGAGCTGTGGACTGAGTTGTGTTTCATAGAAATTGCAACCAATTCGATATCTTGCAGTTACATGTAAGTTATTTATATTAATTTTCTTAGTTTTTTATATATATATGTATGTGTAAATAGTGATACCATTTGAAATTTAACTTACATGTGTACTAGTATTTATTATTATTATTGTAGATGGCTACCAGAACGAGACGGCGAGTTAGGCCTTTGACAACTAAAGAAGCTCTGGCGATTTTGTTTGAGGAATCTGACGATAGTGATCCTGATGATATAATTGATGCTGCGTATATTCCTCCAGACGTAGGCTGTGTCACGGATGAAGAAGATGTGGATGATAATGTTTTAGTTGAGCAATCATTAGAGAAAGATATTTCAGGTACTTTTGAGTTACATACAAAGAGTGATATAGCATACGAAAATGAGGAATGTGAAAATGATAAAAATAATTTACACATACCTCCCCCCCAAAAAATTAAAATGATCAGCAAAGGTGAAGAATTAATAATGAACAATAAGTGTAAAACAGAAACTGTGAAAGGCAATAAAAAGAAAAATAAATCGAAAATATTACCTAAATGGGAAAAAGACGTTGATCCAACGTATTCTACTTCACCATCATCAGATGAAAAAGAGCAATCTGATATGCTGATTGAAAAACTTGATGGCAAATCACCAATAGAAATATTTGAGATGTTTATGGATGAAAAAATTCTTAGTGAAATTGTGGATTTTTCAAAAAAATATGCTGATGACAACAATCACCATGGTTTCCAGTTCTCTAAAACCGATTTGAAAAGATTTTTAGGCATACTAGTTCTTTCTGGATACCATACTCTTCCTCAAATCGATATGTACTGGTCATTGGATGAGGATAAAGGACTGCCAATAATTCGGAAAAGCATGAGTCGAAACAGATTTAAAAGCATAAAACAAAATATTCATTTATCTGATAACTCCTGCCTTGATAAAACAGACAAATTTGCTAAATTACGCCCATTTTTTATGTACATAAACCCAAAGTATCTACAATTTGGAATATTTTCTCAACATTTGTCAATAGATGAAGAGATGGTGCCATATTTTGGAAGGCATTCATCAAAAATGTTTATAAAAGGGAAGCCAGTAAGGTTTGGATTTAAGCTTTGGTGTTTGCACTCATCAGACGGATACCTTTTTCAATTTATTCCTTATGGAGGTGCTGAGGCAAATAGTGAGCAAAAAACTATGCCATTAGGAACAAGTGTTGTTTTGAAATTACTGAGCGTTGTTCCAAAACCACAAATGCACAAGATATATTTTGATAACTTTTTCTCTTCTTACAGTTTATTTGAAGTTTTGAAAGAAAAAGGTTTCTTTGCATCTGGAACAGTTCGCGAAAATCACATGCAAGGTTGTCAATTGGATGACTCAAAAGAAATTTAAAAAAAACCTCGTGGTTCCTACAATTTTGCATTTAATAAGGATGCAGAAGTATGTGCAATAAAATGGAATGATAATGCTGTGGTAACAATTGTTACTAATAATGGAACCATTTTGCCCCTTGTAAATGCCAAACGATACAATCGCAAGGAAAGAAAGGAAATTTCAATTTCACAACCGAATGTTATTTCGGATTATAATAAGCATATGGGAGGTGTTGACCTACATGACAATGCCATAGCGAATTACCGCATAAAGATTCAAGGAAAGAAATGGTGGTGGCCATTTTTACGAATATCATTGATAGCATTATTGTAAATTCATGGAAACTGCATCGAATTTCTACAAACGCAAAAATGTCACTTATTGACTTCAGATCTTATATAGCGATTGCCCTATTGAAAACTGAAAACAAGAATAATCTATCTGGTGAAAAATCATTACAAAAGCCAAATCCTAATAAAGGTCGTCAATCATCTACAGCTCTACCGATAGAAATTCAGACTGATCAAATCGGACACACCATAACTGAGCAAGAACAAAAAATTCGTAGACAATGCAAAGTTTGCAAAAATCACACGATTTATTTGTGTTTCAAGTGCCAAGTCCATTTGCATGCAAAATGCTTCGAAACTTTTCATAAAAAATGAAAAAATTCAATTGTAAAGAAATGAGTGCAGCACAATAATTTGTTCACTGATTCGGCCAATGGTGCGTATATGAAACATTTTATTTCTTAAATAAAATATTAGTTTTTTTGCAGAAAACTTTTTTTGTGTCTTATTGAATGTATTTTAAGCATACTTCATCAAAAATATTACCACATTTTATAAAATTTCTATGGTTGGCCTAAAATGGGTTAATGTACCCACTATTTTTGCAGATAACGAGTCTGCTATTCATTTTACTAAATCTAGAACTGAAAACTTTCAAACGCAGCATGTAAACATTAAATTATTTTTTATTAGAGATTGGTATGATGAGGGTAAATTTGATCTTAAGTATATTCCTTCAAAATCAAACCTGGTCGATCCGTTCACAAAGTCGCTTACAAAAAATGAATTATAAAAATTTATAACTAGTATTTTTGTCTCAAAATAATTAATTTTTTTTCACTTTGCAGATATATTATATATATGTTGTATGAATGAGTGTTTGAAAGCCGTGGGGCCTTGCGCAAATGTTTAATGTGTTTGTGTCATATTTATATTTCTTTATGTGTTTAGAATTGTATTGTGAAATGTTTTTTGTCTGCAATGTGGAAGAAACTAGTATTTAATCATATATATAAGGGGGTAAATAGTTAATTTGACTAAATTGTGGATTTAAATTTTATATACTTATAAAGTATTTTTTTCCTTTAACATTTGATAAAGTTTCAGGTTTGTGCTGCCTATAGGTACAGGTTTTGTACATTTCAGATATGTTCTGAGGTTGAGAATTGGACTGTGGTTTTTTGCCTTTAGATATATTTTTTTGTCATGTTTTTTAGATATGGTTGGAGGTTGGAAAATTGGACTATGGATTTAGAACTAGTTGAGTTCACCAAAATTTGTTAAATTGTTTTTACTAATATTTGTTGATATTAATATTGTTACTTAACGTTTTTTTAACTGATTAATATTTTTTTAAAAAATTGTGTTTTGTTGCGGTGGGGGCTTTGATAGAAAGCTTAAAAATTATTTCATTGTTTCTATCACTTGCCCTCACAAATTACTCAAAACATTTTTTTATAGAACATAATATACTTAATAGAATATAATTAATGACTGTTTAAATTACTTAAAAACTCCTTTGAGTGCTTTTAAAACACTCGTTAAACTTTATTTAATATGTTCGTTTGGCTTTACTTACTTTCTTTCCCTGACTTTGTTTTGTTTACATTCTTTAGACATCGCGTTACGATCTTGTTGCCAGATCCGTTACTATCTGGAGTTTGTTCGGAGATTGTAGAATTTCACCATGGGATGGCGTTGAATGGCAGTTGAATATTTATGCCGTGTTGAGCCATGATTGGCTGTTTTGCTCTTTGATCATACTGCATGCTTTAGACACTGTCATATAAATAGAGGTGTTTTATTTTAAATATGGGTGGTGAATTCGACTGCTAAGAATGCTGTAAGATTGTCGTTTTATCTGAGGCTGGTCCTCGTAAATTTATTTAGTATATTATTCAATTGGCAGTTAAAGTTTTAAATAGTTGTAAGAATATGTAAAGTTCGTTTTTCATGTTAGCAACCATAGCTGTTTTGAAGTTGTTAAATGTTAAATTATGTGTTCAAATGGTATTTAAAAGTTTTAAATAGTAAGTTTGTTTTATCTGTGAGTTTTTCGGTGACCACAGCGTTTGTTTGAACTGTGCTTCCTTTTTGAATGTCATCTTTAACATTCGCTTTTTCTATGCTATGTGCCAGCCTGGCGACCACAGTTTTTCCACAAATATCATACTGTGTGTCAACCCGGCGACTGCAGTTTTTTTTAACTTTACCTATGAACATTCTTCAACTTGTTAAGTTTTTTTTTTTTTTTTGTTTCTTCTATACTGTGTGTCAACCTGGCAACCATAGTTTTTTTTCAAAGCTGCTACTTCTATTAATTGAATATCATTAGTTGTTTTTTTGGACATCGTTTTTTGTTGTATGTGATGTCTCATTTAGAAAATCTGGGAGTCAGGAAAATTTTTAAAGGTAAAGTCTTCTTATAAATTAAAATGTTGGATTTAATTTATTGGTCAGTTCAGTTGTTTTGAAATTAACCTCTGATAATCTTTTTTGAAAACTTTTAAATATAAACGTTGTTTTTTTTACATTTGTTAAGTTTTTTCTATATAGCTAAACTAATTGTTAAATATTTTTTCTAATTGTATTGTTGGATAATTTTTTTTTTTTTTTTTGAATCTTTAAAAGTTCTTTTAATAAAAATATTTAAACTGAATTTGACTTTGTTTTTCTTGTCAAAATATTTTAAGTCATACACTAGTCATTAAGTTTATTAAACTTCTACTGTATATCTGCTTAAATATTATGGAAATAAAAGTTTGACTTCTTTTATAAGTCTTATCTATCATGGTTTGAGCATCCACACATAAAGCGGAAGGCCCAGGTTCGATTCCCGGCTCTGGTATTTTTCACATAGTTGGTATAAAAAATCAGCCTTCCACTCCACAATTTTCTGGAATGAACTTCCAGGCTCGATGAATAAATTTCTAAATTAAATATCTATTCTTTATTCAAAAATTGTTGTGTGTAACTGAGATTTAGCAATAGAGGGTTTTCAAGGTGCTATTATTTTTTCCCTCTTCTTATAATGTCAGGAAAAATGAAGCTCAGACTTCAAGAGGCTTTGTATTTATTACGGAGCTCACCATCTGAAAGCAGTTGTGCACTAATAGATGATTCTTCAGATGAAGAAGTCCCAGCAAATAATTTGCTAGAATTTTCGTCAGATTCTGAAGACGATCAAGAGACTGAACAACACCTAGGGTGCAGTAGTTCATGTTCAGAAAATACAGTACTTCCTACCCCAGGATTAAAGGGCAAAATTAACGGTCGCCACCGGCCACATGGCGACTAAATATAAAAGAATGGCGATTAAAAATTATGCATCGATCGCCACTAAAGTCGCTACTTTTTGTGATCATTAAAATATTTTTTAAATCGAGCGACGATAGGCAATCGAAGCTTTGTGATTTCCAATCTTTTTCCATCCATGGCATAAATGTCAATGTTCATTTTAAACTTGCTTTATTCTATTCTGCAACCTATAAAGAAGTAGAATTGTTTAATATATCTATCTTACTCATATAATTTTTTGAACACCCTGCCCCCCCCCCCCCTCCTTCCTAACGATCCGTAATCGCACATCTTATAGAAAGCTTTATAATTTTTAATCATTCTCCATCTGCTGCAAAAATATAAATATCTATTTTAAACTTGCTTTATTAGATTATAGAATCTGTAAAGAAGTAGAATTGTTTAATATATCTTGTGATCTTAATAATTCTTGTGATCTCCCCCCCCCCCCCCCCCCTCCTGCAACGATTGGCAATCACATGCTCCACTGAAGCCTTGTGATTTACAATCTTTCTCCCTCCATAACATAAATGTAAATATTAATTTTAAACTTTCTTTATTGGATTCTAGAACCTATAAAGAAGTATATAGATTCCCTCCCCCCCCCCCCTTGCACATGTGCACTCCATTTCAACTAGCAGTTAAAGATCAAATGTCCTGCAAAGCACAATCTTTCTCCATTATTATCTCCATAGTATTTAGTGTATATTTAACCAATTTAAGATATTTGACAAATGTGTGTATCAAAATTTGATTTGGCTTAAATGTGTATTTTTCAAAAATTTTTGTATTTGCTTTCTTTGGAGTAGAAATCTTCCTTTTTCTTTCTCATTTTAAAGTAGAAATCTTCCTATTTTTAAAGCTATAAATTTGGAAGCTAAGTAAATTATTTTTAATGAAGCAGCTACGTTTCCATATCTATACTTTTTAAGAGAAAATATTTTAACTCTATTGAAATAAAATCATTTAAAAAAGTGTTTCTTTAGAAATAAGAAAAAATAATAAAACTGCTAACTGTATTTACACAAAAGATTGTGATGATGATGATGAATCAGCTGATTCATTTACTAGAAAATATAAATGTGAACTGTGAATGATAAGAGCTTATTTCACTTAAATAAATTGAAAAAAAAAAAAAAAATGTTACTGAATTATCTGAAAGATAAAAACTTTTGCTATTATTATTATAGCCCTAAGCAGATTTTAATATAGGATGCTCAATTTAGTATTTTTAAAAAGAGCGTTATTGCAAATTACAATTTCATTGTCCATGTATTAATTTTATTATTATATGTATTTCTTATTTTTCTTGTGGCGATTATACCACAAAATGGTGACATTGCTTTTTGCAGTCTGAAAGAAATAGTCTTATGTGAAAAGTGGCCACTAACTTAAAAAAGTGGCTACTAATTAAACTGACAGTACCGGCCACTGGCCACTAATGAATTTTCCCAGTTTTGCCCTTTACCCAGGATGCAGTAAATCAAGAGTGAATAGGCAATGGAAAAAAAAGATGTCTAAATCGAAGTTCCCATTTTACCCATAAAAATCCGAGTTTGTAGATACCACATTTGAACATTTAGCTGCATATATAGCATATAAAGAGAAGCGAGAAAACATATCTTCTTTGGAATATAGGCATTGCATAACCAAAGGACTGCTTACAAAATCACAACCTAAACGAAAAGGAAGACCCAAATCTAATGGTAATGAGCAAGTTTTCTGTGCAAACAAGAGGAGGAAAGGGAACTTGTCTGTTTGTAAAGATATCCGCTGAGAAAATCGTATATGCCATTGGCCAACTTTTGTTTTGAATCAGGGTTGTTGTGAATTTTGTGCTTTAAAAAACATTCAATCAAAACCTCACTCAATATGCACGTGTAATGTATTTTTGTGTATTAATGAAAAGAAAATATGTTTCTTTGAATATCATTAAATTTAAGTTTATGTGTAAAACCTGTTTTTATGTGTAAAAAAAGTAAGTAAATTTTCAAAAATTTATAATTTTTAAAAATAAATTTTTTTTTTGCTGTAACATATTAGTATTCGCTGGTTATTAACATTTTTCAGAGTTAAAACTGCATTAACAAAAGTCATACGGACTTTTTGTATTATGAGAATATTTCAGCCCTCCATGTACTGACAGTACTTTAAGTACCAATTTAATTAATTAGCTCTAACGGATTACATTCCCCAAAGATGAGTATTTTATTTATGTATATCCCTGAATTTTTCATGTAGTGACTCAAAAAAAAAAAAAAAAATATTGCATGAAAAAAACTGCAGTACATCATAATGCAGTAGATAAAGGGTTAATAGTGGTAGTATAGTTAAAGAATAAAGCTTAAAACACTTCAATAACACTTATATTTATAAAATCAACATGGAGAAGGTATAAAAAAAAACATAATTTTTCGAACAGATTCTAATTTTTCTGACCGAACCTGAAAACCTGAAAACAGAAATTAAATACATAAAAAATTTAGCCACGCAGGCAAACTATCCCAAGAATTTAGTAGATATATAGCAACACTATCAACACCATTCAAATGTAGATAATCCTAACTTACCAATGGACAATGGGTTAACCTTTTGTCCAGAGGTACGGCACTGGATTACTACCAAAACAACCTCAGTTAGAATACAACCTACCGCAACACGCATTTCGTTCATTGGTGACTGCAGACACTTCGAGTTATTAACTTTGATCTATGGCAATAGATGACAGCACCATAAAAACCCTCCGAGCAACAAAACTTGTGAATTGCTGTTCTCACAGCACAAAAAGCTTGTCATGCCCCATGCCTTCAACAAACACAACTGCTCCTTCACTTAGGCAAAATGGGGAAACTGACAGCACAATCTGGTCATCGCTACCGTCTACAGCAGTAATATCACTTGTACGACAGTGTACTCTCTAGGTGGGGGAGTACTGTAGCAACGCCATTCAAATGTAGATAATCCTAACTTACCGATGGACAATGGGTTAAAATTTTGTTCAGAGGTATGGCGCTGGATTACTACGAAAATGACCTCGGTTCGAATACAACCTACCACATTACACATTTCCTTCAGATAAACTTTACAAAAAGCATTTAATACAGTTAAACCACATTCCCGACCATCAAAAAGCATGCGTAAAACATATCAACACTATTCCATACAACAAAGGAGCTGCTGTTAAAATTGGAAATATTGCCACAAAGTCAGCTTTCTGTACAGCCGCCATGGCGTAGAAGTATGTCTTTGGACTGTCACCCAGCCGGGGCAAATAGATTTAAAGACTCTAAAAATATTATTTCTGAATTCTTATAATTATCTTTGCATATTTAATTTCCTATTCTAGCAGTTTCTAGAATATTCTAATTTATTAAAAACAATTAAAAATTACCTTACATAAATCCTTTTAAAAAATGAGAGGCCTATATATTTCAGCTCCGACCGGAGCCATCATCAGAGCCTGACAACAACAAAATGCCTGGTGGTTTAATCCTTTATCTTTTTTTTCTTCCTCGTCCGTCAATTCTTCACTTCTTTTCTTTATTTCAAAAAACTGTTTCCATTCAGGTGGGATCAGACTGTGTTCGACATCATTTAATGCGTCATTGATGGCCAGAATTTCAAGTGCTTCTCTTTTAAGTGTGTATTTGTGTGAATATAAAGTTGAAATTTTACGAAAATTAATTGAGTCAATATTAATGGGGTTAGTGTTATTAGTGCTTGGAAAGGCTGTGGATGGTTTGTTGTATTTTAGGTCAGCAAGGTGTTCAGAAATCCTGTCTTTAATTTTTCGCTTAGTCATACTGATATAGCTAGCTTTATTTTTATCACGGTCTTGAAAATTTATTTTGTATATGCCAGCGGTTTGATTAAAGGGAATAGGGTCTTTCTCGTTACGTGTACACTCGTAAATGTTTTTATTTGGTCCAATCGGAATGTTAACATTATATTTCTTAGCTTCATTTTTGATTTTGATGGAGGTGCCTTTACAATATGGAATTGCAGAAGTAAAGGAGGGTTTAGTTTTTTGTGCATTTGTAATTTGATTAAGGGATTTAATGCATTTTTTTATAGAATTTATCTACTAATTTAGGGTTGTAGTTGGCTTTTTTAGCGATATTTTTAATAAATTTTAGTTCGGTACTTAAAAGGGTTTATGTTGCGTAAAAAATCGCTTTCTTATAGTTTTTAGCTCGTCCATACATGCCATTGTTATGTAATCTTTAATATGTTTATCATTCATTAAGTTTGTTTTTATTAATTTAAATTAAAGTTAAATCTTCATTAAAATAACTCCTATGTATTGGCTTATATCCTTAATCCCTAACTGAAATAGTTTTTTAAAATGTTTTCAACACTTACTTCATTCAGCCGTTCGGTACTGTTTGTTTACACGTGATTGACCAGAGAGATCATGTTATTATAGAGAGTCTTGTTACACAGCGGGAACTTCGCATTTCTACCGTAAGGTGGCCTCTATCATCCGTGTAGTGTTTTATTCAACCACTCAACCCTCAGACGAGACATCGTTGTTTTGATTGGTTCTCTTGAGGGGTGTGTACTTTTCCTGTCAACCGCGCTGTTTGTAGAAATTAGAATAAGTTCTTATTTTCTTATAAAAGCTGTCTGCATAAGAAGCAGGTTGCACTTTTCTTTAACTTATGCAGCTGCTGTTAGTTTACATTTTTAGAAAGGCACTTTTTAGAAGATGTAGTTTAAAGTTATATAAAGTTTGTTTTAACTCTGTCATGAGGTGGTGAGATAGTTTTTTCAGATGTTTATTTTTTCCTTTCTCTGCTCCTGTAGACCGGTATACATCGCGAATTTAATTTATCTTTTGAAATTGGTTAATTAATGTTACTTTTTCTGACTCACTAGAAATTTTGAATTTGTTTTTTTTTTTTTGTTGTTTGTGCCTTACTTGCAATAATGAAACTTTGTTAAAAGTCATTTTAAAGATATTTTCCTAGTTTCAGTCATCTGTACCAGTTATGAGAAATAAATTTCAAAATAGTTTATTGTCTTCAGAACAACTTATCCAGCTGATTCTGCTCCATGTGGCCAAAGTTTAAAATTTATTTATCCTGTTAATTTAATATCTTGTTTTTTTTTTTTTTTATAAACGTTAGATTTAAACAGTTTTCATTTTTGTATTTAATGTCTCCTACACTAGTAATTATCACTTTTATATTATTTTGTGGATATGTAATATTAAATATAAATGCGATATCAGCCACGTTAAACTGTGTAACTCTATTTTACATATTTTTTTTTTTATTTAGCTATTTACAGGGTGACATAAAATAACGGAGACAATGTTTAACATATCCTGACGCGAAATAATTGTAACGTATACAAATAAAAGTTGTTCTGTTGAAATACCCAAGCATTTTTTTACTAGCATATGTGTTTACGACTGTGAACTCACATATTTTCCTTTCTATTAGAATGTCAAACAAAGGTATAGCAATTTTGGAGCTGTTTCGTCAAGGAAAGCGGCAGTGTGAAATTGCTCGTTTACTCAAAGTGCCACGATAGACTGTATCCAAGACGATCAAACGTTTTAAGGAGCTTAGCCATGAAGGCGACCATCCTGGAAGAGGACAAAAATGTACCGCCAACACGCCCAGGAACCGCAAGGCCAACCAGAATCTAGTTAAGCGAAATCCGAGAGTCTCCAAGTGAAAAATCGCCCGTGAGACCGAAATCAATCGCAAAGCAGTTACACGAATAGCCAAAAATGAACTCTATCTCAAGCCGTATAAGTTCCAAAAAGTTCAGCAGCTCACGGAAGACAACAAGCGGATATGACTCCGAAAATGCCGGCAACTCAAGCGTCGGTTTGCAGCTGAACGATGGGAGAGTATCCTCTTCACGGACGAGAAGCTGTTCACCTTGCAGCAGGCGCAAAACTTCCATAACAACAGATATTGGTCCTCCGACGCTCCCGGCACATCGGCAATCGTGGAACACCGACAAAAACATCAGTCTGTCATGGTGTGGGGTGGCGTTTGCACCAGCGGCAAGACCCCTCTCGTTTTCATTGAGGAGGCGGTCAAAATCAAACAAAATGTGTACCAGCGTGACATCCTTGAGGCTGTGGTACTTCCGTGGGCCAAGCAGCACTTCCATAATGAGTTTTGGACGTTTCAACAAGACTCCGCCCCAGCTCACAGGGCGAAGTTGACACAGGAGTGGTGCAGAACCCACTTTCCCAATTTCATTGCTTCTACGGAATGGCCCCTACTCGCTGGATTTAAACCCTATGGACTATAGCGTGTGGAATATTTTGGAGGCAAGGGCATGTGGCAAACGCTACAGCAGTTTGAAGTCGCTGAAGCAATCACTGCTTCGTTAGTGGGACAGATTGTTGCCGGAGGACTTGCGGCTAAGTGCCGAAAACTTTTCGACTCGTTTGAAGCTGTGCATTGACACTTATGGTGGCCACTTTGAAACCAACTGAATATGTTATAACTTGAGGTCCATATTATTGTTTGGAATTTTTACATATGTTGATTTCTTTCCTATTAATAAAATATGGATAAAAAACATTGTCTCCGTTATTTTATGTCACCCTGTAATTTCAGAAATTACTTTAAATTTAGATTAGAAGTTTTTCTTGAAAATGATTTTTTCAAATTGCTATTTTGAGAATTTTTGCAAACTAAGTTATATTGTTGCTTTAATATAGCAACGTAACAGTTTTATTAGAACAGATGAGAATTGTGCAATTAATATAAGATCGTAAAGCGTCCAATATCAGGGATTTTAGCTGAACTAAAAATGAGAAATTTTGAAAATACCGCTTATAATATTATTAATAGCTGCAATCTCTGGATCTGCTATGTTGACGACATTTTTACCCAGTGGTGCCGGAACCGGTATGGCAGGTATGGCTGTTGCCATACCAATTTATAATTTGATGTGGCAAATATATATATATATATATTTAAGTGAAAAAGATTTCAACTTTCGTATTTTTTGGAGAAAATTTTACTTCCATAAATTTTAATGTGAACGAACTATAAATTAAACTTCTTTTTAAACTTTCGGGGTGGCTTTTACCATTTTCTTTCTCTCATCGTTGTACTTCGTAATTCTCTTTCTGTTTGCCCTTTTACTTATTTTTAAGCGAGCAAAATAGCATAAAGATCGAAAATCAATTTGGAATCATAACAACGAATTAGCACATAGAAAAATGAAAATATTCTTCAGAAAATACTCTGTCTTAGCTGCGAATATTTAAATTTATTCCGGAGTACCTTTAGCCCCGCCTTTATTTCGCACCACTTTATTTAAAGAAAAATTTTCTTCAATAAAATAACTTCGATAAAATAAGAAAAAAATATTTAAATAATAATAATAATAATAAGTGGTACGAAATAGAGGCGGGGCTATAATTACTCCGGAATAAATTAAAATATTGGCAGTTATGCTCTGTTTACAGTATGAGTATGAGAAATTAATGTTTTTTTTTTTTTTTTTTTTCTGAGCAGTGTTTGTCGATTTAGTAAAATGTTGCAAAGCACTTAAATCAATTATATTCAATATAAAAGAACGTTTAGCTAAATTTTGCCCTATATATTGTCTAATAAACTATATACACAGCACATTGTTTACTTAAATTTAGAGTTCTTTATGAAACACACGTAACACAAAATGAAATACACTTTCAACAATTTCCAAGTTATAACCTCAATATATCCAAATACTTTGAGTAGTCATAATTTATTAGCCAAATGTATAGCTTTACTCTTAGGAGAAAAAAAGGAAAAACATCATTAAAATTTAGAAAAAAGATATCGTTCCTAGAATAATTTAAAGTGCTCTCGAAAGAAGCAAGCTGTGATAAGGGGCTACTTACACACTTTTATTTGAAAGCAGTGAAAAGCAATGTAAGTTTGTTGATTTAAAATAAAAACATAGTTAAAGCTACTACCATTTTGCTTCTCTTCAGGCGTATTTTTAACACGCTTATATTAGCTTCACCTGTATGTATGTATGTTTGTTTGTTTGTAACTTCTCTGGGAGCAAAACGTGATTGCACAAAATCCTTCATATCTCAAACAAAAAAACATATCCGTAAAATTTTTGCTTTGAAATATAGCTAATATAAATGTCTCAAAATCGGTTTCTGGAATTTTTGAAATTCGGTCCCCAAGGGGGGCGGGGGGAGGGGGGGTAAAACGTGATTTCACATGCGTAAAACGTGATTTCGCATAATCCTATATATCCCAAACAAAAAAAAAATAGATATACGTGAAATTTTTGCTCTAAAATATAGCTAAGGCGACTATCTAAAAACCAATTTCTGGAATTTTAGAAATTCAGCCCCCAGGTGGGGCAGCAAGGGGGGGGGGGGCTATGGAGCAAAAACAAATAGAAATACAGTTAGGCCGTTGAAAATTGGTACAGATAGGTTTTAAAGTTCTGCAAGTCGAATGGGGATATTTTCGATTGTGTAAAGTTATTAGGAGGGGCAGGGAACTAGGGGGGGAACAGGGGGGAAGGGAGGGGGGGGCAAAAAAATAAAAATGGTGTCAGATCGTTCAAAATTTGTACATAGAGGTTTTCGATACTTACAAATCGATTGCGGATATTTTTGAATTTGTAAAATTATTAGGAAGGGCGGGTAGGGGGGTGAGGGGGTAAGGGGGGGGCTATGGGGCAAAAACAAATAGAAATACAGTTAGGCCGTTCAAAATTGGTACAGATAGATTTAAGAGGCCTGCAAGTCGAATGGGGATATTTTCGATTGTGTAAAGTTATTAGGAGGGGCAGGGAACTAGGGGGGGAACAGGGGGGAAGGGAGGGGGGGGCAAAAAAATAAAAATGGTGTCAGATCGTTCAAAATTTGTACATAGAGGTTTTCGATACTTACAAATCGATTGCGGATATTTTTGAATTTGTAAAATTATTAGGAAGGGCGGGTAGGGGGATGAGGGGGGAAGGGGGGGGGCTATGAGGCAAAAACAAATAGAAATACAGTTAGGCCGTTCAAAATTGGTACATATAGATTTAAGAGGCCTGCAAGTCGAATGGGGATATTTTCGATTGTGTAAAGTTATTAGGAGGGGCAAGAAGTGGGGGAGGGGAGGGGCGGAGGCATAAAAATAAAAATAGTGTCAGATCGTTCAAAATTGGTACATAGAGGTTTTCGATACTTACAAATCGATTGCGGATATTTTTGAATTTGTAAAATTATTAGGAGGGGCGGGTAGGGGGGTGGGGTGGTAAGGGGAGGGCTATGGAGCAAAAACAAATAGAAATACAGTTAGGCCATTGAAAATTGGTACAGATAGGTTTTAAAGGTCTGCAAGTCGAATGGGGATATTTTCGATTGTGTAAAGTTATTAGGAGGGGCAAGAAGGGGGGGGAAGGGAGGGGGGCCAAAAAATAAAAATAGTGTCAGATCGTTCAAAATTGGTACATAGAGGTTTTCGATACTTACAAATCGATTGCGGATATTTTTGAATTTGTAAAATTATTAGGAGGGGCGGGTAGGGGGTGAGGGGGTGAGGGGGTAAGGGGGGGGGCTATGGGGCAAAAACAAATAGAAATACAGTTAGGCCGTTCAAAATTGGTACAGATAGATTTAAGAGGCCTGCAAGTCGAATGGGGATATTTTCGATTGTGTGTAAATATTTTAACCAACAACATACATACTGTAGCTATTTATGTGATAAATAATAAAATAATAAATATAGTTTAAAATATAGTTTAAAAAGCATGCTTTCATAGCACATCGAACTAAAAAGTGAAAAATAAATATAGTTTAAAAAAACCAAAAAACACGCTTTTAAAGCACATCAAACTAAAAAGTGAAAAATAATTCTTAATATAAGCTGAAAACAATAATGAACGAAAAATACTAGTATAATTGTGAAAAAAGCGTGGGTTGCTCGATGTACGAAAAATATGGCACAAAGCAACCCACGCTTTTTTCACAATTATACTAGTATTTTTCGTTCATTATTGTTTTCAGCTTATATTAAGAATTATTTTTCACTTTTTAGTTTGATGTGCTTTAAAAGCGTGTTTTTTAGTTTTTTTAAACTATATTTATTTTACACAATAAATATTGTTACAAATTTGTAAATAATTCATAGTTATTTTTAAGTAAATTCATTCAAAGAGACTTAATCAGGTGATAAAATGTTATAATAATTTTCAGCAGTTTTAGTTTGTTTTCGCATTAAAATAGCTTAAAAACCCGTTAAAAAGCCTCGTTAAGGACGGTAATGGATTTGGCGCCAAATTTGGTGACTTTTTCGCACCATGATTTTTTTGGCGACTTTAACGAGAAAATCCTTATCGATATACCAAATATGGAAGCTATAACTTAATTGGCCGATGAGTTTCTGAACTTTTTACCCATTTTTCTACGTGGGTATTTAAGAAGTCAGTCTCAGTTTAGTTTTCGCTAATGCTTTCATTGCTTCTGAAAAAGCTCTAAGCCTCTTTGGATTGCAGTTGATTTTGTTTGTTAATGCTCTGATAGAGTTTGTACTGTGAATTTGCCGTTGACAGCTGTTATTGAAGCTGTGTTTACTGGTGAAAGTGAAGTTGATACTTGGTTTACAGACCTGTAAACTTCTCGAATTTTCTGTAAATAAAGTTTCCAGCCTCTGTAAGATTAGCCTTTCATTCTCGGACAACTTACAAACACCCAAGTAAGCAACAATATCTTCGGACATACTGAATGAATGAGAACTCGTCATAGTATTTTATTCTGTTTATGTGCATAAGGTCTAAATTCTAGTTAGAGAGGGCCCCGTCAGTGGCATAGAGGTTCTGGTTCTGATCTCCAATCTAACAGACAGGAGGTGCTCGGTTCGAACTCAGATTGCACACATCGATCTTAGCCGTTCCGTGTTTTCCATGTTTTTCTGAAACTCCCATCAATATCAGCTAGGTATTTTTAATAAGACTCTCAGACCTAAGATCCATTCGTAGTCAATCGTATCTAATCTCAAATACCATCGGGGCCGCTGTAGCCCAGTCGGTAGAACGCCGGGCTCTTAAATGGAAAATTGTGGGTTCGGTAGTTGAGCCTGTCAAAAACTGTCGTGTACACTAATGGTGGTTGGTGCACGCAAAATCCGTCGTATCCGCAACGTCCTCCATGTTTTCATCAAAATTATACCTCTGGTGGGTCACCGAAGCAGGAGAGCTATCCCTGCCGTGGAGGATAAAAATTGTGATGGCATATTCGTTGCCAGTTGTCCATTGCGCAGCTCCAGTGCGACGTAAAACCCAACCAACCAACCAACCCAAATGCCATCGAAGTGGGAGAGCCATCTCTTCCGTGGAGGATCAAAATTTTGACGTCATGTCTCCGAACCAACTCTAGGGGGGGGGGGGGGGTCCCAAACCGTCGATAATTGCCCATTGTGAAGCACTAGTGCGACGTAAAACCGAACCAACCAACCTAAATACTATCTAGGTTGAGAGAACTAATTTCCAATTGGTCTTTTTCGCTGATATTTGTTTTTCTTGCCATACCAAGTTTAACTGACTTCCGGCGCCACTGTTTTTACCGTTATCCCCCAAAACATTAAACCTGATAATCTCCTTTTTGAACTAAATAATCTTGATCCTCTTATCAAATTTACAAATGAAACTGAAAATAACAATAGCTTAAATTTTATTGACGTTTATATTACTAAAACCATACCATTGACACTACTATTTTCCACAAACCTACCAATAATAACGAAATTATTAACAACAAATGTCGCATCCCCCTTCCTTATAAATACGCCACTTTACAATCTTATAATAATTGCGCAATTCTCATCTGTTCTAATAAAACCATTTTAAATACCGAGTTAAAATTTATTAAAAATATTGCTAAAAAAGCCAACTGCAACCCTAAATTAGTAGATAAATTCTATAAAAAATGCATTAAATCCCACAAATGCACAACAAACTAAACCCTCCTTTACTTCCGTGATTCCATATCGTAAAGGCGCCTCATCAAAATAAAAAATGAAGCTAAGAAATATAATGTTAACATTCTGATTAAACCAAATAAAAACATTTACGAACGTATATGTAACGAGAAAGACCCTATTCCCTTTAATCAAACCGCTGGCATATACAAAATAAATTTTCAAGACAGTGATAAAAATAAAGCTAGCTATATTGGTATGACTAAGCAAAAAACTAAAGACAGGATTTCTGAACACCTTGCTGACTTAAAATACAACAAACCATCCACAGCCTTCTCAAGAACTAATCACACTAACCCCATTAATATTGACTCAATTTTCGTAAAATTTCAACTTTCAATTCACACAAATACGCACTTAAAAGAGAAATTGTGGCCACCAACGACGCAGTAAATGACGTCGAACACAGTCTGATCCCACCTGAATGGAAACAGTTTTTTGAAATAAAGAAAAGAAGTGAAGAATTGATGGACGAGGAAGGAAAAAAGATAAAGGATTGAACCACCAGGCATTTTGTTGTCGTCAGGCTCTGATGATGGCTCCGGTCGGAGCTGAAATATATAGGCCTCTCATTTTTTAAAAGGATTTATGTAAGGTAATTTTTAATTTTTTTTTTTTTAAATTTTAATCCTTTGTAAATAAAATAATGTATTATTCTAATTTATGTTAATCTTGTATTCTGGAATATTCCAATATTTTATTTAAGTGACTTGTTCCTCAGTTTGAGTACGTTCCCAGCCGAGTGTAAGTATACTACAAGTTCGTCCTGCAAATGAACTACGCTTGTTACTTCACTTCGAGTGCTCACTTTGGCTCTTCACAACATCTATGTGACATTTTGGTGGAGGCGCCAGGCAAATAAACCTTGCAAACATGGATAACAGTGAAAATCTTTGCAGAAGTCTCCATTTAAGAGGACAATCACCCGAGTACGGACTTTATTTTCCAGACAGCAAAAAGAAAACAAAAATGCCTGAAACCAAAGTGCCAGAAGAGACCAAGCCCGTCGTATTGACTCCTACCTACCAGCAAAAGGAGCCCATCAACCTTCCGAGGAGTGCCTGGAGAAGATCCTCTGAAATGGCTTAAAGAATACAATCGAGTGGCTAAATTCAACAAATGGGATGACATGATGTGCTTAGCCAATGTTTATTTCTTCCTTGATAGTACAGCAAAGCAGTGGTATGTAAACAATGAAGATACTTCCTGGGAGGTGTTCAAGAAGGAATTAAGCGGACTTTTCGATGACCAACAAAAGTATACTAGGAAGGCGGAAGAACAATTGAAGTACAGAGCTCAGCGGTCAGGAGAGAATACACAGTCCTATATACAGAATGTCTTAGGCCTGTGCCAGGAAATTAATCCTTCAATGTCCGAAGATGAAAAAGTATCTCACCTAATGAAAGGCATTGCGGAGGACATTTATCAGACCCTGCTGACGAACAAAATCAGCTCCACAACTGATTTAATTAAATGGTGCAACTACATCGAGGACATGAAGCAGAAGAGGGTTGGATGACAAAGATTTGAGAGGCTTGCGAACATCGAACCAGTGCCAGCTATGGAGGAGGAACAGATTTGGTCCGCCAGATTGTGCAGGAGGAAATCCATCGACTGATCAACCAGACGAAAGAACCTTCAGAGCTATGCTCGCAATTCCTAGAAGAAATAGTCCAAGACGAAGTTCAAAGGGCTCTAGCCCCCGTTTCAGCAATACCAACCAAAACTCCATGATGAGCAACATATGCCACTGTAACCACGGAATCCAGAGTTCCTGTCCAGAGATCACACACACAGCCGAGAAAAACTGATCTCTGGAGAACATCTGACAACAGACCAGTCTGCTTCCACTGTGGACGTCCTAGACATGTTGTGCGTTATTGCCGAGAGAGAAAAGCTATTTTCGACAGCTATCGCCGACGCCGACAGAACCCTGACGAAATTGACAAAGAAGAAGAACTTTGCCGACCAAGCTTCACTCGCCGTTCAACTCCTAGTCCAACTAGGGGCCGATCTCCAATACTCCGTTTCAGATCACTGTCGCCATATCATCGATCAAGTCGATCTCCAAGCCACAATAATGATGAAAACTAAATGGAGCGACCTTCCAAAGAGGTGAGGCCGCATGTAATCAAAATCCTCCATCGGCCGCAAAGATGACTGGTAACCAACTAGACGTAATCGTGGATAAAAAGCCGATACGAGCCTTAGTGGATTCTGGAGCCTCATTTTCTGTCATCTCCGATAAGTATCGTCGATCTCTAAAGAGGGTTCTGTTTTCTGAAGCCAAGAACGTTATGCTCAAAGTCGCTGATGGAAATTTTGTCCGGCCGATGGGAAAATGTGTTTTACATATTCACATAAATAACAGAGAGCTGCCATTTGAATTCATTGTTTTGCCGCATTGTAGTCATGACATAATCCTTGGATGGGACTTTTTAGAAGCTACCAAAGCCGTGATAGACTGTGAATAGTGTGAACTATTTTTAGAAGATGTTTGCCAAAACCTCACAGTGATGGACACCTGGAAGTTGTACGCCACAAGAGACTTACACTCTCAAGCCCCAATCTTTAATTAAAATAGCAGTTTCAGGATGCCAAGTATGAAGAGACATAAATGTAGTCGTAGACAGCAATAAACATCTGCTCTTTGAGAAGAATTCCGCTATACCATCCATGCTATCTTTATACCATAACGGGCAAAGTGAAATCTGGGTCGCCAACCTCCAGTCCAGGAACCAAGTCATTCCTAAAGGAATGTGCTTAGGCCCTCTGAAAGTCCCTGGTCTTCACCCGTGGTACTCGTTAGGAAAAAAGATGGAAGATGGCGTTTTTGCATAGACTATCAGAAGCTCAATAAGATCGCGAAAAAAGATGTATATCCTCTACCTTCTATCGATGATACGCTAGACTGTTTGAAAGGCGCCAAGTTCTCTTCTTCCATGGACCTCTGCTCTGGCTATTGGCAGATAGAAGTAGACGAGGCAGATCGGGAGAAGATGGCATTCATAACCCCCGAAGGCTTATATGAGTTCAAAGTCATGCCGTTTGGACTCTTCAATGCCCCTGCGACCTTCGAAAGAATGATGGACAATTTGCTACGTCATTTAAAATGGACTGTGTGTCTTTGTTATTTAGACGACATCATGCTATTTTCAGAGACTTTTGAAGAACATCTCACCCGACTAAGGCTTGTTTTGAAATGCCTTCAGGAAGCTGGTCTTGTACTTAACCCAAAGAAGTGTCTATTTGCAGCCAAAGAAGTAAAAATACTGGGTCATCTTGTTTCTAGTAATGGCGTCCATCCAGATACCAAGAAAGTGAAAGCCAAAAGCAATTTTCCAACTCCGAAGAAGGTACATGATATATGAAGCTTTCTTGGACTTTGCTCATACTTCCGAAGATTTATTAAGGGCTATTGTTATCTCGCTGAACCCTTGCTGTTGCATCTAAAAGGTGATGCGAAGTTCCACTGGGGTCCTGAAGAGGCAAAATCCTTCAACAGTCTGAAGTCAGCCCTCACTTCTGATCCAGTATTAGGAATGTACGACGAAAGCGCCCCTACAGAAATTTGACATAGACTAAAGGTCTATGTTTTAATTAATTTTTTATTAAGCAGTCACATACAGTGGAAACATTAATCTTTAAGTTTTAAGGGTTTCAATAAAAGTAACATGACCAGTGTTCAACTATTATGACACATTAAATACGAAAATTTTAACAAAAACAATTTTATTCAACAAAGTATAGATATATATTAAACTTTCAAAAATATGACAAAAAAACAAGATTACCTTTTCAGGTGGTGAACCAGACATAGCAATAAGCACAATCTATAATCATGCACTTGAAGAACAATCACATTTTGTTTTAATGACAAAACATCCGCGATCGCCAGGTTGATCAGCAGGAAAATGGGATGATTATAACCATACTTCCGCGATCGCCGGGTTGACCAGCGAAAGTAAAATAGATGTATTAGCACAAAGTAGCAACGATGAGGATTATGCTTACACACTGTTAAGTATACAATTTAATTTAGAAGAAGATTTTAATTTCACTTTTACTAACTTTTAGATCGTTTTAAACTTAACAAATGCTGTTTAAAAAACAGCTAAACACTATATAACATCAATTAAAAATAAATTTAACGGCCTCATTTAAAAAAAACGTCGATTATCAATTTTTATCTCAAGAATTCTCATCACCCGCGAATGACGAAAAAACTTTATCCTTTAAGAAGGAACAAATTCAAACAGAAACTTAACAACTTTTAACATATGTAAAATAACAACGGCAGCCATAGTTTCCAAAAATGCAATAGCCAAAAGAGCATAATTTAGCTTAGCTGTAACGCTAAAAGCACATACTCCAGTGCTCAGCCAACAACAGCTTAAAGCTGCTCACAAAACTACTACTTCATTTCCAATTGAAGACTAGCTAGCCATTGCTGACAACTGCTGATAACTGCCCCTTAACACACCTGCCGCGATCTTTTTATACTGACTGAAAAGTTAAAATCTACATATAAACAATACATTACTATTGCCACTCAACGGCCACAGCCGAAAATACAATTTACTATAACTATTTTAGTAGAAGTGGCAACAGTAAAAATAAGAAAAATTATGCAGAACAAGATTGGCAACGGCAACGCTGTAAACAAAACATCGATCATTAAAACGTGATGCAGGCAAAGATGGCTGACCGAAATTTAAGTAAAGAAAACTTTTAAATTTAAAGAAAAGGTAAGTTAACAGTTATATAATGAAAAATAAGCATTTACATTTATAAAATTAACAATTTTTTTATGTGTGAGGACAATTGATAGATATCAATGCCCCCCACCGCAGCATATAAAAAAATAAATTTAGTTAACAAAATACCATCATGAGATTCCCACAGTCCATAAAGAAATATCACAAGTGATACAATAAACTAGTTACTACGAAGATAACCATAGACAAAAACTCAGATTTTCAAGTGATGAAGTACAACTCTCCACCCTGCAGACATACTAAAGAAAAAGGTGATATGAAAATATACAATATTAATTCCTAATAACAATTATATACAGTTATATTATGCAATTCAATTTTATGTACAAGAATAAATATAATGGATATATATACAGCATATGAAAAATTATGGAAAAATGAATATATATACAAATGGACAAATACGCAAGGCGCCTCACGATTTCACACACACATTCACACCATGATAACTTAATATAAAAATTATGAAAAACATCTGCAAAGCGAAGAAATTAATTCAAACACAAAAGGTTTATATAAAGATCACTTTTATAAATTTTAACAAATCATTTTTTGTCAACGGCTTCGTAAACGGGTCGGCAAGATTTAATTTAGAGGAAATATACTCAATATGAAAGTTCCCCTCATCAAACTAATCCTTATGAAAAATAGTTTAATATTAACATGACGTGTATGGAAATTCTCAATCCTGGACTTTGTAAAACGTATGGCAGCCTGATTATCAGCATATAAGGTGGGTATATCAAAATTATTTTCTATAAGATTTAAACCAGAACACTCACATAGAATATTGTAAAACCAATCCTGCTCACGAACACAATCACACATAGAAACAAATTCTGACTCCATTGTCGAAATGGTAATTCCCTTTTGTTTATTAGTACGCCAAGAAACAGCAGCACTATCCAAAAGAATTAACTGGCCACCCATAGAAACATAATCGTCCCTATTAGCAGCAAAATCAGCATCAGAATAAGAAATTATTTTAACTTGTGTGCATTTAAGATGGAGCTTATATTGACTGGTATATTTTATATATCCTAGAAGTTTAAGTAAGCCCTGCCAATGTTTAATACCTGGATTTTGTTGGAACTGTGAGAAAATATTAGTAGCATATGCGATATCAGGTCTTGTGCAATTTGAAATAAAAGAAATACAACCCAAAAGATTTCTATAAGGTAAATGAGAAGCTTCATCGATGTCTGCTTGAATAACAGGACAATCACTCTTTGAAAACTGGATACCTTTAACGATAGGCAAGGAGGAGATAGGTACTCGATGATTTTGAAATCTTTTACTAACTTCATCAATATATTGATTTTGATGAATCAAAACACCTGTATCTGTATACTCAAACTCTACACCTAACAACTTGCGTGTGATACCCAAAATTTTCAAATCAAACTTTGATTTCAATAAACTTAAAATATCATTAGCTTGAGATTCAGTCCTGGCAAAAACAACGATGTCATCAACATAAACCAGTAAAACAGAGAAATCATAATACGAGTATGCACAGTTACAATTTTCAAATTTATTAAAACCAAGTTCCAACAACACTTTATTTAATTCATAAAACCACAACCTGCCTGATTGATGTAATCCGTACAGTGCTCTATCCAGTTTACAAACCCAGTCCTCTCTACCTTTTTCAGCAAATCCAACTGGTTGCCTCATGTAAATCTCATCCTTTAAGGGAGCGTACAGATAGGCACACTTAACATCACACTGTACATTAAACCAACCGTAACATGAGACTAAAAGGGAGAAAAAGAATCTAACAACAGAAAAATTTATTACAGGTGAAAAGGTCTCATCATAGGATTCACCCTGGACCTGGTTGAAACCTTGCGCAACTAATCTAGCCTTGTATCTGACAATGTTGCCCGACTCGTCACGCTTTACTGTGTAAACCCAGCGGTTTCACAACGCAGTTTTGTCCTCAGGGAGTTTCACAAGATGCCAGACACCTCTCGTGGCCATACATTCCAATTCTTCCAGCATAGCCCCATGCCACTCATCAGACTGTGCAGATTTCAAAGCCTGTTTATACGTTCTCGGGACCACCACATCTAGTCAACTAGTCGTGCTGGACGCGGAAGGTATAACACCAGGATTAACAACACCAGAAAAATTATTAAACTTAGAGAAATCAAAATCAGCAGGGTTAAAATCAATACTATTTGAATTACAAAAAATTTCGACATCATTAGGTGACCTTAGACAACACTTTTTACCCTCTCCATCAGGATAATAGTAAATATCGACCTTTTTCCCCTTAGGACGAGGTACAACCTTCCGGTACCATATGGGATTGGTCATCCAGTTAGGAGAAGTAGTATTGGGAGTAACTTGAGGAGCAAGAGTAACAGGAGAGACGGTTGGGACGACAACTTCAGTCTCGCTGGGCAAGACCCCAGAGGTACCAGGCTCCGGACCAGGAAGATGGTACCGGTCAATGAGCCGTGGTTGTTCCTCTGGAACAAGCACCAACTCAAAAGAAGAGTCGCCCATCACCGCTCCACTGCGTAAAACATCACCGCCTTCAACAAAAGATACATTTATAGTTTCCACAACTTTCTTCTCGTCTTCCAACCAGACCCTGTAACCACGAGTACGTAATGCATAGCCCACAAGGACACCACGTTTTGATTTGGAGTCTAACTTGTGCTTACGTCTGACCTTTGGGACACCCACATATGTCAAAGTACCGAATGGTCTTAAATGTCGAACAGAAGGCCTATTTCCTGAATAGAGTTCAAATGGAGTTTTAGAGTTCCCACCATGACAAACCCTGTTCCATGTATAATTAAAATGTAAACATGCTTCAGGCCAAAAATCATCAGATAAACCACTGGATTTTAACATTGCCCGAACACAGTTCATGATAGTCTGGTTGAACCTTTCACAAACTCCATTTTCTTCTGGTGTGTAAAAGTTGGTCAATTCATGATTTATTCCATTTTCTCTACAAAAAACCTTAAAAGAATCATTATCAAACTCCTTACCATTGTCAGTTCTGATCGACTTCAACTTTGTTCCCAAAAACCTTTCGGCCCTCAAAACATGTCTCTTAAAGACCTCAAAACACATAGATTTTTCCTGGAGGGGGTAAACGGATGATCTACCAGAGAAATCATCTATTATAGATAAGAAAAAACGTTCACCTTTTTTCCAGGAATTTTAATTGGACCCCAAGTATCCATGAAAAGTCGATCTAAAGGTTTTTTGGAAGAAGAATGACTTAAAGGTTTGAAAGAAATATGATTTTGCTTACTCACATGACAGGGATCACAAAAAAAATTATCAACTGATTTTAAATTGGGCAGACCTTTAACAGCAGAATTACGGATAGTATTAAAAATTAAATCAGGGCTTAGATGATCAAAACGAAGATGCCAGGTATCAAAATCTTTTATATTAACAGGTTTTATTACAGGAAAAGCTGAAATTTCAGCATTATCATTTAAATTTTCATTAGAATTCTGCCCCCCATTCAATTTAACACTGTGCTTACTTTTAAGTACTTCAGGAAATGTATAATAAATCCCGTCATGGAGTTTAGCAGAGAAAAGGAAATCACCATACTTGTTGACCACATTTATTTTGCCAGCCTCACCAATAAAATTTTGCACCACCCTGGTCGAATCTAGAACCACTCAAAATATTTTTTCTCAAGTTCGGCGAATACAAAACATTCCAGAGTTTAATAACAGTCCCATTAAAACTCAGCTCTACTTCACTTTTGCCAGTAATGGGAAAAGTGACACCATCAACAGCCACATGTAACTCATCACCAGAAATTTCAGAAAAATTACAGAAAAACGATTTATCTTTGCAGAAATGATGAGAGGCCGCTGTATCATAAGCCCAGCTTCCCTCTCTATCAAAACTACTTAAATTTGCTTCTGCAATAAAATTTTGAGCTTTAGGAGTTTTATCACATTTTGACTGTTGACCGGAGCCACCCCTCTTAGAAAAATTACTTCTGAGTGGTTTTTCCTTTTCTTTTGCAGCTAGATCATTATTTAATTTAACTTTACAATCTTTAATTACATGGCCTTTGTTTTCCACACCTCCAACAAGTAAAAACAGGCCTACGTTTAAATTTTACATTTTGGGCCTCAATAGAACATTCCGTTCTACTTTTATCAAAGTTTCTATGTTGAAGATGCGTTTCCTCGGCACAAAGCTCAATAATAATTTTCTTAAAAGTAAAGTCCTTATCAGACCAACGAAGAATTTGTTAAACAACCTGATCGAATTTATCAGTTAAGTATCTCAAAACTTGGAAACATATATATTCATCTGCGATAGGTTTATTAATGGATTTTAACTGATCAGCAATTTTAGATATTCTAGCTGCAAAAACACCAATAGATTCGCCAGGTTCTAAAAAACATGTCATAATTTCAGAAAATAGTTTCATATGATGACTTCTACTATCTGGCTGGAGTTAACTTTTAAAATTTTCCACGCTTCTGAGGGGTCAGTACATTCACTTATTAAACTTCTAAACTCAGTATCGATATTTAGATATAAAATTGACATGGCAGCATTCTGCCTTCTTTTAAAGTCTTGTACTGCCTCCTCAGTCACGGATTCACTAACTTTAGGTTCTTTCTCGACACCAATAACTATGTCGTACGCGTTTTTCTCCATAAGCAAAAATTTAACGTCACACTTCCAACCAGCATAGTTAGTTGAATTTAACCTATAATTTGAGGCATAATATTATAAGCCATTTTTAAATGGTTACAAATTATCAATTACACAGTAAAAAAAACAACTGGCCAAGTTTAAAAATGACACCCTCAAAAAAACTTGCTCATAACCAAATGACATAGACTAAAGGTCTATGTTTTAATTAATTTTTTATTAAGCAGTCACATATAGTGGAAACATTAATCTTTAAGTTTTAAGGGTTTCAATAAAAGTAACATGACCAGTGTTCAACTATTATGACACATTAAATACGAAAATTTTAACAAAAACAATTTTATTCAACAAAGTATAGATATATATTAAATTTTCAAAAATATGACAAAAAAACAAGATTACCTTTTCAGGTGGTGAACCAGACATAGCAATAAGCACAATCTATAATCATGCACTTGAAGAACAATCACATTTCGTTTTAATGACAAAACATCCGCGATCGCCAGGGTGATCAGCGGGAAAATGGGATGATTATAACCATACTTCCGCGATCGCCGGGTTGACCAGCGAAAGTAAAATAGATGTATTAGCTACAAAGTAGCAACGATGAGGATTATGCTTACACACTGTTAAGTATACAATTTAATTTAGAAGAAGATAGTTCACTTTTACTAACTTTTAGATCGTTTTAAACTTAACAAATGCTGTTTAAAAAACAGCTAAACACTATATAACATCAATTAAAAATAAATTTAACGGCCTCATTTAAAAAAAACGTCGATTATCAATTTTTATCTCAAGAATTCTCATCACCCGCGAATGACGAAAAAACTTTATCCTTTAAGAAGGAACAAATTCAAACAGAAACTTAACAACTTTAAACATATGTAAAATAACAACGGCAGCCATAGTTTCCAAAAATGCAATAGCCAAAAGAGCATAATTTAGCTTAGCTGTAACGCTAAAAGCACATACTCCAGTGCTCAGCCAACAACAGCTTAAAGCTGCTCACAAAACTACTACTTCATTTCCAATTGAAGACTAGCTAGCCATTGCTGACAACTGCTGATAACTGCCGATAACTGCCCCTTAACACACCTGCCGCGATCTTTTTATACTGACTGAAAAGTCAAAATCTACATATAAACAATACATTACTATTGCCACTCAACGGCCACAGCCGAAAATACAATTTACTATAACTATTTTAGTAGAAGTGGCAACAGTAAAAATAAGAAAAATTATGCAGAACAAGATTGGCAACGGCAACGCTGTAAACAAAACATCGATCGTTAAAACGTGATGCAGGCAAAGATGGCTGACCGAAATTTAAGTAAAGAAAACTTTGAAATTTAAAGAAAAGGTAAGTTAACAGTTATATAATGAAAAATAAGCATTTATATTTAAAAATTAACAATTTTTTTATGTGTGAGGACAATTGATAGATATCAAAATTCATACAGATGCCAGTGAGTATGGTATTGGGGCAGTTCTCGTTCAAATTCAGAACAATGCCAAAAAAGTTATAGCTTAAGCCTCAAGAACCTTGACAAAAGCCGAAAAGAATTATTCCACCACAGAACGGGAATGCCTTGCCATTGTATGGGCTATCAACAAGTTCCGGCCGTATCTATTCGGAAAACATTTTACTGTTGTAACAGATCATCATTCACTATGCTGGCTTATGAGTCTAAAGAATCCTTCGGGAAGCAGGGTTGTCATTTCGTCCACTTTTTCGTCAAAAGTCCGGGATGCTGGACAAAAGTGGAAAAAACGTGGACAAAACTGGAAAAAACCACATGAAACTGGACAAAATAAAATCCACTGAACTGTACATGTTCAGTGCATAGAATTATTCCGTTAAAACAATAAATTGCAATTTTAACTTTAAATTACAATTTTAGCAATAGAAATATTTTATTAAAAATTAATAATTTGATTAATGAAAAGCATAATTTTATTTTAATCACGATAAAAAAAAAAAAAAAAAAATCATGAAGAAAATGCTAATTACATTAGTTTACAGTTTGTAGATGTAACAAAGTAAATCTATTGTGGTGGACTATTATAATATTATCATACTGGATATTAAGAGGAAAAAAAAGAGTTATTTAACACTATATCTAAATCCTTAAAAACAAAAGAAAGTGGACACGGCTGTTTAGCCGGAAAAAGATTTTGTGCTCAATGTTGAGTTATCTTCAGTACATAATGTTGACAATTAAAAATGAAGAATAACTTAATCCCCCCCCAACACCCCTATCCCCCTTCGAAAGAGACTATTTTCAATATTAAAGTTTTTCTCAAACGATATGATTGATTGATTAATACATGGACGATTATAATCTTAAAAATAATTTAAGTTGTTTCTTTGCTATTTTGTACTTAAAACCCGAATAAACTACTACGTCAGAAACGCCAAAGAGAAATATCTGTTTTTGAAAAATATCTATCCGTTTCTGATGTAGTAGTTTATTCGGGTTTTAATATACCAACGCCAAGTCTCCTGTTATTATTTTTACTTAACTTGGAAATATCTTATTTAACATTTCTATGCTAGGTTAAAAAAAAACTCATAAATGTAGATAAAATGTTTTTGTCAATTTATGTCCACAAGTCCTTTCCAAACAAAGCTTTCATTTCTATATAACATTTTATTTGCAATACCAACATGTCACTTTTCAATCCAGTAATTTAAAAAATCAAATTTACATGCTTAATTATTTAATAATTTTATATTCTTATTTATACTCTTATTAAAATATATTTTATACTCTTATTAAAAAAATATTACTTGGTAATGGAAATTCCAGATGAAAAAAATACAAAATTAAATTTTACTTCCACAAAGAAAAGTTATTTATTTTTCACAAAAGTAATGTCTTTAATAATATAAATGTGACATATATGTTTGTGACTGTATATATACTTAATCAATTTGATAAATATGCAGAAACTTAAAGAAAAATAATAAAAATGTTGAGTGACTCCAGTCGACTTTCTGAACATTAAAGTAATTCACTGTTGTTTAAATATAATAATACAAGAGAAGTCATTAAATAAACAAACGAGAAAATTATAATAAGTGTTTGATTATTTGCTCCCAAATAATATATTGTTTAATGGAACGGAATGCATGCAAATTCTTTTGTGTGTATCTGTAAAAGAACCAATAGTGTTAGATTCACCAAAATGTATACAGTTTGTGTGACATATAATTTGTATATGAATTCAAAGCTCAATCAATGAGGCTTCAGACGCAATCACATTTTAAATAAATTCAGACTATAGGCCATAATATTACAGAAATTTTCGTTATTTCCCTGTAAAAAAAACTATAAATGCTAGATTCACCAAAATAAATCTATACGATTCAGTCGACAGTGACTGATAACATGCGTATAAAAGTTTTAGCTGAACTGAATAAGGAATTCAGATGCTATCACACTTTAAATTATTTGAGCCCATACACTGTAATGATAAAGAATTTATCTTTGTGTCCTGGTTAAAAATAAATAAATAAAACTGTGCTAGGTTCTCCAAGATGTATACAGTTTGTACTACGATAACCTATAACATATGCACCAACTTTTAGCTCATTTGGACAAAGCATTTAGACAATATTGTGTTCACTCTACTCAGATATACATACATTATCGTAAAATAGCAAAAATGAACTCATGGAGCCTCAAAACATGTAGATACACCAACATCACAAGTCAAATTTTTGTCATGATTGCAATACTTTCCTTATCTATGTATTTTCAGAAAGTAAAAAATTCTATGAAAGATACGTGAATCATTCATTTCATCATGCTTAATAACAAATTTTTTAAAGGTGTTTATATGACTATGAGGGAGGAAATGACAATGTAGTTGAAAGCAGTGGGAGGGGGGGGAGGGGGGGGGAAGAGGGGAATTAAAATTTTAACTATAAACTATCACTTTTGCATCCAATCCACCCTTAGAAATAGATATATTTGTTTATTAAATATTGTTAATTTTGCATGTCTATTTCAGGCATTCATGTCTATTTTGAAATATTTAAATTGATTTTATTCACACACACAGGGTTCAGGAATTTATTAAAAAATATGGTCGCCAACAAAAAATTCTGGTAGTCCATAAACAAATATTCTCCAACATTTTCTTTTCCTTTTTGTTCCATTTCAAAATTTACTTGAATATAGAAATTAAGATTCTATATACCAATTATTATACCAACTAAAAACCAAATTATTTATTGGGCTTGAATGATTTTTTTTTTTTTTTTACACCAGGAAACACTTGTTTAAATTTAACATCATGAAACTGGTTTTATTATTTTCACTCAATCAATACACCATCGTCAATGATTCACCATTACACAGATACAACAATTCAGCACCAGGTCGATAGCATGCGCAGACAGGAGCAGTGCAAACCAATTCCCTAAAACGGTGCAATAATTTAACACTGAGTTGTGAAACATGCACGGAGATGTGTAAATTCCCTAATTCAACACAGTCTCTCAAAAAGTGGTGAGAGAAGCAGGAATCAAAACAGCGAAAGTAGAATTGGAGCTCAATTTTGGGACCAATTCTTTCACCAAAATATATATTTAAAAAAAAAAAAAAATTCCATAAAGTTGAAAACATTATTACTAGTTTTAAAAAATATTGATCGCCAATGGCAACCAGGTGACCGTATTTCACGAGCTCTCACATACACATAATGATAAAGAATTGTTTTATATATATGGAAAGAATAAAGGTAATTTTTAATTTAGTACTCGCAAATAATTAATAGTGGACAAAACGGTATTTTGTCCGGGACGGTTTTAACCAGGTTTTTTCCAGTGGTTTTTTCCACTATGGAAAAAACCGTTCAACCCTGTCGGGAAGACTGGCAAAATGGGCCCTTCGACTTCAAGAACATGATTTCTCAGTGATATATAAAACCGGTAAGAAGCACAGGGACGCTGACACACTCCTGAGAAATCCAGTGGACGAAGAAACTGAGACGCCAGACAAATTTCTAGCTGTGACTACGAGTATGAACCTTGCGATTGAACAGAAGAAAGACCCAGATCTTGCAAAGATGTTTCAAATAACCGCCTCAATGCTGATAAAAGAGATTTTTAATTAATTGACGGAGTACTATGCAGAAAGAACTTTGACCCTGATAGAAAATCATGGCTGCCAGTCATTCTCAAACATCTACAAGTGGACATACTGAGACATATCCACGACACTCCCACCGCAGGACATCTCGGTTTTGCGAAAACTTATGACAGAATCTGCAAAAGGTTTTACGGGCCTGGGATGTACAGAAATGTCGTTCGATATGTGATGCACTGTCGAGAATGCCAGGAGAAAATCTGTTCCTCAACGACCTCCTGGACGCTTAGTTTCCATCCCTCCAGCTATAGCACCTTTCCATCGCATCGGTATCGATCTCCTAGGAAGATTTCCGAAATCTACTCGTGGGAACAAACGGATCATAGTCTGCACGGGTTACTTAACGAGATATGCAGCAACGAAAGCCTTACCGACCACTGAAGCCAAAGAAGTAGCAAGGTTCTTGCTCGAAGAAATTCTCCTAAGGCATGGAGCTCCCCGAGTAATTATCACAGATCGTGGAGCTGTCTTCCAATCCAAGCTTGTTTCCGCTCTCGTCGAATTGTGAAATATTGATCATTGTATGATGACAGCACATCACCCTCAAACAAATGGACTGACCGAACAGTTTAATAAAACTTTGGCTGACATGTTGTCCATGTACGTGGATACAGAGCAGAAGAATTGGGATGAAATTCTACCATTTGCAACCATTGCTTATAATACCGCTAAACAAGAGACGACGGGTTTTATGCCTTTTTATTTACTTCACAGATGTGAGGCTGAAACTATGCGAGATACAATGTTACCATTTTCCCTGATGATGTAGATGACGATAACATCAACAAGATGATTGCCAGAGCTGAAGAATCCAGGCAGCTAGCCTGAGTGAAAACTCTGAAAGCGCAAGATAAAGACCATCGATGTTACGACTTATGCTACTGGAGATCTCGTATGCGTGTATACTCCAGTCCAAAAAGTTGGCCTCTTCGAAAAACTTTTAAGATATTTTGTACCATATCAGGTTTTACATCGTGTATCAGATGTCACCTATGAAGTGCAAGATTTTGATTCAACCTCACGAAGAAGAAAACCAACAGATGTTGTCCATGTATTACGCATGAAAACCTACCATGATCCGGACAAGCAAATTGAGAACGAAGACACACAAAATCTTGATGATGTTGTTCCTTCTAAAACGAACAATACTTACAGAGGACCCATGACGCGTTCGAGGACTAGATCTTTAACGTAAAAGTCCTAAAATAGCGAGACGCTGTTCTTTGAAAGGAGGGCAATGCCACAAAGTCAGCTTTCTGTACAGCCGCTGTGGTGTAGAGGTATGTCTTTGGACTGTCACCCAGACAGCCTTAGTTTGATTCCGACCAGGGGCAAGTAGATTTAAAGACTCTAAAAAAATTATTTCTAAATTCTTATAATTATCTTTGCATATTTAATTTCCTATTCTAGCAGTTTCTAGAATATTTATGTTAATCTTGTATTCTGGAATATTCGAATATTGTATTTAAGCGACTTGTTCCTCAGTTTGAGTATGTTCTCAGACGAGTATAGCTGTATTACAAGTTCAATCTGCAAATAAACTATGCTTGTTACTTCACTTTGTGTGCTCACGTTGGCTCTTCACATCATCTATGTGACAATATTGCCAGAAATTGAAACGTTAATATCCCAATCAAACCAAACCCTAATATTTATCAAATCATTCGAAACGACAAAGATCAAATTTCACCTGCAGAAACTGCAGGTATATATGAAATCCCATTCAAATACCAAGACAATAGCGAAGGTTACTACATAGGAATGACAAAAGGAACACCCATATTAAAGAACATCACAACATCAAATTTGGAAAATACATTACTGCACTAGCCCAAACCCATCAAAACAAAAATATAGAAATCAAATTTAATCACGTTAAGAAAATAGCGAACTACAACAACAACCAATATGCTTTATTCCAAGAAACAATCAAAATTTTGGACCAACCGCGTGCATGCAACCATGAAGAATCGAAAGCAGGTATTGTTGCCAACTGGCACTACCTACTCGATGAGAGAAGAAAACAATCAGTTCTAAAGAAAATTCGCAAGAGATTAACACTGCAGAAGTGATCAGTGTCAGTGATGAGGGGATCCCCCTACCTGAAAGTACTTCACCATTAGGAGTCACCAAGTGAAGCTGAATGTAAGGTTTTTTAATTATTATAATTTATATTACTATTTTATTAAAAGAAGAAAGAAAAGAAAAATGAAAGAAAGAATTTTGGAAGGGATGATGTTTCAGAGTAGGGATGTGCCCCAATCGCCTTCTCCCTCCCTCCCCGTAGTCGGCACCCATGATTGAGACAAATTTCTTTTAATGTAAATATAAAATTTGCTATATATAATCTCAACTGAATGTTCTTTTCTTAACTCATTACCTGTAAATTATTAACATAGGACATGCTAGTCTTTTTCTTATCACAAAAACTCAAAGAAATTTACTTCTAAATATGTTTTGACTTTTTACCTTTTGAGAGACATTTTATGGGTATCAAGAATGTACTAATTTTCCATGACTACTCCACATATGAATTCGCCCCAACTCAAGCTGGTATAATGTCTCACCAAAGTCTTATGAGACATCAACAAAATTGTAAAAAATTGTTTACATAATTAAAAATTATACTTTTTTTTGAAGATCCATATTGTAAATCTAGATACAAAAAATCAGTATTCATATCAATTTCTGTGGATCACATTTTTTGATGATCCAGCATATCCCTAATGGTGCTTCAGTACAAAGAATACAAACACAACACAAGTTGCACATTAGTATGCAATTTTTTGACAGATAACATCTAATAGAATAAATCACAGTACATAAAGTATTTTGAAGATTAAGGAAATAAACACTTGAAGCCATCAGTGTATTACCAGATCATTAGGAGAAGTTGTACATATATGTACGTAAAATGTAAAAGCAAATGTGTTAATCTTTCCAGCAACTAGCAAAAGAGAAATATGCAGAGAATGTAGCTTATCATATGGGCATGTATAGAGAAAAATCTATCCTAGCAAGAATTATTATTAAAGGATAATGACTGACAATGACTTAGATAATTTGTTCATAAACATATTTGAAAATAGTGTGACTGGACTGTTTTCCCAAAATTCTCTCATGGACAAAGTAGCATATCATTGTTGCAAATGCTGTAATATCCCAAAGACAATTTCTGGAGCACCCACTTTTAAAATAAACTTTATAAAAGGATCTATAACGAAACCTAAAAAGTCCAGTTTTATAAGAATGGATGTTAGATTAGCACTTAGAATAATTTCGCCTAATTTTTTCTCCAATATTACTTTCAAGCTTAGAATAAATTGCAACAAATACAATCTTTTAAACAATACTTATTTCAGAGAAAAAATAGTTTTAATCTTGAACAAAGCAACTTTTCATAAAATGTACTATAAAAAATTCCATGAGTTATGCCTATTTAAAAATGTCATTTATCCCAAAAAGATTAAAAAATCTCTTAAATTAAGTGAAAAACCATGGATATAACTGTCAATGAAATTATACATATATAGGTAAAATATAGTTTTAAAAGAAATTAGGAATATTTCTTTTATTAAATATATCTTGAAAATTAATACCATAGCTGTCATTTGAATCTAAAGAAAATTCATATCATTACCCATGTAATGATTATTTAGAGTGGAAATACTATCAACAATGCATTAAAATAGTCATGACAAATTCAAAAATTTAATCAAAATTGGAAGAAAAAAAAAAAACTTATTTGTGTTACTAAATTATGCAAAATACTTACTATAAAGTATCTCTTTGATTTCATTCATTAAATTTGTTCCCATAAAATTGGAAGAAGCAGAATATAGAGTAATTGTTCTACAAACATTGTTTAGATTCTTTACTTTCATGTTTTAGTATATATCTTTCACTTATTGAGTAAATGACTCAATCATACTTTAAGATTATAAATTTTGGACATGTACAAAAATTTTAAACTTACAACAATTTACTAAATTTAAAAAATTATGCAATATATATATATATATATATAAACTGTCAGTATATCACTAGTATGTAAAGATCTTTTTCCTAATAGATTATAAAAAATTATGTAAGAAATTTTCTCCACAGAATACTTAAAAAAAGAAAAACAAAAAGGTGAAAAATCCAACTTCTTATTGTTTACATTTTCTCTTTTACTGTGAATTTTCATATTAAACTCATTTTTCTCCTGACTAAAATGTAAACTATATAAATTCTTACCTGTCTACGACAGCTTTTTATCTGAATGCCTGTTTTCTCACTAACATCATCAAGATCTTTTCTATTTCGAGCAGAAAGCTTTTTTCCTAGAAATTCTCTTATTACTACATCATCAAATTCATAGTACCTAAAAATATTTAAAGAATAATATAAATTTTTTTAGAAACAGAGCCTTTTGCGGTTAGACATCAGTTTTAAAAACAAAAGCAATAAACACAAACTATTGAATATCTCACAATATGTGTGCATTTAAACAAACTATAGCATAAAAGTAACTTTGTGTAAGCCATTTTGTTTGAATATTAAAAAAATAAGAAATACCATACTTGAAATAAACACATCAAGCATTTACACTGCATGGTCAAAAAAAAAATATTGTTATGTGAATTGAAACATGTAAATACTGAAGTAGAAAGGACAGATTATGCATTTTGAAAATTTGCATAACTCTGCCTATAATACAACATTTAAATACAGTTGTCTCAGCAAGCAAGTGATCATTTGGAAATAATCACAGCTGAAGAAAAAAGTTATGTCCAGTCATGCAAAAGATGTTTCAGAGTTCAAAAAAGGGGATATATTGGGCTTTGCCAAACACAGAAACATTGCAAAACGATTGCTGAAATCACTAGCATTTGATGTCAAATTGCTCAGCAGGGCCGGCGTGAGGGAACTTGGCACCCCTAGGCAAAGAAAAATTTTAGCGTCTCTTATAAGAATAATATAACCCCTAAATTATTGTAATATTTTGGCATTGTTAAAATTTACTTATATACCTACATGCATTGCAAAAGATTACACATTGACTACTATAAAATATTTGAAAGGAAATGATAAATGAAAAATATTGCCTTAACATTTAGAAAACCATTTCTAACTCGAATTTAAAAAAAAAAAAAAGGAAGAGATTATATAAGCAATGAAATCGAAGTTGCAAATAAACATTATTGACACATGCTTATATCATCTTTGGTGTTTTATTCGATTAATAAAAATTAGCTCAGATAAGATTTTGACATCACTGCTAAGGCTTTCAAGAAATAATCTCCATAAGTTCTATTTTACTGAAAATATTTTTGACCACCTTATAACAGAATAACAGCTCATAAATGCACTATATAAAATATTAAAACTAAGTTAAGTCAAAAATGCATTTCAAGAAATTTCCATTACAATAATATAAAATATTGTGCATGAAATAATTCATAAAAATTTAACATAGTAATTTGAGTAGTTCTGTTTAATATGTTTTTTATGCAGTCTGGCTTAAGAAATATCTATTTCGTAAACACTATAATGTTAAAAGGTAGTTTAACTAAAAACACATAATGCAGATTGAAAATTCAGTTCTAATAACCACCTTCCATAGACAGTAACTGCCTTTTGGTATGCATATTATACATTTTTTTTTTTTTTTTTTTTTAGTAGAACTTCACTTGTTTTTTAAATTATGAACTTGAGTAGAGCAAAATTCATTTTTTTCATGAATTTGAGTGTGAAAAAGCAATTCAAACTCAAACTCATGTTAAATATTTCTGTCTGAAATATAAAAAGGAAAGTAGAAGAAGAAAAGGACAGAAAAGAGAATAACTACACAAAATGGATCCCAGAAAAAAAAGGGCACCCAGAAAAAAGGGCACAGGAAAAAGTGGCATTTTTGCAATTTGCAAATCACTAAAACAATAAACATCAAAGAATGAATTTAAAGAATTATTTTCATAATACATTTTTAGAAATTTCAATCAATTAAATTGGTTCCACTTTCACTCAGTATATACCTGGGGAAACGGGAGGTCTAGGAGCAGATTGAAAGAGAATAATTGTCTTTATATCACCTTCTTACTGATTTTGATGACAAAATGTCATTTTTTTTCTTAATTATCTCACCACATTTTTATTTTTATTCTGGCTATTTCTTAATCTTAATTAATGGTTAAATATATGGATAAATTATGTTTTGTTTATTAAAAGAAATCTTTTTATTTTTAAACACTATTCATTTGATAAAACTTTTTAGTTTTATTGTCATCTTGTTATATCTAAATTATACAGTAACTTTCAAGTTCCACAATGATTGTGGTGCTTCCGGTAAAATTAAAAATATTGCAGCCAAAAATAACATTAATATCCCTATTAAACCTAACCTTAATATTTACCAAATGATCAGGAATGATAAAGATCCAGTAAACTATCTAGAGACCACCGGTATTTATAAGATTCCGTTTACAGATGATAAAAGTAATGACAGATGTTATATTGGAAAAACAAAAAGAAAATTTAAAACGTGAATCAAAGAACATAGCCACGATATTACCATGGATAAAACACCTACTGCTTTAACGAAAGTACATAGGGAGGAAAATATCAATATTCATTTCGAAAATGTTACAAAACTCGCAAATTATAAAAATTATAAGTATGTCACATATCGGGAAGAGGTAGAAATAATTAATTTTTCAAATTATTGTAATGACAACGATGCGGCCAGGCTCAATAAACAATGGCACAGCATAGTTTTAAGTAGAAGAGCGAAGAGAGAACCAGGGTTCCCACTCAATTCTAGAAATTGAATTACCTGACTTTTCCAGGTTTTCTAGGAAAATTTTTAAGAAAATTCCAGACTACAGATTTCAATTCGTTATCACACTTTTTAAATTAAAGAATCATAAATTTACAAATTAATTAAACAATTAAACATATAATAACCCCTTACCTATTTAAATCTACTGCAAAACTGAAATTACTGATACATTAAAAAAAAAAAAAAAAAAAAAAAAAAGAATACTATACCAAGAAATATTTAAAAAATAAGTTCATTCTTCAGTATAGTATTTCAGAATTAAAGCTATCCTGCAATATTTTATTATTATTAAATAAAAACAAATAAGAGATCTGAAACTATTTTGGAATATTTAGTAATAATATATTTAACTGGATACATTTTGAGCATTTACAAAATCTTTTTTTTAAGTTCATTAATTTCTCCTTCCATTTTTTGCACTTCAATGTTCATATCAGTAGCCAACTTTGCTCGCTTTTGTTGGAGCACTTTTATTTGGTCCATTGTTCTTTTCTTATCCAAAATAGCCTTTTTATCTTTTTCTTCTTGCTGTCTTTTTTCATCAAGGGAAAGATGGTAACGAGTGTGGGCCATCTTTACATGTTTAAGCATATCTGGTGTTATTTTCACCGATAACAGCCCTCCCATACACTTCGCTGCATCATAGGTAGTGCGTAAAGCAACTAGTGATCTTTCATGCAAGTTTTCCACTAAAATGTCTTGGTTTATTGAGAATCCAGACTCTGAGGATGCATTACTGTGCGATAAAGTCAGTACAATTTTCACGACTTGCCATAAATCATTAAATTCTTCCTTCTTATTAAGATAGTTTGAATAAAAAATATCTAAAAGAGTGGTTTTTGATGTGTATGACATAAAATCATTTTTCCACTCAGTATTAACTTTACTGGTAAATTCCGAAAACTGTTGCTTCGCTCTATCAGCTGATAATGCAGATACAATATTACTGTCATGCAAAAGTTGAAGCAACACATCCATACGCTTTTCACTTAATACAGAATTAAAACTTAATAAGGAAGGATCTAAGTATGACATTGATCTTACTGTAGCAACATTTATTGGACTTTTCTCAATGATCTTAACCATCATGTTCACAAGGAACTCTTTGCACTCACTCAAAAATCTCGCTTTTGCAGATTCAGAAGCTCTGCTCTTCTTCATAAAGCTTCTAGCAGCAATACCAATATCAAGTTCCTCATTTCTTTTCTGTGATTTCACAGACAACAAATCTACCTTTAAAAGTTTGGAATGAGAATTAGCCTCTCTGAGCAATTCAGGTTTTATAAACCTAGCCATCAGTCGCGGTAACATATCTATCAAGGAGTTATACAAAAATGGAATCATAGGGAATGGACTCTGAAAAGATTTCAAAAAGGATTCCAAAACAGCAGCGATGGAAATGAAAAAAGATATTTTTGCCAATGTCAAAGTATCCCTACATGCTTCAGCAATGGTTTTAACAGTTGCAGAGTCAGGCACTCTTCCTGGATGTTTCAATATATTTTTTTATATCAGGAAAGATTTCGAGAGCTCTCTCGGCCACGGATACATTTTCACACCATCGAACTTAACAAAATTTTAAAGGGAAGTTTGATTTCTCTGTTATAGCTATCAAGTCAGCACGTCTAGCTGGGCTGTGTCCTTATAAAGTCTATATATGGACTGAAATAAAGAGTTCAGTTTCCAAGAGGTAAATTTGTTGCCTCTCTGAAAAGCACCATGAATTACATGCAGACTGCAAGTGCTAATATTCAATAAAGAAAAACCTTTGCTTTCTTTCAGTTCCTCACAAATATGTCACCAAAATTTTAAATTGACACTAGGACCATCCATGGATATTTACAAAAGATTCTGTAAATTTAATTCGGCAGTGCCCTCACAAAATTTTTCATATATATCATCAGCAGTTGAATGTCCCAGAAAAAACAGAATTCAAAAATCTAATCTTTACTTGATTAGAATTTTCAGGCCAATACCTCACAATTAAATCCATTTGTCTCTTAATGTGCTACAGTATTCAAAGCTTCATCCATGCACACTACAAAATGTGCTGATGAAATTTCTTTTAGCAGTAAAGAATGAAAATACGGGGCTAAACCAAACATAACAATATAAGCCATTTTTGTACTTCCAACACTTATACTTTTAGCTATATCGCTATCTGGAAACATAGCCTGAAAAATTTGTGTCGTATCTTTAAATCCATTGTACGACGAATGCGTCATTACCACTTTGCATATCCATATGATTTCAGATGACAGAGTTTTCTCTCTCATCACAAAATCAGTCATCGTTGGTAGACCCACTGCTCCTGCTGACTTCATCGATGTTTCAACGGAACACTGCACATCATTTTCTAACTTCAGACAATCTCCTACAATGCCAGCATTTTTGGACTGTGTATCGTTAAAAAATAGTTTCAAAACCGGCCCTTGTTTCGCACATTCCATTATCCTGCAATGTTTTACACTCTTTTCATGACTGAAAATAGCTTGCCTTCCCATATTGCTCAAGCTGAAAGTTTTACAACACAAACGACATCGTGCTATATATGGATCTATTGGAACTGCTTCGATCCATTTCGTCCACTGCGGATTTAAACGATCATCTATCTATTCTAAATTAAACACAATTTCTTCTTGCTCATTATCAAGTAATGCTGATAAATAATTAATAATAATACACAAATCAAACTATACACAGAATCATTCAATCCGTTAGCGTTAGCCCGCCTGATCAACAAAGCACAGCAAAGAGTTTAGTTGTAATCCTACTCATTCCGGTAGTTGCAAAAAAATCTGAATCAATCGCAAATCAATGTTCCGCATTCAGCCCCACACCGAACCGGCACGTCTAGCCCACTAGCTGATACTGGGAGAAAACGCCGCTTTCCTATTCGTTTAAGCAACTGACGTCAGATGTAAAGAGTCGTGGGAGAAAAATACCGCTTTCCCGTTCGTTGAAGCAACTTACGTCAGATGTGGTGAGGCGTGTCCGAAAATTTCAACGATGTTCGGTGATCATCTCGGCGGTTTCCAGGTTCGTTGACGAGTTTTCCCGGTTTTGGTACAAAAATTACGATTTTCCCTGACTTTTCCCTGACATTTTTTGATGAAATGAAATTCCCTGACAAATCCAGGTTTTCCCTGACCCATGGGAACCCTGGAGAACAGCGCAGTCTTCAAGCCCTTCAGCACCACGAGTTGCCATTGAAAAAGCCGGGGAACCCCGGTGAAAGTACTCCAGCCATGTCGTGGAGTTAACAAAAGGTTTTTTTTTTTTAAATTCTATATTTAATTAAAACTCCATGTTTTGAATCGATATTGTGATATATCTACATAGTTTAATTCTTTTATATTATCTCGTCTGTGGCCCTTCATATTACACTGAACAGCGAGACTGGCCCTCCAGCCAAAAATGTTGTGCACCCCTATGCTACATCAATATAAAAACAAAACATACTGGCTGAGCCAGTGGCTGTCAGACTCAGTATTAAAAGTAAAAATACATGGAGGATAGAAAATATGTAAGACCTCAGTAAATAAATGCCACAATATTAACATTACCAGTTTTCTTTTATGAGTTCTCTGTTGTATTTTATTTACTTACCAAATTCAAAATTACTAACAAAATTAGTTTTGTTGAAAGAATTTTCTTTTAAATTTTTAATTATAACTGTCTCATCTTACCTCATTTTGCTTTTGTAAACAGGAAGCTTATAATTGTAAATTAATGGTACACAAAGCAATTACCTTTCGATCAACATTCGCTGCATACTTGGAGCAATTTGAAATATCCATTGCTCAGTCAGTCTTTTGGGATAATGAAGTAATCGCTCAAGCATCTGAAATGTTCGATAGTGATCCAAAACATCACTGAGGAGCATGTCATAGTCAATATCAAACTCTTTAAGAGAGCCATTTATTAGTGTAGTAGCACATTCAGAAGCTAAAAATATAAAAGATTAGTATAAGATATATATATATATATATATATATATATGAGATTAATTATTATAAATGTTTGTTTTAATGTTTTTAAATAAAAAACTTTAAAAAAAAAAAAAAAAAAAAAAAAAAAAAAAACTTCTTTTCACATATTTGATTTTACTAGTGTAGATGTTTGAAATTAAGGCTAATTGACTTCTAGGCCTGAGTATGATGCTCTGAATAGAGGTTTTAATTTTACTGGTAGCAAAAAAAAATACATAGAATTTGATGAAATAATTTATGTCAGGGATTTCACTTTTAAGGTAAAGACACCAGTACTCGTCCCCCTTAAAATCCACACCAGTGTTTGTCATCCTCCAAAAGACATGTTAAAATAACCGTTAATTAACATCTATGGATTTGAATCCACTTGAGCTAGATTCTCCATTCTTAGGGAATCTAGTGTCAGTGGTTTAAAATTCTTAGATGTTATTAAATGCTTATTTTAACTTGTCTTTTGTCCTTTTGTGAAAGTGACAAACACTGGTGCAGATTTTAAGGGTGACGAGCACTAGTGTCTTTACTTCAATCATCCTATTCCAGAGATTTATTCTGATGCAGCTTTTGAGCAGAGATTAAAATTTATCTTAAGCTCTAAACATTTAAATAATAGAATGGAGAATGAATCATCATGGTACAGTAAAAGTTTTGCTTAGCAGATAACAATATTCCTGTTGCTTTAATATTGTTTGTAATATCATTCACTATGGTTATATTTTGCACATTTAGGCTCATTAGACCAGTACTTAGCAAAAAGTAACCATCTGAACCGTTCAAACATCCAAGCTAGAATCAGGAATCAAACCCAGCACCTGTAATCTGACTGAAAAAGTATTTAGCTGCCGGAAAAATTCATTTTTACCTTCCACTTCAAAGCTCAACTAGTACTACACTGATCATCACAAGACAAGGCATTTTTTCATATTTTCCTATGCAAATTCACACAGTAGAAATCATTCATTAAAATTATTTTCCATATGATAAATGTTGACAATTTTCATCTCTGAGACAGGATTGTTATTTTGTCCACTTTTTTGTCAAAAGTTCGGGACACTGGACAAAAGTGGAAAAAACTACACGAAACTGGACAAAATAAAATTCACTAAACTGCACATGTTCAATGCATAAAATTATTCTGTTAAAACAATAAATTGCAATTTTAACTTTATATTAGCAATTTTAGCAATAGAAATATTTTATTAAAAATTAATAATTTGATTAATGAAAAGTGTAATTTCATTTTAATCACGATAAACAAAAAAAAAAAAAAAAAAAAAATCCATGAAGAAAATGCTAATTACATTAGTAATGTACAATTTGTAGATATAACAAAGTAAATCTGTTGTGGTGGACTGTAATATACTGGATATTAAGATTTAAAAAAAAAAAAAAAAAAAAAGTTATTTAATGTTATATCTAAATCTTTAAAAACAAAAGAAATAGACACGGCTGTTTGGCCAGAAAAAGATTTCATGCATAATGTTGACAATTAAAAATTAATAACTTAATCCCCTCCCCCTTGAAAGAGACTATTTTCAATATTAAAGTTTTTCACAAATGGCGTGGTTGATTAATACATAGACGATTATAATCTTAAAAATAATTTACATTGTTTCTTTGTTATTTTGTTCTTAATATGGAAATATCTTATTTAACATTTCTGTACTAGGTTAAAAAAAAAAATCTCATAAATGTAGATAGAATGTTTTTATCAATTTGTGTCCACAAGTCCTTTCAAAGCAAAGCTTTCATTTTTATATAACAATTTATGCCCAATACCAACATGTCATTTTTTTATCCAAGAATTTAAAAATCAAATTTACATACTTAATCATTTCATGATTTTCTATTCTTATTTTAATGTTGTAAACAAAAAATATTACTTGGTAATAGAAATTCCAGATGGAAAATATACAAAATTAAATTTTACTTCCACATAGAAAAGTTATTTATTTTTCACAAAAGTAATGTCTTTAATAATATAACTGTGACATGTATGTATATGAATATATATATATAGATAGATAGATATATAATCAATTTGATAAATAAACAGAAACTTTAAAAGACATAATAAAAATGTTGAGTGACTCCAGTCGAATTTCTGAACATTAAGTAATTCACTGTTTTTTAAATAAAATAAAGTAAGAGAAAGTCATTAAATAAACAAACGAGAAAATTATAATAAGTGTTTGATTATTTGCTACCAAATAATATATTGTTTAATGGAACGGAATGTTTCCAAATTCTTTTGTGTATCTCTGTAAAAGAACTAATAGTGTTAGATTCACCAAAATGTATACAGTTTGTGTGACATATACTTATAACTTGTGTATAAATTTAAAGCTTAAGGGCCCTCTTCACTCACTGACGCCGGAAGAAGAAGCTAATGTTATTCAATGGAATTTTTTTTTTTTACAAATAACTTATTAACTAATACATATTTTAAAATACTGTTTTCACATTCTGAAAATTCCCAGCTGTTAAATTGACGAACCTTTTTTAAAAAATTATTTTTTTAATTTTTTATATTTCATTTTAAAGCTTCAAAATACGAATTTTCAATATGTGAATTTTTTTCATTTTGCAATTTCAAAATAAAATATTAAAAATTAAAAAAATACATTTTTAGAAAAGGTCTATCAATTTAACAGTTCGGAATTTTCTGAATGTGAAAACAAAATTTAAAAATATGTATTAGTTAATAAGGTTTTTGTAAAGAAAATTTTCCCATAGAATAACATTGGCTCGGGCTTCCGGCGACGGTAAGTGAAGAGGGCCGTTAATCAAATGAGGCTGATAACCTGTAACATATTTACCAATTTTTAGCTCATTTGAACAAAGCATTTAGACAATTTATGTTCACTCTACTCAGATATACATACATCATCGTAAAATAGCAAAAATGAACTCATGGAACCTCAAAACATGTAGATACACCAACATCACAAAGTCAAATTTTTGTCATGATTACAATACTTCCCTTATGTATTTTCAGAAAGTAAAAAATTCCATGAAATATATGTGAACCATTCAATTCATCATGCTTAATAACAAATTTTTAAAAGGTATTTACGATTATGAGAGAGAAGATGACAATGTAGTTGAAAGCAGTGGGGGAAAAAGAAGGGAATTAAAATTGAAACTATAAACTACCTCTTTTGCATCCAATGCACCCTTAGAAAAATAGATATGTTTATTTATTAAATATCGTTAACTTTTCATGTCAATTTCAATCATTCGTGTGTATTTTGAAATATTTAAATTGATTATATTCACATACACAGGGTTCAGGAATTTGTAAAAAAAAAAAAAAAAAAAAAAAAAAAATGGTCGCCAACAAAAAATTCTGGTAGCCCGTAAAAAATATTCTCCACCGTTTTCTTCCTTTTCTTCCCCCCCCCCCTTTTCAGTTTCAAAATTTACTTGAATATAAAAATTAAGATTCTATATATAAAAACCAATTATTTATTAGGCTTGATTGATTTCTTTTTTTTTACATCAGGGAGTACCTGTTTAAATTTAACAAAATGAAACTGGTTTTATGATTTTCATTAAACCAATACATCATCAGCATTGATACATTATTACACAGGTACAACGATTCACCACCAGGTCGATAGCATATATAGACAAGGAGCAATGTAAACCAACTCCCTAAAACGGTGCAATAATTTAATACAGAGTTGTTAAAAATGCACGGAGATGTGTAAATCCCCTAATTCAACACAGTATCTCCAAAAGTGGTGAGAGAAGCAGGAATCAAAAAAGGGAAAGTTAGACTGCATCGAAAGTAGAATTGAAGCCCGATTCTAGGACCAATTCTTTCACTAAAATATATATTAAAAAAAAAAAAAAAAAAAAAAGTTTCCTTAAAATTGAAAACATTGCTAGCCAATGACACCAGCTGACTGTATTTCACGAGCGCTGCACATACACATATTGATAAAGAATTGTTTTATATATAGGGAAAGAATAAAGATAATTTTTTATTTAGTACTCGCAAATAATTAATAGTGGACAAAACGGTACTTTGTCCGGGACAGTTTTAACCAGGTTTTTTCCAATGGTTTTTTCCACTATGGAAAAAAACGAACAACCCTGCTCTGAGAATTACAACACTAAATGTTGAAAGAGAGTCAATTTTGTGCTCTAGATGATATCTGAGGGAATTTTATTTATTTTTTAAGTGGAGAAAAAAAAAAAAAAAAAAAAAAAAAGGCAACTTTGTCTTAAATTATTACAGATGTATAGTTCACCCATTCGCTTTAAATGTATAATGAGCTCTTTTGGAACCGAGGGGGAGTGAAGCATTTAGATGTATAGTTTTCCCTAGTTATTTACTATTATAGATATTTTATTTTATTTTTAATTTTATAATACTTCCTTAAAAATAAAGTACGGAGAAAACAAATTTCAGTCCATTATAGGGACTTAACTAATCAGATGTCTACTATTTTCCGTAGTACCTAGCTAACTAATATATATGTTGTAAAGACATAGACAGTTTAAGAAAATTGTTGAGTAGTTTTTTGAGACACTCATTTCAGAGATCTAAAACTAACTTGCATAATAAAGAAACCTATTTTCTTGTACTAAACAAATAATGCATACAAAAGAACATCATAAAAGGTGCTTATGTAGCAAATTTGAAGAAAATAGTTCAAGCTGTTTTCAAGATGCTGACTTTCGATTCCACTTCCAATTTTTATTAAAACTTCGTAAAATCATCTGTACACTGTAAGCCAACTATCAAAATTTGTAAAAAAGCTTGTTTCATGTCCGCAGTAAAGGCTACGGGATGAAATCTAAATCTAGACAAAATGTCAAAAATATCTTTATAAAGATTAGGTCTAATATGTAGACAATTATTAAGAGAAAGATTATTGTAATCATGTGAAGATGCATCAAACACGATTCGTAATTTACTTGTTGTACGATCTGTTTTTATTACTGCTCTATGTGGTAAATAAAAGGTTGTAGAATTTTCCTCCAAATCCGTAACAGGTTCTATAATCCCCTCTCTCAAATAATCCTGTAAAACATTGTTGTATTCAAAAAATAAATTTGGGTTTCTACAAAATTTGTACTTAAGTCTCGAAAATCCGTGTTCAGCGATTTCAAAATTATTTCGTAATTGTGATTTACTAATTTTCCAAGGGAATTTAACTTTATATCATTTATTTTCATACTTAATTTCGAATTTCTGAACATTAAGTAATTCACTGTTTTTTAAATAAAATAAAGTAAGAGAAAGTCATTAAATAAACAAACGAGAAAATTATAATAAGTGTTTGATTATTTGCTACCAAATAATATATTGTTTAATGGTACGGAATGTTTCCAAATTCTTTTGTGTATCTCTGTAAAAGAACTAATAGTGTTAGATTCACCAAAATGTATACAGTTTGTGTGACATATACTTATAACTTGTGTATAAATTTAAAGCTTAAGGGCCCTCTTCACTCACTGCCGCCGGAAGAAGAAGCTAATGTTATTCAATGGAATTTTTTTTTTTTTACAAATAACTTATTAACTAATACATATTTTAAAATTCTGTTTTCACATTCTGAAAATTCCCAGCTGTTAAATTGACGAACCTTTTTTAAAAAATTATTATTTTATTTTTTTATATTTCATTTTAAAGCTTCAAAATACGAATTTTCAATATGTGAATTTTTTTCATTTTGCAATTTCAAAATAAAATATTAAAAATTAAAAAAATACATTTTTAAAAAAGGTCTATCAATTTAACAGTTGGAAATTTTCTGAATGTGAAAACAAAATTTAAAAATATGTATTAGTTAATAAGGTTTTTGTAAAGAAAATTTTCCCATAGAATAACATTGGCTCGGGCTTCCGGCGACGGTAAGTGAAGAGGGCCGTTAATCAAATGAGGCTGATAACCTGTAACATATGTACCAATTTTTAGCTCATTTGAACAAAGCATTTAGACAATTTGTGTTCACTCTACTCAGATATACATACATCATTGTAAAATAGCAAAAATGAACTCATGGAACCTCAAAACATGTAGATACACCAACATCACAAAGTCAAATTTTTGTCATGATTACAATACTTCCCTTATGTATTTTCAGAAAGTAAAAAATTCCATGAAATATATGTGAACCATTCAATTCATCATGCTTAATAACAAATTTTTAAAAGGTATTTACGATTATGAGAGAGAAGATGACAATGTAGTTGAAAGCAGTGGGGGAAAAAGAGGGGAATTAAAATTGAAACTATAAACTACCTCTTTTGCATCCAATGCACCCTTAGAAAAATAGATATGTTTATTTATTAAATATCGTTAACTTTTCATGTCAATTTCAATCATTCGTGTGTATTTTGAAATATTTAAATTGATTATATTCACATACACAGGGTTCAGGAATTTGTAAAAAAAAAAAATGGTCGCCAACAAAAAAATTCTGGTAGCCCGTAAAAAATATTCTCCACTGTTTTCTTCCTTTTCTTCCCCCCCCCCCCTTTTCAGTTTCAAAATTTACTTGAATATAAAAATTAAGATTCTATATATAAAAACCAATTATTTATTAGGCTTGATTGATTTCTTTTTTTTTACATCAGGGAGTACCTGTTTAAATTTAACAAAATGAAACTGGTTTTATGATTTTCATTAAACCAATACACCATCAGCATTGATACATTATTACACAGGTACAACGATTCACCACCAGGTCGATAGCATATATAGACAAGGAGCAGTGTAAACCAACTCCCTAAAACGGTGCAATAATTTAATACAGAGTTGTTAAAAATGCACGGAGATGTGTAAATCCCCTAATTCAACACAGTATCTCCAAAAGTGGTGAGAGAAGCAGGTATCAAAAAAGGGAAAGTTAGCCTGCATCGAAAGTAGAATTGAAGCCCGATTCTAGGACCAATTCTTTCACTAAAATATATATTTAAAAAAAAAAAAAAAAAAAAGTTTCCTTAAAATTGAAAACATTGCTAGTCAATGACACCAGGTGACCGTATTTCACGAGCGCTGCACATACACATATTGATAAAGAATTGTTTTATATATAGGGAAAGAATAAAGATAATTTTTTATTTAGTACTCGCAAATAATTAATAGTGGACAAAACGGTACTTTGTCCGGGACAGTTTTAACCAGGTTTTTCCCGGTGGTTTTTCCACTATGGAAAAAAACGAACAGCCCTGCTCTGAGAATTACAACACTAAATGTTGAAAGAGTCAATTTTGTGCTCTAGATGATATCTGAGGGAATTTTATTTATTTTTTAAGTGGAGGAAAAAAAAAAAAAAAGGCAACTTTGTCTTAAATTATTACAGATATATAGTTCACCCATTCGCTTTAAATGCATAATGAGCTCTTTTGGAAACGAGGGGGAGTGAAGCATTTAGATGTATAGTTTTCCCTAGTTATTTACTATTATAATTAATTTTTTTTATTATTATTTTATTTTTAATTTTATAATACTTCCTTAAAAATAAAGTACGGAGAAAACATAAATTTCAGTCCATTATAGGGACTTAACTAATCAGATGTCTACTATTTTCCGTAGTACCTAGCTAACTAATATATATGTTGTAAAGACATAGACAGTTTAAGAAAATTGTTGAGTTGTTTTTTGAGACACTCATTTCAGAGATCTAAAACTAACTTGCATAACAAAGAAACCTATTTTCTTGTACTAAACAAATAATGCATACGAAAGAACATCATAAAAGATGCTTATGTAGCAAATTTGAAGAAAATAGTTCAAGCTGTTTTCAAGATGCTGACTTTCGATTCCACTTCCGATTTTTATTAAAACTTCGTAAAATCATCTGTACACTGTAAGCCAACTAATGCATGCAAAAGAACATTTAAAAGGGTGTTAACAAGGTGAGTTTGAGGAAAATCCTTAGAACTGTTTTTTAAAACATTCACTTCGAAGACCTAAAATTGGTCTACTAAATCAGGGTGCCTATGAATATTCCTGCAGTAATTAGCACATACAAAAGCACATCAAAAAGGGGTTTATAAAGCAAATTTGAATAAAATCATTTGAGCCATTTTTGAAATGCCGACTTAAAATACAGTTCCACTTCTGTTTTTTCAATTTTCACCAAAAGTTGGAAAATTCATCTATACACTGGACCTGTCCTGTCTTAATTATAAAATTTCGTTGTTTTATTTTATTTCATTTTGGAGATATGGTAATCAAACGATTCTACACACACACACACACACACTGACCAATTTACAAAAAACACATTTTGGGGCTCAAAAGTACTTAAAATGCATAAATCAGATTAAAACTCAATATAGAAATTTTTACTTACAATACTTCCATTATCTACGGAAGTCAGATAATGACAGTAAAAATGATAAATCTCATTGAATTTTTTTCTTTTTTCCGTTTTTTTTTTTTTTTTTTAAGCATTAAAATTAAGTCTAGTTTAAATCATTGTTAAGTTGGCTGATTTTTCATTTTGTCCCCCAACCCCCTCCTCCAAAAACTTATCATTTGTAAAATAAATTCTGCGGTTCAGTGGTTTTTGAAATCTAAGAAAAAAGGAACAAAATCGAAATGCCGGATTGTTTTAAGCAAGAGAATGAAAAAGGGACAACGATGCATTATTCTTTTTGAAATTTAATGATTATAATAAAATAAAAGATCTATTTACACTTTAAATACAATTATATACAAAAAAGAAATACTTAAAGGAACATAATTCCGAATCTAATAAACTCTCATAATGAGAAATCGAAAAATTCCATCTTGAAACGCAGTCGAAGAATCAAAATCTAAAACTAAACTTACTGGCTGTTGCCAAAATCTATTAACAAATATAGGTTCTATCTTTTTTCTTTCATTGGCGACGCAGCGCCGTCTAAAGGGAATTGATTTTACTACACAACTCCCCGCCGTGAACTCTTACAGAGTTCACAAATCAAAAATCTCTTTAAATCAAAAATAAATCTCAAATTTGAACAACTTCTGATAATCATAAATTGTACAAATTTTTCTAAATATTCTATTAATACTAAATCACATGATCATTTTTTTTTTTTCAAAATATCAACAGTTATCTAATATTAAATACAAATGTAAACGATATTTACTAAAGTATTACAGTGGAGCACTGTTTATACGTTTTTCAAGGGACCGTTCCTAAAAAACGTATAACTGAAAAAAACGTACAACTGAAAATTCGTTTTAACATTAATACACAATAAAATATCATATTAATAATAAAAGTCTAATCAATTTTCATGATTTCCTTTACATTTATTCGAATAAGATATATTTTAATTATATTTAAAATATTTTTAAAAGGTTGAATAAAAATTAAATAATAATTAAAAATATAGAAATTCTGAAGTTTTTTTTTTTTTTTTTTCAAGATTTCGATTTTAACCTTTAAAGACAAAGCCTTTTGTTCTCTAAATGAAGATGACATTTTTGCAAACGATTAAAAGGAAGGAAAGAAAAATAAAAATGTTTATCCAACCGTAATGTCAAATAAACACGATAAGAAAATCTTCTACGGAAGTGAGTAATAAATCTTCAAGTTTACAAAATGTCTATAAAAGTTGTGGGCTTTTTTCCTTTCATACCCCATTCCTGAAATCAATTAAAAGAGAAAGTGGGAGGTCTTCAAGTGGTCACTGGCTACTTGGCTTATCTCTGAAAATTTCTCTAACCCCCCTTCCCCCCAGGCTATCGATGCAAGTCGCAATTTGTTCTATAGCCGCACTTTGTTACCATAGTTCTAAGAAAAAATAATCGAAAAAAAAAAAAAAAAAAGAATAAAACATAAAGAGCATTCATCTTTTTTTTTTTTTTTTTTTAATCCTGGAATGAAACTCAAACTTCATATTCTACAAGGAGGGGAAAAAAACGTATAAGTGAAATTAAGAATTTACTTGTGTCGTATAAACGAAATATTTTAACATTAGATTTCAATGGAATGATTTGGGACCGAAGTCGAAAAACGTATAAATGAGAAAAATGTATAAATGAGAAACGTATAAAAGGTGCTCCACTGTATAACTAAATCAATAAAAGATCAAATCAAAATATTAAATTGAAATATCAATATTAAACATATGCAAACACATTATTATTTAAGCAATTAACTCTTAGTTATCAAATATAAACAAAGTTATCAAATATAAGCAAACTTAAATATAAAGATAATAACACATGCAAAATTTTAATATTTTCAATTATCAAATAAAATTCACTAAATTATTCAAAAAAGGATATCAAATATTCTGAAAATTAAAGAAAAAGTGTTCATTAAAATGAAGGTTTTGAAAGTTCAAATTTTTCTCAAAAGTTTGTTATTTTATCAGTTCGTAGCATTAAAGTTTTTAGTTAAGTCAATTCCAGAGGGTATAAATGCTGAGCAGTTCGTTTTAAAACACCATTGGCAGTCTTAACCTCATAAGATCGGATGTTGTGATCTCTGCCGACGATTGTTTTCTGGATTATACCAAGTTTCCACAGAAGTTTGTTTTTTGAATCATCACCAATTAACACTACATCTCCTACTTTCAGTTCAGGTTGTGCTGTAGGATTCTTTAAAGTATGTGCTGTTTTTAAATCCAATAGGTATTGACTTTTCCACCTATTCCACAATTGCTTTAACAACAGTGATTGGTATCTTTTACATCTTAAGGCAGATATCTTGTTTGAAGCACCTTCAATATTGTCAGCAAAATTCACTGGGTAGGTGATTTCTTTACCAAAATTTAAAAAGTGCATAGGAGTTAAGGGGTTCGGTTCTCCAGATTCACTATACACGTAAGTTAAGGGGCATAAGTTAAGTACTGTTTCTACTTCTAAAAGGAGAGTAGACATTTCATCATAATTCAAGAGGGCTTTGCCGATGATTTTACGCAGACAGTCTTTGACGGATCTAACTAATCGTTCATAGAACCCGCCCCACCAGGGGGCCCCTATTATATTTTTCCATATGATTCTTTCATTTGCAAAAAACTTTAAAAGTGAATCATCAGAAAGAATTTGATACAAATTTTCTAGCTCTTGTTTCGAACGTTTGAACGTTTTAGCATTATCCGAATATATAACTTTACAGTTTCCTCTTCTCGCTAAGAAACGTCTGAAGGCCAACAAAAAGGAATCTGTTGACATGTCGTGTACAAGTTCTAAGTGTAACGCTCTAGTTACTGCACAAGTGAACAACACTATATAAGATTTTTCAATTTCTTTAGTATTTTTAATGTAGAGAGGCCCAGCAAAGTCAATGCCACATATGGAGAAAGGGGGCGACTCTGTTATTCTGTCACAGGGTAGTGGAGCAGTGATCTGATCTGTTGGTCTGGAAAGGTATTTCTTACATATAATACACTTATTCAGGACACTTAACTGGCGAACTTTGGGAATCCAATATTTAGACCGTATTTTTGACAATGTTCCAGATACTCCTCCATGCATTATTTTTTCATGTTCATTTTTTATAATCAAGGTAGTTAACCACGACTGTTTGGGGAGAATGATGGGATGTTTTTCTTCTAGCTGTAAATCACTAAACTCTAATCTCCCGCCGAGCCGCATCATTTTTTCATCATCTAGATAAGGAGTTAAGTTGCTAAGGGGAGAATTTTTATCGATAATTTCTTCATTTATTAGCGAGTGAAATTCATTTTTAAAATAGAACTTTTGTTCATTCGATATCAAATGTTTCTCAGCTTCTATTAGTTCTTCGGTTGTCAATGTACTGCTAAGTTCTGGAATTTTTTCGATCCTCTTAATAAATCTTTTTACCCAAGTTGTAACTCTGATTAATTTTTCTAAACTGCTGTATTTTCTGATATCAATGGGGTTTTCTAGTTGTTCTGTCATGCAATTGAAAAGGAGTATTTCTTTTATCTTTTTTCTATATTCTAAGCTTTCTACATCTAGCTTTTGTTTATCATCAGGCTTAGGCCAAAGTTCGGGAGGTGAACTGAGCCATTCAGGCCCATTTAACCACAATCTATCATTAATTAATTTTATGATCTTTGCACCTCTGGATACAAGGTCGGCAGGATTAGACGAACCGGGACAGTGCCTCCAATTTGAAGGAGATGTCAATTCACGAATATCTTGTACTCTATTCTGCACAAACGGCTTAAACTTTTCTGGAGAGCCTCTAATCCAAAAAAAAGCGATCATTGAGTCTGTCCAGTAAAACGTGGGTATATCTAATTTCAGAGCTCTCAAAATATTATGACCTAGTTTAGCTGCCAACAATGCAGCTGTGAGTTCAAGTTTAGGTAGCGTGAGATTTTTCAAAGACGCTACTCTATTTTTGGAAGCAACGAATATCGTTTTGCATTTTTCATTCGAGATTTCTTTAATTCTGAAATAGGCAACAGTGCCAAATGCTTTGATATTAGCATCTGAGAAAACATGTAGTTGCAAATCACCGATGTTAAATTCTGGAAAATCGGAAAAATAATATCTCGGCACAGAAAATTTAGAAAGATGAGTTACTTCATTACACCAGTCTTTCTATATTTTTTTCAAATCCTCAGGTAATGTGTCACCCCAATCAAGACCAGTCTTCCAGATCATCTGCATAAGGCATTTAACTCTTAAAGTGTAGGGCCCTAGGAAACCGATAGGGTCATAAATTTTGCCTAGTACTTGTAAAACAAACCTTTTAGTATTTATCTGTTCAGAAACGAGGTTTATTAAATCCCTATAATCAAAATAGAGAGTGTCTTTCAAGTTATTCCACCCTAAACCCAAAACTTTATTAGGGGGATCATTTTCTTTAAATATTTTAGAATCCTTCCTAATAACATTTTTTTGTACCCAAAATTCATGTAATGATGTCAAATTTGTATGAAATTTGTGAAGTTGCATACTAGCGTCTTTAAAGATACTAAGTGAGTCTAGACTTGTAGTTAAAGCTTTCTCTACTGACGGGTGGCTTCCTATTATGTCATCTACATAAATGTTTTCATTTAAAAAACTAACAGTCTCCCTATGTGTGTCGGTAAAATTTTTCAAATGATGTTTTATCGTCGCAGCTAATAAGAAAGGACTACAATTAAGTCCAAACAAAACTCTAGTGAATCTAAAAATCTGAAGGGGAGAGGTGCCTTCGTGAGGACTTTCTGTAAACAAAAATCGTGTTACGTCTCTATCTTCCTCGTCTATCAAAATTTGTAAAAAAGCTTGTTTCATGTCCGCAGTAAAGGCTACGGGATGAAATCTAAATCTAGACAAAATGTCAAAAATATCTTCATAAAGATTAGGTCCAATATGTAGACAATTATTAAGAGAAAGATTATTGTAATCATGTGAAGACGCATCAAACACGATTCGTAATTTACTTGCTGTACGATCTGTTTTTATTACCGCTCTATGTGGTAAATAAAAGGTTGTAGAATTTTCCTCCAAATCCGTAACGGGTTCTATAATCCCCTCTCTCAAATAATCCTGTAAAACATTGTTGTATTCAAAAAATAAATTTGGGTTTCTACAAAATTTGTACTTAAGTCTCGAAAATCTGTTTTCAGCGATTTCAAAATTATTTCGTAATTGTGATTTACTAATTTTCCAAGGGAATTTAACTTTATATCGTTTATTTTCATACTTAATTTCCGATTCAAAATTTTTCATTATTTTCTTTTCGGAAAGGTCAAATTTTTCTTTCGGATTAATAAGACCCGAATTTTCCAAATTCCAAAAATTTTCTATTTGTTTTGACAACAAATTTTCTTCTACTATGATACTCATGGTTAATGATTCAAGAGAATCGCTTTTAATTCCCTGTAAAACCCAACCGAACACAGTTTTTACTGCTACTAAATTTTTATTAATGCGCCTAATATTACCTAACACAATATCATAATAATAATCGACTCCTATCAAAAGTGTAATGTTTTCTTTACTATTAGGTATATCAGCTAATTCTAAATTCTGAAAATTATCATTTTTCGTGATTTTTTCCAATTCAGGGGGAGGGTGAATGAACGATCCAGAAATTTCATCCGTAACTAACGCTTCAATTTGAATATTATGATCAGAGTTATTTTTATTCACGAGTTTTAAGTTAACTATGCCATAGGTTTTTCTATCAGTGTTTTACTTCCAAATGTGTATACCTTTAATTTTTCATTTCTAATCACCTTTAAATTTAGTTCATTAGCAATAGAACGACATAAAAATGTTCTACTAGAAGCTGAATCGAGAAGCAAACGGATCGTTTTCTCTTTCATTTTATTTTTAATATTTACGGAACAAGTTTGTAACAAAATTTTATTTTACTGATTAATAGAAGAAACAGTAGAAACTATTTCCTGTTTGGATTCTGAACCAGAAAGAACATTTATTTTTTCCTGAGGTTTATGTTTAGATTTGTAACACAGAATTGTATTATGTTTATATCCACATATTCTGCATTTAATGTCCCTATCGCATTCCGAAATACGGTGCTTTGGTTCCAAACACAAAAAACAACGGCCCTGAGATTTCAAAATATTCTTTTTCTTTTCAATATCTAATACAAAACAATTTTCTGACGCGTGGTTCTTTTTACAAAAAATGCATCTCATCTGTTTATTTTCCACTGCAGTAGTTATTAATTCATGTGCAGACGATAATCTACTGTTGGCGTCTTGAATACTCAATTTGTTACTTTTTATTTGTTCGTTTGTTTTATTTTTTGCAGATAATGTTCTTTCCCGCGAAATTATTTCCATTTGTATGAAATCTAATAGTTCTTGAATTTTAATTCCATGTAAGTTAGATGAGTGTTTTCGATTGAATTCTAAATTTAAATCTGACGGTAGTGACTTTAGAATTACTGCGATTAACATAGCACTATAATTATTTTCATCAACTTCTAACGAGGATAATGATCTAATATTTATCTCGATTTCTTCATGTAATTTTTTTAATCTAAAAATATCTGTGGATTTATAAACGGGTGCTAAATTTATCAAATTGTTCATGTGGTGGTTAATTATCATATCGCGTTGTCCGAATCTTTGTTTAAGAATTTCTACGGCTTTATCATAATTTTGTTCCAAAATCTCTAACCCGTGTATGGAATTTAAAGCTGTCGAAGTTAAATAACTTTTCAAATAATTAAATTTCTCAACCTTTGACAAAGCTTCATTGTCATGAATAGTAACTTGAAAAGTATTCCAAAAACTCATAAATTGGGACAATTCACCGCCAAATTTTTGAATGATTAATTTCGGGAGTTTAACGAATTTGTTATTCTCACTTAATGGTGTACTTCTATTCTGTAATGTACTTGAAACATTTGAATTTACACCACTATTTTCGACTGAATTTACTTTTATTTTCTTTTTTGCTCTAAAAATAGCGTTCGCGATTTTATCCTGATATTCATAACACACGTTTTTTTTCATTTTCATATTCCGTTAAAGGAATTATTTTTTCTATTTCCCTATCAGCTTCCTGTAGAAGCCCATTTTTTATAGTTAGTTGATTAAGAGTTTCCTCTAAATCTTCAACATTTAAATGATCTTCTTTTATATTTAATTCTATACTATTCACCAACTTCGTAACGCTGGATCGGATAATTTTTCTATTAATTTTGTGTTTGTCATCCATTGTAAATTTCCATAAATATTTCTTACCTTGAGCAGTCTTCGCTCTTTAAGAGCTAATCCAATATTATGAAACACAAAAGGGAATTTTAATAATCGAATACACAAGCATCGTTACTTTCAAAAACAACATTCTCTTCCCGGCACTGATGCACCAAAATGTAAAATAAATTCTGCGATTCAGTGGTTTTTGAAATCTAAGAAAAAAGGAACAAAATCGAAATGCCAGATTGTTTTAAGCAAGAGAATGAAAAAGGGACAACGATGCATTATTCATTTTGAAAATTTAATGATTATAATAAAATAAAAGATCTATTTACACTTTAAATACAATTATATACAAAAGAGAAATACTTAAAGGAACATAATTCCGAATCTAATAAACTCTCATAATGAGAGATCGAAAAATTCCATCTTCGAACGCAGTCGAAGAATCAAAATCTAAACTTACTGGCTGTTGCCAAAATCTATTAACAAATATAGGTTATATCTTTTTTCTTTCATTGGCGACGCAGCGCCGTCTAAAGGGAATTGATTTTACTACACATTCGCTATGGCCCCGGCCTTGTAATTTAATGTCATGACTATTACCAATGGGTTGCACCAGATTAAGATGACTCAAAATTTGAACAGGAGCCTGAAAAAATTGAAATAAGCTAACATAAACAAACCTGAAGCACTGGTGAAAAAAGAACAATCAATTCAATATGCAATTTCTTATTTCATTAATAAACTAGTAATATCGCTTTTGCTACCAAGAGGTGAAATAATTTTTAATTATCACAAGCCAAAAAATTATTCAAAGTCACTAATCAGAGCCACAGATGCTTTTATTTGTTTATAAAAGGTAATTCATAAATGTTGATCATTTCTTTATGAGTCAACCTCAAAAAATAAATTGTTTTAACTACACATAAGAAGGTCTTCATTAAACAAGTTAATTTAATTCATTGCTATCTATTAATTTTAGTGACATAACTGTGCATGTTTGAAACTGATTTATAAACTTTACTTACACATTATCATCATATTTTTAATGATCTCAAAATAATACTTAAAACATAAAACTTAATTTAGCCAAGTTTTCTTTTAGTTCAGCTAGTTTAATTTCTAAATACTGATATTTAAAAATGGAACTTAAGAAATAAATTAAAAATACTCTTTTCTTTGGAAAGGGGGGAGGGATTAAGCATGCTAGTTTATGAAATTTTACAGAAAACTTTCATTCAGAATAGAGGATTAACTTATACATGAGTAATTATAGTAATTTTTTTGCTAAGCAAGATTATTTCAAGAAGATGAGGGATTTAGGCCTGGGTTGAATGTCCTCTTCCTAAAAGATCCCAGCTTATAATTATACAAGTTTCAAAAAAAAAAAAAAAACTCAACTGGCTAGCAAACAAACGAAACCTGGGTGTGAACTCAGAATCTCCAGTTTACAAGCTTTAAAAACAGAACCTCTCAGCCATTGGAGAGGCCCAAGAAATAAAGTGTTATTCCATGACATGGAGTATGTTAAATATAAATAATTCCAAAATAAATTAAAAGACCTTACTTAGGCTTCATCATCTTCTGCAAGAAGCTTTTCGTGGGAGGATCCTCCCCCTTTTTCAATTGCAAACTGTTCGTGTGGGGCTTGGCTATTTATAGCTTCACCTTGTTCTTCTAATAGGTAGGGCCACTGCGGATCTATTTTGGTGGACTCGTGGTCATTAATGGCAACATTATCACTAATTATCTCGATACTCTCTCTCTAAAATAAGTCAATTAAAGAACAACCATACATTAATTTATCAGACTATAAAACTAATAGCCATGAAGATGCTTTATTGAAACTCGGACCGAAATTCGTTCTTGACCAACCAATTAATGTAAATGACAGTATTGCTAAAATAGAAACCGCTATCGATAAAATCCCCCCACAAAATAAAAACCATATCAGGAATATAGCATATAATGAATTAACTAAAAGAACTAAAAATAAGAATGTTAATTGTGCCGACTTTAAAACATTAAAACAAATCAAGAAAAATGAACAAATTGCTTGCACCCTTACTGACAAAACCCATAAAATAGCCATTTTAAATCGTACAGATTACAATAGTAAAATGAGTGATACAATTAAAGAAATAGGAACCACTATAGTTAAAAATGATCCCAATAAAAAGCTAATGGATAAAGTCAATAAATTAATAAAACATGGTAATTGGCCTGGTAACCACCCTCCCATTGTTAATAACTTTGCACCTAATACCCCTCGCCTCTTTGGGCGATTCAAAGATCATAAAAATCCACCTAAATTTTGACCGATCGTTAATAAAAAAGAAGGCCCTACCTACCCACTGGAGAAATACATGACTAATATTTACCGTAACCTTTTGCCCCCCTCTGACTGTAGCCTTAATTCTACTGAGGATTTTATTAAACATCTTAATGAACTAGAAATAAACGATAACCAACAATTTATCAGCTTTGATGTCATTAACTTATTCCCATCCATTAATATTAATGAAATTTCTGACCTAATAAACCAAGCAATAGCAAATAAATATGAAACATCCATCACGAACACATTAATAGCCAACAGTAATCTAATCCTACATGAAAGTTATTTTAGATTCAACAACATCATATATAAACAAAATATGGGGGTGCCAATGGGATCACCCATTTCAGGGATTATAGTCGAATTTAAATTAAGAACACTTGAAGAAGGTATTTTTAAGTTAATGAAAAATAAAATCATTTTTTGGGTTAGGTACGTAGATGACGTTTTTGCAATAATTAAAAAGATCAAAATATAGATGAAATACTTAATGAATTAAATCTGTTAGACAAAAATATTAAATTTACTTATGAACCCGAACAGGATAATGAAATAAACTATTTAGATGTAAAAATTAAATGTGAAAATAATAAAATATGGACCACTGTTTACAGGAAACCGATGGCCAGCAATGAAATAGTTAACAATAGAAGCAAAACCCCTTACCGATATAAAATTAATACAAACCGCAGTTACGTTAATCGCGCAATATTAATATGCAATAATAAAAAAGATTTAAATAAAGAACTTAAATTTATTAAAAAATTAACAGTTGAAGCTGGATATCCTAAATTCCTTGTTGAAAAATTATATAAAAAAAGAATAAAACAGTTAAATCAAATTCCAAACCATCAAAAAACGCAAAAAAAAGTTTACATTTTCAATCCCATATAACCAAGGAACCTCAAATAAAAGTAAAAAGTATCGCTAATAAATTTAATCTAAACATCCCAATAAAGCCCAACCCTAATATTTTCCAGATTATAAGAAACAACAAAGATATTATTCCCCCCCCCCCCCTTGAAACCGCCGGAGTTTATAAGATCCCTATAGAATACCCCGATAAAAATACCGGAAGTTACATAGGAGTTACAAAAAGAAAAAGAAAAACACACCTCAAAGAACATGAAAATGATATTAAATTTGCCCGATATACTACCACTCTTGCTTGAACCTATTATAAAAATAAAATAGATATTAAATTTAATGACGTTGAAAAATTGGCCAATTACAATAACCATACCTATGCGTTTTACAGAGAGAGTATCGAGATAATTAGTGATAATGTCACCATTAATGACCACGAATCCGCCAAAATAGATCCACAGTGGCACTACCTATTAGAAGAACAAGGTGAAGCTATGAATAGCCAAGGCCCACACGAACAGTTTGCAATTGAAAAAGGGGGGAGGATCCTCCCACCAAAAGCTTCTTGCAGAAGATGATGAAGCCTAAGAAAGATCTTTTAATTTATTTTGTAATTATGTTGTGCTTCATTTTAAATTTAAATAAGTTATAAATAATTCTATGTGCAATCAGCCTGTAAAGTCAAGAAATAATTTATTTAGCTGATTTAAAATCATCTTCTTCCCATCAGTCATGTCAGCAGTAGAAGGGAGGAAATTGGAATAGAAATAAAAGTTCTCCAGAATGACAGATTGTATACTTTTCTGTAGTAAATCAAATATGCACCATTGAAAATAAAGAGAGAAATAAAATATGCTGATCATCTGTCTGTTATTTAGAAAGAAGGAGAAGGAAGGTTTTATTAACTGCTCTCCATGTAAAGCGGGAAAATAAATTTTAATGTTTTTTACTGCACTGTTAACCCGCTCACAACAGGAGCTTTCTACGCAGATGCTCTTTTGTGGACAGAGTCATGCTGCATAATATGATTTTACAGGAGGAACGATTCTGAGCAAGTAAGCTTAATTTTTTATAAAAATTAATAAAAAATCATTTTTTAAATCAATATTTTTTAAATTGACAGATATAAAGCAAATGTGTATTATACACATTCAGACGAAAAACCATAAAAATTTTAAAAGAATTTCATGATAGATTGCTAATTTTACACTAAAATAATGCATTTTTTCAAACTTAAAAATAAAAATTATGTGTATTAAAATTGTTTACCTGTATTTTTTTACTTGATTAACAAACAAAAAATATTCATATCCTTACACTCATTTGAAATTTTTGTAAGAAGTGATAAACTATTCTTAAGTTAAAGAATAATTTTTAAATAAAACATTTGCATTTATTTATGTAGATATTTTCAAACAGGGTTGGGTTTCTTCCAGGACAGTGGAAGAAATGGAAGAAACCAGAAGAAATGGAAGAAACCAACCAGAAGACAAAACAGATGTTCAAAATGAAAATTTATGAACTATATAAACTCAAAGCATAAATATAATGTCAAATCCAAAGTATAAACTTATTAATATTAAAAATATTTTTTAGAAAAATAAATTATTTGATAACAAACACTAAATATATACAGGTGATGGGCTTTTACTTTTCAATGCTAATATTTTTAGAACTTTTTGCATACCGGGGTCAATCCAGGTTTTAAATTTTGGGTCCCCCTTTTTGTGAAATTTTTATTTATTTTTGAGGGGGGGGGGGGTGTATAAAACCTTCCATTTTAACTGTCATTCTAAATAATGTTTAATATCAAATTAACATAGTTTCATTGAACCAATTAATTAAAAATAATACAGAAAACATGGAAACATTTTTGAAAAAAATCGCTTTTCTAAAACAAATCTTGTAAAGGGCTCATTTCATAAATCTGAATTTTGTGAAGGGTCCTCTTTTATGGATTTGAATTTTGTGAAGGGTCTCCTTTTATGGACTTTAATTTTGTGAAGGGTCCCCTTTTATGGACTAGAATTTTGTGCAGGGTCCTCTTTTATGGTGTGGAATTTTGTGAAGGGGCAGCAAAGAGGACCCAATTTTTGCCTGGATCGACCTCTGGCATAGATACTATCTTATATTATTACACGTTTAAACAGTACAAGTGATAATAATTACAGAATTTTTAGCCATAATATTTTTTTTTTTTTTTTTAATTTAAGGATACAATTTTTTGTATAAACTCAAAGCTGGTACCCAATGAACTATATCAATAAGTAAGATCCTACTTTTAAACTCTCCTGCAAGTTCTCTAGGACTAAAAAAAATAATAAATCCGTAGTTTGTATTTATCTATTTTAAGTTGAAAAATAAAGTGTAGTATTGAACTACTAAAAAACTTTTCATTTCTTTTTTTTTACAGCCAACTCCCTCTAACTCTCAAAGTTTTGTCCACAGGTTGTGCAGATTATAGGAATTCGTAGATTAGAGATCATTGCCTTTGTTTACAATTTTCTTTTGCAGATACAAAGTCAGTTATTATTAATTCATAAATTGATATCAAAATGGAAAGATGATTTCTAATAAATTTTAGAATAAAGTATTTCTTCAATATTAATAAAACTAATCTATCACATTCATATATGATGGTAAATAATTTAAGCGGATTCAAATAATAGGTACCTATAAAATGCAAACAAACATATTTAAAATATACAAAACAAAATATTTTTGAAAGTTCGGAAATAATATTCATCACTGATTAATTTTGTTAAACATTGATGTAATAGTGGTGTGTTTTAAGCACTCATCTGTATGAATTGCAGGATAATAAATACAAGAACACCCCCCCCCCTTCTCACCTCCCGAATTGTGTTTCAAAGCAAGGATTAAAGCTAAAAAATTTATTTTTAAAAAGTAAAAACGTGAGAAATATGATTTTTTTTTTTTTTTTTTTATATGAGTTGTAAATTTCTTTTACATTAAAAAATCAATTACGGATTAGAAGGATTTGCAGATTTTAAATCTACAGATTAGAGGGAGTTGACTGTATATTGTATATAACTATAAGGAAAATAAGTTTTTGATTACATTTTGTAATACAGTAATTATTGAATATTGGTTCTTTTAATTAATTGGATGTTTGTTAAAAGCTATTTTATCAGAAAGTATAAGCAAGTGATCCAAACTATTATTTATTAACAGTTACGGAAATAAAATTGTCTAAATTAAAAAACTTTACACTGTTTAAATTTAAATTGATTTTTTTACTTGATTTTGAGTATTTTGGAACGTGATCATCAGATACACTGAAGATTACTTCGGTAAAAATCTCATAATTAATAATTAAATATGTAATTAAATTTTTATAGGTATAATTAAAGTTACTTAAGTTGTTTATAAGATAAATGAATCTATTGTATCTTACAAATCTGCAATTTATAGGATAAATTTTTAAGAAAAACAGTTTCTTCCATTTCTTCCACTTGGAAGAAACCTATTTCTTCTGGCCGGTTTTTTCCGCCTTGGAAGAAACTTGCCAACCCTGTTTTCAAATTAAATATTATAATCAAAATAATAAAATTTGTGATACTAAAATAAAAGAAAAATATTTTAAAGTGTACATTTCAAAATAAGTAGCGTGTAAGCGATATTAATTATCAAAACAGAATATATGAAACATACTGTATCATAGTACATATAATGTATAATAGAAATGATATTATACTATAATAATACATGATAGGATATAATGGCATATATATCATTCAATAAGTTAAACAAATTTTCTGTATATATTTTTAATTAATTTTAAATGAACATTCCACATTACAGACTTTGCATTCTTAATATATCAGCTTTATTAGAGATATTATTTAGAGATTGCAAACAGCAAATCTTTGTGTAAGACCTTCTATTTATTTATTTATTTATTATTATATTGTAACCACATGTCCTAAAACTAGCAGTGAGAACGGGTCCAAAAGCTTGGAGGGGTGCCAAACTGACCGACAGGTTGGGATTTGGAAAACATCCAATCAATTGGAGCTTTCTTATCACTTATTTTCTCTGAACCAGATGACTATCCAGTGGCATCACCAGAAAAAAATTTCAAGGGGGGGTACACCCGAATTTTTTTTACTATCCCCCTATTTTAACACTGGACTCTTTGAGTCAGCACTTGCACAGAGGCTTCCATGGTCTCAAGAAATGTGGTCGGAGAATACTTTATTTATTTATATATTTATTTTTTATGGTTTTGAGCATAATATCAAAAAAATATCTCAACATGAAATGAGAGATATAATAATTTTCAGAGTAAATGAAAAAAGAGTAAAATAAAAATAAATAAATAAAATGCTTTATTCAAGAAAGAAATGAACTGCCTGAATTTCATACTTTCAACCTTATACATTCAAGATTTTTTATCTTATTTTTATATAAACCAAAATAAAATTTTATTATAAAAAATTTTTAATAAATTCTGCTAAATACAAGTCTGTTTTCTAATTAAATATATTATCTAAATTTTTAATTAAATATGTACAAGAGGCAAAATCACGTTTATTGTTAATCATTAATCATTAGTTGTCTAAAAGATAGAAAAAAATCAATAAGTAAAATGCACATAAACACCATTCAAAGTTCATTCATTTGAGATATATACAAAGTGATAATTTTGATCACCAGACTTGCATCTTATGTTTAGAATTCACTCAAAAAAAGCGAATTAATCAGATCACGTGAGTATATATTGTAATTTACCTAAACATTCTAAATAAACATCCCAATTGACTGGTTTTTAATGGCAAAAATTTGAAAATAAATAAATTGGGCTTTCACTTTCATTCTAGTTTTCTTAATTAATACAGGGGTCTGTCCAGGTTTTTTTTTCCCCAGGGTCCTATTTTTGTGAAAAATTTTCTTATTTTTGTGAAAATTTTTTCTGACATAGTTATTTTTATTTTTGTGAAAATTCATTTCACAAATTTTATCTGCACACACACACATATATGTACATATGTTTCATCTAGACAATTTCAGGAGGGCACTATGCCCTGCCTGCCTTTTGACTGAAAAAATGGCACCCTTCTTGCCCTTAATCTAAAAAAGTTGTGCCCTTGCCTTTTATTGAAAATAACCTTCAAATTGAAGATATGTTATAAATATAAATAAATATAGCTGTACCGAGTACTCGTTATATACTCGGTACTCGGCCAGTTTGCCGAGTACTCGGTGTCAGACACTTTAAGGTCTGTCTTAAATAAAATTAATATTAAGCAGATAAATACTGCAGTAGAGTTATTTAAGTTTAGAAGATTTTCAATTTGAACTAATTTGACTAGTATGTAAAAGTGTTAGACTCAGTAAATGCAAAAATATTTAAAACGAAAAAATAAATTTATTCATGAAGATATAATAAATTAAAAACATTTATAACAATAACTAGAAAACAATTTAATATAAATATATAACAAAATTTCAAATTCAATATAACAAAGTTATTTTTAACAACAATTCAAAAATTATATTACCTCTTCTTTTAACACATTAACGTTACTTGTTGGTACATGGAGGAAAAAAAAGTCTTTTAGTATATCATTCAAGTTCATTTACATGGTCGCCGCATGACCAATGTAGAAAATGGAAGAACAAACATTGTTTCACACCGGTACAAGCATTTTTACCATTTATTGAAGAATGATCAAACACACACCACGTAACGTAGAAAGCATATTGAAGAAACAGACGAAACTATTTGAAAAATTAAACTTGACACATAATTTAACGAAGACCGCGGTCGCCAAATGACCAGCGAATGCCACTGAATTGAAGAAAAACAAAGTCAACTAAACAATCTCAAACTTCATGGTCGCCAAATGACCAATGAATAGAACATGTAAAAAGATCGAAATTCAGTTTAACTTTCAATAGAAGATTCAAATCAATTCGCGGTCGCCGCATGACCAACGGTATCACAATGACCAGGAGAAACAAAGTTCAGAACAAAACTTGGCATAAATAAGTCCTCACGAAAACTATTCATTTAAACTTCTGAAGAAAATATTATAGATTGAAAAAAAAATTTCTAAACTTAACCATTGTAAACAATATTCAACATCATCAAATTATTAAACTCAACAGAACAATTCAACAATCGATTTACTTTATATTTAAATTTGAGTTCAGCATTTAAAACATGAGCAGTCCACAATTTATATTCATAGTTCAGAACAGCCGCCAGCAACTATTCAACGGAACCGGGACTCCAAGCCAAAACTAGCTGGAGCTCATTGAAACTAGAACTGAACTCAGCTGAAACTGAAGTATCTTCAAGCATCACGGCCTTATATACTATCCAACACAAGTTGATCTGCATAATGACATTGACTGCCGCGCCACGACATCCGGTGGTGAAAACCAAAACCTAATTTAAAATGACAATTTCCAAGAAGTGGCAACAGCACAAATAGAAAAGATTATGCAGATTGGAAATGGCAACGCCGATATAGTAAACAGAATAACGATGTTTGTAAGATGAAAGCAAAATAGTTTTAAATATGGAAAAGGATTTAATAAAATAAAAAAAGGTAAGTTTTAAATGCTTTCTTAAATGAAAATAAGTAAATTCAGATGTTTTATTTAATATGAGGACACTGATGGATATCACTCGGTACTCGGCCAAATATGGACTAAGTATTCGGCCAATACCGAGTAGTTGTAAGAATTTCATTATTTTTATGTATTATTGAAAGAAATGTATTCATAAGAGTTGTTTTTTAATAACTAAACTAAAAAAATATGAAAATATAAACATAGTCATTAAACTTTTGCTGCAAACAGTTTTTTGCAGTTAAAACGGCCAAATAGATTGCCACTAAACTCGATATAGAGACGATTCATGATTTGAGCTTATCCATTTTAGTTACAAGAATTTAAGTATAACCATCTTGTATGTGTGTAATATGCATTTTTTTTTTTTTTTTTTTTTTTTACAAAAACTTTGTACATAAAATTGTATCTATAAAACAGACAAAAATAAAATATTTTAGAAAAAAGGACCCCTCATATAATACTACTATAGTAGATAAAACTTTAGTTACATATTTGTGCAAATAAAAGTAAGACACTTTTAAAACTGTAAAAAAAAAAAAGATTGATTTTTAATTTAAAAAATAATAATTATGAAAAAGGTAAATACACTAAAATGTTATTAAAAATATATTATCAAATTTGTTGTTCTGCAAATTATGGCCCGAAACCACCTACCTTTTTACTCTTCTAGAATTTGAAGATTAATGAAGTCTCATGTTTGAAATGATGATAAAATATTTATTTTAATGTTCTCATTTCATATGTAAATTTCATGCATCTTAAATTAAGCCTGAGTGTATAAAGAACTTTTATATTCTCTAAGAATTATCTGAGAATGATTCGCATCTGAGAAAGACTATATAATAAAGAATGAAGTTATCAGTATTATGGTTTTAATAATACACTAAGCTGGAAGTATCAAATATAACAATGAACCTAATTGTGTATATACACTACAAAAGTTCTGAAACGTTTCATGTAAACATGCTGTTAGCCATTTAACTTAATTTTGTGTTCAAAAAGCCTTTTTAAATATCAAGATGTGCAAAATTCTTCATATATACGTCAATTTCAATTATTCTTTCACAACTACTCGGTACTCGGCCAAAGTGCTACTCGGTGCAGCACTATAAATAAATGTAATGTATTGTGCATAACAATCAACAGTCGTTCATATATTAGTAACAAGCAAAATTAAGTTGTAAAGAAAGTTAAAGTTTAAAAGTTTTTTTTTCATTTGTACTTTAAATTGAAATTTTAAAATAAATGTCTGGATTTTAAATATTAAATGAACCCTTAAAAATCCAAAATGGCCCACATGAATCTAGAAAATGCCTTTTCATTAGCAGCACATTGCCCTTTTTATAAACCTGGGGAACAACTATGATATATATGTTTATACACAGGGTTCCAGGAATTTGTGAAAAAATGGTCGCTAACAAAAATTTCTGGTAGCCCGTAAAAAATATCCTCCGTCGTTTTTTTTTTCTTTTTCAATTTAAAAATTTACTTGAATAAATAGAAATCAAAATTCTATGCATAAAAACCAATTATTTATTAGGCTATAATGATACATCAGGAAACACCTGTTTAAATTTAACATCATGAAACCTATTTAAAATAAATTGATACCTTACATATTACTCCGTACTTGGCAGAAAAGCTTTTTTCGAAGGGGATACCCTTCTTCAGCGGTGCCGTCTGCACTCCGTGGCTGGCAGTCTCTACTTAAGTAGTTGTTCATCACTTTTATTGATGTATAGGTGACGCCATATGTCATTTATCTTCGCCGATTCATGGTCATTTATGACGTCAGGATTATGCATGATCTCGATGCTCTCTATTAGATAAGCATAGGTGGGATTATTGTAATTAGCTAATTTTGTTACATTTTCAAATTCGATTTTAACATTGTTTTCTAGATAATTTTTGGCCAAAGCGGTGGTGTTGCGGTTAAATTTAATATCATTTTGATGCTCTTTAATTCGGGTTTTTATTTTTCTTTTAGTAACACCTATGTAATTATATTCTCTGTTTTCTTGATTTTTAAGGGGAATTTTGTAAATACCTGCAGTTTCGGTGGGGGGGGGGGGATCGAATCTTTATCGCTTCTTATTAGTTGAAATATATTAGGGTTGGGTTTTATTGGTATGTTTAAATTAAATTTGCTAGCAGTTTTTTTTATTTTATTTGAAGTGCCTTGATTGTACGGTATAGAAAAAGTGTATTTGGTAGGGGTTTTTTGGGCATTCGGAATACTATTTAGCTGTTTGATTCATTTTTTATACAATTGGTTTACTAACATTTTGGGGTAGCCTGCATCAACCGTTAATTTATTATAAATTAAGGACGGAGTAATATGTAAGGTATCAATTTATTTTAAATATGTTATATTAACTTCGTTAAAGTATAAGTCATAATCATGAAACCTGTTTTATTATTTTCATTAAAACAATACACCATCAGCATTGATACATCATTACTCCGGCACAATGATTCAGCACCAGGTCAATAGCATAGGCAAACAGGAGCAGTGTAAACCAATTCCCTAAAACAGTGTAATAATTTAACACCAAGTTCCAAAACATGCACAGAGATGTTAAATCTCCTATCATGTATTGATTTAACACAGTGTCTCAAAAAGTGGTAGAGAAGCAGGAATCAAAACAGCAAGAGTTAGTCTACATCAAAAATAGTATCGGAGCCCGATTCTAGGACCAATTCTTTCACCAAAATATTTAAAAAAAAAAAAATGTTGAATTTTCTTAAAGTTGAAAACATTGCCAGTTAAAAAATAATGGTCGCCTATGGCGACCAGGTGACTGTATTTCACGAGTCCTACACATATAATAATTGTTTTATATATATGGAAAGAATAAAGATAATTTTTAATTTAGTACTCGCAAATAATTAACAGTGGACAAAATGATATTTTGTCTGGGACGGTTTTAACCAGGTTTTTTTCCAGCGAACCAAACAACCCTGTGGCAGTCAAGGCTAGGTAAAAGCCGGGGGGGGGGGGGGGGGATGAGTACCTGTTCAGTGCTTATCTTAAAGATAGAATTTACAAACTTTATCCTAAAATTCCTGATTCCCGTAAAAAGTCTGTTAAATTTGAAGCATTGTCTGCTGATGCTAAAAGTAGAATGATGCATTGGCATCATAGATTTGGGCATATTAGTCAATCCATACCAATCGCAGACAAGGTGTTCCGGGATTACCAGGCTTGAAGAAATCTGATTTCATTTGTGAATTTTGTAAATTAGGAAAGTTTAGAAGTATATCTCATAAATTAGACAAAAATATTAGGTCAAATCATCTACTTCAACTTCTATATGCTCAGGGCTGTAGCGAACAATAAATATTGGGGGGGGGGGGGGGCAAAATATAAAATTAGCTGACTCAAATCTGGCTGAAGCCTGACTGAACATTAATGAAAAATAATGCAGTTTGTATTGATTAGAAAAACTTTTCAACCGTATTTACCTACTATTTTGTTTAATGTTCAATATATATATATATGTATATATTTTGCCTCAATGATGACACACTAAAAAACATTTTGTTTACAGTTAAGAAGAAAAAACTTATACAAAAATATATTTTTATATCTTTTTCTTTCTTTTAAAAAACATATTAACAGATTTCTTTTGTGTAGCTCTCACCTCGAACAATGATTGTGGAATGATATGCAGTATGTTCAATATATACACTAAGCGACAAAAAAAAAGCTGCACTTGGATATTTTCTTTTTCGCCTTCTACAACCGCTAATTTTATCGTTTAAAAAACAAATTTTTCAAACAAAGTTTATTATGTTGTCCTCCACATACAATTTAGCTTTGAGTGCAGTGTTAAAAACAAAATGCAATTGTCAGGAAAATTGTAATTTAAGGCCCTACGTGAGTGAAAAATTTTTTCGATTCAAGATGGTGCTTTTTGAAGTCTATAGATTTCTCAAGACGGGGGAAGGAAATCTTCACGCAGTGACTTTCCTAGAATCAGGAAAATGGAAAATTTTGTACTTCAGTAATTGATAGCTTCAAACTCCCCATGCTGTTAATTGACATTTTTCTTGCCGGAGGCATCAGGGGGTGAGATAAGATTTATCTGTAAAAGCTAAAAAAGAATGTGAAAAGGGAATTTCTGTTTTTGAATTATTGGAGAAGGCAAATAAAATGATTTACATACGTAAATAATATTCAGAAATTTCAGCTTCAATTGCATAAAATTAAAAAATACTTGTATTAAACGAGGAAGGAAAAAAATATTATTTAAATGTAATAATTGTACTGAAATTGATAAATTTTTTTACTCTGATAAATATTCTAATTTAAATTAATTACAACAATATTTATGTATATGAATTATATTTTTTCATTAGGTTCAGAAACTACTCTGATTAATATTGTTGTCATACACATATTCCTGTACAATATAGTATATAGTTCTATGATTTTGAAAACTATCTGCACATATATTCAGAAAAGCGACTTCAACCAAATATTCTGTTTCAGCCTATGTTACACAGCAAATCAGACGCTTATTTTAAGTGTAATTATTTAAAATTAATTTTGTTAAATACGTCGTCTACGTAACGGTTCCAGAAGTTGCATTTGTTAATAATTTCTGTAGCTTTGAGTTCAAAAAGTCGCACTTTTAATTCAGCTATTACTCCTGATATGGGAGATTCCTTTGGCACGCCCTGAGTCTGTTTGTAAATATTTTGATTAAATGAGAAATATGATTCGTTTAGAAGAAAATTGTTAGTACGAATAAGTGTTTCGCTGATTTTATTATTTCCATAAATGTCTGTAATTTTCTGGTTAATGAGATTGGTGATTTCCGGAATGTCGATGGAGGGGTAGAGATCTTTAACATCAAAGCTAACTAAAGAGTCTTGGTTATTGATATTAATATTGCGGAGGTTTTTGATGAAGATTTCATTGGAGTTTATAGAGGTGTCAGAGAGGGGGAGGAGGGAAAGGTAAATATTTTTCATGTATTTTTCTAAACAGTAGGTTGGGCCTTCAGATTTGTTAACAATTGGTCTAAGTGTAGGCGGGTTTTTGTGATCTTTATACTTACCAAATAAACGGGGAATAATAGAGGCGTGGTTATTAAAATTGGGGGAGTATTGTTTGGCCAAGTTCCTGTTTTTATAATAGCTTTAGTTTTGCTTATTAATTTTTTGAGAGGGGATTGAGTAATTTTGACGACATTTAATTTTTTAATAGTTTCTAGCATCATCTCATTATATTGCATTCTATTCATAAGGGTGATTTTATTTGTTTTATCGGACATTAAGTATGTGATATTGCGATTGTTTTTTAGAGTTTTTAAGCATCTAATATCTTCAGAGTCATGCTGATTTTTTCGGTTGGAAAGGGATTTAAATGCAGCATTACGAATGGTATGTTGTTTTTCAGATGGGATATGATCGAGTGCAGTTTCAATGTGAGCTATAGCGTCCTTAATGTCTGTCTTTTCATTTAAAATAAATTTTGGGCCTAATTTTAGAATTGAATCCTGGTGAGTGTTTGGTTTGAAGTTTGATAGATTGATATAAGGGTATGAGATAGGTTGTTGTAAGGGTTTTAAGTTACTTTTTTCTCTTTGAATCCAATAGCGTAATTTTTTATTGTGTTGTTTTTGTAAACAATGTTGATCAATTTCTATGAAGTGATTGATGGAGTTATTGAAATCGTTGGTTTGAGTAATAGAAGCGAGTTGTGATTTTAAGGAATTATAGGTCCTGGTTTTAATTTTGTGAAATTTTTTTTTTTTTTTTTTTTTTGTGAAAAAAATTTATGTAACACCTGTCAATTTATCAGTTGTTCTATATAACTGTTTATTACCAAATTAATAGTGCTTCATTGAAGCAAGTTATAGGTAAACATTGAAAAATTTTATAAAAAGATCATTTTTATAAAACTAAATCTTTTAAAAAGGTTGATTTAATGAATTTGAAGTTTTCGAGGGACAACAAAAGAAATGCATTTTTTGCTTGTATCGAACATTACAGGGTCAATATATTAGGTTTTTTAGTTATGTTTAAATATTTGTTGTTAAATCCTCAGAATTTTTGACAAGGTATTACTTTTTTATTTTTAAACATCATGATTTACAAATACAAAAATGGCTTGTAATTTTGTTCATTTTTTCACATTTTTCATTTTTAAAACTGTTCCATTCCAAAAGAGATATTTTCGATAGATGGGTTGAAAGGAATTTTTCTAACAAAGGTGAAAAATAATTACATAATTTCAAATTGGTATTGGTATATTTGAATATATTGGTATATATTCAAATTGGTATATTGGTATAACATAGTATATCACTAATATGATATACTATGTTATATAGACATATACATAATAATTATATATATATAATAATTATACATATAATTATTATACTACATATATATTTATTATATATAATGTCAAGTAAGAAAATATAAGTAAAAAAATAATAAATTATTTTGTAAAAAGCGAAAAATGTTATTAGATTTTAAAAAACCCAGTAAAACCCACTTGAGAGTGGGTTTTATTGGGTTTGTGGGCGGGTTTGAAACCCTGGATAAAATAGTTCATATTTTCAAATTTAATCAATAATTTTTTTCTACCGCTTATCGTCTGCGTATATCTCAAAATTTTCAGAGTAACCCTCATATAAATATATTTAATTTAACTGAGAAAAAATAAATAGATTTGTTAAGTTCAGCAATAAAATCTAAAAATAATTAGATATGTGAGAAATATTGAGCCCTGCTATTGCTTTATTGTTTCTAGAATTGGTCACTTATCACTATCTGGAGATGGCAAAAGGGGGGAATAAAAAAATAATTACAGTGTAAGAAATATTAAACTCTTTCAATTCTACTTCTAGAATCTAATAAAACAAGTTAAAAATGAATATTATTTATATTGCAAATGGATAGAGATTGGGAAACAAGACTTCTGCAGAACATTTGATTGCCAATTGCTAGTTGAAGATAAATAAAGGGAGGGAGGGGCAAAAACTAATTACATGAGTAAGAAATATTTAACAATTCTATTTCTTTACACGTTGTAGAATCTCATAAAGCAGGTTTGAAATGGATATTGACATTTATGTTATAGATGGAGAAAGATTGGGAATCGAGAGCTTTTGCAGAACATTTGATCGCCGATCGTTCAGTTTTTTTTTTTTTTTTCCCTTAAACGGACGATATCCGCAACTTTTTTAAAAACAGAAAAAATAAATTTGCAAAATTCCGAGAATTAGACAAAAAAAAAATCGCAGACTTCCACAAATTTGCAGAAAAATCACATGCCTGCAAATATTAACAATTACAAACTGCAACAATCAAAAATCTGCTAAAATGAGAGTTTAAATATCTTTTTTTTTTTCCTCCACGATAGGATTTTTGCCGCTTCTTCAAATTTAAAACTTTCTAAATCTGAATTTACATCGGAGATAAGGATGATATTGCTCAAGTTCTTATTATTCAGTCTGTTTGTAACATAGTCATTTACAAATACAGTAAAAGCTTGATTAACCGGCATGATCGAGGAACACCAGTTGCCCCGGGAGGAAGGGAGGGGAGATATAGATATATATCCAGGGCTCGAAATTTCAACATAGATTATACTGAAAAAAAAAATAGTTACTCACCACAATATATGATTAACTTACTCTATTTTTTACATATAAGGTGACCAGAATTTTTTATTGGAAAAAGAGGAGAAATTATGCAATGTCTTTTATTTATAAGAAAATAGAAGACATTCAATTTTGAAAAAGAGGTCATTTTAGAGGACACAAAATTGAATGAAAATTATTATAAAACTGATTCAAAAACTACTTTACACAAGTGGTGGAAACATTTTTATCTCAAATGATGAATTTGGATCAGTACACCTTAATGTACATTAATAATATACTGATACAAGAGCAAAAATCCATAATTTTTATAGGTGTCACTGGACAACATAGTTTTTTTTTTTTTTTTTTTTTTTTTTTAACTATTAATGTTTGCTATAGACAGACTTTTTTGTGATACTTTCATGCAGTTACACAAGAAAAGTTGGTAGACATTTTTTTATTAACACGTTAATCGCCATGTCAGTCATATGTGCCTGACAGTGTCAAATATGATATAAAACCGCGTCAACCATTGGTGGTTGACAGTGTAAAATATAATATAAAACTAAAAATATTACACTGTTTCAAGTAATTACTTACAATTTATTTAAAATTTACTTAATTTTTATTTATTACATGATAATATCATTAAGGAATTTTAATGGATCCTATTAAGAATTTGCATGGCGATCAACGTGTTAAAATCATAATCATAAAAGAAAGAATAAAATTGGCAAATGAAAAAATAAAATTAATATTCGGCAGATGAAACAATTTGTTTTAACGGACAGTCATACTTTATCAACATTTTATAAAAATTCTCACGAGTATAACCTAAATTAGTCTTAGTAGTTAACAAGTTTTTAAAGTAGGTATATACAGGGAATTTTATTTTCACATGTCTACATTTTGTTCATTGAAGAAAGCAGTCGCTTTTTGGGAGCGTTTTTGCTAGGAGGAAGTAACATGAATTCAACTAACTTTTGCCTATTTTTGTGAGGTGGTGGTAGTGTTATCATTAAGGCCAATTGTCTGCACTAAGGCTCTAGGCCTGAATAGGAGAGTCCTGTGTGGGGTCTTTCTAAGAGGTCCTAGCCCAAATTTATGCTAGTTTTGGAGAAAAACATGTAAAACTCCTAACGGCTAAGCCAACGAGCGTGACCGGGTATCGAGCCCAGTGCCTCACGTATACCAGTTTCGAGGACAAAACCTCTCAGTCAATGGTGAGCCTATTTTTATGAGGAATATTATTCATGCAAAAGTGAACACACATCAACCCACCACGTATCAACTGGATCACCACCTTCTTAATGATTTCATGACAATTTCAATAGTGATTCCGTGTTCTGGATCAAAGAACCATACAAATATAAGAAATACTTTTATTTCTTTGTGATTCGAAAAATCTGAATACATAAACCATAATATGCTTTGGCAACTTTATTAGAAAGTTATTCTTTTGCGACCCTAACGCAGAAAAAAAGTTAGTGTTCACCGTTCGATACAGCCAACAGACGATTGAGCTTCCCAGTTTTGTGAAATTATTGAAATTAAGGACTAAATCCTTTTCATTTGAAAAAGAGGGCAGAGGACGAAAAACATTTTTTCGTTTAAGAGGGCAGAGCGTTGAAAAAGAAGACTGTCCTCTTAAAAAAAGGATGTTTTAGGAGACCCTTACCTAAGATTAGCATGATTTTACATTTTTAAATCATTTTTTTCTTTTTTTGGGTAGAACTGTATACTGTAAAAATTCTACCTACATTTAGACTGAAATTTCGCGCCCTGTATATATATAAATCCGGAGAGTTGTGCAGGTCAAAATTTAAACAAGATTGAAGAGAAGAGGAGGTCAAGCCAACAGAAGTAATAAATCGATTTTTCTGCTTTTATTTATTATCCCCCCCCCCCTGCTTTAATCATAGAGCCTTTTAAATAATTGTGTGTTTTTTTTTTTTTTTTTGTAACAAGCAATATATTATTATCGACATGGAGAGAAAAGTGAAGAAAAATCTTAGTGTGAATTTTTAAATTTTTTGTATTTTTCTCAATCTTTGAATATTGATTTTGCATGATTAGCATCTCTTTACGGTTTAATTTTAATATTACTGGTATTGATGGAGTGTAGTACCACAGCCAGGTGATTTAAATTTTGAGAAGAAACTGAAGCAAAGAAAAAAGGTCAATCCAACCTACAATTTTTTTATTAATAAACTTTTTTAAGGTTTTAACCAGAAAATGTAATTTAAAATTTTTTTCTTTATTGCTCCTTAAAACATGTTCTCTTGGTTGGGAAGGAGTAAGAAATTAAATAAAAAGAGCACTGTAATTTTCTATCTGTAACTTCCCACCTGTTACAAACGTCCGATTCTCTCCCCCAAAACAATTTTTACTGGGTGAATGTGTATAATATAGAAAAAAGTCATGTGATGACCACAACATACAAGTTATAAATATTGAAATTTCTCAGGAAGATTTAAAAATCATGATGCATTCATATGGCAAATCATTCTTTTTACATAAACTTGAATATACAGTATTAAAGTGACAACAGACTTAGTACTTTTTATAGCAAAATTTTATATTTAAAGAATATTAAGTCTTTAAACAAAGTATATATTTTAAATATATATACAGGGTGTTTCAGTGAACCGTTTCAGAACTTCTAAGAGGGGTAGGGTACATCCTGACAACTCCAAATCATATAGCAATGTGGGGTCAGAAATGCTTTCCTGAAGCAGTGTTGTACACAGAAGCACCATAAAGAAAGGAGACCGTAAGTGAGAAATTGTTTTAATAATACATGAAAAGAAGCAAATGGTACATGGATTAAAGTAAGAGTTCGAAGTTTCTTCCACGGGCTACAATGCACGACTCACATCTCCCACACATGGACATCCAAACATTCTGGAATACTCCAGGCATATCTCGAATTTCTCCTACAACACCGCTTCAGGAAAGCATTTCCGACCCCACATTGCTATATGATTTCGAGTTGTCAGGATGTACCCTACCCCTCTTAGAAGTTCTGAAACGGTTCACTGAAACAACCTGTATACACAAATACATAATAAATACGTAAAAAAAAAAAAAAAAGTTTTGATAAAAATACATATAATTAAATAGTAAAATCATAAAGGATTATTGCTTATTTCAATTCAAATTAAAATACCTTATTTACATCCTTAAATATATTCGTTTTCTCCAAAGAATGTAAATAAAGTATTTTAATTTGAATTGAAATATATATAATTAATAAAAATGCTTAAGCAAAAAATGTAGGGATTTACAAGTTTTAAAAAATGTACACAAACGTTTTTAAAACTTCTGATAAAATTAGCACTTTTTTTTTTTTTTTTTGGTTAAAAAACAAGTAATTTTTCCCTATAGTTATAATTGTGGCATTAACAGTTTTTAGCATCATCTATCCAACTTTAACTTATTGAATATCACTGTTTTTATTCCATACTGCAACTCTTATGATGCTTCATCAGACAAAGCATGAGTAGCTTTTCCTTCACACTTCAAATCAGTTTCTTCTCAAATTAATTGTTTAAATTTGTCCTTTTCTTTCTTTTTTACTTTGAAAGCAGCATCTTCTTTATCAAGCTTCCATTTTTGAGCTTGTTGTCTTTATTTGCTCTATATTAAGCATGTGACTGATTAATCCTCTCTTTAATTGAGGGCTGCTTTCTCAAATAATCCCTGCAAAAGCATAAAAAATAAATTACGATTTCCAATATGCTGCTCCTCTCTTTTGTGACAATATCACTCACAGAAAACCCTCTCTCAAGCACTGTATTACTGTGAGATAGAGTCAAACAAATTTTAATAAACTTGACTAAATAGTAAACTTTGAAATTACCTTTCTCGTTGAAAAGTTAAAGAAAGGTGAAAAGTTTTTGAATTGTACTGAAATTTCAGAAAATTCTGGACATTTCAGGACAAAAAAAAATTTTTAAGGAATTTTAGGACAACTACTACCCCTGTGATATGGTTTTCTTTGTTCTTCTAAGGAGTTCAACTTTAGTGCTATTAATTTTACGACCTATATCTGAAAAGAAGGTATTTTCATAACCACATTTCAACTTCCACTTCTTAATATAATTAGGTATTTACAGATACAACAAGTAGTTACATTTTTCATTTGGAATAGCCGTTTTCAGCCAAAATGGAAATTTTTGCTCATCTAATTATTGGTTCTGACCACACTGTTGAAATAAATTTAATAAATCCAGACCACATCGGCCCTTCAATATAAAACATAGAACCAAATTACATATAAATTAGATTCCTCAGACAAACTTATTATTACATACCATTTCAAATTTGGTATAGGAAACTTTTATGAAATGAACAATAAAAAAATAACTATCAATCATACTGCAAATGGTGCATTAAACATCAGTCGCTAGGACTAGAGTGGAAATTTTAAGTGCAAGGACTTATTTATTCTTGCAGCACTAAAAAAAAATAAATTACAGAAAAATTAAAGCTTTTAAACCAATAAATACCAAACAAACTGGAATCTCAATTCATAAGCAAAATTAAAATGCCTCACATATTTATAAATATATGTATATACAGTCGGCAGTTTAAGAACATGATTCGACAAGGATTTATTTAACAAAACAGTATTAAGTGTACTTTTTTTTACATAGGAATTATTGCTAGCGCTCGAATAATTTTGCTGCCGACTGTATTATATATGTATGTACGTAAATCCTTTAAAATAATTTCAAACTAACACTACATTTCAAAACAAATAAAATATTCATGCACACTTAATCTATTTAAAAGTCATTTTATGGTAAATGTGAAATTTCGAAAAATATTCACCTTGTTGTCCTGACAGCCACATTTCATATATTTCTGGGTCTAACAATGTATTATTTCCGACAAAAATGTCGATATCGATTTCCATGCTGGTTTCAACATCTAAAGAGGATGGTTTTCGATGCCAAAACAAAGCCAGATTATACTGAAACACTAAATAAACATCATACACGGAAACGTAAGAGATTGTTTGTGGTGGGGTGGTCGGTTGGTGATCCGTGGTGGCAGGTAAGAGGGGAGGCAGTGATGCCAGATGGTCGAAAATTATTTCCCCGAATCAGGGTTTTTTTTTTTTTTTTTTTTTTTTTCGAAAAAATCCCCAACTTGATTTCTACTAAAATGGGAAAATAAAAATTTTCAAAAAAAAAAAGCAGATTTTTTTATGATTTAAGCTCAGATTTTTCTCCAAATGAGGGCAATTTCTGAAAAAAATCCCCAAATAACAATAAAGTTATTGTAAGTCTTTAGTCGTAGGGATAAATCGTTACGATCCCAACATTGATAGAAAGTTGAAAAACTCCCCAGATTTGTCCCCAAAAATTTTAGAATTCCCCAAAAATGTCCCCACAAACATTGGTCCCCAAAATTGTCCACAGAAGCCACAAAAATCTCCAAAATGGGGACAAAATCCCCAATCTGGCATCACTGAGGGGAGGACACCATCTCGATGGAGGACACACTTTGAGACTAATGAGGTTACCACATAGATGTACAGTCGGCAGCAAAAGTATCCGAGCACTAGCGAAAAAATTCCTATGTAAAAAAAGTACATTTAATAGTACTGTTTTGAGTTTTGATCCTCCACGGAAGGGATGGCTCTCCCGCCTCGGTGACGCCCAGAGGTATTATATTTGATGGGAACATTGAGGACATTGCGGCCACCAGTGGCGGTTCGTCATTGAAATCGGTATTCACCACGCAAAATCAGCGATTTAACACTCGAGTTATCTCTCCTTTTTTAATCCTCCTAAATTGGTGGGTTAACTCTGGTGTTAAATGAGCATGTTACAGTTACAGCGAAAACACTCTTGATTACTTTTTTAATGCATTGCGTTTTTATTGACCAATCAGCGAGACTCTTACAGATAACTCTGGGGTCAACTGATCCACGGATGGTGAATACGAAAACTTTCTAACCCAGGGTTAAGGGAATGTTAACTCTAACACAAGTGTTACGTGAACCATGGGTTAACACTGATTTGGTGAATAAGGCCGTGAGGGCACCTGGGCCTGGCCCCACTTGAATTTTTCTCTCTGTTAAAAATCAAGTAATATATCTTTCTTTCTTTTTATTTTTTTTAATTCTAACGCTTGTAAAAATGTATCTATCAAGTTAAAAACGCGCATCCAATGTCCTCTTATTCTTCTCGGACATAAAGTTTGCTTGTCTTTTATCGAATTACAGCTAGTCTTCGGAGTTCAGCCGTATGGGCACTTTGATTTGTGCCCGATCTCGCGCATTAATTAGTATAGTATTTATTGCTTTGCGCATGGAACAGCGGGTTAACACGTTTGGCGAAGCAGCGCTTTATCAATGTTAATATTCCCATACATTTAAAGTGTTAGGGGCACTTGGCGATTTGGCCCATGTAACGCAGTTTAATGAAAAATGACTGCCTGCCTCCTTTAAAATGCATTAACCATAGGGATCATGGAAAGAATTTGGCGAATTTCACAGTACTTTTTATTTATTTATTTTTCTACTGATAGTGAAAAAGAGGAGACATTTGCGATGTTTATTTCTTTCCAAATAAATCTATGATTGTTTAAAAATTAACAGTAATATAAAGGAATTCTGATGAAAATTTATTGACAAAAGGATTAAAACATCTTTGAGAAATTCTATGGGGCAGGAATGTTTAAATGCACTTGCGGTTCTCGCAACACACAAAGACTTTATTTTCACAATTCCAGAATTTAATGAGAAAGTAACTGGGAGGTTTGCTCGACAAAAAACTCGGTGAGCAGAATATTTATTTTTATATAAATAATAATCAGATTTAAATACTTGAACAGTTTTGGCTGCCTAAATTTGAAAACCTTTTTATTATATACATAAAAAAAAAAAAAGCAAAATCATGCGATTTAGTGTAATATTTTTTATAATTATTGTTTTTTCAGTCAAATACTATTTGATTAAAGTCTTTTTAATAATATTAATCGCATTTACATAAATTAATATTGATTATTTAAAAAATATATTTCTAAATAATTATTATTATTAAGGGATAAATCAATCCTTTTTAAATACATATACACACACGCTTTTTTTTTCTTTTAAGTACAGCGATGGATTTTTAAAGTATCTTTATTTGCGTATTTTTAACTCGACATTATGCAAAAAACTGAAAAGAAATAAAATGTTAGACATTTATTACTTTCTCTTACCCATAAGGTTGAGAAAGTATTGTTTTAGGGTCAAATTTTCGAACGTGAGTTTTTGTTATATTTACATGTTCTGAGGTCCCCTGAATACGAAAATCATGTTTTTAGCGAATGGTCTGTATGTCTGTTATCAGCATATCTCAAGAACAAATAGTAACAGAAATTCCAAACTCGGTATGCTAAATGTGTATCATACAGGGATGCTACAGTAAGCTTTTTGTTGAGATGAAGCAAATGGTTCGTGTACAGGGACACTCAAAAGTATTCAAATACATTACGTCTATGGGGGAAATTGCAGGTACGTAGAGTATAACATCTATAGACTGCACTAAACCAAATTAAACGAATATATATTTTTTTGTAATAGAGATAGTCAACTGAAAAAAAAAAAAAAAATTGTGTATGTAGGAGCCCCGCTCTGGGGGAGGGGTGGGGAGTCCCCCCTCGAGGGGAATAAATTTTCATGATGGTATTTTTCAAAAGTGCTCGCCAATACCTTTAAAACGAATGGTTGAGCCATCGATCTGCGATAATTTAAAATAAAGTTATCGATATTTTTCATTTTTAACAAAATAATAATAATAATAATAATAATGTAATATTGAGAATAAATTCAACCTTTATATATATATATATATATATATATATATATATTTAGTGTTATACTACTTCTCTAATATGGAAATCGTCTGCATTATCATAAAAGATATTTTTTTTAAAATAATTTTAATAAATATTTTTTTAAAATCGAATTATTTTTTAATAACTGAATTAAATTCTATATAACTGTAGGTGCATTAATGAAACGGGGGGTTGAGGGGGCGGTATCCCCCCCCCCCTCACACATAACTAATTATCACATAAAACTCTTCCGATGCCTAATTTGAATTGTTTAACACAGGTTTACATAACAGTACTCGTTATCTTACCTCTTAATCTGCAACCTGTATTTATAGTATTAAATTTCAGAGTACTTTTTATAGCAAAATTTTATATTTAAAGAATATTAAGTCTTTAAACAAAGTATATATTTTAAATATATATACAGGGTGTTTCAGTGAACCGTTTCAGAACTTCTAAGAGGGGTAGGGTACATCCTGACAACTCCAAATCATATAGCAATGTGGGGTCAGAAATGCTTTCCTGAAGCAGTGTTGTACACAGAAGCACCATAAAGAAAGGAGACCGTAAGTGAGAAATTGTTTTAATAATACATGAAAAGAAGCAAATGGTACATGGATTAAAGTAAGAGTTCGAAGTTTCTTCCACGGGCTACAATGCACGACTCACATCTCCCACACATGGACATCCAAACATTCTGGAATACTCCAGGCATATCTCGAATTTCTCCTACAACACCGCTTCAGGAAAGCATTTCCGACCCCACATTGCTATATGATTTCGAGTTGTCAGGATGTACCCTACCCCTCTTAGAAGTTCTGAAACGGTTCACTGAAACAACCTGTATACACAAATACATAATAAATACGTAAAAAAAAAAAAAAAAGTTTTGATAAAAATACATATAATTAAATAGTAAAATCATAAAGGATTATTGCTTATTTCAATTCAAATTAAAATACCTTATTTACATCCTTAAATATATTCGTTTTCTCCAAAGAATGTAAATAAAGTATTTTAATTTGAATTGAAATATATATAATTAATAAAAATGCTTAAGCAAAAAATGTAGGGATTTACAAGTTTTAAAAAATGTACACAAACGTTTTTAAAACTTCTGATAAAATTAGCACTTTTTTTTTTTTTTTTTGGTTAAAAAACAAGTAATTTTTCCCTATAGTTATAATTGTGGCATTAACAGTTTTTAGCATCATCTATCCAACTTTAACTTATTGAATATCACTGTTTTTATTCCATACTGCAACTCTTATGATGCTTCATCAGACAAAGCATGAGTAGCTTTTCCTTCACACTTCAAATCAGTTTCTTCTCAAATTAATTGTTTAAATTTGTCCTTTTCTTTCTTTTTTACTTTGAAAGCAGCATCTTCTTTATCAAGCTTCCATTTTTGAGCTTGTTGTCTTTATTTGCTCTATATTAAGCATGTGACTGATTAATCCTCTCTTTAATTGAGGGCTGCTTTCTCAAATAATCCCTGCAAAAGCATAAAAAATAAATTACGATTTCCAATATGCTGCTCCTCTCTTTTGTGACAATATCACTCACAGAAAACCCTCTCTCAAGCACTGTATTACTGTGAGATAGAGTCAAACAAATTTTAATAAACTTGACTAAATAGTAAACTTTGAAATTACCTTTCTCGTTGAAAAGTTAAAGAAAGGTGAAAAGTTTTTGAATTGTACTGAAATTTCAGAAAATTCTGGACATTTCAGGACAAAAAAAAATTTTTAAGGAATTTTAGGACAACTACTACCCCTGTGATATGGTTTTCTTTGTTCTTCTAAGGAGTTCAACTTTAGTGCTATTAATTTTACGACCTATATCTGAAAAGAAGGTATTTTCATAACCACATTTCAACTTCCACTTCTTAATATAATTAGGTATTTACAGATACAACAAGTAGTTACATTTTTCATTTGGAATAGCCGTTTTCAGCCAAAATGGAAATTTTTGCTCATCTAATTATTGGTTCTGACCACACTGTTGAAATAAATTTAATAAATCCAGACCACATCGGCCCTTCAATATAAAACATAGAACCAAATTACATATAAATTAGATTCCTCAGACAAACTTATTATTACATACCATTTCAAATTTGGTATAGGAAACTTTTATGAAATGAACAATAAAAAAATAACTATCAATCATACTGCAAATGGTGCATTAAACATCAGTCGCTAGGACTAGAGTGGAAATTTTAAGTGCAAGGACTTATTTATTCTTGCAGCACTAAAAAAAAATAAATTACAGAAAAATTAAAGCTTTTAAACCAATAAATACCAAACAAACTGGAATCTCAATTCATAAGCAAAATTAAAATGCCTCACATATTTATAAATATATGTATATACAGTCGGCAGTTTAAGAACATGATTCGACAAGGATTTATTTAACAAAACAGTATTAAGTGTACTTTTTTTTACATAGGAATTATTGCTAGCGCTCGAATAATTTTGCTGCCGACTGTATTATATATGTATGTACGTAAATCCTTTAAAATAATTTCAAACTAACACTACATTTCAAAACAAATAAAATATTCATGCACACTTAATCTATTTAAAAGTCATTTTATGGTAAATGTGAAATTTCGAAAAATATTCACCTTGTTGTCCTGACAGCCACATTTCATATATTTCTGGGTCTAACAATGTATTATTTCCGACAAAAATGTCGATATCGATTTCCATGCTGGTTTCAACATCTAAAGAGGATGGTTTTCGATGCCAAAACAAAGCCAGATTATACTGAAACACTAAATAAACATCATACACGGAAACGTAAGAGATTGTTTGTGGTGGGGTGGTCGGTTGGTGATCCGTGGTGGCAGGTAAGAGGGGAGGCAGTGATGCCAGATGGTCGAAAATTATTTCCCCGAATCAGGGTTTTTTTTTTTTTTTTTTTTTTTTTTCGAAAAAATCCCCAACTTGATTTCTACTAAAATGGGAAAATAAAAATTTTCAAAAAAAAAAAGCAGATTTTTTTATGATTTAAGCTCAGATTTTTCTCCAAATGAGGGCAATTTCTGAAAAAAATCCCCAAATAACAATAAAGTTATTGTAAGTCTTTAGTCGTAGGGATAAATCGTTACGATCCCAACATTGATAGAAAGTTGAAAAACTCCCCAGATTTGTCCCCAAAAATTTTAGAATTCCCCAAAAATGTCCCCACAAACATTGGTCCCCAAAATTGTCCACAGAAGCCACAAAAATCTCCAAAATGGGGACAAAATCCCCAATCTGGCATCACTGAGGGGAGGACACCATCTCGATGGAGGACACACTTTGAGACTAATGAGGTTACCACATAGATGTACAGTCGGCAGCAAAAGTATCCGAGCACTAGCGAAAAAATTCCTATGTAAAAAAAGTACATTTAATAGTACTGTTTTGAGTTTTGATCCTCCACGGAAGGGATGGCTCTCCCGCCTCGGTGACGCCCAGAGGTATTATATTTGATGGGAACATTGAGGACATTGCGGCCACCAGTGGCGGTTCGTCATTGAAATCGGTATTCACCACGCAAAATCAGCGATTTAACACTCGAGTTATCTCTCCTTTTTTAATCCTCCTAAATTGGTGGGTTAACTCTGGTGTTAAATGAGCATGTTACAGTTACAGCGAAAACACTCTTGATTACTTTTTTAATGCATTGCGTTTTTATTGACCAATCAGCGAGACTCTTACAGATAACTCTGGGGTCAACTGATCCACGGATGGTGAATACGAAAACTTTCTAACCCAGGGTTAAGGGAATGTTAACTCTAACACAAGTGTTACGTGAACCATGGGTTAACACTGATTTGGTGAATAAGGCCGTGAGGGCACCTGGGCCTGGCCCCACTTGAATTTTTCTCTCTGTTAAAAATCAAGTAATATATCTTTCTTTCTTTTTATTTTTTTTAATTCTAACGCTTGTAAAAATGTATCTATCAAGTTAAAAACGCGCATCCAATGTCCTCTTATTCTTCTCGGACATAAAGTTTGCTTGTCTTTTATCGAATTACAGCTAGTCTTCGGAGTTCAGCCGTATGGGCACTTTGATTTGTGCCCGATCTCGCGCATTAATTAGTATAGTATTTATTGCTTTGCGCATGGAACAGCGGGTTAACACGTTTGGCGAAGCAGCGCTTTATCAATGTTAATATTCCCATACATTTAAAGTGTTAGGGGCACTTGGCGATTTGGCCCATGTAACGCAGTTTAATGAAAAATGACTGCCTGCCTCCTTTAAAATGCATTAACCATAGGGATCATGGAAAGAATTTGGCGAATTTCACAGTACTTTTTATTTATTTATTTTTCTACTGATAGTGAAAAAGAGGAGACATTTGCGATGTTTATTTCTTTCCAAATAAATCTATGATTGTTTAAAAATTAACAGTAATATAAAGGAATTCTGATGAAAATTTATTGACAAAAGGATTAAAACATCTTTGAGAAATTCTATGGGGCAGGAATGTTTAAATGCACTTGCGGTTCTCGCAACACACAAAGACTTTATTTTCACAATTCCAGAATTTAATGAGAAAGTAACTGGGAGGTTTGCTCGACAAAAAACTCGGTGAGCAGAATATTTATTTTTATATAAATAATAATCAGATTTAAATACTTGAACAGTTTTGGCTGCCTAAATTTGAAAACCTTTTTATTATATACATAAAAAAAAAAAAAGCAAAATCATGCGATTTAGTGTAATATTTTTTATAATTATTGTTTTTTCAGTCAAATACTATTTGATTAAAGTCTTTTTAATAATATTAATCGCATTTACATAAATTAATATTGATTATTTAAAAAATATATTTCTAAATAATTATTATTATTAAGGGATAAATCAATCCTTTTTAAATACATATACACACACGCTTTTTTTTTCTTTTAAGTACAGCGATGGATTTTTAAAGTATCTTTATTTGCGTATTTTTAACTCGACATTATGCAAAAAACTGAAAAGAAATAAAATGTTAGACATTTATTACTTTCTCTTACCCATAAGGTTGAGAAAGTATTGTTTTAGGGTCAAATTTTCGAACGTGAGTTTTTGTTATATTTACATGTTCTGAGGTCCCCTGAATACGAAAATCATGTTTTTAGCGAATGGTCTGTATGTCTGTTATCAGCATATCTCAAGAACAAATAGTAACAGAAATTCCAAACTCGGTATGCTAAATGTGTATCATACAGGGATGCTACAGTAAGCTTTTTGTTGAGATGAAGCAAATGGTTCGTGTACAGGGACACTCAAAAGTATTCAAATACATTACGTCTATGGGGGAAATTGCAGGTACGTAGAGTATAACATCTATAGACTGCACTAAACCAAATTAAACGAATATATATTTTTTTGTAATAGAGATAGTCAACTGAAAAAAAAAAAAAAAATTGTGTATGTAGGAGCCCCGCTCTGGGGGAGGGGTGGGGAGTCCCCCCTCGAGGGGAATAAATTTTCATGATGGTATTTTTCAAAAGTGCTCGCCAATACCTTTAAAACGAATGGTTGAGCCATCGATCTGCGATAATTTAAAATAAAGTTATCGATATTTTTCATTTTTAACAAAATAATAATAATAATAATAATAATGTAATATTGAGAATAAATTCAACCTTTATATATATATATATATATATATATATATATATTTAGTGTTATACTACTTCTCTAATATGGAAATCGTCTGCATTATCATAAAAGATATTTTTTTTAAAATAATTTTAATAAATATTTTTTTAAAATCGAATTATTTTTTAATAACTGAATTAAATTCTATATAACTGTAGGTGCATTAATGAAACGGGGGGTTGAGGGGGCGGTATCCCCCCCCCCTCACACATAACTAATTATCACATAAAACTCTTCCGATGCCTAATTTGAATTGTTTAACACAGGTTTACATAACAGTACTCGTTATCTTACCTCTTAATCTGCAACCTGTATTTATAGTATTAAATTTCAGAGTAAAAGAAAGTCCTGTGAATGACACACCAGATTATTTTTTATTGCGACAGTTATAAAATTTTGTATTGTTGAAGGAATATAAAAATTTTAAACTAAATTTTCTGTACAGGCTTGCTTTTTAATTTTGATATACATTACAAAATCAACTAAAGATTTTAAATTTTATATACAAAAAAGTAAAATCACAAACACTTTAATTTAAAAATTTGACATTTTAAAAATGTGTATATGTTTTAAAAATACCGTTTATGAAATTTCTAATTTTAATATAATTTCTTATATTTTGGCTGTGCTTTTAAAAACAATCGTACAAGATACATATATATTAAATATATAATGTTTTCGTTTATACTTAAAAGATTTAGAGTTGTTATACACAAAAGTAAAAAAAAAAAATGCATGCAGAAGAATTTCATTTTAAACATTTTGGCATTGTAACATAGAAAATTTTATAATATCCACAATGAATTATAATAATAATAATAATATACATAAAACACCCCGAATATTAAAAAAAAACGAAAAAAAAATACCCCCCCCCCCCTTAAATAACTTATTCTTTTTTGCGTTTGAATTATGAATATATTTCACGTGTCGTGCAATAGACCGGGCCCCACCTGGGAAAGTTGGCACGAGCCGCCACTGGCGGCCACGATAGATTTTACGTGCACCAGCCGCCATTAGTGTACAAGACGCGAATTTGGAAAATGCCTACTCCTCAGAACCTTGGCGAAAAAACATAATCGGGCTTTAGCGAGCGCGAGTCATGATGATAGACGGTAGGGTTGCTCGCATGTCTGATGACAAGCGGACGTCAGAATTCGTATTAGCAATAACAATAGAAATTTTTTCAATAATTTTAAATACATTTTAGGTGCTTTTGTCTCCTGAATTAGATACTTTGAAGTATGATTTAAAACATTCATTTTGTAATTGAATAGCTATTTTTATTTTCTAAATAAGTTTATAAACGTTCATAGCTAATTGGAAAAATCCTACATGTAAATAAATTGTCGTGTTTATTATGTCGAGATAAACTTGAAAAGAGATTGACGTATATTTATTTTATATTTTGCCTATGTATGAGTTATTATTTCACATATGCATTTAAGTGAATTAGTAATTAATAATGCTGGAATCCAAATGTTTATTTTGTGTGTGTGTGAAGAACTTATTGCAAGGTATGTTCACAACATTCAATGGTTTTATAATTATTAGTTTAATGTCTGTAAGTTGTATAAGTGCCTAGAATTAACATTTCTTTTATTTTTTTAATTAAAAGATAATATTTTGTACATTATTGCTATAACATATTGAAATATTAGTATCTGATATTATATCCTGATGACTCATCTTATATCAGGTAATTTGTTTAGACATTTGAAAACAAATTTGACTTAAAATTATGATATAATTGTGATCATTCGCCTTTTAATTAGTATATTAGTTAGATGTTTATTTTGTTAAATATCACCGTTTGAAATGAAATTGGTCGAACTGATGATAACATGTAATTATCAGTTCAATCATTTTTATAATGATAATATTGATGAATATATTTATTACACACTACATTTTGAATATTATAGTGAGATATATTTACATAGAATAGATTACTTTATGTAGACTGCTGATTAAGTAGTACACATACATTCTGAGTGAAGTTAATTTGAATTTATAAAAACAAGAATTAATTTTTGTTAATTGTGAATAATAATACAGTTTATGGTATGACTTAGCATGTTTTTAATAAATCAATAATTTGGCACAATTTTGCTATTATCCTGAGAGGCGCGCCAGCATTGTCAGGCGCCTGTGCGCAGAATTTCAGTTGGAGCTCCTATATTACCTTGTTTTTTTTTAAAATAGTTATCATTCAGCAAGTGAAATGAATCTCGAACCTTAATAATAATAAGTTTATTGAATAGCTAAGAAAAAAATAAATGTATCAAATGAAATGAAATTTTAAAAGAAGCAAATAAAAAGAGTATCTTGCAGAAAGGGAAAAATATTTTACATAGTCTCAAAAACACGTGGTACAATTATGAAGACACTGCTTATGAAACGAAAATAGGCAGATTTAGTGTTAATTTGGGGATAGAAATGCCGCATAGAGACATTAGGTGGCATAAATGAAAGCTGTAAGTATAAACGTTTCTATTTGTTTGAGTTTAATTTTTAAGTAATGTTAAATAAGTATTTAAAACATAGAAAATATTCTTAGTAAACTAAACTTTCTCTCGCTTCATTACAAATTTTGCGAGTATTACACATATCATATTGATCCAAAATATCCATCTGTCTCTATCCACATTCTTACCAAAATGTCGACTTTCTTCACTGAGAAAAAAAAATATTTATATACCGCCTTCCTCTAGAATGAATAAGTGGCCATTTTCTAAATTCTTTAACTAGAATTATAAATTTCCGAGCTATGCGCATAAGGCACGCCAATAAACTGAATAGACGAAATTATCGAGAATTTCTAGTGTACACATTTCTAGATGGTGAAACAATATTCTGAATACTTTAAATATTCTGAATCATTAGTATTGCGAGAAATTCTCGTTGATATTCTAGAATTTAGTAATGAACCAAGATTATAGTTGCTGAAACCCGCCTCTTGTAGTCTCATTTATTTGCAGAGATTTTTAAATAACTTTGCCCTCGACAACGCTCTAATAGGGGCTTCTAGAACTCGCTTTCCAAGAGGACTAGAATTTATAAGGATGACATGGAACTATTTTTTCTTGAGCCACAACTTAGATTCTAAATGTCAGTTACAGCATTTTTTCTCCGTGTTAAGAGGGAAAAGTATGCAATTCGTAAAGAAACAGACAGTTTCTTGTCTACTAATGCACTCTATTCAAGGATTATTCTCGAAACAACCCAGTAAAACATCGTACTGATATTCATACCACAAAATCTCATTAAACAGAATTAAATACACCATAGAGCAGGAATTTCATTGATTTAGGAATAAGTATAAACCGTTTAAACTGAAATCTCTCAGAGACGACCGTTCAGAACAAATGTCTGAACACAACTGAACTCTGTGGGAGTGTATCTTCTCTTTTTATAATCTCTGTCTGGATTTGGCGAACTTTGAGGTTATTCTGCGCCAGAAACCAATTGATATATCCAGGAAATTCCAGAACTCGGCATCTATTGAAGTTAGAGCTTCTAAACTTTGGAAACACTAAATTATTACTTCTCGTCAAGTTTTGTCACCATGTCATCAAATCTGACTATCACATCCCACAAAGGGTCGCAGCGTTCCTATATTTTTAAGATCGTATTATTATACTTTAACCACAATTTTTAGAAAGAAACTTTTCTTGAAATTTTTAGTGCTATTATAGCATAAAAACCATTAAGAAAATTTTATTTTTGAAAATTATGGTGACAATATAATAAAACGATCGAAAAAATGTAGGAACGCTGCGACCCTTGCTCCCACCCCACTCCCATTAAAAGTGAATGAACTGTCTCTTATTTGCACTTTAACTGTAAATCTGCTTTTACTGCAACAACACATTTGATTTAGGAAAGTGGTTTAACTCTCCGCAATACTGACAAAATTTTAAAGTTAGTCGCACTATTGCAGCATATTTGCACATTTAAATGTGTTTAACATTTTCTGTTTGTATAGATAAATAAAATTTATAAGTATATAAAATTAGAACGCATAACAAGGAAAAAAAAATCTCGTATTGAGCTCTATTTTTCTCACTTTCATTGTTGAAAACTCTCGAACAATAGTAAAAAACAAGTTATTAGTACATGACTACAATATAATGACAAGATTTGTCTTGGTTCATTATGGAATTTTTTTTTTTTTTTTTTATTTTTATTTATTTATATAAGGAATAAATAAATTTACAAGTACATAAAACAAGTAAGAACATATAATAAATATTACTTGGTAAATATGGATAAAAAAATATTTAACTGGAAAAAAAAAAAAAAAAAAAAAAAAAATCTACTAGTGTAAGGAATTTTGCCCATTTTCATTAGCTAAAGATTTTATGTAATTTGTATGTAAAATTGACTAAAATTATACTATATGTTTTTATTATAGTAAATTATATTTATGGTATTATTTAGTAAAATGTATTTTATTTGCTTGAGTTTTTGCAAATTCTGGAATAATACATATCTATTTGACCCACAATATCTTATACTATCGGTATAATTGCAAGATTTAAAAATATGTCTGGTGTCATTGTGGAGCATAAGTATTTTTTGATTATTTTAAGTTTAGAAAAAGATTGTTCCACTGATGCTACTGTTGGTTATGTCATGACAAAATAATCTCCAAAACAATTAAATAGTTTGGACATACACTGCTAAGTTGATAAAATAAAAATTCTGAATTATGTGATTAGATGTGCATTTGTCTTTAAAAATTAAAGATTGATGGTTGACAATATAAATTTTCCTTACATTCTTGTGAGTTAATTTTTATTGTAAATTTTATAATAAAATAATAAATATTTTTTTAAATTATTATTTAGTTAGTTAATTTATTTTATTTTATAATGTGTTAACTAGTACGTTGTGTATTTTCCTATAGAAATTCACACAGTACAAGTTGCTTATTAAAATTTTTTTCCATGATGAATGTAGGCAATTTTCATCTCAGTAACGTTAAAATATATATATATTAAAAAAAGTCAATTTTGTGCCCTAAGATATCTTAGAAAATTCAATTTTTCAGGAATTTTTGTTTGCTTGTTTCATAAAAATGAAAGGAAATGTTAACTTTGTTTTAAATTATGACAGCTTTATTGTTTACACATTCATTTTAAAGGTATTTGACTTTTTTTTTTTTTTTTTTTTTTTAATGCTCAAACTGAAACTTTACTCTTCCTGGAGAGGGATCGGGATACTTCCATTCTTCCAGGGAGGGTAATGTTCTACATTAAATGAATAAATAAATAATAATAAAAATAGTTTACTATTACAATTATTAATAAATCTTTTAAATTTTAAAAAGATTTGTCAAAAATAACTCTTGTTGTTCACATTTATAAGAAATTTTGTCCTAACTGCCATATTAAAAATTATGACAAATGAGGATGACAATACTTTTGGACGATTTTCACCAAGTGTTCGCAGACACTCACTTATGTCAAGGTGCAACTATACATATATTTGTATGAAATTCTGTACATTAGTTCTTGAGCTAGAGCTGCCACAGAATTTTTCTCACGCGCACACATTTAGACATTTTATAAAACTGAAGAAACCATGTTCTAGAACTCTGAAAACGTGTAAATTCCTCAAAAACCGGAATTTGGAAATTTTTAGAAATCCAATGCTTTATTCTATTGAATGTAGAAGAAAGTAAAAACATACTATTTTTATAAAGAAAACCTTTCCTAAATAGAACCTAATGTTACATCGATGTTGCAAAGAGGAAAGAACTACTCTAAATAAAACCTTCCGGGGCTTCGGTCACCCGGTCGCGTATCTCCGAAATGTTGGCGCATACAGGTCAACCTGGCGAATTTTTGTAGCTCGCGCCAAAACCCTCTCTGTCGCAAAGCAACCCGCCTTTCCACTTCATTCATGATTCGTTAAGGATTCGAGCAATCTTTTTTTTTTTTTTTTTTTTTTTTTTTTTCCCAAGAGAATAAGCTATTAAAAATGTGTCAGTGGAGTTTTAGTATCGTAATTCTTAAATAATATATTTAATGCAAAAATTTATTAGAAATCCTCCACCCTTTAAATTTAATTTAGCAAGATTAATGAAGAAATAAAATTTTAATATTCTAATTTTAAAGCTTTTAAAATTGTTCTTGAAATACATTTATTTATTTATTTATTTATTTTACTTTCTCTTACCAACATATATGGTAGAGAAAGTATTGTTTTGGGGTCAAATTTTCGAAATTGAATTTTTGTTATATATACACGTTTTGAGGGTCCCTGAATCATAATTGTTAAAAATGTGTCAATGGAGTCTTTGTATCGTTATTTTTAGATAATATAATTTAATGCCAAAATTTATTAGAAAACCCTTTAAATTTATTTTATCAAGATTAATGAAGAAGTATATTTGTAATATTATGATTTTAAAGCTTTTAAAATTATCCTTGAAATACATTTATTTTATTTTATTTTATTCTGTTTTATTATTATTTTTATTATTATTATTATTTACTTTCTCTTCGTCAAATAAAATTGTTTCTAAACCTATTTTAGATTATTTGAAAAGTACATTAAACTTTACATTCTTACGCTATTGATCTTAAGCTTTAATGTGCAATCTGTCATTATAATATTGAAATGCAGGGTGAAAAAGAAAGTCGTGTGAGTGACACACCAGATTATCATTATTACGCATCATTATTTAGTTTATTTTACCCATATATTGTAAGAAAAGTTTTATTTTTGATTCAGATTTTCGAAATTGAGTTTTTGCTACATTTGCTTAAATATCATGAAACAAAAAATTAGGTTTTTAGCGGTTGCCTGAATGTGTGTGTCTGTGTGTTTGTTATCACCATACCTCAAGAATAGATATTGGGATTCGGATGAAATATTAAGTAATTCGTGTGCAGTGACTAAGAAAAGAATTCAAATTCATTAAGTCTATGTGTGAATTTTCTGGTAAATACAATTTAATATTTTTGGATGAAAAAAAAAAAAAAAAAAAAAAAAAAAAAAATTGAACATTTATTTTATGTGCATGAAAGAATGTTTCGTATACAATGTAGAATGTATATCCTTTATTAGAAGTTTACACAGAACCCCACAAAAGAATTCAGATATATTCATACAATGGAATTGCTAAAAGGTCATTTCATGTCGTGCTATGTGTTTTAAATTCTGTGCTAAATTAGTACACTATATTGTGTTTGTAAAATATATAGTAAATATACAGGTCTACCCCAAATTAAATAAAAGCATTTCTTTTTATAAATAAAAATCAATGTAATAAATGCAATTAAAGTTTAATTAATTTAAAATTATTCTCTTATTCTAATTTACTTTATCTTATCCGTAAAAGGTCACGAAAGTATTGTTTTCGGATCACGTTTTCGAAATTGAATTTTTGTTACATTTATATGTTTTGAGGTTTCCTGAATCCAAAAATTATATTTTTAGTGGTTGGTTTATGTGACTTGTCTGTGTGTATTACAGATATTGAGTTTGTAAAATGGATGCATCAGTTTTTAAATATCACTTATGTCATTGATAAGGACAATATTGCTTTGGAACAATGTAAGTTGTAAACTTCACATGTTATTCAAAATTTACGTTTTCTTTTTAACATGGCAAAATAGAGCAAAATTTCGTTTAAACGTCCATTATGCCAATATTTTGTCGTAAACATGTCAGACTAATATTTTAAAATATATTTTTTAATACACTTCATTAAATATGAACATTTTAATTTGAAACTTTAGTAATTAAATATTGTGTTTCCTTCATTTGACAAAGTAGGCCAATACTTCCCACGAACTTGCAATATGGGGATCAGTTGTGTTGGAAATTAATGTACGAAAACAATCCTAATAAAATTAGTCATTTAATTACGATAAATCAAATTTATCGAATCGGATAGAGGGTAGCCTATGAGGTGCGGCATTTCAGTCTGCGACTGTGTTGAGTGTTCTATCATACTCATTCCTTTTAATATGAATACATTTCGCTCTCAATAGAAATTAGTAACAATGGTTATGCGCATCATTATTACTTTGATTTGTATAACATATTAAGTTAGATTGTTTATGATTACTGAAAAACAAATAGAATAGCATTAATAAAATGTTTAACGTTTTATTTTATAACTTTGTATGTTGGGGTTGGGGGGGTGGGTAAAGAAATGGACATGTCCGAGGAGGAAATTATACTTAGAAAATTTTATGAATTTCAACCATAAAATTTAACACGAAATATCTATTTTATTATGATTAAGATGCTCTTTAAAAATACATAATAGATAAATATAAGGTGATAATTTATGAAAATTCAAGCACTGCATCGTAAGAGAGATATTTTATAAAGTCATACATTTTAAAAATTTAAATACAAAATGACAATAAAAATAGTTGAAATGTAAAATGGCGTACTACTGATTTCGACTTATGAACATTTTTCATGCATTTTACTAAGAATTTGTAATTTGTTTGAACAATTTTTACAAACTTTTTGGCCTTATACATGAAATCGGATCTCAATGCTAATATATTACCATTATTATTATCTACTTCTCTATTCGGATAACTATTTCTTAATTTCAAGATATGTTTCGTTTTGCGATTTAAATCCTACATTAATAATCAGAAGAAAAAAAATTAATAACAAAAAAAGAAAGAAAGAAAAACGCCGGATGTTTATTTATACAGGTTAAGCGGCGTGAAGTTTCTCTTTGCACTTCCAGATTTGGCGAAAATCGCATTCTCTGGCGAAAAATTGTGAATTTGTTCTGCGTGCGCCAACAGTTCGGAGATACGCCACCCGGTCGGTAGAGCGCCAAGCTCGTAACTGGAAGATTGCGGGTTCGAACTCGAACCGGCCAAAGCCCATCGTGTACACTAATGGTGGCTGGTACATTTAAAACCCGTCGTGACCGCAATGTCCTTCATGTCCCGATCCAAATTATACCTCTGGGGGTTACCGAAGAGGGAGGAGTCATCCCCTCCGTACTGGATCAAAGTTGTGATGGCATGTCTCAGGACAATCCTTAGAGGTGCGTCCCAGAACGATGCCAATTGCCCATTGCGCAGCACTAGTGTGACGCTAAACCCGTCTAACCAACCAACTAAATAAAATCCCTGGATCTATTAATTTTTCCTTTTTGAAATCGAATTACGTTGTCTTTTTACTCGTCCCAATGGTCTTTTTTCGGCAGAAGAGGGGGAGGGAAGAGATCAAGGTGCACTTTTAAGTTTCAAAGGGATCCTCTGATATGTTAAAAAAGACAAAGAAAATTTTGCTGAGGGTAGGCGCATCCTCACCATGTTAATCCATTTTTAACACGCTCTTTCGCCATAAACCTCCAAAACTGTTTCCGAACTCAAGTTTTGCCAATGCAGTTTTCAAGGCGCCTCATTTCCATACTTGCCACATGGCTTCAGACCAGGATTATGAAATCAAATTTAATATATATATCTGTATATATATATATATATATATTTTTTTTTTCAAATAATTTATCCTCGGCTGGCGCCTTTTTCTACCTGGCGCCTGTGTGCTCCGCACACTTTGCACACCGGGTCGGTGCGCCCCTGATTATCCTTGGAATTTACAAACCTTTAGGAAAGGAAAGTTTATCAAAGAATGCCATACTCAAAATGGCAGAAAATGAAATTGCATCAAAATACATTTAAAAAAAATTAAATGCAAAAAATGTATAAAGTACAATTAAAAAAAAAAAAAAAAAAAAAAAAAAAAAACAGTTGAAAAGCTCAAAATTATAAATAATTACAGTTTAAAGAAGATCGAAGAGAAATGAAGGAGCAGTGTTTCTTGGAAAGTTCTCTAGTTATGAAGTTTATCCTATGCCAGCTGGACCATAGCTTCAGTGCACGAAATTGATTTTGTGCCTGTAGACATGGGCTTGCTAGCGATTTTTATTAATATCGACATCAGATAGAAGAAGAAAGAGGAGGATAAGCTTATTGAAGACACGGTTCCTTGTGACATGCTGTAAATAAATCACATTTGATTTTCTTGTATCCTTTTCAGTTGTTTGCCATTCGAACTTTTGTATGTTTTTTTAATTTTATGGTGTTTGTTTATAAAAATTTTGTTATAGTTAATTTATTTTATTTATTTGTTTAATATTATTATTTTTTATTTGTAGATAGGGTAAGTGCACCAGTGATTGACACTTTTAGAGCAATCGCTGATGTTTTTAATGTTTTAGCCATCAGAAAATATTTTCAGATATCTTAAGTTAGTACATATGGCATGAAAGACATTCAGAACCACATATATGTTAAAATATATACATTTTATAACAATTATTTTTTTTATGAATTTTTATTTGACACCCACTCAATGTTCCAGTAATTGACACTGCCAGTTTTTCATTTTATCAGTAATTGGACCCTTATGTTTCATTGTTTGACATTGCTAGTTATTCATTTTATCAGTTATTAGCACCCTATGCTCCAGTGTTTGGCAAAAAATGTTAAAATTCTTATACGTAAAATATGATTTTATTATTTTTCTTATTTATTAATTATTTCGGGATAGATGTCAATTAGTGGAGCCTGCCAATCACTGGACCACCTACCCTATAGCTTTATCTGACGAATTTGAAATAAGCAATTTCAGTGTATAAATCTATAGTTCCAAAAAATTGCACATTATCCTTAAATATTAAAACATGTATTTATATAGTTACTGTTTAAAAAAGACTGAAGAAGAAAAGAAAGAGCAGTTTTCCTCAGAAAGTTCTCCATTTGTGAAGTCTTTGCATCCTATGCCAGCTGGAACATATCTATAGTGCACAAAATTGTTTTCGTGCCTGTAGATGTGGGCTTGCTAGCTCATTTCATTAACACTGATGTCAGACGGAAGAAAAGGGAGGAAAAGCTTAATGAAGAAAGAAAGTTCATCATGACATGCAGTAAATAAATCTTTTCTTAAAATAGGTAAACATTTATTTAATTTTCTTGCATTCTTTTGAATTGTTCGCCATTTGAACTTTTGTATGTTTTTTAATTTTATGGTGTTATTTATTTTGCTATTACTTAATTTTTATGGTAATATTCAATTGTTTCATTCAAATTGAACATAGTTTGATCAATTAGCAACAATTCAGCTTTAGTCCAAAGAAAAAACACATTTTTCATTAATTGGCAACTTTTCGCTTACACTCCCTGACTCAGAATTTTACATATTACATATAAATTTAATAAGATAAATTTTTTTAAAATGCTCCATGCAAAATAATTTTTAATTCTTCTGCTGAGATCTTAATCATGAGAGACTTGGAGATTTAATCACCACACACCCAAAATTTTACAAATTTCATGAAAATTTTTAAGTTATACTTCATTTTTAACAAATTGTTTTTGAAGACTTAGCCTCATCTAGTAAATTTAAAAATTACAATTTAAGTATAAGTTTATTATTACCGCCAAGAGAGAAAGAAAAAAAAAGCATAGCATCCTAAAATGTTTAAGAAGTGAAATATTTGTGGCTGCAGCTATGGGTCTGCTAGCATATTTCACAAATATCATGAAACGGAAGAAAACAGAAGAGAATATAAGAAAGAACTGGCGTTTTAAAGTAATAAGTACACAACTTTGAATAAACACCATAAAATGCTATAAATTCACAATAATTGTTTTGGATCGAAAGAATACATGACCCTTCATCAGGCGAACAAAGGAAGCACGAGTGCTGCAAGCAAAGTGGCAACACACGCTGCCGCTTTGATATCAGCATTTGTGCTTACCGACAGTGACACGATCTAATTAAAGAGAAGGCAAGAGACAGAAGAAAACATCCACTACCGATGGCATGGACCACGAGGAAGTAAGCTGATGAAGGAGGAAACCCCCTCACAAAAGCAGCTATTCAGACTTCCATAAAGCTGTAATGTAAGGTTTTATTCTTTACAAAAATTTTCAGCAAATCGCTAAAATTGATGCCAAGATCAACATTTGCGTCGGCTACAAACTTGGCAGCCTGACAAGATTAGTAATCGAATTTGGTGACAAATATTGCTTCAGGAGAGCCAGAATTTGTAAACATTTTCTCAATTTTAACAGAATTATTTGTTTTGGTAAAATGTATCATTTCTCACCACTAATTTTTGCCTACAAGAATAAAAGTAGGCAATTTATACTGAAATGATTTTCACTGAACACTAAGCTGTGTTTAATATTTAAACTTAAAAACTTGTTCACATACCATAAAATTAATAAAACCACTACCAGTTTCAAAAGGACATGGTCTTTCTTTTTCAGGTGCAAAGCACTTGCTATTACCTTGGAGAAAAAAGCAAGACTGGTGGTTTTTGTACCTGAAGAAGAAAGGCCATGTCTTTTCGAAACTGGTAATGCTTTCATAATTTTATGGTGTATGAAAAAGTTTTTTTAATTTAAATATTCATTGTACACCAGTTTTTTTTTATTTTTGTACTGTCTAAGCTGAGTATTTGCCAATGGTATTTTCTGTAATAAGCCATAGAAAATTCCTGAAAAATTTACAATTGGTGGTATATATAATCTTATCAGGACTGTTGTGGTTGGAGTAGCTTTTTTTTTTTTTTTTTTCTTTTTGCTTGTTTTCAGGAATGTTCATGGACTAGAACCTGCCTGTTTAGTTACAAATCAATTACCTCACACAAAAATATCAATGTTTCCATAACCACATGTATATTCCAATAGATGTATAAGGAAGTCGTGGTGTCCACGTCAGATTCTTTTTTTTTTTTTTTTTAATGCTAGATAAGCAAGCATACATGTATGGTACCGTGACCACTGCTATACAAATTTTCATGCAAAATGCGTATGTTATATCCAGTGATGTTTTTTTCTTTTTTGGTTTTAATGGTTGCAAAGTGAGTTCACATGCATGGAAGTGATTGCTACTATACAGATTTCTATGCATAGTGAAATAGCTCAATTTTAAATATTTGTTTTATTAATCTTAAAAATAGGCTTCCATATTAAGGGAGTATTAATAAAAAATATGTACAACTGTATTAAAATATAGCTATAATTTATTAAAATGTATGTACGTGTAACATCGTTAAGGCAATTAATTTGTCATTTAATAAAGATTTTCTTTTTAAAGTTTAAATTATTAAAATAAATATGGCTGCAATATTGACAAGTAAGTTATACTAGGGTGCCTTGATAGAAAGAATGACAACATACGAAGGACTGTCATTGGCCAAAATTTCTATTTTACCAAATCTATGGGGAAAAAAAAATGATCAGGTGTACTTTGAAAATTAAGTGAATGACAGTAAATTTTACTCCTTAATTTATTTTTTTTAATAGGAAAATGTATTATTTATTACTAAGTACAAAACTTTGAATAAACACCATAGAAGCAAACACTTGCAATAACCGTTTCAGGTAAAAAAAAAAAAAAAAAAAAAAAAAAAAAAACCTTCATCAGGCAAAAAAAGTACACACGAGTGCTGTAAAAGAAGCAACATCACACTGTTGCAGGTTGCACTGTATTGCTGCTTTGTTACAGCACTCGTGCCTACTTTATTCACTTGACGAAGGGCTAGGTTTTCTTTTGACCCGAAACAACTGTTGGAAGTTGTTGCTTTTATGACGTTTATTCAAAGTTTTGTAATTATTACTTTTAAACGCCAGTTCTTTGATGCTCTTTTATAATGTTCTAGCAGGCTTTGCCTGCTTCGCTGGTCATTATATTGAAATGAATTTTCAAAACGCTATACCATTAATAATTTTAAAAAATCATTGAAATCAGTCAAAATCTAAGTTAAAGTTCTCGCTACCTTCGGTAAAGGTTTTTCCACTTGCCACACTTCACAAAATCCCTTTATAGTACATGTTGCATACACATACCTAACCAACACATTAAAAATCAGGATCCTGAGATTATTTGAAGCAGCACTATATTTTAAAACATGTTTTTACCCCCTCCCCGCTCTTAAATGGAAGAAGGAGGAGGGAATTTTGCTAAATAATTTTATATTATGAGTTCAATATATATAACTGACCCACACATCGAAAATCTCCTTCTTAAGATAATTTACTGCAGAGTTTACCCCCACCCCTAAGGGGCGGTAGTGTGGAATTTCACAAAATCACTTTGTAGTGTGTGTGGAATATGCATAAGCAGTCCACACATCAAAAATTGCCATTCTAAGATTATTTGGAACAGAGTTACGCATGCAAACATGTTTTTTAATCCCCCCCAACCCTCAAGAGGGGAGATGGCACGGAATTTCAAATAATCCCTTTGTAGTTTGTGTGTGTTGAATACACATAACCAATCGACATATCAAAAAATCACTTTCATGAGATAATTTCATAGCTGCTGTTTTTAATCTTTTAAATCAAAATTCACATTAATATTTTTGAATGGAATATGTTATATATATTTTCGACGATTAGTATTACTAAAATCAGCTATAAAATTTTTCCAGTTTATGTCCCCGCCAAAAACAGTAGACTTGGTATCTATGTAATTTGGAACAGTTACACTTTAAAAGGTGCTTTTGCCCCCTACTCAACACCCTTAAAGGAAGGAAAGGAGAAATTTCACAAAATACTTTCATAGTGCGTGTTGGAAACTCATAACCAGCCCGCACATAAAAAATCACCTAAGATAGTTCGGAGCAGATTTGTACTTGGAAACATGTTTTCTCCTCTCCAACCCCCAAGGGGGAAAATGTGGAATTTTACAAAATCTCTTTGTAGTATATGTCTTGAGAAAGCATAACCAATCGACATGTTAAAAAATCACTATCCTGAGATAATTTGGAGCGGAGTTACTCTTATAAACATATTTTTGCCTCCCTATCCATCTGCAAAGGAGGGAGGAAGAAATTGCGTAAAAATACTTTTACAGTGCGTGTTGGGAAGGCATAAACAACCGACGCATAAAATTAATCTTGCTGAGATAATTTGAAGCAAAGTTATGCTTGGAAACAGGTTTATTGCCCCCCCCCCCCCCAATTGGGAACTTTCGCAAAATCCTGTTACAATAGGTGTCAGTCATACATAAATAAGCCACACACTAAAATTTGTGATTCTATATATTTCCCCGCACAAATTTAGTGCTAAAAGGGGGACTTGAATTTGCCCACTTGTAACTCTTCCCCAAAATCGAAAATTACAGAAAAACAATAATGATTTTTTGGAAATATCCTCAAGTTGACTCTTAGTGGTTTTCTATATCTTTGTGCTATTATTGGTAGAGTTTAACCATCGCTTTCTCAAGATGGGATCATTTTGAAGTGAAATTTAGCTAAGCCCGCCTCATTCAAGAAGTGCGCTAATTCGTCAGAGATAGCAAACATAACCAGTGGAATGTTGCAACTTCTAAATTGTACAAAAAGGTGCTGTGCTGGTGATTTTCGCCAAACATGCCAAGCGGCACCTGAAAGCGATTTTTCTGCAGTAACGCTTTGATGTTGGGAAAGCGAGGCTTAATTAACAAATGCGTATTTTCTAAATTTGCCTCCAAAAATCATTTTTACCCCCTTAAAAATCCGGAATTCCAAAATTGTAGAAAATAATTTTTTTTTTTTTTTTACTCAAGTCTAGTCTCTCCCTCTGAATTTTTTTCACCGTGAAGCAATTTGGAGCAGAGTTATGTTTATAAAAATGTTTTTGCTCTCTGATTTTGCAAAATCCCGTCCTAGTGGTCATCAAGGTCCTAAAACCAACGTGCTCACCAAAATTTTCACCTGTATCTCCCATAGTATCGCCACGACTGTGTTGAGTCAATAATCAGTGAGTTTACTCTTTTATATATATAGATTATTTATTGTTAAAATAAGTTATTTTGGTGGATACATCTCAAATACTTATATCAACATTTTTATTAGAGTATATCAGGTATACTTCAAAAATTAAGTGGATATCCTTAATTACTGTAAATTTTACTTTTTAATTTCATGTTTTCAGATAGCAAAATGTAGCCTTTAGCAGTTATTTTGAGGAATCCATCTAAGTTATCACAGATATCAATGTTTTTCTTACAATGAATTATGATTAAGCTTTTAATGAATAACATATATTTTTCAATTAAATATATTTTTATATTTCTTTTATTTTGTAACATTTTCATTAAAAATATTCATTTTATCATTATCATGCGATTATCAGGGGGAAAATATTATGCACATAAAATGATGAGCAACTAGTGAGTAATGTCAACTTCTAGTGCCAATCTTTGTAATGACAACACCATATGTGCTGAGAAAATGTCTGTGATACTATTTAATCACTTGTATATTAACTATATCAAAGTATCCTAAATTATATGACTAGTTGGCACAGTCTACTGCATCAACATAACTAAAAATTTCTCAATAATAAAAATTTAATTTTCAAATATCTTTTTTTTTTTTTTTTTTTTTTGTCTCCATTCAAGTTGTAACAATATAAAAGGTTACAAAAAAGGCCTATGAATGGAGAATTGTTTGCATGAATATTTAAAAATGAAAGGTTATATATATATAGAAAAAATATTAAGATTATATAAATACTTTTAAATGTTTGGACATAGTTCATTTTTACTAAAGCAAGATTATTACTGAAATAAATTGGGTTAAAAATCATTTACATAAAAATAATTAGAAATTTCATTCAAAGGAAGAGATTATAATACATGTAATTAATCATATTATCAATGTAATCAATCTATACCTGCACAAACATTTGAATTAGTTCAATTTTTAGAAAGTGAGCCTTATTTATTTATTAATCTAAATAAGTAAATAGAAGAAAATCAATGTGTTGCTATTTTAAAAATTAATCGAGCTTAATAAATAAAACTGTGCGTGCTATACTTAATTTCAGAGTTAGGCAAAGAAAAAAAATCTGCATTAATCAAAATTAACATTACCTAACAAACATTTTACTTAATTACTTATGTTTGTAATTACTCAGTAATTACTTAAGTACATCATTACTTTACCAAAGATTAAATTTTTTTTTCCCTTAACGAAAACGAGACAGAAAGAAAGAATACTTCAGAAGAAATATGTAAAAGTATAAATTAATTTATTTGAATAAAAATAATTTATATTGAATAAAGAAAATTATTGAATGATAAATTTATTATTATACGTTTACATATTGGTAAATAAAGTTATCTGTAATAAATTTGTATTTTTATTTAGCACATTTTAAACATAAAAGAAAAAAAAAATGTCTTCTGTAAAATAATCGCCTTTCATTCAATTAAATGTGAAGAAAATTATTTTTTTTATAAAACAAAATGTTTTATTTTTATACTACGATAAGAACGCAAGTACGGTGGATGTGAATCGATGATTCATTCATTCTTGATTCATTCTGACAGGTTTGATTCAATCAAAGATTAGTTTCCACATTTCATATTTATCGTCACAAAATGCCGTTTCGCGCCAAGCATCTGTCGCCAAGGTTCTGAGGAGTAGGCATTTTCCAAATTCGCGTACAAGACACCACGGTCTTTCGCCGGCTCGAGGGCGAATTTGGAAAGTTCCCACTCTACAGTACTTTGGCGACAGAAGCTTGGCGCGGAACGGCATTTTGAGATGATAAATCACATTGATTGAATCAAACCAGTCAGAAATGAATCAAGAATGAATGAATCATCGATTCATACATCGAGCTAAGGGAGGCATACTATTGTAACAATCGCAGCTATCGTAATCGTATATCACAAATACTGGAATTTGCGATCAAATGACAACACATCGATCGCAAATTTGTGATTTCCGGTTACTGGCAATTCGATTATTTTAACGATTGGCTTCACTGATTGGCTAGATATGTAGGTGCGCCGTGTGCAATGTTTATACTTTTTATTTTTTCATAAATCATGTTCAACTTTTCGAGTTTTACAAACAAGCTCGTATATATATGGTCGTTTTGTACCATGATTTGATTGTAAAAATAAAATTAATTAAAGTCGAAGTGAATTGATATTTACACCTATCAAATAAACTTAAAAACACTTTAATGCTAAATAAAACATCGTTGATATGTTCCAAACACAGGGGTACTGAAGATTGAAAAATATCTGCTTACAAAAATACAGTCAAGCAACAAACTTGGTGAAAAAATTTCATAATAACATGAACACAGTGTTGCCAATTCATAAAATAATAGATTGAAGTACTTGTACAAAAGTCCAGTCCTTACATGCGCAGAAAGGTGCGCAAACAGTTCACAGTCCATGGAGTAAGTTCAAATGGAATGCACCACAGTATTCCCCCCCCAAGTACCGAAGGTACTGAAATTAAAGATAGCGTGGATTAAATTTCACACGCCGTCCCGAACGAGTTGTCGTACTGGGTGGAACAGAAACAGGAGGTTTCTGACATGTTGGAGGATTGTCAGATTCTGTGGAAGTTGTCGTTGCATCTGGACGGTGAACTGGAACAGGAAGCACAGAGGAAGGAGCACTGGTTGGAGCATCAGACAAGTCAAAAAATGCAGACTTCAACCTGTCAATGCTAATGGTAGTCTCTCTGGAGTTCACTAGGAGTTTGTAAAATTTGGGGTTCCTCTCCAAGACTGTCCAAGGACCAGTATATGGTGGTTGAAGGGGTCGCTTTACACTATCCCGACGAATGAAAACATGAGTACAAGTCTCTAGAGCTGGGTGGATAAATGGTGTTTTGGGGTTGCAATGTGCAGACGTTGGCACAGGAGACAGGTTGTGCATGTTGTTACGCAAACGTTGTAACATTTCAGATGGGTGCTCTGCAAAAGATTGTGAAGGTGCAATGAATTCATTAGGTAACTTTAATGTGCACCCGTACACTAATTCAGCAACTGTACAACCTAAATCTTCTTTGAAAGAAGTTCTAAGGCCTAAAAGAACTAGGGGAAGAGTGTCAGACCATCGTGGATCATTGTGGCACATAAGAGCTTGTTTCAAAGATCTGTGGAATCGGTCTACTAATCCATTACTCTTAGGATGGTATGGAGTCGTGCGAATTCGCTTGGTGCCAAGAAGAGCTGTTAAAGATGTGAAAAGGGTAGACTGAAACTGAAGACCCTGATCAGTTGTAATGAATGATGGCACACCAAATCGTGAAACCCAATGTTCCACAAATACATGCAATACAGTTTCTGCAGTAGAGTCATGGATTGGAATGGCTTCAGGCCATCTAGTGTACCTATCAATAAAGATACATATATATCTGTATCCATGGGATGGAGGTAGAGGACCTACAAGGTCGAGATGGACATGGTCAAATCTTGCAGAAGGTAGATTAAACTGTTGAGGTGCATTCAGGGTATGACGAGATATTTTAGATTTCTGACAGTCTATACAGGATCGTGTCCACTCAACAATATCTTTGGCAGCTGATGGCCAAACAAAACGGTCTAGGATGAGTTTTTTGGAAGCACGTATTCCAGGATGAGAAAGTCCATGCAATGAGGGGAAAATTTGTTTCCTAAACTCTGCTGGTACATATGGTCGAATCTTAGTGTCACTGGAATCACACATGATATGGAAGTCATCACTTAGTTGTAATGGTTGAAAATTCAAAGAACAGTTTGGATCATTAAGAAGCAATTTAAGTTCACTATCATCTTTCTGGGCTTCAGCCAAAGCGAGGAAGTCAATAGGTGGATTATCTTTGATTTCACTGATACGAGAAAGAGCATCAGCAACAACATTCCTGTTGCCTGGTGTATGACGTATATCTGTGCTAAACTGAGCAATGTAGCTGGAGTGCCTTATTTGTCTAGGAGAAGCAGAATTTGAATTTTTTTCGAACAAAAATGTGAGAGGATGATGGTCAGTGAATATTGTAAAATTTGTACCTTCTAAACTATACCGAAAATATTTAACTGAACAATATATAGCAAGAAGTTCTCTATCATAAGTACTGTATTTTTGTTCGGCCATAGAAAGCTTACGGGAGAAAAATCCTAATGGTCGAGGACCTGTGGGAGTATCTCCCCCTAGGGGGGTACTTGCCCCCTAGGGGGAGAATCGGTGTCCCGACATGCACAAAATTTTTTTCCTAGTTAACTACTACTATTATCAATAATTCATATTAATTTTACAATCAAAAGTTTAAAATAACGCTCATTATGCACATTTATACGAAATTTTGTCCTATACTGCCATGTTAAAAATTTAGATAAAATGCGATCACAACGCCACCTGTTAAGCTATTGATCCCCAAATGTAATCAGCACTAGTTTATGTCGGGGGCCAACTAAATACCAAGTTTGGGGGGAAGCGATGCTCCCCATGCACAAAAATTTTTTCCCAGTTAAATACTGCTATTATCAACGAGACTTTTCGAAAGATACCCATCTTGAAAATTTACTTCCCCCCCTAGGGGGGTAACCGGTGTCCCGACATGCACAAATTTTTTTTCCTAGTTAACTACTACTATTATCAATAATTCATATTAATTTTACAATCAAAAGGTTAAAATAACGCTCGTTATGCACATTTATACAAAATTTTGTCCTATACTGCCATGTTAAAAATTTAGATAAAATGCGATCACAGCGCCACCTGTTGAGCTATTGATCCCCAAATGTAATCAGCACTAGTTTATGTCGGGGGCCAACTAAATACCAAGTTTGGGGGGAACCGATGCCCCCACATGCACAAAACTTTTTTCCTAGTTAACTACTACTATTATCAATGAGATCTTTCGAAAGATAACCATTGTGAAAATTTACTCCCCCGGGGCGGGGGGGAAGCGATGCCCCCCATGTACAAAATTTTTTTCCTAGTTAACTACTGCTATTATCAATAATTCATATTAATTTTACAATCACAAGTTTAAAATAACGCTCATTATGTACATTTATACGAAATTTTGTCCTATACTGCCGTGTTAAAAGTTTACATAAAATGCGATCACAGCGCCATCTGCTGGGCGATTCATCCCAAAATCTAATCAGCACCATTGCATGTCAGGGTCCAACTATATACCAAGTTTGGTTCAATTTCATTCATTGGTTCGTGAGATACGGTGAAAAATACGATATTTTGCGATCACAGCGCCACCTGCTGAGCGATTAATCCCCAAATCTAATCGGCACCATGCCCCGTCAGTTTCCAACTATATACCAAGTTTGGTTGAATTTCATTCATTGGTTCGTGAGATACGGTGAAAACAAGAAATTAATTTTTTTTGTACTGTGAATTCAGCATTACACCACTACTTATGTATAATAATATTTCCTAATATTTTTCTACATTTATGTAAACCACTGTTTCATAATAGTTTTTTTAATATATTTTCATAATATATATATATATATATATATATATATATATATTACTAAATGTAAATGGTATTGCTGAAAGAGTTTGCAAAGAATTGGGCTGATTGACACGATAAGAATAAGAACTTAATATAAGAGTAAATCAGCCAGCCAAATAGTTACTATTCCGGTTTGAAGGATATTCGGCCAAAACTGCTATTCGGTACAACCCTAATATATAATATGTTCATTTCCTTCTTTTTTAAAGGAAATCTATATATTTTTATGTTGATACTCCCCCCCCCCCCCCCCCAAAAAAAAAAAAAAAAAAAAAAAAAAAAAAAAAAAAAACTTATTTAAATTGATATACATTTTTTTTTTTTAATGCTTTTTGTATATTTAGACCAATTAATTTTTGTTTTCCATTTTACCTCACATTAAGTTAAAAAATATATTTAAAATGAAATTTAAGGCAGACAGATGATTAACCCTTGGGTACATTTGACGTCTGAGACACTTTTTTTTGTTTTTTATTTTTGTTTTGCAATTCTAATTACTTGAAGACATCTTAATACTACATATGTCACCAATATTTTAGAAATAAATAAATTCTTACGTAAAATGTACGGCTTTTACATACTACTCCAAGCAACCAAAAATTATATCCGTTCCACATGAAAATATTTTCTCAAATAAATCCATACCCAAGGGGTTAATCATTAATATTATAAAAAAGCACCTCAGAACTGGTGTTTAAAAGTAATAAGTACAAAACTTTGAATAAACGCCTTAAAATGCAAGAACTTGCAACAATTGTTTTAGGTCAAGACAAAACATGATCTTTTGTCAGGCGAACAAAGTAGATAGATTACCACTTTATTTGTAACACTCCTGCCTATTTAGTTCACCTTACGAAAGCCCTTCAACCTAAATTTATTGTGTGCATTACCTCTGTTTGCAACATTCGTGCCTACTTTGTTCGCCTGACAAAGGGTTGTGTTTTCTCTCAACACGAAACAACTGTTGCGAGTTCTTGCATTTTATGGTGTTTATTCAAAGTTTTGTACTTTGTAATCACTAAAATGCAGAACCACACAAAAATATTCAAATAAATAATAAAATATAAGTGAAAATTGCTCAAGGTATGATTTTAGTTGTATTTTGCTTTTTTCTTTTAACTATACTCTCATTTCATGGCATATAGTAAATATAAAAATATGCGATGTCATGGTTTTGCATGTTTACTTTTTTGTATGTAAGATTAACATTTGTATATAATTACTTGTTGTGTATAAGATCCATAGCTGGATCTCATGTTTTCCAGAAACAATATAGCTGATACTTTTCAGCTACAGATAATAACGTAAATAATCAAATAAATGATTCAGGCTTTTGCAATTAAATGCAATAACTTTTATGCTTAGCAGCCATTTTGAATTTTTTTAACTAAGAAAAAGAATGACATCAGCAAAATTTGGATTAAAAGATAAACCACAGGTATTTATTATCAGTACAAAAAACCCTTAACGGGTTAAAAGTTTGTGACGCCGCTACTTTATGGCTATAAGAATTTGAAATATGAGTCTTAAAAATAATGATATCAAATTTTAAGTGACGCTTTGCAATTAGTTAAAATATACATAGATTTTCTTATTTGATCATTTACTTTCTACTTTTATTTATATTTAGGATAGGTTGATTTCTTTTTTCTTATCAAACAGCATCCATTTTGAAACAACATGGCAGCTACAAATTATTAATGGACTTGGTAGAAATATTGATGTGGGTTAACTAAGCAAATCTGTTCATAAATACCTTTTATGTGATTTAGAAATTTTCCAGTAGCCAGCACTTGGAAACAAGATGATCGGCCAATTTGGCAAACAAGCATAACAAATGTATTGGGGAGATAATTCTACTGTACAGATTCAGTTTGAATTAATTCAGAATTACAAAAGTTATCACGTTGAAAAACTAAGTGGCCGCCACTTAGATAAAAATGGCACAGCAAGTTGTTCAGTGAACTATTCTAACATATTTGAAATATAAGTCCACTGTTCAACATTAGTTCAAATAAATTCAGTATTTCGAAAGTTATTGCAATAAAAAATTCTCAAGTAGTCGCAACTTGGAAACAAAATTCTAAAGAAACTTACCCACCAAAATCACACATATTTGAATGATAAATGCATTTTTCAACTTTGGTTTGAAATAATCAAGTATTTCAAAAGTTATCGCGATTACAAATTTTCAAGTGGCCTCCACTAGAAAACAATATGATTGAGAGAAGTTATTTCGATGCTTTTTTTATATATTTATTTGTATGTGGGGTTGTTATAAAAAAAGAAAATTTTCCGATGGCCACAATATACTAAGTCTAATATGTAATTCAGCAAAACTAAAACTAAAGCTGGCTGAAAAACACAATGCAGCCAGAAAAGTTTTTTGGGTTGGAATTCAATTTTAATTTTTAGTACATAACTAGCGAGCTTTGCCCGCTAGCGGGTCAGTAATTTCAAATGAATCACTAACAGTAACTTTTAGTCTTAAGAAAAAAAATTGAAAAAAAAAAAATAATTTATGAATGGGTAAAAAGTCGGCCCGTGTCCCCACTGCCTTCGGCAGAGCAGTCCCGTGCGCGCTGCGCGTGCACAACTTAAAGGATACACGCGCTGCGTGCGCATATTCCTTCCCTGACCCTTCGTGCCTCCTAAAAAAAAAATCTGATCGGGTAAAAACTCCCACCGGGTCCCCACTGCCTCCGGCAGCGCAGACCCATGCACACTGCGCGCGCACGTGTGAAGGTATACGTGCGCTGCGCGCACATATTCCTTCTCAAATCAAAATTTTATTCTTAAGAAAATTTTAAAAAATCATTTCTCATCGGGTAATAATTCGGACCGGGTCCCCACTGCCTTCGGCAGCGAAGTCCTGTGCACGCACACAAGTTAAAGGATACACGTGCCGCATGCGCATATTCCTTCCCTGACACTTCATTTCTCCTAAAAAAGAAATAATTTCTGATCGGGTAAAACTCACACTGGATCCCCACTGCCTTCGGCAGCACAAACCCATGTGCGCGCACGTGCGAGGGTATACGCGCGCTGCGTGCACAAATTCCTTCTGTAATAAAATTTTTATTCTTAAGAAAATAAAATAAAAAAATCATTTCTCAACAGTTAAAATCAGTTTACTCGCATTGAAGCATTTTGAAATTTGCAATTTATATTTCTAGTAGAAAAAGCACTTGATGTTTCTTCCCCCAGACACTCTGTGACTGGACTGGGTTACCAAGGTAACAACGGAAACGGACGACTGCAGCATTTCATTCTGGAAATCAGTACTGAACGAAGGTCGCATATTCAATTCAATGGTTTTATGGCTAAAATTAAAAAAATTATAACTCATTCAGTTTTTAAAATTTTCTCTCAATCTTTTGGGAATTGAATTATGGAAGCGAGATGTAATTGTTGGCTTTTGGCCCTCTTTGAATATATAATTGTACTTGACATCGTTTTTATTTCAAGTCTTTAATATACTTAATCTATTATAAATAGAAGTTATTGTCTTTTAAATTTATTAAATCTTTATTAAAGTGTAAAATAATTGCATTACTTACGTTATTAACTTTCGATCCACGAGCTGCCGCTGATGTGTATCGGATTATATATATATATATATATATTCCCCCTCATTTAAGGGACACCATAATATGTATACTATATATATTGTATATATTAATAAATACAAGTGAATTCGAAGGCAGATGATGGATATTTGTATGTGCTGAATTACTTTGTAAACAAAGAGGCAGGTTCCAGTCCATGACAGCTCATATAAAATTATTTTATTTATTTTTAAATGAATAAAGTGAATTTCATCGAAAACAGATATTTGTGTATGTCAAACTATTTGGTAAACAAAGAAACAGGTTCCAGTTCAGGACTGTATATATAATTTTTTATGAATATGAATGAATTTAAAGACAGGTGATAGCTATTTGCAGGTGTTGAACTATTTGGTAAACAAAGAGACATTTTCCAGTTCATGACTGTTCATATAATTAATTACTTTCTTCTATGTTCAATTGAGGAAAGTATTGTATATGTAAAAAATTTTTAACGTGTCAAGTTTTCAATGGACTAGAACACAATTTGATCATTTTTAGAAAATGTGCGTGGCAAAATATTATGGCAAATGTATCTCAGGAACTATCGCTCAGAATTTCATAAAATTTTATATGTAATTGCACCTTGGCATAAATTAGTGCCTATCAACTTTTGGTGAAAATCATCCAGCAGGTGGCATTGCCATCCCACTTTATTTCAGATATAACAACTACAGTAAGATCTTCATTAATTTTTATTAATATTAGAAGAGAAAACAAAAAGAACAATCAGTTTCACTAACTTATCTTATTTGAATTATTAAAATATAGATAACATTTAAATCTAGCAAGTTCAACTTATTCATATGTCTATGCAATCGAACTACATGTAATATAATGGGAACCACTGCATAATGATCAAAATGAATATATCTAAATTTTATGCAAATTGAGCAACATCAACACCATTTTTAAAAATAAAGTTAGAACCAATAAAGTAGACTAACCAGTTTTCCATTGTTATATATAGATGTATAAAATATTACAATAGTAATTATTCATGAGGTTACAGTAATCACACTCATAACAGGAACTGGGCATTTTAAAATTAGTGGAATTAAATAATTTACCTTTCTTTAGATATTTAAAATCTGTGTGAGAAGTAGTTAAAAAAAAAAAAAAATGCTTACAAATAAATTACAAATTTCAAAAGTTGTACTTCTTTCAAATTTAAACAACTACCTGGATTGGTTTATACCCTCCCTCTCAGTATGTTTAAAAAAAGAGAGAGAGAGGAATACAGAAAGTTTACGTAAATAAGAATTTATACCAACCCAGCAAAACCTGGGATGATGGCCAATTAGAAATTGTTTGTGGGCCAGTGTTTGGCCACATGATGGCAAACATAATTTTTCCATGTTGCTGCTGGCATCCTACAGAGGGCCAGCTGTGGCAAACATAAAAAAATATATTACTGCAGGGAGTCTTCATTGGCCCTTTATATTTTCCCATTAATGGGCCAGCAGTGATTTGGTTATAAGTGGATGATTCTACGGAAAACAGGACAATTATGTCCGGCACGTGACAGCTATAATTTCATTAAAAAATTATAATTAAAAAAATACAATTAAAAAAAAATTTGTGGTTAAAAAATCATATAATCTTATATGATTTTTTAAGCACAATTTTTTCCATTGTATTTTTTAATTATAATTTTTTTAATGAAATTATAACTGTCACGTGCCGGGCATAATTGTCGTGTTTTCCGTGGAATCACCCAGCTAGTGTATTTGTTTTATTGGTGATACCTGTAGTTTTATTAGGGCTTTTTTTCTTCTTTTTTTCCTTTTCCTTTTTCTCTTTTTTCTGATGAGGCAGCAGCAAGTTTTTTCTACGCATCGAATATTTAATTTGATTTTGTATTATACATATTCATTTTTAAATACTATGTACAAGTATTTGATTCAGAAACTGTCGTTATAAATTCAGGATTTCTAGTACAGCATACAGGAGATAATCAGTTGATCCATTTTTCCATGATAAATTTATTTATTTATTTATTTATTTATTTTAGTGCAAATATTTCTTTATATTATTATTATGATTATTATTATTATTTTTTTTTTTTTTTTTTTTTTTTTTTTTTTTTTTTGAATGAAGGGGATTATCTTTTCTTTTAAAGTGTTCAAATTCCAATACGTTTAACTTTGTTAAGTTATTTGATATAAATAAATGTAACTTTACAAGTAAAAATTATAAAATAATGAAACAGAAATTGTTATATTCAAGTATGTAATAAAGAGAACATTGTAAAAAACACCATTAAAGAAAAAAAAAAAAAAAAAAAGCAACAATTGTTTCTGGTCGAAATAGCACAAAGACCCTTCATCAGACGAAACAACGTGGGCATAAGTGTAGCAAAAGTGATTTGCTGCATTCGTGCTTATTGTTAAACTGACTAAGGGATGTGGTATTATTTCAGTCACTGAAAGAATTGATGCAATTATTATGTTTATTCACAAAATTTTTTGTTTATTACTATCAGGCTTTGTCCGCTTTGCTGTACCTACAATTAAATACATTTCACAAAAAAAAAAAAAAAAAAAAAAAAAAAAAGAAAGAAAGAAAATGAATAAATTTATTATATATTTTTTATATTATTTTAAAATTAACAGCTAAAGCAAAGTCTACTGAAACTACAGAAAACCAAGTTTCGATTCTCCACTGCATCTGGTAACGTTTCCTTTTTTCGTACAATGTTCGAACCCAGCCCCCAGTGCCTTCGACAGAGTCTTATCAGAGAAGTTCAGTTTGTGTATTTATCGGTAAACAGATGGTGCTACTATTACTCAAGAACTACAGTTTTACTATATGTCAGCATCTATTAAACATTTTAGTTTTGGTCAGATAATTTAATTACACGAAACAGTTTTCCTTACCTTCACTCTGTAATATTAAATTTATACTTAAAGTAATTTTATTATATTATGAATTTATAATATGATTAATATACTTAAAATATTTAATAATATTAATATAATATAATTATTACATATTTATGTATTCATTTCTCAAAAATTCTGTCAACAATTCGCCGAATATAGTATTTACCCTTTCCGGTGCAGTGTTCTCACTGATGGAACACGTAATTTTAATTCTCAAGTTCAAAAACCCATCCCGGAAATTTTTTAGCAAGAATTTAGATTTATAAAATAGCAGAAAAAGCCCTTTTTTAAAAACATAAAAATTCTTAATTTCTTTTATTTTAATTTTGTTCGTGAATTCCGGTGGCAGTATAACTTAAATGATCCGATTTACCTTGTACCGCAAAGGATTAAGATATATGTCATTGCACTACTTCAATCCTATCAGGCAATTATGTTTTTGAAGAGATTAATATCACTCCCAATTTTTAATATTTTATTTTGATTTGTTTATTTTAAAAATAAATAGTTAGGCATATTTTCAAATGTATGAAAGAGCAATACTTCGCTATTTATAACTACTTCACTCGGGCCTATTTTATTCACCTAATTAATAACCGTGGAATCATTTCGACATTAAAACTTTTTTTAATTATTATTATTATTATTTTGTAATTTTGTAAATTAAATTTTAAAAGTTCTTTATTTACTTTTTTCAAACCCTGTTCTTCATTGCTATAATAATTATATATTTTAAAATCTCTCCCCCCCCCCTCCCCTTGTTTGCTCTCTCTCTCTCTCTCTTGTTTGTTTAAGATAAGTCTTTTTTTTTTTTTTTTTTTTTTTTTTTTCAATTTATTAAAATAATAAATTATGCTAGAAAGATTTTAGGTAACATTTAGTAAAATGACAGAAGAATTAGAATTAAAGGATGAAGAATGTAAGTAGACATTATATTAGGAAAAAACACACCAGTCGTTTCTACTCAAAATAACCCATCATCAGGAAAAGATATGTTGACTACAAGTTCAGCATGTCATCGACGAAATGCAGTAGCGTGGAAACAGTATTTCAGCAAATTCTTCAAGACGACAACTGAGTTAAAAACTATGCTTACCATACAGCGAAGATTAGAGATAGAAGTTTGTTTGAAATGCAAAAATTTCATTTTTTAAAAATTGTCGCTCTTTCTGTCATTTTGTAAATATCAAAATTCTTATGTTCATATATGTTTTTTAATATATAAAAAATATAAAAAATGGATGTATAAGAATATTTTTGGCTACAAAATTTCTTTTCAATAGTGGAGTTTCCTGATTATCAAGAAAATTATTAGAAAATAAAGTTTGAATAATTTCGACAACTGTAAAATAAATTCAGACAACAGGGCCCACATTAAAATAATAATAATAATAATCTGCACGATTTTATCAGTTATTAGTACACATATTTTACTCTATTATTATTATTATTATTATTTTAAATAAAGTGGCCAGAAAACATAAAATTGCTTTATAAATTTACACATCTAATAATTTTCCTGTCGAAGCAAACTTATACATGCGTCGTCACGATATGACAAAAAGAAAGATATTAAAACTTCTTCACACACCATAAATTTTAAGTCAGCACAACCGGTTTCGAAAGGACGTAGCCTTTCTTCATCAGGTGCAAACACGTGTTACTGCCTTGGAGGCAAAACCAAGACTGCCTTGCTTTTGCCTCCAAGGCAGTAGCACGTGTTTGCACCTGATGAAGAAAGGCTACGTCCTTTCGAAACCAGTTGTGCTGACTATTTATGGTGTGTGAAGAAGTTTTAATTTCTTTCTGTTAATTGTACGCCAGTTTTTGAATTTAGTTTTTGATGACAAAGAGAGTTTACATAGCGAATTTAAAAAAAAAAAAAAAAATCGTTAGAGCAGTTTTTTGAAGCACTCATTTCCAAGATTTGTAATTGCTTCCACCTAATAAGAACTCTTGGCAATTTTCCTGTGGTAATCAAGTATTACATGCTAAAGTGCAAGTAAAAAGAGGTTTATGTAGCAAATTTGAAAAAAGTTAGAGCCGTGTTTGAGATATCAGCTGTCAGTCCCACAGTTAATTTTCATCAAAACTTAGTAAACCCATCTTTTCACCGTGAACTAACAATTACACACAAAATAATATTTTAAAATGAATTAATATAGCGAATTTGAAGAAAATCCATAAAGCTGTTTTTAAAAAAAAGCACTTGTGATACATAAAATTTACATATTTTTATGGGACATTTATCGATTTCCCTGAACTAGCACATACAAAAAGACACTCGAAACAAAGTTTCTATAAATTTGAAGGAAATCGCCAGTTTTTGAGATACAGCCAATTCCAAATTTCCAGTTTTAAACAAAAGTTGGAAAAAATCATCTGTGCACTATACCTGTCTTAATTCAGAAGTTCTTCGTTCTTTATTAGTTTTGTAGATATAATAGTGAGAAAATTTCCAGAAACATAGCATACAATATACAGTACAGACATACAAACACGCAGACCAATTGCCAAAAACCACTTTTCTGACTCAGGGGATCTTAAAATATATAAATCAAGTGAAAACTCGATATCAAAATTTTTGACCAAATACAATGCTTCCATTACCTACGGTATTCGGTTTATGGAAATTAATAATAATATTAATATTAATAATTAGATGGCACAAATTCTAGCATAATTGAGATAAATATCATTATTTTACTGAAAATGTTTTTTAATAGCGCACTTCAAATAATTTGAATCTATAAGCTTTTAATAAAAAAATAAATATACTTTTTAATAGTCCTGTAAGAAACAGAAGTTGCACTCCATGAATCTTTATGCAATTCATGCAACGATGACACATATTACACCTATAAACTTTTAGCTGTATACTTACATTAATTTTCATCTAAAAATAATTGATGAATTGACCCTTTATTTTGCACACTGTTCCTCATGAACTTGAATAAACAAATCGCCTTCCTGCCTAAAACGCTGAGGCAGCAAGAGCAACTATCAGTTACATTTTGTTGCCTTTATGAAAGAAGTGCAGATGGTTTTCTGATTTAATGTATAGTTATAGATATAAAAAGTGTTTTCAATTAAAAATAATAAAATAAATGTTTATGGTTCATTTATTAGTGATGCACAAAAGTATTTTTAACTGTTATGGGAAATTGCTAGGGAACTTTCCAGTTTCGTAAAAGTGAAATTATTTTTCGTACTTTCATTAAAATAATAATAATAATAATAAATAAATAAAATAAAATAATTTATTAGGGCTACCATTTTTTTTTTTTTTTAAATAATAGTTTATAAAAATTACATATTAAAATTATTATTTATTTAAAATGTTTTCTATGATGGAGGCAGGCAATTTTCATTTCAAAGAAGTCTAATATACTAAATTTCGAAAGAAATTAATTTCATACCAAGATCTTAGAAAATAATTTTATTATTTTTTTATATTTTTAAGTGTTTTACTTTCCTATGTATATTAGAAGAAAATTTTTGACAGCCTGTTTTCGATGCATTTCAATGGTTTGAGATTCCTGAACACGATTTGATAATTCTTAGGAAGTTTTTCTCTGAAAGTGTGTATAAAAAAATTGTGGACGCTGTATCTCACAAACCAATGGACGAAATTTAACCAAACTTGATATGGTCAGGCCTTTTTTGAAATCGTTCCCGATTACACTTATGTGTCATTCACTCAACACATGGATCTATATTTCTACATCTTCGTAATTTTCAATATGGCACAGTATAGGAGGAGAATTCATATAAATGTACTAATGATAATTATTTTTTTAATATGAAATAAAAAATAAATATTTAAGTAACTAACAACCAACCAAGATTTTTTTTTTAAAGATGAGGAATCGCTTGTCCTTCCCCATGAGGGGGTAAATTTTGAATGCTAGTATTTTTCAAAAGAAACTCTTCAATACCTTTCAAGTAAATCACTGAACCTTTGTGGTAAATTAAAACAAAGTTATAAATTATTTTCAATTAAAAAAAAAAAAAAGGTAATTGACGAATTGTTTTCAAGGGTACCCATACTGGAAATTTACTCTATCTGGGTATACTTCTCCCTCAGGGGTGGAGGAAGCGATGTTTGTGCATGTACTAATAAATAAATAAATAAATAAAAAGTAGGAGAAGTAAACTTTTTGGACTACTATTACTTTCATAATTTTTTCAGCACACACAGAAAGGCAGACAGACAATTTTTCAAATTATGTTCGTCAAAACAACCCAAACGTGTATAATCCATCGAAAACCGGACCTCAAAAATTTTCCCGAATCTAACGTTTTCTTCTTAAATGTACTGAAGGAAGAAGAAAAAATAAATAAATAAAACATAAACGTAACATAAAAATTTAAACATATTTTTAATTACTCTAATAACTTTCTCCCGTCCATATAATATAAATAGATAAATTAAAATCCATAATATTTATTTTATTAAATCAATTAAAATAATAATAACAATAATAAAAATACAACTAGAAAGTTAACGAATACCATAATTTACTTAAAACAAATCAACTGGATATTTGCTGTACATTTTTGGAAATCCTTTTGTTATAGTAATGGCTTTAAGTCAAACACTTTAAGAAATAGTATTTAAAATATAACACAAAATCAAATTAATAATGGAATTACTTACTCATATATTCTTTTTACTGCATGCACCACCTTTCAATGTTGAAGCGTCACCCGCAGACTGCAATAACGAACAACAAACGTCGTATGAAATGACATGGCGGACAGCGAGGGAATTTCAAATCAACAGAAAATGAATCACAACGCCCTCTATGCATACAAATTGGTTATGGCATAATAATTTGTGGCCACAACATTAAAAACATGATGTTGGCCGTGTGCTGATTTCCTGCATAAGGCCAACTGTGTTTATGCCACTTCTGGGCCACCGACCATTTTTCTTTAGGCCTCCATAACTGCTGGCAGCCATAAACGACCCACTGCTGGAGTTATATGGGGCAACCGGCAACTGGTGGCAAGTGCAGGATGCCAGCTGTAGGCCCCAACGAGCCCACCAGTATAAGTTTTGCTGGGAAGGACTATTTGTAAAAAACTACAGGAGATGTATAATTACAAAACTAAATCAATATTTTACACAATTCATATAAGAAAGATATAAATTAGCTAAAAATATTTATTACTTCACTTTTTTTTTTCCTTCCTGAAAAAATTTACATTACGGTGCAACAGATTTTGTTTACTTTGTGGAAATACTGAAAACTAACACTATCACATCTGATTGCAGTTTTCTTTCCTCCCCCCCAAATACGATAAAAAAATAAATGAAAATCATTTTACATTTTTAAATTTAACCATGGATAAGTTTAATAAGACAATTGAGGCATTGACAATGAAAATAAGGAAAGTGCCAAAAATTAAATTTTACAGGAGAAGCAACAGAAGTTTTGATGGTCCAATATCAAAATGAATAATCACGCTCCTGACTACAAATGGTTTATTGAAGCAAAAGACATAACAGGTAAGTGTGAAAAGAAAAAAAAAATTATTTTAATTATTAGAAAAATTCCGGCAACGACTGAAACTAAATGAAGCTCGTTAGGCAATTGCCTCTTTTTCGATGCTATTGGCGTTGGAACATAGATTATTTTCTGTGAAAAAACGCAGTTTCGCAAATTTTGGCACTTACCTCATTTTCATTTTCAACGCCTCAATTAGAAAATTAATAAATACAAAAAAGGGAATCTGAATAATTTCAGAAACTGGGCAAAGTTTATATTTAATTTACTTTAATATATACTCTGCAATATATTATTTTTAAATAAACGTTAAAATAATGCTGGAATTATAAATAACTAAATAAATCCAGTGTTCATTATTAATTAGTTTACATATTTACGGATACATAATTACTTTTATATAGAGAGATACACATATTTTAATATGCCATAAATTTAATATTTAATATACGTTCTTCTGACAAAATATATTTTTACTGTTTTTAATGCACAATCATTTAGTCATCTCTTCAATATATTTTACTGCTTTTAATATAGATTCATTTAGTCATTTCTTATTACATTTATAACATAAATGTTATTTTTCAAGAGATACGAAAGCAAACACAAGCCTCGTTGCGTATCTAGGCTGGGATTGCGGTGCCTCGTTCTTAAGCCTTATCTTAAATGTTACGAACTTTCGTAAATGGGTGTGGTTAAGAACGATCTTAACTTGGTATTGCGGTGCCTCAAGCGTAAGTCCTCCGCGTGTCCTCGTAAGAGAAAGCCAGCCAGCCAATGGGAGACGCAGAGCGAGATATGTTGTGATTGCGCGCGCATCCAGTTACGATTCGGCTTAAGATAGCTCTGAGGTTGTCGTAAGATAGTGAGACACTGCAATACGACTTGCGTTTTGTTTACATCTTAAGACAGAGTTTGTGCGTAAGATAGTGTTGAGCGAGGCACCGCAATCCCAGCCCTAGTAAAAACATGTTTGTAAACAAAACAAACTAAAATATCTGGCGTTCTATGGTTTTCGCCAAGAGATCGATCGCCAAAAACCACGTGACTGAATCGACCAATGAGATGGATGTATTTGATATGACTGCAGATTTGTGCCTTCTATTTACAATTTCGCGAATCGCACGGATATTTTTTGGCAGACAAGTATAAATATGAAGTAATTTAATAGAATATCGCTCTTTCTCTTTTTGTTATATGTTTTACTGCTGGTGGTAAAGCCTAATTATTGGCCATGATGTTTTTTCGTTTTCTTAAATTGACTTTTGAAATAGTAATATGCAATAATAGTTTTTTTTGAAATAGTAAATCGCTTTTGAAAGGTTATTCTTTTAAGATATCCTGTTGTTTGTCCAGAAGATGTGGACTTTTATTTTCTCGGCTCTACTGGTTCGCCGGAAGAAAAATTAAACGGATGTGACATCATTTCAGAAAAATAGTCAGTTTCTCTCCACATATATTTATACATTAAATGTAAATAGCAGATTATTTTTCTCTCATACGTTTAAAGTTTTTTTCTAGTTGAACATCAAATCTGTGATATATTAATGATGTTACTTTATTTTTACTTGTTATTAATATTTAATAAACGTTAGTTGTTTTATATAAATATCTTGTCTTTATTGCCTCTCACTGTCAACATGTTTTTCACTACATTAGTTTCCAGTTGGCTTCCATCGCCATTTGCTGCTTAATATAACATGTATTAGTTTAGTTGCTGTAAGGTAGTAAGATTCCTTATTTAATACTGTGGACTGAACAGCAACCACTTTTAGCTAAAATATATTTTAGGCTTACAGTAATATACAAAAAAAAAAAAAAAAAAAAAAGAAATGATTTATCTCTAAACGCTTTTGAGTTATAGAATGTTTTGTGAAAAAATCGACGTTTCGTAAAATCTAAAAATATGGATCGCTAATCCGTATTTTGTAAAAATGTTTATATGGTTACAAAGAGGATTAAATGTCCTCTCTGAATATACCAGTTGTTAAGAAATGGAACAGTTACTCGGTTGTACAGGGCGTTTAAAAAAAAAACGATCGAGAAAAAGAGAAAATCTCGACCCTTTTTAATTTTTTTTTAAAAATACAAAAAATCAGTATTTTTTTTTTTTTAAATTGTACCGTAAGAATCGGTAATAAATGCTTTTTCTCATGGTACAGGTGTATTTTCGATATTTCCAACAAATCGGCACTAATCGCTTTACAAAAACCCACGAAATTTCCTCTTTCTCCTTCTTTTGAGGTAAGCAGTCCCGGTCTAAAATGATGATCGCATGCCATTTTGAATCGTTTTTTTTTTTGTTAGACATGGGTCGACATTTTAATTTCTATCTCCGCTAATTAGGGTCTCATCGTTTAGCAAATTAGATAACGTACATCTGCGATAAATTCTCTGTCCGACGGTTCCTGTCCGAAGTCCGTGCGACCATTAGCGGCGGAGCCTTAGCTGTTTCAAGCCGTTTCTCACAGACAGACACACACACGTACAGATTTTAATAATATAAGAGATGTGTTAAAAATGAAGTGTAGCTTGAAAATTTTCAACAAATCTACTTTTTTTTTTTGGAAGGAGGAGGATGGCAATTAAATCAATTCAACCCTTCCCACTCTCCTTGGCTTAGACCGTGCCAAAAGCTCAACCCATCGATCATTATGGTAGAATTGTATCTTAGCATGTATAAGAGAATCAGTAACTGTTGAGGTTTTCAGAAATTTAGTTATTAACCAAAATCATGTAAAAATATTTATGTTATTTTTGGTAGGCACTGCATTGTACTTACACCTAGAAATTCCATTTTTATTTGGGACTCACCCACTGATAGCTTGTCTCCTGACCACCTTAGGGGGTGTGTCTCAGACCATCGGCAATCACCCATAGTGTAGCACAAGTGTGATGTAAAATCCATGCAATGATATATTGTATTCTAAGGTGTGGTGGCAAGAAGTCTCATGTAAAAAGGCGAAAGTCTTTTCAAGCACATTTCCACCGCACTTTTGAATATAAAAATTGAGGAAAAAACCTAAAATTCCATACAAAAAGCATGGGATGAAAATAAAAATACACTACGTTAAGGCCGGAAAAAAAAAAAAAAAAAAAAAAAAAAAGGTTAACACCAGAAGGAATAAAAGGAAAACATTAAGTAGAAAAGTCATTCAAGAACAGAAAGGGATTTGGGTTAAGGCATTAAACCTTTTGTCGAGGATTTAATATGACTCGTGTAGTATGTAGTAATAAATTTTCTTTGGGATAATGTTAACATGTGCCAAATTGACAGGAAAATCCTAATATTAGAATTTTGCTAAAAACTGTTTAGGGTCAAACAGAAAAGAATTGGAGGATATGCATATCAGTGGCGGCTCGTGAATTGAACATAAGTGCTGAAGAATAACATTAAAGTAGTTATGCATAACTTTAACGAAAAATACCCATTTTATTTAAATGTAAATTCATACTTTATAAATGACTACAGTGTAAAATATTAGATGAAGTGCTTCTTCACCTATTTTCGATCCACGAGCTGCCGCTGATGTGTATCGGATTAAATATATATATATACATTCCCCCTCATTTAAGGGACACCATAATATGTATACTATATATATTGTATATATTAATAAATACAAGTGAATTCGAAGGCAGATGATGGATATTTGTATGTGCTGAATTACTTTGTAAACAAAGAGGCAGGTTCCAGTCCATGACAGCTCATATAAAATTATTTTATTTATTTTTAAATGAATAAAGTGAATTTCATCGAAAACAGATATTTGTGTATGTCAAACTATTTGGTAAACAAAGAAACAGGTTCCAGTTCAGGACTGTATATATAATTTTTTATGAATATGAACGAATTTAAAGACAGGTGATAGCTATTTGCAGGTGTTGAACTATTTGGTAAACAAAGAGACATTTTCCAGTTCATGACTGTTCTAATAATTAATTACTTTCTTCTATGTTCAATTGAGGAAAGTATTGTATTTGTAAAAAATTTTTAACGTGTCAAGTTTTCAATGGACTAGAACACAATTTGATCATTTTTAGAAAATGTGCGTGGCAAAATATTATGGCAAATGTATCTCAAGAACTATTGCTCAGAATTTCATAAAATTTTATATGTAGTTGCACCTTGGCATAAATTAGTGCCTATCAACTTTTGGTGAAAATCATCCAGCAGGTGGTATTGCCATCCCACTTTATTTCAGATATAACAACTACAGTAGGATCTTCATTAATTTTTATTAATATTAGAAGAGAAAACAAAAAGAACAATCAGTTTCACTAACTTATCTTATTTGAATTATTAAAATATAGATAACATTTAAATCTAGCAAGTTCAACTTATTCATATGTCTATGCAATCGAACTACATGTAATATAATGGGAACCACTGCATAATGGTCAAATGAATATATCTAAATTTTATGCAAATTGAGCAAGATCAACACCATTTTTAAAAATAAAGTTAGAACCAATAAAGTAGACTAACCAGTTTTCCATTGTTATATATAGATGTATAAAATATTACAATAGTAATTATTCATGAGGTTACAGTAATCACACTCATAACAGGAACTGGGCATTTTAAAATTAGTGGAATTAAATAATTTACCTTTCTTTAGATATTTAAAATCTGTGTGAGAAGTAGTTAAAAAAAAAATGCTTACAAATAAATTACAGATTTCAAAAGTTGTACTTCTTTCAAATTTAAACAACTACCTGGATTGGTTTATACCCTCCCTCTCAGTATGTTTAAAAAAAGAGAGAGAGAGGAATACAGAAAGTTTACGTAAATAAGAATTTATACCAAGGACTATTTGTAAAAAACTACAGGAGATGTATAATTACAAAACTAAATCAATATTTTACACAATTCATATAAGAAAGATATAAATTAGCTAAAAATATTTATTACTTCACTTTTTTTTTTTTTTTCTTCCTGAAAAAATTTACATTACGGTGCAACAGATTTTGTTTACTTTGTGGAAATACTGAAAACTAACACTATCACATCGGATTGCAGTTTTATTTCCTCCCCCCCAAATACGATAAAAAATAAATGAAAATCATTTTACATTTTTAAATTTAACCATGGATAAGTTTAATAAGACAATTGAGGCATTGACAATGAAAATAAGGAAAGTGCCAAAAATTAAATTTTACAGGAGAAGCAACAGAAGTTTTGATGGTCCAATATCAAAATGAATAATCACGCTCTTGACTACAAATGGTTTATTGAAGCAAAAGACATAACAGGTAAGTGTGAAAAGAAAAAAAAAATTATTTTAATTATTAGAAAAATTCCGGCAACGACTGAAACTAAATGAAGCTCGTTAGGCACTTGCTTCTTTTTCGATGCTATTGGCGTTGGAACATAGATTATTTTCAGTGAAAACACGCAGTTTCGCAAATTTTGGCACTTACCTCATTTTCATTTTCAACGCCTCAATTAGAAAATTAATAAATACAAAAAAGGGAATCTGAATAATTTCAGAAACTGGGCAAAGTTTAATTTACTTTAATATATATTCTGCAATACCCCTTGGCAGAAACACAGCGACACGGCGATAATGTCGCAGAAACAGAAATGTTCTTGCAGAAAGATTTTACTTAAGTCAAATAAATTTTGCCATTGTGTTAAAAAAAAAAAAAAGAAAAAAAAAAAAAAAAGAAAAAGAAAAGAAAAAGACAGAGAAAGAGAGAGAAAGAAAGAAACTCAAAGAATGGTTAACTGTTCTGCAAAACAAATTTTCGTTTCTGCAGATACGATCGCCTCAATCCTGAATAAGGAGAGGAGATAAAGAACTCCCTTGGGTTAGCTTTGACACAGCATGCATTAGCTATTCGTGATGCGGTGATATGATTCGGTGTATGGACACTTTTCACTCGTAACCTCTTCACATCGAAACTTGATTTTCGTGTCTCCAAACTTTGTTTTCGCGCCGCGCCTGCCGCTCATGTCGTGTGTATTTATTGTATTGCAAAAAGGTGTTTTTTCAAAAGAATGTGGCTTTGCGACCATTTTCCGAATTTCATATTTCATGCATTTTCAGATTCACGCATAACAAAATTGATTGTTTTTTTTTTAAAAATAAGTGCGTGATTGCTGCTGTACCGATTTTCATACATTTTCTGATTTACGCACGACAAATTACTTGCATCTAGTGATTTTTTTTTTCTTTCATGTATGCGAAGCATGCGTACGTGCGTGGTAGTAAATACACGTAAATTTTTAAAAGCTGCATTCATTTTAATGTTTGGTTCTAACTATGCAATACATTTCACAAATATATACAGAAATAAGACTATGGGGAAATTTGTAACGTCTGTAGTTATACACAAAATAAAAAATGAAGTTTCAAACCTTGCTTCAAAAAATAGAAAATTAAGAAATTAATCTTAAAAATACTTTATTGATTTTTAGCATTTTATATGTAGTAAAAGATCTTATTTATTGAAATTTTATTTTTCCGATTGAGTGAAAATAATGCCTGGGCCGGGAGTCGAACCCCGAATCTTTGACTTACAAAGTCAACGCTCTACCAATTGAGCTATCCAGGCCGACACCCCGGTCAGCATTATTCACTCAGACAACCTTTAGGCAGAAACATCTCTGGTCTATTATGTAGATAGCTCGACAGAAATAAGCCGCAGGAAATGGAAAACACCATTAGATAATGGGAGAAAGAAATACAATTTTTGTTAAAATCACACAATCAACTGTGGAAGGAAATCATATTTATTGAAATTTTGTTTTTCCGACTGAGTGAAAATAATGCCTGGACCGAGAGTCGAACCCCGGATCTTTGACTTACAAGGTCAAGGCTCCACCAATAGCCTGGATAGCTCAATTGGAAGAGCATTGACCTTGTAAGTCAAAGATCCGGGGTTCGACTCCCGGTCCAGGCATTATTTTCACTCAGTCGGAAAAATAAAATTTCAAAAAATATGATTTTCTTCCACAGTTGATTGTGTTATTTTAATAAAAATTGTATTTCTTTCTCCCATTATCTAATGGTGTTTTCCATTTCCTGCGGCTTATTTCTGTCGAGCTATCTACATAATAGACCAGAGATGTTTCTGCCTAAAGGTTGTCTGAGTGCATAATGCTGACCGGGGTGTCGGCCTGGACAGCTCAATTGGTAGAGCCTTGACCTTGTAAGTCAAAGATCCGGGGTTTGACTACCGGTCCAGGCATTATTTTGACTCAGTCGGAAAAATAAAATTTCAATAAATATGATTTTCTTCCACAGTTGATTGTGTGATTTTAATAAAAGATCTTAGCAATAAATATTAATGGGTACCTTAAGTTATAAAATTGGTAACTTTTCTCATTTTTTTCTTTACTGATCATTAATTATTTTAATTATGATTAAAATTTTTAGCTTTAAATTTTGTTGTTTAAGCATATGAAGTCGTTAAAAAAATTATTAATTTATTTTACAAAAATACTGTTATCATTAGTTTCTACAGCTTGTTCATTTCATTTCTCAAACAATTGAATTTTTAAAAAATGTTAGTTTTTTTAATTGAAATATTGCAGATTAAACAGTTATTTTGAATAAAAATCAAACCAAAGGTTTTGTTGATTTTTTTTTTTTTTTTTTTTTTTTTTTTTTGTAAGCAAAAGGAATTTTATCTAATAGTGGTTGTTTTGAATAAATACTAATTAAACAGCAAATGCTTTTATTTATTTATTTTTATTTACTTATTCGTATAGACATCAATATCAAATATTACTTTTAATCGATTTCTATTTATTTCATTAATCTGTAATCATTATTTTCTATTATAGATTTTATCCATGAAATCTGTTACATTTCCCATTTCAACATTTCCTTAAAAATTAAATATTTCATTTGCCTCAATCTTCATGAAAATATTTCGACTATGTTTTGTCTATAATTGTGTTACTTAGATCTTGTATTCTGTTTTACTTTATGTATTTAAATGATGGTATAATTATACATTCTGAATTCTTTAATGTCAAATCACATTTTTTAGATTTAAAATACACATCTTTATGCTATTTGTATATAATATAAAAAATGAATCTTGTGTATTAGAATGTTATCTTGCATCTTTCTAATAATCTCAAAAACTATAAAAGTTGTAAATTATTTATATTTCATTATGATATTCAATATTCTATATTAATTTGTACTTTTTAATTTTTTGTATTTTAATTTTGAGTTCTGCATTATATTTTATGTTGTTTGGTTTGCACCTTATGAAATAAGTGCATTTGTCTATTTAAATATATATATTTAATATAAAAAAAGTAATGAAAATTTAAAAGTATTTGTAACATTTGTTTAATTTAGACATTTCATGATTTAAATGTCTTAAAAAAATTTGCAGATTATTTTTGATGTATTACTGCATTTTATGGTTTGAATTCCTTGAATATTTTATAAACAATATTGTATATTAATGTGAACAAAAAATCTGAAGAAGGTAAGATCAATAGATTTATTTTCACCTTTCTTAAAAAAAAAAAAAAAAAAAAAAAAAAAAAAAAAAAAAAAGAGTATTTTCTTGAAATAGTGCAGATATATGCATTTGTGCCAAGTTAAAATTTAAATACGTTGGTTATACTGAATATTATTTACTATTTAAAAATAATTTACTTTGAATTCGTAAATTTTAACTTCACAAACTATTCCTGCAGAAAGATTTTGGTGTTGATGAAGCTTGTCGCAGAAAGTATAATAAATTTGTGCCACAGGGCTGCAATATATTATTTTTAAATAAACGTTAAAATAATGCTGGAATTATAAATAACTAAATAAATCCAGTGTTCATTATTAATTAGTTTACATATTTATGGATACATAATTACTTTTATATAGAGAGATACACATATTTTAATATGCCATAAATTTAATATTTAATATACGTTCTTCAGACAAAATACACTCTGTCACAAAAAAATATATGCACCCAGAAGGAAATGAGCTACAATCACGAAATTTAACATGTGTGTAGTGTATGAAGAGATAAGCAAATGATTAAAAATTCAGAACAAAAGATCGTTTTATTAAGAAGTTAGGGCAGGAAAAAGGTTACAAATCAGTAAGTAGTAAAGCCACCTCTGGCAGCTATACAAGTCGAAACACGGCGTGGCATCGAATCAATTAGGTCACCTATATCCCCCTGTGGAATATCATGTCATAATCTTTGCAACTGGGCAGTTAATACATCAGTATTCTGGCACGGCTGCAGTTGCCTTCCTAGCACGTCCCAGACGTGCTCTATTGGAGAGAGGTCTGGTGACCTGGCAGGCCATGGGAGTACGTCATATCCTTGAAATTGTTGGGAGAGTCGAGCAGTATGTGGACGAGCGTTATCTTACTGATAAATGGCACCTGTGCGGCTTGACAGCATAGGCAGCACAACTGGCGTTAAAATGCTGTCTACGTAACTGCGAGCCGTCATAGTGCCTTGAAGGATGACTAGAGGGGATCGTGTGTCCCAACAAATCGCTCCCCACACTGTCACACCTTGTGTAATGGCTGTATGCCGCTCGACAACAAATGCCGGATCAGACTGCTGGCCTGGCCGCCTCCACAGGCGTGTGCGATGGTCATCAGCACTGAGACTAAATCGTAATTCTCCACGGACTATCACACGTTAGGTCGGTCACACATCAGCTTGCTTTGGGTCGAGAAAAATCCAGTCGACACTGCTTATTATGTGGTGTGAGGTGTAGGTGTCTTAATGGACGTCGGCTGTTCATACCAGCGTCGGCCAGTCGTCTCAGAATGGTTTCCCATGATATTACTGGATGCCTAGAATGATGTAAATGGCATTGAATCGAGGCTAATGACGCTGTTGGTGCGGATGTGGTCGCTCTTATGATTGCGCGATCCTCGTGTTCATTTGCGCTACTGGGACGTCTTGACCCTCCTCAATGGTTGATTCTCCCTTCCGTGACCCACTGTTACCAATCCCGAGCAACTACCATATCTCTCCGAACGAGGTGGCGGCTGATATGTCTGAACGACCAAACTGCTTCTCTGAGGCCTTCTCTACGGCCCCTCTCACTATCCGACAATTGTCTGTACTGCCACCGGTTACGTCTCAAAGGCATCTCAAGTCACAATACCTTCCGTTAAAGTCGACAGATTCGTTTGAATAGCTCTACGGTGCGAGAAATCCTGCTTTTAAACTCGCCCAACTGCGCAGTTCAGATGCGTATAACGTACTTAGCCTTGTCTCATTGGCGTTGAAATTTTAATCATTTGCATACCTCTTACCAGACTACATTTGTACCAAGTTTCGTAATTGTGGTTCAATTTCTTCTGGGTGCATATATTTTTTTGTGACAGAGTGTATATTTTTACTGTTTTTAATACACAATCATTTAGTCATCTCTTCAATATATTTTACTGCTTTTAATATAGATTCATTTAGTCATTTCTTATTACATTTATAACATAAATGTTATTTTTCAAGAGATACGAAAGCAAACACAAGCCTCGTTGCGTATCTAGTAACAACATGTTTGTAAACAAACTAAAATATCTGGCGTTCTATGGTTTTCGCCAAGAGATCGATCGCCAAAAACCACGTGACTGAATCGACCAATGAGATGGATGTATTTGATATGACTGCAGATTTGTGCCTTCTATTTAAAATTTCGCTCCCCGTCCTTCTCTTTATAGCACGGATTAGGATACAGGATGATAAACTAGATCGGGCGGTCAGCGTGGGGAACGGAGCTTTATTTTCCGCATTAATTCAGCCGAACAGAGTAAGCGATCCGATCGCCGCCTGGTGTAGTATCTTTGAAACTCATCGGAAGAAAGGGAAAGCCCGCCCCTTCGGCTTCAGTCATCCAACGAAGGAACAGCCAGAAATGTACAAACGCGCTGATTGGTGTATTTTCGAGATTTGGTCGCCCTCTATCAGTAAGATGAAAATTACTACCTTTCCGTAACATTAGTAATACATCCTTCTCTTTTAATCCGTGCTTTATAGGTTCATGTATATAGACTCTCCTAAAGCCTTGGTTTTTAAGAACTCGGAAGCAAACGTCAACGTTTTCGACGCCGCGACGCTCCAATCAAAGTCTCCTTGATATCAGCGCTGGCGTTGAAACCGCAGAAAAGAGCGTCGTGACGCATGCGCAAAGACGCCGAATACGTTGACGTTCTCGTTTTGTGTTCTTAAAAACCAAGGCTTAATCCGTGGGATGATGACTGAAGCGGAAGGTGGGGTTTCACTTTCTTCCTATAAGTTTCAAAGATACTACACCAGGCGGCGATCGAATCGCTCCCCATCTCGTTTTAATTCCTATACAATCTTATTCCGTGCTAATAAATAAGGACTAAAAACAACGTGTTACTGATTAATAATTTAGTTTCTATAATTTTTTAAAACTTAGAAAAATGCCTTTAAAAAAAAAGGCGTCCCCATTTGTCCCCTTGGAACATGGAAGTGTGTGCCAATAATCCGTGTTACTCAACCGACTAACCATTTCATATCCATTCCCGGGAAACTGCAAACTGCAACATTTATTACTGCGAAGGATTTTTATGAACATTATTATTTATTTTTATTTGTTTTGGTAATGATAATTATATAATTTGATTACCACTATGGCTTTTTATAAGTCATCTTCATTTGAGAGTGTAGTGCAAAATAATGCTGGCGCATGTCCTTTTAAAGGATTATTGAAGTTTTTGGAAAAGTTTTATGGAGCAGTTGGTGACTATTTATTTGATGAAAATGGCCTTCCAAAATGTGTATTTCTTCAGGATTCATTTATGAAGGACTTATTTAATTTTTATCCAGACCGTATGTGTGTAGATTTCTCATTCAGAAAGTTTGATATTGACTTTTTTATGCTTCTTTTTCTCTGCGAAGATTCAAATGGTGTAAACTTTATCATTTCTTTTGGCTTCATACAATGTAATGATGTTGAATCTTTTTCATGGTTGTTTGAAACTTTTAAAAAACATAATCCTAATTGGAGGAAAATAAGGTCTTTAGCTGTAGATCCAGAGATCCAGCGTTTGGATCTTGTTAAAGAAATGTTTCCATACTGTTATCATGTCATTTGTTCTTATCATGCTATTAGGGCATTTAAAAGTCATATTAATATCGATGAAGCATTAAAAGTTGTTAGTGAAGAACAAAAGAGTTATGCCTTTGATTTGTTCAAAAGTTTAATATTTGGGATGACGATTTCAGAGTATAATGCATCAATTCAGAAATTTAATACTTTACCTGCTATTCTTGTAACATATTTTGTGAAAGTTTGGCTGCCTCTTATTAATACATGGAGATTAACATTAGATTATGCACACGAAGACTTGTTTAAAAATAGAAATAACCAGTTGGAGAAACTTAATAATGACATTCAAATGATTTTTGAGTCTGAAAAAACTTATGTTGAGTTTATCAAAAAGATATTTTTAATGATTTTGTTTAAAAAACGAGAAAAACCAAATGATTTTTCAAAACCTGTGTCTAATCTTTATTCTAGATTTTCTACTGAATATCAAATATGTAAAACACTTACGCCTTATGCAGCGAAATTCGTTATTAAGCAGCTTGATTTGTCCTATGAAATTTCACTTGATTTCAACCCCTCATTAGAATATTATAGCTTTAATTTCCTTGACACAACTGTGCAAGCCTCTACAACTGTTTGCAGTTGTAATTTTTACTTACTTACTTTACTACCTTGTCGCCATATATTTTGTGTTAGAAGAACAAATCATTTTTGTCTTTTTGATGTTTCAAATATTGATAATACTTGGAACAAACAATATTATCAACATGCTTCCTTATGTATGGAAGATTTCCTAACAAACACTATAGATAAACGCATACCTCAAGATTTACATTCAAGAAGCAAATTTGCATCTCATCTGTTGGAAATTACTACCCCTGTTCTTCTTAATGCTTCAAGAAATGTGTTTGAAGGTCGTATTAAAGTATTGAAAAATCTTGTTGCAGCGTGGAAGTCAGGTGATGATGTCAATGTAAAATTTATTGGCATTAGTAAATCGCTAAAGGAATGTGATTTGGATGTTCAGAAAGACATAAGTGTAGTCAAAAGAAATAAATCTGTTTCTACATCAGAAGAAACTAGTAATTTGTCTAAAATTGTTATTGCTGAAGTAAATTCATTTTCTCCTCGTGTAATGAAAACAATGGAACAAAATCATTGTTCAGAAGCTCTTGCAGATTCAAGTAATATTCCAGATATACAGTCACTTGGTAAGTTATTGAGCATTTTACTATATGTTTTATACTATTTATTGTATGCATTGGCATAGTATTTACATAAAGTTTTATTTAGTTATCTATAGAACTGTAAATTTTCCAAATCAAGAAATAATGAAAGTTATATAGGAGAGAGTGGGGTTGAATGGGACAATAGCTAGATTTTTATGCTTTGCTAGCACCAGAAACTTGACATTTTTTCTGATATATGGCAGTACTGAGGTCATTCATCAAGTGTAGTTTCAAAATTGTGCTGGGTAATTCCATGTCAATTCAACCACACCATGACACCCATAGTCTCAGATTTTGATGAAATTAGGTGTATTTGTTCCTTTTATGGGTTTAAATAAGGATTTTTTTTTTTTTTTTTGCTTTATCTTAAATGGTTTAGGTTTTACAGCTTGTTAAAGATTTGGGAATTTCATGCTATTTTTCGATCAGGCGGAAGAATTGCAATTTGTACTTTTATTAAGAACAATTTTTTTCTCCCTTATTTACCAACCAATTTTGATGAAATTTTTTATGAGTATGCTTTAATATGTAAGGAATACAGAAAAAAATAAATTAAACCAGCAAGTATTTGCACATGGCCAGGAAAAAGTCCTGAAATATTATTTTGAATTTTTTTTAATGAAATAAAGTGTTCCATTTCAAGTAGAATATTATCATGAGGGAAAAGGATAATCAAAAATTTTTTTTTATTATTATTCTTGCTCTAAAGGATGTATTCTACAACATGAAAAAATAAAATAAATGGCTTTTTACATCCTTCATTATTTTTTCTGACTTCAAATTTAAAATTTCCAATTCCCGCATTTTCTTGAAATCGCTAATTAGAAGTTCCAATTTTAGTAAAATTATACAAAAATTTGAACCAAAATGTTATTTAATAAGTACAAATTTTGAATAAGCATCATAAAATGCAAGAATTTTCAGCAATTTTTTGAGTTAAAAAAAACAAACAAACGATGCTTCGTCAAGAAAACGAAGTATGCACAAGTACTACAACGAAAGCATCAATGCAGAAAATGTTATTTGTCAACTAATTTCAGTTTAAAAGATCTTAATATATATATATATACATAATTTGTTGGTTTTGCAATGATTTATACTTTTTCAAAAACACACTTTGGTGATGAAGACAAATAGTTTTTAATTCACAACTTAATTCTGTCCTCAATTTTAAGAGAGTTAAATCAGTTTCAAATAGTTTATCAAGAGTTTGCAAGGTTATTTTCCTAACATGCTATAACAAATGACATTCACTTTGAGTCATTTCCCCCGCACTGCACTTTTTCATTTTTCTAATATACTATAACATTAAAAAAATAATGAACAATAATTCTTTTCAAAATAGTATAGCCTCAATAATGCATGTTACACATGCAATAGCTTGTGACTGACTAATTACAAGATGCCAAGTTTTGTCTCTGCTACTGAGCAAGCTCACTTGTTTAAACATGTCAAAAAAGATTCGACTTTTTCAGACATGTAAACATGTACCTACACAGTAGACAGAACATCACTTAATTGCAGGGTTTGAAAAAAAAAAAAAACCAGCCCGCCTGACCCAATGTCAAAAAACCAGGTTTTTCATGAAAAACCCAGGTTCTTTCGGGTTTTACATGAGAAATCTGGGTTCCCAAGTTTTTTCAAATTTACATCTTTTACTCCTTTACATCTTTCAACTTTTACATCTTAATCTAACCATATAACATAACATATAAATCTAAACTGATAATTTTTCAATGAAATCACATGAAGGAAAACTGGAAAACACAATTTAATTTAAAAGTTAAATATTTCATACCTACTTATTAGTAATGTTGAATAGTCTATACAACTGCAGTTAAACTTCTTTCATTTCATACATTATTTTTTTAAGATGTTTATACAGGGCGATTCAAAAAAACGTGGATAAAATGATATGGCAGATCAGTCATACAACAAGGTTCTAAAATCGCATAGGAACAGGGGGTCGCAAACGCCTGTAGAGGGCGCTAGAGCCACGAGAGGGCGTTGTGATACAAACACGAGCTGAGCAAACGGAGATTGTCTTCATTCGAGTCGTGGATCTGTTGGGTGTAACATGGCTAGTTTAGAGGTGCCAAGTATTACGATTTGACCGTAATTATTACGGATTTACGGCAACAATTATGGCATTATGGAGAACATATAAAAATTACAGATTATACGTTTTTTAAAAAGTTACGGATATCATTTGTTAAAAAAAAACTTCACCAACGATCAAATGCACAATGGAAGCATTCTAATTCATAATCTTTCTCCATCCACAACATAAATGTCAATATTCATTTTAAACTTGCTTTATAAGATTCTAGAAATTATAAAGAAATAGAATTATACAATATTTCTACCTGATGTAATTATTTTTTGAGCCCCCCCCCCCCCTCTTTTCTTATCTTCAACCAGCCATTGTTGATTAAAAGCTCTGCAGAAGCCTTTAGTTTTCCAATCTTTCTGTATCAGCAACATAAATGCCAATATTCATTTTAAACTTGCTTTATTAGATTCTAGAACCTATAAAGAAATAGAATTGTTTCATTTCTCATTTATCTAATTATTTATATTTTGACTGCCCCTCCTGCTTCCCAGCTAGTGATCAGGGATTACTTCTAGAACCAAAAAAATGATAGAAGTGCTCAATATTTCTCACATATGTAATTAATTTTATTTTGTACTAGCAGGCTACGCCCGCTTCGCTGGTCACTATTTTTAAATGAATCACAATAATTAATGAATTCTCAAAATTGCATTAATTTTTATCATGTGATAAAAAATAAAAAAAAAATCTGATCAGGAAAAATGTCGCACCGGGTCCCCACTGCCTTCGGCAGCGTAGACCCGTGCACTGCGCACACGTATTCGTTCACCATCCTTATGACTTCTCAAAATTCCATGTTATTACTCATAAACTTTCATTCTCAAGAAAAGGAATTAAAAAATATATCATTTAGCATCAGGTAAAAACTCACACCGGGACGCCACTGCCTTCGGCAGCGCAGACCCATGCGCGCTGCGCGCGCACGTTTGAGGATATACGTGCGCTGTACACGCGTATTCCTTCTCAACTCAAACTTTTATTAAGAAAATAAAATTAAAAAAAAATCTTTTATCATCGGGTAAAAACTCGCACCGGGTCCCAAACCCCAGCGCGCTGCGCGCCTATTCCTTCCCCACCGTTCCAGCCCCTCCTAATTAACTTGCATATACCAATTTTGAACGGTCTTACTCAATTAGCTGAGATGCAAAAGAAAACCTGATCAGGACACTTTAAATTGTAAATCAGGTGAAATCTCGAATTCCACTTTCGATAATGTAAAAGAACTTTAAAATATCTTTCGAATGATGTATTAGAAATAATTTAATCATAATTAGAATATGAAATATTGAAATTTAAAAATATTACAGTGCCATCTGGCGGTAGAAATTTCTGTAATCTATTGTTCCATTCCAGATCAACAAACCTTTCAAATGATGTATTACTCATGAAATTATTTTAATTAGTAGATGAGATACAAAAGAAAACCTAATCAGGACACCTCAAAACGTGTAAATCGGGTGAAATCTCGAATTCCATTTTCGATAATGTAAAAGTACTTTAAAATGTGTATCAACTAAAATAAGCTTTCAAATGATGTATTACTTATGAACATTTTTAATTAATAACTGAGATACAAAAAAAAACTGATTCAGGACACCTCAAAACGTGTAAATCTGGTGAAAACTTTCGATAATTTAAAAGAACTTTAAAATATCTTTCAAATGATGTATTACAAATAATTTAATCATAATTAGAAATTGAAATTTTAAAATATTACAGCGCCATCTGGCGGTACAAATTTCTGTATTCCACTGTTCGATTCCAAATCAAAAAAGCTTTCTAATGATGTATTACTTATGAAATTATTTTAATTAGTAGCTGAGATACAAAAGAAAACTGATTCAGGACACCTCAAAACGTGTAAATCTGGTGAAAACTTTCGATAATTTAAAAGAACTTTAAAATATCTTTCGAATGCTGTATTAAAAATAATTTAATCATAATTAGAAATTGAAATTTTAAAATATTACAGCGCCATCTGGCGGTACAAATTTCTGTATTCCACTGTTCGAAAAGCTTTCTAATGATGTATTACTTACGAAATTATTTTAATTAGTAGCTGAGATACAAAAGAAAACTAATTCAGGAGACCTCAAAACGTGTAAATCTGGTGAAAACTGTCGATAATATAAAAGAACTTTAAAATATCTTTCGAATGATGCATTAAAAATAATTTAATTATAATTAGAAATTGAAATATTGAAATTTGTATGTATTACAGCGCCATCTGGCGGTAGAAATTTCTGTAATCCACTGTTCGATTCCAAATCAAAAAAGCTTTCTAATGATGTATTACTTATAAAATTATTTTAATTAGTAGCTGAAGAAAGAAAGTAGCTGAAGAAAGTAGCTGAAAAATACAAAAGAAAACCTAATCAGGACACCTCAAAACGTGTAAATCGGGTGAAATCTCGAATTCCATTTTCGATAATGTAAAAGTACTTTAAAATGTGTATCAAGTCAACAAAGCTTTCAAATGATGTATTACTTATGAAATTTTTTTAATTAATTTCTGAGATATAAAAGAAAACTGATTCAGGACACCTCAAAACTCAAAACGTGTAAATCTGGTGAAAACTTTGGATAATTTAAAAGAACTTTAAAATATCTTTCGAATGATGTATTCAAAAGAATTTAATCATAATTAGAAATTGAAATAATGAAATATTGAAATTTTAAAATATTACAGCGCCATCTGGCGGTACAAATTTCTGTATTCCACTGTTCGATTGCAAATCAAAAAAGCTTTCTAATGATGCATTACTTATGAAATTATTTTCATTAGTAGCTGAGATACAAAAGAAAACTAATTCAGGAGACCTCAAAACGTGTAAATCTGGTGAAAATTTTCGATAATTTAAAATAACTTTAAAATATCTTTCGAATGATGTATTAAAAATAATTTAATTGGAATTTGAAATATCAAAATTTTAGCTGAGATACAAAAGAAAACCTACTCAGGACATTCTAAAACATGTAAATCACGTGAAATCTCTAATTCCATTATCTACGGTAGTTTTATTAATGGAAGTAAAAAGAAAAATAAATATTTTTTATTTCCCCAAAACCTATATATACCACGGTAGTCGGGTAATGGAAGTAAAATGAAAAAGAAAAAGTATTTTTTAGTTCCTTCAAATGTATTTTGTTGCTATGGAAACTTCTATCGTCTATTGAAAGATGGATTACGTGTTAGAATAAAATTTATTTTGCAATTAAAACGTAACTGCTTTGTTTATTAATGAAAATTGATGAAATTTTAACTGCAGGTTGTATTTGTGCTGAAAAGGTTGTATATTAAGTGTTGTGTACGAAAAAGAAAATTTGAAGCACTTTGAAATTTGCAATTTTTATCCCCAGTTAAAGATCATGTGACATTAATGACTTGCACCTGTTTTGTTTCCATTTTGTTGCTTAAGAAAGAGTTGTCCAAAAGCTCCAGCATAATCTTTCAACGAGTTGTATCCTGAAAGACCCGTATCCCCCAAGCTACTGTCTGGCGCATTGTACACGACAAAGGACTACATCCTTATCATTTACAATACGTCCAGGCACTGGAACCAGGAGACTACAACAATCGTATGGATTTTGCGTGGTGATTTTTGCAAGAAAGTGCTGCGGACAGAAGCTTTGCAATAAGTGTTCTCTTCACGAACAAGGCTGTGTTTGCATTAGAGGGTGTGATGAACTTTTACAACCTGCATACGTGGGTGGATGAAAACCCGCATGCTACACTTCCGCACGGCGCACAACGAAAAATTTCCATTCACGTGCAGGCTGACATTGTAGGAATCTGTTTACTTGGTCCGTACATTCTCCCAGAAAGACTTAACGGTGCCATTTATCTAACATTCTTGCAGGAGGTTCTGCCAGAAATTCTGAATGATGTTCTGATGCCTATTCGTCAACACATTCGATTTCAACACGACAGAGCTCCTGTAATTTCAGCACAGACGTCAGAGCACATCTGCAGGCTACTTTTCCTGGCGGCTGGATTGGTCGTGGTGGACCAATCGCATGGCCACCACTATCACCAGACCTGTTTCTCTTGGATTTTTTCTTATGGAGATTTTTAAAAGGACTTGTGTATGAAACACCTGTTGCAACGCTGTAAGACTTGGTAAGAAGAATCGTTGTGGCAGCAGGATGTGTTCGGGATACACCGGTATCTTTAAGAAGGTGCGGCGTTCTATGCAACGCTATTAGCAAAAACTTAATTTTTACTTTAATTTGATTTAATTCAATTTTAGCAGATATTTATTATGCACAAGGAAAGTCCATTTTAATTCAGTTTTAAAACTTAAATATGTGTTTAGAAACTGTATAATTAAAGACTGACAAAGTTTTAAAAACAATAACAATGAATTTATTTAACAGAAAAACTTAACAAGATTTTGTAAAAAAAAATATTAAACATTATAATATAAACATAACAACTATCCATATTGAAAGGCAACTATTTCATACTTTTAATTAATTAAAGCAAAGTAATCTAAACTAATGTGTTTAAACTTGGGATAAATATTGGTGTACTACCCGGAGAAAGAAAAACAAACATTAAGAAAAAATTTGAACGGCTGTATTATAAACAGCAATCACTGATAAAAATAAGTTATCAAAAAAAAAAAACCTCTCTGACATCCAGGCCTGCTATTAATTAATCCATCTTTTAAAAACTGATCCTTCTACAGCTTCATAAAAATAAACCAATTCATAATAATTCATAAATAAAACAAACTAAAACATAATTAGCCCTAAAGGCTAAGCAACAGATTATACAATCATGCTAAAACATCTAAAAGAGAAAGATGGGTGTTTTTCCTTTCTATTTATAATCACTCAGTGGATCAAATTGCAGCCAATGACTAATGTACACCGGTCAAGGCAGTCACCAGACATCATAAACGAATAATCGATAAATCATGACGTCACTATGCAGACAGCTGATACAGTTTCCACCTGGCCTATTGACCCACTTCCGGTTGACTGGAAAACGTCTTACTACTCAAATGTAAACAAAGCATCATCATGGCAAATAAATATTAAACAGTAGAAATTTCCCCAATTAAAGATAAAGAAAATAAAAGTTCTTTAATGACAGATGAAAGGCCAATTATCCTAAGAAGTAATGTAAGTAAACATTATCTATATACAGAGTTTAAGTTTAAAAAAATGTCTTTTACTATATATTAAAAATGAACTTATCTAACACTTTCCCCATATGTGGATAGCCTCCGTAAGTATAATAAAACTTATTAATTTCCCAAACACACAAATTTAAACTGCATGGTACAAAGGAAGCTTTTAAAATATTTCCAACAGAATGCCCCCCACCATGCCATTTCGATTTAACTAAGAAGTTGCCAAACAATTTACATAAAAATAAATAAATAAATAAATGATTAACAATAATCTTCATCTTCTACAAAAAACTTGAAGCTGGATTCAGATAACAGACATGGTCAGCCAGATCAAAATAGCCGCAAAGATACTGGCAGTTTTCTAGCTCCAGATCAGGCACTACACAAAGTTCTAATTTTTCATTGACAGTTACAGATGCATAACTTCATATCAGGACAGTGGCGCACCCACGGAGGGGGCTCAAGCCCCCTCCAGAACCAGCTGACATGGTAGAAAATTTTAAACATGCATGAAAAAAATATTATTCAAACACAGATATTGTAAGCAAAAATAAAGTTCATAAATTATACATTAAAAAGTATTAGGAATTTTTGAAATTCTTAGTGTCAAACACAAAAACAATAAACTAGTTCATTGTTTTTTAGTTGAAAACATTCCACTGCAGTTTTTAGGCAAGGGCTTCTAGGGTCCTAAAGCATATACTGTTTTCATGAAATCGAGGGAGTATCTAAAAAGTCAGGCAAAAGGAGCAATCGGTTGTGGAAGTAAGCAGGGATGTATTCGTCAGAAAAATGGTATACCAGGCTCCTACAATTTTGTATTTTAATTTTTGAGTATTTATAGCACATTTATGAAAGTTTGTTTTGTCCCTGGGCAAAATTAACAGATTCGCATTGGCAAATGAAAATTTTCGCTAATATAAAATAAAAATTAGCCCTGCTCTTTGTCGTTCCTCTAAAATAATAATTTAAATTGAAAATGGAATTTGCATATTCGTGTTAAACTCTGTAAATGCCACTAGCACATAAACATGCTAGCGAAATCTCGAAAAAATTGCTGAAGATAAAATTTAATTGATTTAATCACAAATACGTAAAATTATTTCTCTAAAAACATATCAATTTACAGGAATGCCAAAAAGCGTAGTTTACTGTTCAAAATAGAAAAATACCCTGTTAACGATAAGTTATTTTACAGATGCTTGGGAGGGTGGGATCACTTTTCTTTTTTTATTACGGTACGTAGAACATTTCATTTTTGCCTCTGATGTTAATGAAATCTAAGCTCCGTTTTTAGATAATGCAATTTTTTCCTGTTATAAAAATTCAAATTCCATATATATATATATATATATATATATATATATATATATATATGGGAATACAATATCTTGTAATGATATTACTCAGAAAGGTAACGCTTGAAATATTTGCTAACTGAACAAAATAAAGTTCTAAGTAATATACTACATATTATAATTAATGTTTTAGAATATTAAGAGGTTCTGCGCCCTGCTTGCTGTGTTAACTACACCCACAAAGACTACATCCAACTTGTTTCTGTTAACCGAACCCAGAAGAAGCATCGCCCCCATACTCCAGATAATTAAATAAAAATAGCCTTGTAAAAATTTTCACTGAAATTTTGTTGTAATTCCTACATATCACAACTGTATCTTTTATTTGGCTATAATTATTAAAATTTCTTAGTTGCTTATGTGTTACTGCATTGCAGAGGAGCATTAAATTTGATCAAATTTTATTTTCATTGAAAATATGGGGGGAAGGGGAGGGCATTTCATTTCGGGCGAATTTTATGTTCACCAGCTTGTCATATTGTACACATTTTTTTTTTTCTTTTTTAAATCATGGATGAGCCTACAACTTTATGTTTGCAAGCTTAATACCAACCCCAACTAACCAAACTACTGTAACTTAGCATATTTATATACTGATATAAATTCAGTTTCATTCATTCGTTTATTTATTTCAAAAGAAATGTTTAAAGCAGATTCTTTACTATATGTACAGTCGACAGCAAAAGTATCTGAGCACTAGCCAATAATTCCGATGTCAAAAAAGTACACTTAATACTGTTTGTTTTATAAATCTTTGTCGAATCATGTTCTTAGACTGACTAAGAACATGACTCGACAAGGATTTATTTAACAAAGCAGTATTAAGTGTACTTTTTTTAGACAGGGATTATTGCTAGTGCTCAGATACTTTTGCTGCTGACTGTATGTGCGCGTATATGCCCATGCTCATAAACCTATTCATAAACCATGCTAAAACCTATACTAAAGGGCCCAATTACAGAGCTGCCAACCTAATCCGGCAAACTGTTAGTACCGCCCCTTTTTCTATGCCAGTCATTTCTTATAGTTTTTTTTCTTCGTAATTCATCGCAAATACATTTGAAGAAAATTACTTTAAAAATTAAGTGGTGTAGAAAAAGGGGCGGTAATAACAGTTTCCCGGATTAGGTTGGCAGCTCTGCAATTATTCTTCAGCCCCCTCCAGACGGAAATTCTGGGTGCGCCACTGTATCAGGATACTACTAAAAAAATTGTAAGACAAAGATTAATATACAAAGAGAAATTCAATAGAACATATTTTCCATTTCCATTACAAAAACAAACCATATTCAAAATAATACATGCAATGATGAAAAAAAACACCAAGTGAAAATCCCATAAAACATTCGCATAAAACAAATACAGACATGCATAGGCCTATGACTTCATTCACTCAAAAAAAACCCTAAAGTTTCTATAAATAAAAATATACAACACATAGGTAATGAAAATGAAAAATACATATTAGCAGAAAACCAAGTTCAAAACTTCAAGTTCAACCATTTACTTTTAAACATTTACATTTATGAAAACCTTTCGATTAAACTTAAATAATTCACCTTTGGTAAGGGGCTTGGTGAACGGGTCCGAAAGGTTAAACTCACTATGAATATGGCTAAGATCAAAAAGGGATTCAAGCAACTATTCACGAATAAAAAATAATTTCACAATAATATGCTTAGAACGCGTGTTTTCAATCGGTGACTTTGTAAAGTTTATAGCAGCCTGATTATCAGCAAAAAGAATTGGACTCTTATGGTGACCTGGGATTAATTTAAATTCAATACAATCCTCCAAAATATGGTCAATCCATTTGAGCTCTTTGACACATTCACACATTGATATGAATTCATTCTCCATGACTGAGAGACTAACACCCTTTTGCTTGAAGGTCCGCCAAGAGATAGGACTATTATTAAGAAACACTATTTGTCCTCCTAATGATATAAAATTATCCCGATTGTTTGCAAAATCAGAATCAGAATAAGCTATTAACTCAGGAACACTACAAGAAAGATTTAATTTAAAAACTTTAGTACATAAAACATATCCCAATAATTTAATTAGTCCATACCAATGATTTAAACCTGGATTATTCTGGAACTGACTATATATGTTGACAGCATAAGTAATATCTGGCCTGGTTCTACTAGCAATAAAAGATAGGCAACCCAATACATTCTAATAGGGTAATTTAGCTACCTCATCAATTTCATGCTGATTCACAGGACAATCTGTTTTGGAAAATTTAACACCTTTCACTATAGGGAGAGAAGAAAAAGGAATATTAAAGGAACAAAACCTTTCGTATACCTCGTTAATATACAATTCTTGAGATGACTGAACTCCTTCATCATATGTAAACTCAATCCCTAATAGCTTCTTGGTTTTTCCCAATACTTTTATGTCAAACTTTTGTTCCAAAATACCAATTATATTATCAATCTGTTTTTGTGTTTTTCCAAAAATAACAAGGTCGTGTACATATACCAAAAGTACAATAAAATTTTCGAAATAATAAGTACAATTACACCAGTTGAATTTTTTAAAGCCTACATCTCATAAAAATTTGTTCAATTCGTAATACCAAAGTCTACCACTTTGGTGGAGTCCATATAAAGCACGATCTAATTTACAGACTAGTTGTTCCTTTCCAATAACAGAAAAACCTTGTGGCTGAACCATATAAATTTCTTCATGCAATGGAGCATACAAATAAGCACTTTTTACGTCACATTGCGTATTATGCCGTTTGGATTTGTAACAGGAAACCAACAATGAAAAGAAGAACCGTACGACGGAAAAAATGACAACAGGAGAAAAGGTTTCGTCATATGTTTCACCCTTTACTTGGTGAAACCCCTGAGCCACGAGTCTTACTTTAAAACGTGCAATTTCCCCGTGTTCATCTTTCTTAAGAGCAAAAACCCATCTATTTCCCAATGCATTTTTTCCTTCAGGTGAAACAACTAAATGCCAAACTTTTCTATCTATCATGCTACTGATCTCCTCTTCCATGGCCCTTCTCCATTCTGAAGACTGTTTTGATTTTACAGCTTGGTTAAAAGTTTTAGGAAAAACTATATCTAGTCATGCATGAACTTCCTTATCTTTATTCACAAAACTGGAGACTGGGGAATCGACCTTCTGATTAATTACACCTTGAGACAAATTTTTCCCTGAAAAATCAAACCAGGAAGCATCAAACTTAATTTTATTGTTATCACAATATTTCTCAACATCATTAAGGGATCTTAACAGGGTTTGAAAACCCCCTTTTTTTTTTTTTTTAAACCCAGCCCACCTGGGCCCAATGTCAAAAACCCGGGTTTTTTCGGGTTTTTCATGAAAAACCCGGGTTCTTTCGGGTTTTACATGAGAAATCTGGGTTCCCAAGTATTTTCAAATTTACATCTTTTACTCCTTTACATCTTTCAACTTTTACATCTTAATCTAACCATATAACATAACATGTAAATCTAAACTGATCATTTTTCAAATGAAATCACATGAAGGAAAACTGGAAAACACAATTTAATTTAAAAGTTAAATATTTCATACCTACTTATTAGTAATGTTGAATAGTCTATACAACTGCAGTTAAACTTCTTTCATTTCATATATTATTTTTTTAAGGTGTTAATTATATATAAATAATAATATTAATTATATGCATATTCAATTATAATTTATCTATATATAAAATTCCGGTTTGAAAAAAATAAAACTTAAGCATTACACCCACATGTTTTATTATATATAAATTGTAAAAAATTACAGAAGATTTGGTATTTTGTTAATATAGAATTGGTCTTCTTCTTCTGGAGAAAATGGGTGTTTAGCTCGAAGATGACGATAAACTTTTACAAGTTTCGTAGCTGTATTAAGTTCTAGACGATTACGTAGTTTGTTCCAAACTAATCCAAATGTAGAGAAATCTCTCTCAACTGATGCAGATGAAGCTGATGCTGAATATAAACCGAACAAAAACTTTCCAAATCCAGGAGGAAATTTTGAATTTTGCTCACACTTTTTTGCCATGATCTGCCACCATTTTTGAGAAGAAAATTTCCCTACTTGATAAACCAATCAGCATCAAGCTACTACCAGAAAGGGTAATCCCTGCTATTTGGGCCAATTGCAGTCCAATTAATGAAGAATACAATATATCTGAAAACTTTAACTAAAATTTTTTATCATTTTACAAAAAAATGTAACTTTATATATTTTATTGTATTAACTTTCTATAATTAGCAAAATATGCTATTAAAAAAAAAAAAAAAAAAAATGGTTATATTATTTTATTAATTGTAATTTTTGAAATTTATTATAGCATTCTGCTGCATTTTTAAAAAATCCTTTTTTCAAATAAAAATTGTGACATCTTAAAAAATAATAACAAATTATAAATGATTAATAATTAATTAAAAAATAATCATAAAAATTAATAGCCATCTTGTTTGAAATAAAAATTATGAATGAATATAATATATTGTAAATTATGAAAAAACCCACTTTCTGGGTTTTTGAGTGGGTTTTTTCAACTGGGCCCGCCCGAAAAAACCCACCCGGGTTTTATCGGGCTGGGCCCACTTTGGCGAACCCTGGATCTTAAACGGGTATTTTTACCTTCAGGGTAATAGTATATATCCACTCTATCCCCTATTTTCCTTGGGACAGCTTTCCTATTCCAAACTATATCAGATTTGAGGAGGATCTGCAGGGACTAATGGCTCATCATCATCAGAAACACTGGGATTATGCATCACAATTTCCACGGGATTGGAAGCCTTACAATCAACCGTTTCACCAGACAACAAATCCAAGCTTTCTAATGGAGTGCCCATCACAGCTCCACTGCGACTATACATTTGATCTGAAAAAGTCACATTTAATGACTCGATAACTTTATCTTCTTCCTCAATCCAGATACGATACCCTTTGGTTTTTAAAGCATATCCAGTAATAATCCCTTTTTTAGCTTTAGACTCAAGTTTATGTAATCTTTTTTGTTTGGGTACACCAACATAACAGATTAAACCAAAAGGTTTAAGGTGCCTTATAGAAGGTTTGTGCTCCGTATAAAGTTCAAAAGGTGTTTTTTGTTGTCCACAGTGTATAACTCTATTCCATGTATGACAAAAATGGAGACATGCTTCAGGCCAAAAACGAAAAGGTAAACGAAAAGGACAATTTAAAATGGTTTGATTTAATCTTTCACATATACCATTCTGTTCGGGTATGAAAGTATTTGTGAATTCGTGGGTAACACCATTTTTATCACAATAGGTTTTAAAAAGTTCATTATTGAATTCTGTACCATTATCAGTTCTAATAAACTTTAGTTTTTTACCTAAGAAACTCTCAGCCCTAGCAATGTGCTTTTCAAAAACCTCATACACCTGTGACTTTTCTTTAATGGGGTATACAGCAGTTCGTTTTGAATACCCATCAATAATAGACAAAAAAATCTTTCACCATTTTTTCTCTCAACTTTTAAGGGTCCCCAGACATCCATAAATATTTTTTCAAGTGGTTCTTTTAGATTACTATCTTCTATTGATTTAAATGAAATTCTCCGTTATTTACTGATTTTACATGGTTCACAGCTTAACTTTTTAAACTTTAATTTAGGAAGCCCTTTTACTCCATTATGACGATTAGTATTTACTATGATATCAGGACTTATATGATCAAAACAAGTATGCTAATATTCAATATCTTTAGCCTTGGTCATTGAGATAGTTGGCTTCAAAGACTGCCCCCCATTTCCTTTGAAAACTTTCGGGTAAGCATAATAAATACCATTTTTAAGTTTAGCTGTGAACATAAATTTTCCAGTTCTACTGAACACCGTCGCATTGCCCCTACCACCAGAAAAAGTAGCACCATTTATATCCAATTTAGAACCGGATATAAGACTTTTTCTTAATTTAGATGAATACAAAACTTCATCAAAAACATATTCAGTATTATTAAAACTTAATCTAACAGAACCTTTCCCATCTATAGGGACACTGACTCCATCTACAGCAACAATTAAGTCTTCCCCCTCAATAGGACAATAATTTTCAAAGCAATTTAAATCTTTGCTGAAATGATGTGACATTGCTGTGTCGAATAGCCAACAGTCATCACCGTCATTACAATTACTGTAATTTAATTGAGCCAAATAGTGAAATGGAGGAGGGGTTACTTTGTTTTTACTGCAGCCGACTGAGCCATTAACATTTTTATCAGATTTAACAAATTTACTATTTTTAGATTTAGATAGGTTAACTCTGCAGTCCTCCTTCATATGACCAACTTTTCCACATCGGTAGCAAGATAATGAAGTTTTAGTAGGAAAGTTTTTACCTCTATACTGAGTATTTTGTACCTCTACAGCCAAGTCATGTTTTCTATCTTCCTCTTGCACTTGTAACCTTGTCTCTTCAGCTGTTAACTCAGATACAATGGAGTTGAACTTAAAGTCGGCGTCCTTCCACCTCAAGATGTACTGAATGGTAGTTTCAAACTTCTTGGGGAGGTGTCTCAACAACTGGAAGCATCTATATTCCTCTGGTATTTCCTTGCCGATGTCTCTTAGTTGATCTGTAGTTCTACAAAGTCTATTTACATAAGAGTTTATAGTTTCATTGGAATTAATTACACACTGAAAAAAGCCAGAAAAAAGTTGCATATGCCTGGCCCTGGAGTCAGAGATAAAATTCTTTTTTAACTTTTCCCATGCCTCAACAGGACATGTACAATTATCAATAATGTTTCTAAATTCTGGTGCTACATTTAAATACAATGCTGCTAAAGCCGTTCTACTTCTGCATTTAAAATCCTCAACATCTTTAATAGTAATACCAAGTTTTTCATTTATCTCCGGTAGCTTCTCCGCCCACCAGCGGCCGAGCGGTTCTGCGCTCAAAGCTGGTAGATGGGAGGTGCCGGGTTCGATCCCAGGTCGCGCTCATCGACCTAGCCGTTCGGAGTTTTCCGTGGTTTCCTCCGAAACTCGCGTAAATACGGGCTAGGACCCCTTAGAAAGACCCCCACGGAGGGCATTCCCCCTATAGGCCTAGGACACTTAAGGAGTCAATCGGCCTTAATCCTACAACCAACCAACCGGTAGTTTCTCCGTTTTGTTAACAATATCCCAACAATTCTTTTCAATAAGAATAAATTTCACATCTTTGCACCAAACAGGATAGTTATTTGAGTTAAGCTTTTCTATAGCAGGGCTTAAACTAACAGCCATTTTTTTTTTTTTAAATCTATAGTACTTAATACAGCTCTAAACACTTAAATAAACTGATTATATACTGGTAGCTATTTACTGTGGATAATAATTAAAAAAAATTCATGAATTGGGCATCTGAATCTAAAATACCTATTATCAGGCATATTTCATGCTAAAAGATTAACCAAAACTTGTTTATAACAAAAACAAGTAAATTTCATAAAACCCAAAAACGAGTAGAATTTCCAAAAACCACGATCGTAATTTTCGATTTAAATGTATTAATTACATAACTATCCACAAGTAAAACACAAAGCCCATAACCCTTATTAGCAAAAACTTAATTTTTATTTTAATTTGATTTAATTCAATTTTAGCAGAGATTTATTATGCACAATGAAAGTCCATTTTAATTCAGTTTTAAAACTTAAATATGTGTTTAGAAACTGTGTAATTAAAGACTGATAAAGTTTTAAAAACAATAACAATGAATTTATTCAACAGAAAAAGATTTTGTAAAAAAAATATTAAACATTATAATATAAACATAACTATCCATATTGAAAGGCAACTATTTCATACTTTTAATTAATTAAAGAAAAGTAATCTAAACTAATGTGTTTAAACTTGGGATAAATATTGGAGTACTACCCGGAGAAAGAAAAACAAACATTAAGAAAAAATTTGAACGGCTGTATTATAAACAGCAATCACTGATAAAAATAAGTTATCAAAAAAAACCTCTCTGACATCCAGGCCTGCTATTAATTAATCCATCTTTTAAAAACTGATCCCTCTACAGCTTCATAAAAATAAACCAATTCATAATAATTCATAAATAAAACAAACTAAAACATAATTAGCCCTAAAGGCTAAGCAACAGATTATACAATCATGCTAAAACATCTAAAAGAGAGAGATGGGTGTTTTTCTTTTCTATTTATAATCACTCAGTGGATCAAATTACAGCCAATGACTAATGTACACCTGTCAAGGCAGTCACCAGACATCATAAACGAATAATCGATAAATCATGACGTCACTATGCAGACAGCTGATACAGTTTCCACCTGGCCTATTGACCCACTTCCGGTTGACTGGAAAACATCGTACTCAAATGTAAACAAAGCATCATCACGGCAAATAAATATTAAACAGTAGAAATTTCCCCAATTAAAGATAAAGAAAATAAAAGTTCTTTAATGACAGATGAAAGGCCAAGTATCCTAAGAAGTAATGTAAGTAAACATTATCTATATACAGAGTTTAAGTTTAAAAAAATGTCTTTTACTATATTTTAAAAATGAACTTATCTAACACTTTCCCCATATGTGGGTAGTCTCCATAAATATAATAAAACTTATTAATTTCCCAAACACACAAATTGAAACTGCATGGTACAAAGGAAGCTATTAAAATATTTCCAACAAACATAGATGCGAGGCGTGTCTCGATGCATCTGGCAAAAACTTTGAGCATCTCCTGTAGGCTCAACATTTGGCTTGCATTAGTCGCATGTGAGTTAGTAATTATCAAAAAAACGATCTCAAATGGCTTTGTTTCTTCTCTTTGTGTTATGTATTATTTTAGACACCCTGTAGCGGCTCTGGATCGCTGTTGCGCCCCACTGTTCCTATGCGATTTTTGATCCTTGTTGTATGACTGATTTACCATGTCATTTTGTCAACGGTTTTTTGAATCACCCTGTATATAAATAATAGTATTAATTATATGCATATTCAATTATAATTTATCTATATATAAAATTCCGGTTTGAAAAAAATAAAACTTAAGCATTACACCCACGTGTTTTATTATATATAAATTGTAAAAAATTACAGAAGATTTGGTATTTTGTTAATCTAGAATTGGTCTTCTTCTTCTGGGGAAAATGGGTGTTTAGCTCGAAGATGACGATAAACTTTTACGAGTTTCGTAGCTGTATTTGTTGTGGTAAGTTACAAATCAACTCGTGTAAATGACAAGCTACAACTCAACTTTATCACTGTTTCAAAAAAAAAAGAATTGTATTACCCGACTGTAGTATGCAATATTAAAATGGTTATATTGCTTACTCTTAAAATGCTTTCTAATTATTTATTTGTATGTTAGCTTTTTGTTGTTCAGATCATTAATTAATGATAACCTTAATAGGTTATGGGCCCAGGATGCTTTAAATCTGCGTAAATTGATTATCTGAAAAATTTTTGAAAAGCTAAGTGAACTACAGAATTTGTTATTTCTAACAGCGAAACATTACGATATGGCTGAACTGAAAGTACAAATCGATAAGCTAGAAGGTGCTAAAAATTGGAGTAAGTGGAAGTGGCAAATGAAAATGCATTTTGAACAATATGATTTGACATCTATAATTGATGGAACTAAACTTTGTCCGGTCACTGAAAATGCCGAAGTCGATACGAATGAGTTGGCGAAGAAGGTATCTGAATGGCGCCGTGATAATGCCAAGGCAGCCGCCCTTATTGCAAGTACGTTGAGCGCTTCTGTTGCTGATTTAGTGATGACATACTCGAATGCAAAGGACATTTGGGACAAATTAATTAGTGTTTTTGAACAAAGCAGTATTCAGAGACTTAATTTATTGATGACACAATTTTTTCAAGTCTGTAAAGATCCCAGTGATAATGTTGCTACACATGCTGCAAAAGTTGAAAGAATTTATACGGATATGAATAATGAATTAAACCGTATAGGTTCAGCTTCTATTCCACAAGAATTACTACATGGTAAAATACTACTTACTGTGGGTCCAGAATTCCAAGAATTTAACAATGTATGGGAGTCTTTAGATTCTGATAAACAAACTACTAAAAATCTTGTTGAAAAATTATGTACAATTGAACAGCGTATTAAATCTACTGCTCCTGTGGATTATGGTGCATTTGCAGCTCGTGTTCCTGTTAAGCAAAAAGCTGTGAAAAATGGCGAAAAACTTCCTGAAAGTACGCCAAGAAATAATGCCAAACTCAGTAATTTTAAACAAAAGACTTGTTTTAAATGTGGATCGAGTGCGCATCTCTGTAAAGATTGTCCAAAGAAAAGGTCCAATGATAAATTCTCATTTTCAAAGAATAATAAAGGTGCATTTACTGCCAGTGCAAAAAGTACTCAGCCAGATAGTTGGGTCTGTGATTCTGGGGCCTCCCATCACATGACTGCAAATAAACAGTACTTTGTCACATACAAACATTTCCCTGTGCCCGTTGAGGTATCACTTGCTGATAATAAGAAGATTTATGCATATGGATCTGGTAAAATAAATATTCAAGTTTATATTCATGGCAAATGGTATGATGCTCACATGGAAAATGTCTGGTATGTCCCTGATGTGAAGAGGCATCTCTTTTCTGTGCAACAAGCTGCCAAGCATGGTATTGAAGTAAAAATGACAGAAAGATATATTGAATTTTATCGCTCTAAAGAACTTGTTGCAGTTGGATCATGGTCAGATCACACATATATTATCTGCATGAGAGTTGTTATTCCAGCAAGTCCAGCTGAAATAAGTTCTGCTACTGAATCTGAATCTTTACAGTTATGGCATGAACGCCTTGGTCACCAAAACAAACGACATGTTCGTAAGTTGCTAACTGATATAGGCATATCTGTAAGTCATGCAATGACAAATGAATTCTGTGATGGATGTGCTCTTGGTAAAGCTCATCGAAAACCTTTTAAATCACGTCCTTATAGAGCCATGTCAAGTGGTGAAATCATTAATGTTGATGTAAATGGTCCCATGTCTATAACTTCTCTTAGTGGTGCTCGATATTATGTTTGTTTTAAAGATGACTACAGTAAATATCGTAAAATATTCTTCTTGAAAAAGAAAAGTGATGTTAGTAGTTGCTTACGTATATTTTTAAATGAAGCTACCAATTACGGTCATGCTGTAAAAGCTTTGCGTTGTGATGGAGGAGGAGAATTTGACTGTGGTGAAGTTCGACAAATCCTTGCTGAAAAAGGTACAGTTCTGACTCTTGGTATACCGTACTCGCCAGAACAAAATGGCGCAGCTGAGAGAGAAAACAGAACAATCGTTGAACTGGCTTGTTCTATGCTGTCTGCAAGTGGTTTACCTCGGTCTCTCTGGGCCAATGCATGTGAAACAGCAGTCTACCTTCTAAACCATACTGGTGTATCCCCAGAAGAAAACAAGAGCCCTCATGAGGTTTGGACTGGTGAGCCAACAATTAAACTAGATCATTTGAAAGTGTTCGGAACTGAATGTTATTCACATATACGTAAGAATTTTCGACGTAAATTTGATGACAAAAGTGTTCATGGTCATTTTGTGGGATATGTGAACAAGAAAGATGGCTATAAAATCTATCTGCCTTCTCAGAACAAAATCATAAAATCTCATGATGTATATTTCAAACCTGAACGTTTATGTACCACTCCAGTAACAGTGGAGGTGAAAGAAGACTTAATTGAGAGATGTGAAGATATTCAGAGTAAAGAATTTAATCCTTCAGAAGAGAAACTGCAAACTGTCAGAAAGTCTCAAAGAAACAAAAGCTTACCTGCATGGATGAGATCTGGAGAGTATCTTATTGCAAACATAGCTGCAGTAGAAGATTCCGAAAATAGTGAAAATCCCTCGACATACTCTGAAGCTCTTTCCTCGAATGAAAGTGATTTGTGGCTTAAAGCTATGAAAGAAGAAATAGATGCCCTGCATAAAAATGAAACTTGGGAATTAGTTGAAAGGCCTAAAGGTTCCAAAGTCATCAATTGCCGATGGGTGTTGAGAAAGAAATTTAATTCTGATGGTACCGTGGAGCGATACAAAGCTCGTCTTGTAGCCAAGGGGTATGCTGAGAAAGCAGGTTTTGATTGTGATGAAACGTTTAGTCCTGTTGCTAGATATGATACTGTGAGATCTGTTCTTGCAGTAACTGCAAAAGAAAAATTACACTTGCAACAATTTGACGCAAAGACTGCATTCTTATATGGAACACTTAAGGAGGAAGTCTTCATGATGCAACCAGAAGGCTTTGATGATAATAGTGGGAGAGTCTGTAGATTACATAAAAGTTTATATGGACTCAAACAAGCACCTCGTTTAATAAAGAAGCATCAATAAACTGGCGTTGTAAAAATATTACTTACAAACTTTGAATAAACACCATAAAATGCAATAAACTCGCAACAATTGTTTCGGGTCGAAAAACACACGACCCTTCATCAGGCGAATAAAGTAAGCACGAGTGCTGCAGTCAAAGCGGCAACGCACAAAATCGTTTAAAATGAAAAGAAAAACTTTATAAAGTAGAAAATAAATATAGCTACTGGTGTGAGTAAAATTGTACAAGAAAACAAGAAAATAAATAAATAAGTGAGTTTAAACATGTAACAATCTAAGGATAACAAAAATTAAACGAAAATCTAGGATATGTGAGTAATTTCCAAGCATCAGAGAAGAAAGGAGTGGAAGAAATATCATTAACAAGATTTTTCGAATTTTTAAATATGTAAAATGCTTCATGAATATCCAAATGGGAGGAACAGACAGGAGATGAAATTATGTTAGTTTTGGAAAAATCAAAACGATGACCTTGAGACCAGCAGTGGGAAGCAACAGAAGATTTGGTAATCTCTTCATTACGAACATTCCGATGGTGCTCATTTATTCTGTATTTCAAACGCCTCCTAGTTTGACCAATATAACCTAAGTTGCAGGACGAACACGGAATTAAATAAATTCCAGAACGGTTTTCGGTGGGAATGGGATCCTTAAGAGAAGATAATTTAATTTTATTGACGGGTTTGTAAATAGCTTTGAAACCAAACGGTGAAAGAATTTTAGAGATTTTAAAAGAGAGTGAAGAATAAAAAGGTAAAACAACTGGGATGAGACTGTGATCGTTTAGTTTGGGAGCAGAACGTTTAGGATTCTTAAATTTATATAGAGCTTTATCGATGATAGATGGGTTATAGCCACGAGAGAGAGCAAGAGATTTTAAATAATTAATTTCTTTCGAAAGATTAGACGGATCAGAACAAATGTGTAAGGCACGATAAACATAAGTGTAAAAAGCAGACATTTTTTGTTGAGGGGCGTGGTTAGAGAGAGCATGCGGTGGCAAAGAGACCGAGAATGGTTTTCTAAAAACAGTAGTTGAGAAACAATCATTTTCTTTATTCACAAGAACGTCAAGGAAAGGCAAAGAGCAATCCTGTTCAACCTCAGAAGTGAATTGAATGCATGGGTCAATCGAATTGACCAAAGAAAGTAAATTGGACAAATCGACATCAGGGGAGACAAGAACAAAAGTGTCATCCACATACCTAAATCAGTGAGGAAATTTATATACACCGAAGAGTTTTTCTTCAAAATAGTGCATATAAATGTCGCAAAGTAAAGGAGAGAGAGGACTACTCATGGCCATACCATCATTTTGGGAATAATAAGTACCATTAAAAATGAAGGCAGTTTGCCTGATACATAAATGAACTAAATTTACAAGTTCCTCAATTTCAATAGAAGAATAATGGAATTCACGTAGTCTTCTCTCTAAACAAACCAGAGCACCTTGAACTGGAACATTTGTAAAAAGTGATTTTACATCAAAAGAAATCATAGTATAGTTAGACGGAGAGATGCATTTAATTTTGTCCACAAAATCATACGAGTTCTTAACAGTATAAAGATTAGTAGTAGTTAGATGAGAAAGAGAGTTTGAAAGAAATCGAGCAAGATTATAAGAAGCCGTACCAATATTAGATACAATAGGCCGAAAGCAGAGAGTGGGCTTATGAACTTTCGGAAGTGCATAAAAACGGGCACAATTAGCAGCAGAAGGAATAACCATGCGCTTGGTATAATCATTAAGAATAACGGAATTTTTAACGTGGTATTTGACTTGATCAAGATGATCATTGGAAGGATCTTTTTTAAGTTTCGAATAGGGACCTGAAGTAAGCAAGGACTCAACATGGGAAATATAATCCGATTTGTTGAGTAGAACAGTTTGTCCTCCTTTATCAGCTCTTGTGACAATTAAATCGGGGGCGGAGTTTAATTCAGAGAGAGCGGATTTTTGAGAAGGAGTAAGGTTAGACTTTTGTGGATGATTATTGGTGGAAATAATGTTAGATAAAATGTAACGAAGAGATTCTAACTGGCCTGGAGAAATTTTACTATTTTTAAAGGAATTTTCAATGGGAGCGATCAAATCCGGAATGCAGGGTCTCGAAGTACGCGCAAAATTCAGACCCAAACTGAGCACGTCGCATTGAGTATTAGTCAGAACGTGCGAAGAGAGATTAACAACAGTATTCTGAGCAAGAGGAGAAATGGGAGAAGTAAAGGAGTTACGTTTAAGAAGATAATTAAATTTCTTATTTAAGTTAGTTTGATGCCTAGAAGACTGAAACGCAACATATGCGAAATTTCTTTTTTCAAAGGAAGAAAAATCATGAACAGAATTGCTAAGAGACAGATGTAAAGTATATAATTCCGACTCAATAGACGAGAGAGACTGTCGTAAATCCTGAATAATAGCCCTAAGAATGGCAAACTTACTCCTATTTAAAGCATTTTTAATGCGAAGAGAAGCAGGAAGATTGTACTTAATGTCTATGAACTTAGGAATTATCCGAGCACGCTTACATCTAAGAAGAAAATTTAAATGATTGAGAAAGCGAGAACGTTTCAAATGAAGACGTTTGAAACGATTAATCTCAGAAGAACTCATGCTAAAACAGAAATAAGAAACAAGAGTCAAAACTTAAGGAAGGCGGAGTTAAAACAAAAAGAATGGGGGGAGGAGTTAAAAATACAAAAATGTAATTAATCAAATAGAAAAATCGATAAAAAATGTGAAATGACAGTCTCAAAAATGAGAAGAAATAAGCAAAAATTAACAAATAAACAAGGCAAAACTTAAAGAGGGCGGAGTAACCACGAAAAAAGGGGGGGAGTATTAAAAACCAAAAATGTAATAATTGATAAGAAAACAAACGATAAAATAAAAATATGAAATGAGAGGTTCAAAAATGAGAAGAAATGAGCATAAATTAACAAATAAAACAACTCGGAATTTAAAGAAGGCGGAGTTAAAACGAATAAAAGGGGGAGGAATAAAGATAGTAAAAAAATAATAAAACCAGTAAGAAACAACCGGTAAAATAAAAATATGAAATGAGAGGCACAAAATCGAGAAGAAAATAGCATAAATTAACAAATAACAACAATAAAAAGAATTAGGAAACACTCGCAAAATTACTTACTCGATGCTAAAAGCCCAAAAAAGCAACAAATTTAATAAAGAAGCATCAATAAACTGGCGTTGTAAAAATATTACTTACAAACTTTGAATAAACACCATAAAATGCAATAAACTCGCAACAATTGTTTCGGGTCGAAAAACACACGACCCTTCATCAGGCGAATAAAGTAAGCACGAGTGCTGCAGTCAAAGCGGCAACGCACAAAATCGTTTTAATTTTTGTTATCCTTAGATTGTTACATGTTTAAACTCACTTATTTATTTATTTTCTTGTTTTCTTGTACAATTTTACTCACACCAGTAGCTATATTTATTTTCTACTTTATAAAGTTTTTCTTTTCATTTTAAACGATTTTGTGCGTTGCCGCTTTGACTGCAGCACTCGTGCTTACTTTATTCGCCTGATGAAGGGTCGTGTGTTTTTCGACCCGAAACAATTGTTGCGAGTTTATTGCATTTTATGGTGTTTATTCAAAGTTTGTAAGTAATAAGCACCTCGTTGTTGGAATCAGTGTTTTGTGAATTTTATGAAAGACCAGAAACTGGAAGTTAGTGCAGCTGATCCCTGTTTATTTATCAGACATAGAAATGGCAAGAAACTTTTTGTTGTTATCTACGTCGATGATGGCCTTGTTGTTGGGACTGATAAAGTTGAAGTGGAGGAATTCATGCATGAACTTAATCAGTCTTTTCAAATCACAAGAGGTTCTTTAAACCAGTTTTTAGGTATGAACATAAAAAGATTGGATGATGGTTCAATTTTTGTGAATCAGTGTGCCTATGCGAAAAAAGTCCTCTCAAGATTTCAAATGGATGGTGCTAATCCAGTATCAACTCCAAGTGACAAAAGCTATGTTTCTGATGATATTGGAAATATATTGATAGGAAAAGAAGTTCCCTATCATCAGGCAGTTGGCAGCCTAATGTACCTTGCTACTGTTACAAGACCAGATCTAGCATACGCTATCAGTATTGTTTCTGAAAATCTGGAAAGTCCAAGAACGTCTGATTGGTGTGCAGTGAAACGAATTTTCAAGTATCTGAAAAAAACTGTAGATTTTGGTTTGTTATATCAATCTAAGACCCATCCCAATGAGCTTGAAGTGTACAGTGATGCTGATTATGCGGGTGATTTAAAAACAAGACGCTCAAGAACTGGAATGATTTCAAGATTTGCAAGTGGAGCCATCTCACGGATGAGCCAAAAGCAGAAAAGTGTTGTGTTGTCTACGACAGAAGCTGAGTATGTTGCTGCAAGTGAGTGTGCGAAGGAATTAATTTGGCTGAAACGCCTGCTCAGTGATTTAACATATGTTAAAACACCCTCTCTTCTGGTAGTAATGCAAGCGCTGTAAAACTTGCCAAAAACCCTGAATACCATAAACGCTCCAAACATATTGATGTCCGTTATCATTTTGTACGAGAAAAGTTCATTGACGGCGAACTGCATATTAAACATGTTCCCGGAAATTTGCAGTTAGCAGACTTAATGACAAAACCTATGCTTAGTGTTAGGTTTAAGGAGCTGTGTACTCTTTTAGGAATATTTTCGTTTAGTAGTCTAGTTGGAAATCAAAATTAAATTCGTGTTAAGTAAGTTGTGGCTTGTGGAGGAAGTGTTGTGGTAAGTTACAAATCAACTCGTGTAAATGACAAGCTACAACTCAACTCTATCACTGTTTCAAAAAAAAAAAAAGAATTGTATTACCCGACTGTAGTATGCGATATTAAAATGGTTATATTGCTTACTCTTAAAACGCTTTCTAATTATTTATTTGTATGTTAGCTTTTTGTTGTTCAGATCATTAATTAATGATAACCTTAATAGTATTAAGTCCTAGACGATTACGTAGTTTGTTCCAAACTAATCCAAATATAGAGAAATATCTCTCAATTGATGCAGATGAAGCTGGTGCTGAGTGTAAACCGAAAAAAAACTTTCCAAATCCAGGAGGAAATTTTGAATTTTGCTCACACTTTTTTGCCATGATCTGCCACCATTTTTGAGAAGAAAATTTTTCTACAATGTTCTCGAGCATCATGGAAGCAGGAAAATAATCGGTGTCATTTATTTTGAAAGCTAAAATGCATGATAAAAATTCAGGGTGGTGATTAGCTAACCACATTTCTGCCAAATCTTCTTGCTCTTTACTCAAGTGCTTTCCTTTAAATTTGGGATCTGTGAGGTTGGCTAAAATGTGTGGTGGTTGAATTGCCTGTGCAAATCTTTTCTTGAAAGAATCACGATAAGGCTCCAGAAACAGAGGTTAATCCAGAACAAATTTAGTGCCGCATTGAGGCACATTCACAAAGTCAATTTCTAGCAATGAGGTACCTTCACAAATTCAACTTTCAGCAAAGAGGTACCTTCACAAAGTCAATTCTCAGCAATGTAACTGCACACTAAAATATTTTATAAGCTTCACTGCATCAAACACAGAAAAATACCCTCAATTTGAATATTTACTGGAGACAATGATAAATATCTAAGTAAACACCTACTTATCTTACATATAAGAAACAACTTAACTCGCCCATATATATATATTTATTTTTACAACTGTTTCATTTCATTTTTTAAATGTATTTTAAAATAAAAAAAAAAACTGCTTTACGTATTTTAGTTAATTGTATCATTAATTTTCACAAACTTACTTGATGTTTTCACAAATTATTTTATAAATTCACAAATGGGGTACCATTTTTAAAAAGCTGGATTAATCCTTGAGAAATTTGGAAGATAATAGTTCTAGCCATATTTCAACAGCCTCTGAAATACATGTCGTTTCTTTCTGAAACTTATCAAGTGCATTTCCAACAACCTGACAATTGTTTTTCAAGATGAACAGCTTCTTGATACAGACCCACACTTTTGGCGATATTTGAAGAGATTTCTTGACTGTGTTCAAGGGCTATTTCTCTATATTTATGATAGTTAAATACAAATGATTTCACAGAATCCTTCATTCAAAAAATCCGCGATACCAATATTTCTTACCACGACACCCTCTGCAGTTTTGACGTTAAAGATTTATACCCCTAAATCAATATTTCCGAAATTAACCCCATAATCCAATCACTTATAATCAAACAATTCGGCGACAATAATATTAGCGATACTTTAATACGTGTAAATAATCTTTTGCTCAACCATTCATATTTCTTTTTTGATGGGTGCTATTATAAACAAACCCAAGGCGTGCCCATGGGCCATCTCGGGGGTTGTCGCCGAGCTTAAAATGAGAATGTTTGAAAACTCCGCCAGCAGTTTAATCAATAAATGCAAAATTTGGATTCGTTATGTAGATGACATATTTTCTGTTACCCCACCCAATATTAAACCTGAAGATATCCTCAAAAAACTAAATGAAACCGACCCAAACATTAAATTAACACACGAAATAGAAGCTAACCATTCCTTAAATTTCCTTGATGTCACCATAATTAAAAACAAAAACAACTCCATAGACACCACCGTTTTCCGAAAACCCACTAGCAACAACGAAATTATAAATAAAAAATGTCACACCCCCTCACATACAAATATGCCGCTATTGAATCTTACGTTAACCGCGCCATTCTCATATGTTCAAATAAAAAATATCTGAACTCCGAATTAAAAATTATAAAAAATATCACCAAAAAAGCTGATTATAATCCCTCCATTGTAGACAAATTTTATAAAAAACTTATTAAAGCTCTTAACCATATTCCTAATGTACAAAAAACTAAACAATTATTCACCCCCACGATACCATACTGCAAAGGAGCCTCCATAAAAATTAAAAATGAAGCCGCTAAACACAACATTAACATCCCAATAAAACCAAATAAAAATATCTACCAACGAATACGTAATGAAAAAGATCCCATCGATTTTAAACACACAGCCGGCATATATAAAATTGATTTCCAATACCAAAATAAAAATAAAGCTTCATATATTGGCATGACAAAAAGAAAAATAAAAGATCGTATCTCAGAACATATTACAGATTTAAAATACAATAGACACTCTACAGCCTTCTCAAGAACTAACAATACTAATCCAATTAACATTGACTCCATTAATTTTCAAAAAATTGCTCCCTATAACTCTCACCACTATGCTCTCAAAAGAGAAGCAATCGAAATACTAACAACTAATAACGCTGTTAATGACATCGAACAAAGCCTAATTCCACCTGAGTGGCAACAGTTGTACAGAGAAGATAAGCGAAGTGAAGAGAGCAGGAGAGAAACTGCAATGGATAAACAAACCGCCTAAAATTAACACCTGCGAATCATTCTGCTGAGTATTTCTGATGATGGCACCGACTGGTCGCCGAAACATATAATGGACTCGGATATAGTAAGGATTTAAAGTGAGGTAAAATAATGATTTATATTCCACATTTTCTCCATTTTGTTCTCATTATCAGTTACTACTGCGAAAATGTCAGCGTGTAAATTTTCATGGCATTCTTTTATTGCTGCTTCTACAATTGAAGCACATTGCTCAGATGTCTTTTTCTGCGACCCAGCATCACACACTTTCAATAAATAACTCTCTGTCCCATTATGGATAGTGACAGCTTGAATGGGGTCATTTTTAACATTTGACCAGCCATCCAATGTCAGTGTTAAACTGGAATTCTGCACTTTTTGTTCCAGAACCATATCTACTTGCTGATTTGCATCATCTAAAAGTCTTCCACTGATATCTTTTCCTGATGGTGGTTTATATCCAGGTCTTAATAGTTCAAGCATATGTTTGAAGGTATCATGTTCAGCTACATTGAAAGGTATATTGGTTGCATAAAAGAACATTGATACTGCCTGGTCAAATTTTCTTTTTTGTTCTTCAGTTGTCTTGACCACAAAATCACTTACTGAACGTTGTACTATCACTCTGTCAGCAGATGATGAGGTAGAAGGTACACTAATACTAGTAGAAGTTGTATAAAATGAGGTTTCTGTGTCAGGCGTTGTAAGCACAGGATGCTGATTTTCAGAATGAGGTTGCTGACTTGTAGTGATTCTCTTTCCTGGACATTTCTTAAGATGGGCTTTTATTCTTTCTGTTTTGCAGCTAAACAATAAATCACAATATTTATACTTGCATTTTGAGTTACCATCAATTTTTGTCACTTCTAACCAGTCACTTGCTAATTTTCTTCCACTTCCTTGTACTTTTGGCATGTTTATTTTGATGTATCTTTATTTTTACACACTTAATCTAAAATTTAAAACAATTGTCTATATAACACTTTTTTCTTAAACGAAACACAAGCACAGGCTAAATACAGGGATACAAGTAGATCAACTTTGTGCATTAGCTAAACAAAGAAGTTATTTGTTTGCTGATTGGTTCTTCGAAAGAATCAATCAGCACAGCACAAAGATTTGAAAAGGGGATTTCCTTACTTGATAAAGCAATCAGCATCAAGCTACTATCAGAAAGGGTAATCCCCTGCTATTTGGGCCAATTGCAGTCCAATTAATGAAGAATACAATATCTGAATACTTTAACTAAAATTTTTTGTTATCATTTTACAAAAAAATGTAACTTTATATATTTTATTGTATTAACTTTCTATAATTAGCAAAATATGCTATTAAAAAAAAAAGGTTATATTATTTTATTAATTGTAATTTTTGAAATTTATTATAGCATTCTGCTTCATTTTTAGAAAATCCTGTTTTCAAATAAAAATTGTGATATCTTAAAAAATAATAGTAAATTATAAATGATAAATAATTAATTAATAAATAATAAAAAAATAATCATAAAAATTAATAGCCATCTTGTTTGAAATAAAAATTATGAATGAATATAATATATAGTAAATTATGAAAAAACCCACTTTCTGGGTTTTTGAGTGGTTTTTTTCAACTGGGCCCGCCCGAAAAAACCTACTCGGGTTTTTTCGGGCTGGGCCCACTTTGGCGAACCCTGCTTAATTGTCTTGTTGCAACTTGAATGGTTTGATTATTTACAATAAGATTAAAATTTGAAGTAGCAGTGAGTAGTAAAATGATTAGAATTTAGATCTTGTTTTTAAAACAAAATTAAATTTTAGTGCAAATTTCTATTAATTAGAACATTTAATATTAATTTAGAAATTTTTTTGTTTGTTTGCTTCAGGGTTGGGTTTCTTCCGGAAGAAACCAGTTTCTTCCAGGACAGTGGAAGAAACTGGAAAAAACCGGAAGAAACTGGAAGAAATGGAAGAAACCGGAAGAAATGGAAGAAACCAACCAGAAGACAAAAACAAATGTTCAAAATTAAAATTTATGGACTATATACACTCAAAGCATAAATATAATGTCAAATCTAAACTATAATCCAATTAATATTAAAAATATTTTTAGAAAAATAAGTTATTTGATAACAAACAATAAATATATACAGGTGATGGGTTTTTACTTTTCAATGTTAATATTTTTAGAATTTTTTGTATAGATACTATCTCATATTATACCTTCAAACAGTGCAAGTGATAATTACGGAATTAGCCATAATATTTGCAATTTTTTTTTTTTTTTTTTTTTTGAGGATACAATTTTTTGCATGAACTCGAAGCTGGTACCCAATGAACTGTATCAATAAGTACTAAGATCAGGGTTGGGTTTCTTCCAGGACAGTGGAAGAAACTGGAAAAAACCGGAAGAAACTAACCAGAAGACAAAACAGATGTTCAAAATTAAAATTTATGAACTATATAAACTCAAAGCATAAATATAATGTCAAATCTAAACTATAATCCAATTAATATTAAAAATATTGTTAGAAAGATAAGTTATTTTATAACAAACACTAAATATATATAGTTGATGGGTTTTTACTTTTCAATGCTGATATTTTTAGAACTTTTTGCATATATACTATCTTATATTAGTATACATTCAGACAGTACAAGTGATAATAATTACGGAATTAACCATAATATTTGCACTTTTTTTTTTTTAAAGGATACAATTTTTTGTATAAACTCGAAGCTGGTAAACTGTATCAATAAGTAATATACCTACTTTTAAACTCTCCTGCAAGTTCCCTAGGATTTAAAAAAAATAAAAAAAAGCATAGTTTGTATTTATCTATTTTAAGTTGAAAAATAAAGTGCAAGTATTGAACTACTCTAAAAAACATTTCATTTGTTTTACAGTTTTTAACTCCCTCTAACAAATTTTGTCTAGAGGTTGTGCGGATTATAGGAATTTGTAGATTAGAGATCATTGCCTTTGTTTACAGTTTTCTTTTGCAGATTTAGAATAAAGTATTTCTTCAATATTAATAAAACTAATCGATCAAATTCATATATGATAAATAATTTAAGCATATTCAAATAATAGGTACCTATAAAATGTAAACAAACATATTTAAAAAATATGAAACTAAATATTTTTGAAAGTTCAGAAATAATATTCATCACTGATTAATTTTGTTAAACATTGATGTAATAGTGATTTGTTTTAAGCACTAGTCTGTATGAATTGCAGGATAATAAATACAAGAATGTTACCCCCCCCCCCCCCTCCTCCCAAGTTGAGTTTCAAAGCAAGGATTAAGCTAAAAATTTGATTTTAAAAAAAGTAAAAATGTGAGAAATGTGAATTTATTTGAAATATGAGATAGATGTAAATTTCTTTTTCACTGTACTGTATTAGGAAAATGAAGTTTTTGATGACATTTTGTAATACAGTAATTATTGAATACTGGCTCTTTTAATTAACTGAATGTTTGTTAAGAGCTGTTTTATCAGAAAGTATAAGCAAGTGATACAAACTATTATTTATTACCAGTTAAAGAAATAAATTTGTCTAAATAATAAAAACATTACACTTTTTAAATTGAAATTGATTTTTTTTACTGGATTTTGAGTATTTTGGAACGTGATTATCAGATACCGAAGATCACTTCGGTAAAAATCTCATAATTATTAATTAAATATGTAATTAAATTTTTATAGGTATAATTAAAGTTACTTAAAGTTGTTTATATGACAAATGCATCCATTGTATCTTACAAATCTGCAATTTATATTATAATTTTTTAAGAAAAACAGTTTCTTCCATTTCTTCCACTTGGAAGAAACCTATTTCTTCCGGCCGGTTTTTTCCATGGTTTTTTCCGCGGTTTTTTCCGCCTTGGAAGAAACTTGCCAACCCTGGTTTGCTTTGAAATTTCAGTTTAGATATAATTTTGTTGATTCAATTTAATAGCATTTATGTATGTATCTCTCTGTACATGTTGAATTAACATTCTTAAAAACTACCGTAATTTCTGGTAGATACCCCGCAGGATATATAATCCAGATTTGCACCAGAAATTTCAATTGATAAATAAATTTATATTTGAACGAACTCGTCCTTCGAAAAAGTATAGATTTCTCTATTAAATAAAATTTCTGGTGGAGAAATGACAAATCTTACCTGCAGGTTATCTACCAGAAATTACGGTACTCTGTTGTTTTAATCATACACCACCTAATTATGTAATTCAATTTTTCATTTTATTTCAAAATCCTTTAAACTGAAATTAGTTGATAAATAACATTTTAGTTCAAATTTTTGTATAATTTTACTAAAGTTGGAACTTCTAATTTGGCGATTTCAAGAAAATGAGGAAATTTTAAATTTGAAGTCAGAAAAAATAATGAAGGATGCAAAAAGCCATTTATTTTATTTTTTCATGTTGTAGAATACATCCCTTAGAACAAGAATACCAAAAAAAAAAAAAAAAAATATGTTTGATTATCCTTTCCCTCATGATGATAATCCATTTGGAGTGGAACTCTGTATTTCATTTAAAAAAAATTTCAAAATAATATTTCAGGATTTTTTCCTGGCCATGTGCAAATACTTGCTAATTTAATTTATTTTTTCTTGTATTTCTTATATATTAAAGAATACCCATAAAAAATGTCATCAACATTAGTTGGTAAATAAGGGAGATAAAAATTATTATTTATGAAAGAACAAATTGCGTTTCCCCTGAATGATCGGGGAAAAAAAAAAAAAAAAAAAAAAACACACTATGGAATTCACAAATCTTTAACTAGCTGTAAAACCTAAACTATTTAAGACAGAAAAAAAAAAATTCTCATTTAAATCCATGAAAGAAACAAATACACCAAGTTTCGTCAAAATCTGAGAGTATAGGTGTCAAATCATCTTTTTTTTGGTTGATTTGACATGGAATGACCCTGCTATCTATAGAAGGACAGAAAAAGATTCAAGTGCCTTTATTAGCTGAAAAAGTAAGATTTTACTGATTCAATTAATTAGTTGTTAAGACATTAACTATTTGCTTAAAGTTAATATAACTTTTATATGGTGAAGAGGCATAATCTTTTATTGTGTTTATGATATTCAAGTAGAATATTGACAATTGTTCATTAAGCCTATTTCCTGTTTTATATAATCATGTGGTGGTGGAAATGAATGGGACATGCCCCTTTATGTGCTGATTTAAAATTGTACACAAGAATTATATTAAAACAGAATCTTAAGTAGATTTTCAATATTTTTATAACCTGTAGTTCAGTAGAAGTTATAACATGGAATTGTAAAAATAACATGGATTTAGAGAAAAATAGATTAAAATTAATTGTTCTGATTTTGTTTATGATAATTATGATTTAAAAAGTTATAAGTTAGAATATTGAGAGCAACTTAAATCAATAATTGAAAAAAAAAAAAAAAAAAAAAAGAAAGAAAAAAACAAATAAATAAACTAATAATAATTTGATTAAAATCACAATTTCAATCAAACTAATTAAATAAATCCTGGTGATTATTAATGTAATATAGAATAGAATGCTGATTTTTCCTGATATGTTGGAAATAAAAATTTATCTGGATAATTTGTACTCTATTATAATGATTTATCTCTCTCTAGTGTCTTATTTATTTATTTATTTTTAGATTAGATTTTATTAGATTAAATTACCAAAGCCGAAAGAACTAGGAACTGTGCAAACCAAAGGACTTTTACCTTTTGATGTTAATTTGAGTCAATACATCATCAGTTTATGTTAATTTCACTAAATTCATAGTGTGTAATAAAATTAAAACAGGAATAAACTACTACATCAGAAACGCCAACGAAAAATTATTGAGGTGCATACAGCTGTTTCGGTAGCCTACAGCGTACCGTCTTCAGTGCAAAAAGAATTCTGAATCTTAAGAAGTGCTCGTATATATAGGAGAGGGACCGGATTTAGTTCAACCAATAGGATTACGGAAGAGGTGGGGAGTGTGGCCAATAGGAATTAAGGAATGTGTAGCTGTGTAAACAGTAGAAAAATTAAGGAAATGTGGACTGAATGTAAAATTTCCAACAATCAGACAAATAGGGAACAGCGAAATCACAATTTACAAGGTTTTTAAAATTTTTATAAATATGAAAAGCTTCAAAGAAATCGAGTTCATGAATGTATTTAGGTCTGCAAATTATTTTAGCTGAATTAAATTTAAAATTATGATTTTCCTCCCAGCAATGTTTAGAAATAGCCGATTTATTGGTTTCTTGTTTGCGGACGTAATTCATATGTTCTTTTAGACGAAATTTAAGACTGCGTTTAGTTTGGCCAATATATGATAAACCACACTGACAAGAAATACTATAAATGCCCCAAGAATTATGCATATCAATAGGATCTTTTAACTGAGAAAAGGTGAGTTTATTGGAAGGCGAAAATATTATTTTAAAATCATATTGTTTGAGAATTTTAGCTATGGTTTGACTGGTTTTAGAAAAATAGGGTAAAACAATACTGATATTAGATGTGACTGATTTAGTAGACGAAATACGAGGGTGTTGTAATTTTTGGATAGCTTTGTCTATAATGGAAGGGTCATAACCTCTGTCAATTGCGATGGCTTTCAGGTATTTAATTTCAGATTTCAATAAAATAGGATTTGAACAAATATTAAGGGCACGGTTTACAAAAGTATAGAAAGCAGCCATTTTTTGGTTAGGTGGGTGACATGAACGCACATGGGGAGGAAGGGAGACTGCAAAATTTTTACGATAGACAGTGGTTGAAAATCCATTTACAGTGCGAGATACGAGGGTATCAAGAAATGGAAGGGAGCCATTATTTCCTATTTCATATGTAAACTGGATATTACTGTCAATTGAATTTAAGGTTTCTAAGACGTGGTCAATATTGTGATGAGATATGTCGATAAGCGTGAAGGTGTCGTCAACGTAACGGGTCCAAAAAGGAAAATATATTTTCTTAAAAAGCTTGCTTTCGAAATAGTGCATGTAAATGTCTGCGAGAATTGGGGAGAGAGGGGAACCCATGGCTAAACCTTCAGACTGACGATAGAATTTATTTTGGAAAGAAAAAGTGGTTTGTGATAAACAAATGCGGGTAAGAGAAATTAATTCTTGTATTTTGAAAGAGGTGAAATGAAACTCTTTTAATATATTTTCGAGACAGCAGAGGGCGCCACTTATTGGAACATTAGTGAAAAGAGATTTTACATCAAAAGAAACCACAGTGAGATTAGTGTGAGGGCAGTTTTGAATATTTTTTGCAAAATTTATGGAATTCTTAACCGTATAACTATTAGCAGCAAGAAGTGGAGCAAAAATTGTGGTGAGAAATTTAGCTAGATTATAGGAAGCAGTACCGATATTAGAGACTATTGGACGAAATGGAATATTGGGTTTGTGAACTTTTGGTAAAGCATAAAATCTGGCACAATTAGCAATAGAAGGGATAAGATGGGATTTAGTCGAGTTCAATAACAAGGGGCAAGATTTTATAGCAGATTTAATTTTATTTAATTCTTGAGGAGAGGGGTCACGGGGCAGAGGAATGTATGGGCCATCATTAATTAGTTCGGTAACACTTTCGATGTATTGTTTTTTATCCAAAATAACAATCTGACCACCTTTATCAGCTTTAGTAATGATGATATTTTCATTAGATTTTAATTCCTTCAAGGCGTTTTTTTCTGCAGGGCTGAGATTTGATTTAAAATTTTTAGAGTTGAAATTGGCATTATTAAGGATTAAATGACGAAGATTTTCTTTCTGTTGGTGAGACAGTCTAGAATTTTTGAAAGCTTTTTCAACCGGTGCAATTAACTGAGGAAAAGAAGGAGGTTTAGAAATGGCAAAATTTGAATTGAGTTTGAGAACAGAATATTGACTATTGGCTCCCTTCCATTTCTTGATACCCTCGTATCTCGCACTGTAAATGGATTTTCAACCACTGTCTATCGTAAAAATTTTGCAGTCTCCCTTCCTCCCCATGCGCGTTCATGTCACCCACCTAACCAAAAAATGGCTGCTTTCTATACTTTTGTAAACCGTGCCCTTAATATTTGTTCAAATCCTATTTTATTGAAATCTGAAATTAAATACCTGAAAGCCATCGCAATTGACAGAGGTTATGACCCTTCCATTATAGACAAAGCTATCCAAAAATTACAACACCCTCGTATTTCGTCTACTAAATCAGTCACATTTTATTTTAGTATTGTTTTACCCTATTTTTCTAAAACCAGTCAAACCATAGCTAAAATTCTCAAACAATATGATTTTAAAATAATATTTTCGCCTTCCAATAAACTCACCTTTTCTCAGTTGAAAGATCCTATTGATATGCATAATTCTTGGGGCATTTATAGTATTTCTTGTCAGTGTGGTTTATCATATATTGGCCAAACTAAACGCAATCTTAAATTTTGTCTAAAAGAACATATGAATTACGTCCGCAAACAAGAAACCAATAAATCGGCTATTTCTAAACATTGCTGGGAGGAAAATCATAATTTTAAATTTAATTCAGCTAAAATAATTTGCAGACCTAAATCCATTCATGAACTCGATTTCTTTGAAGCTTTTCATATTTATAAAATTTTTAAAAACCTTGTAAATTGTGATTTTGCTGTTCCCTATTTGTCTGATTGTTGGAAATTTTTCATTCAGTCCACATTTCCTTAATTTTTCTACTGTTTACACAGCTACACATTCCTTAATTCCTATTGGCCACACTCCCCACCTCTTCCGCAATCCTATTGTTTGAACTAAATCCGGTCCCTCTCCTATATATACGAGCACTTCTCAAGATTCAGAATTCTTTTTGCACTGAAGACGGTACGCTGTAGGCTACCGAAACAGCTGTATGCACCTCAATAATTTTTCTTTGGCGTTTCTGACGTAGTAGTTTATTCCTGTTTTAATATTCCAATGCCAAGTCTCCTGCTACTATTATGTGTAATAAAATCACATAAACCAATTTAACTTTAAAAATTTACTTACTTTCTATTTTGTTTTCTTTTATTTGTTAACTCCAGTCCTGTCCCATTCATCCCCATAGGTGGGGATGAATGGGATAATATAATGCACATGCATATAAAAAAAGAAAATTATTATTAATTAAAAGTGATAGCTTTTTACTAAAGTTAGTATGTTTATATCAGGGTTGGCAGGTTTTTGATGGTTTAAACTGTCATGTCAAAAACCTTAAACTTTACACTTCTTGGTATATTTTAACAATGAATTAGTCATATTTAGAGAAATAAAAAATTATAATAAAATAAAGTGCTTAGTTTATATGTCTTCCATTTCCATGGTTAAAAATAATTCTTAGTAGTATCTGTTTCTTATGAATGCTAATGATTTCTATTTAACCCTATCAGCGTTTAGCCTCAAATGACATTTTTTCTTAAAATATAATTTTATTGTCTAAAAAAACAATCTAGTTGACTACTTTAGCTTCATGATTTTAAGATAAAATTTTATGTCTCGCACGATTTGGAGAGAGATTTCTTGCTTTACACAAATCAGTCTCAAACTTTTTCAAATGTGTCTATTAGAGTTACAAAAATCTGGTTAAAATGCTTAGAGTAGAGGTGCACAACCTGCGGCCCGCGGAAGGACAGATATTTTAGCTATTAGTCATCAGTAGGAGAGAAAAAATTAAAAAGAAAGAAAGAAAAAATATTTTATTTATTGCATTTGCAAAATTGGCATTTAGAAAAACTTTTTTTTTTGTTGTTTTTTTTGGGGGGGGGGGGGATTGTTGGTTTATACACACATTTCTGTTTGGGAGCTAAGTTTTCCATCCAATTTCTCAATAATGTAACCCACAGTATGTTCCTTCATTTTTTATTGGAAAAATCATGGAATAATTTATTGTTAAGTGATCTTTATCTACCTGAGAAGATTAAAAACTGAAAAATGCAACAATTAGTAAGTAAAAGCTCTCCTCCCCCATTAAAAAAAGAAAATCTTTCTCTTATAGGTGTTAAAATTAATGATGAAGAAACATAAATTTACAATAGTAATTACTTTCTATTAAAAAACTTCAAACAGTACCGGATCTACATTTTTAAAAGGGGGGTGCAGACTTCCAATTTGCCACCCTCTAAGCAAAATTTTTTAACAAATAAAATATTGAGACCTTTACAAAAATATTTATTTTAGTTATAAAATTATACGTAATTCTAAAGGTTTATCTTCCTCGACTTTATTTCAGTTAAAATGTCATAATTGAGATTGTTGGCTATTTCACTCTCAGTCGAAAATATTGCCAATTCCGACAAATGCTCTTGGGACATTGTGGTACGTAATCTTTAGTGAGTTTCATTTTTCTGAAGCTTCCTTTACATGAAACAGAAGTTGTAGGCAGAGTTGCATAAATTCTGATAACTATGCTTATGTTAGGAAATGCATGTAACTTTTTACATATAACTTCCAATAAAGAAACAGGTTGTAATTCATAAATATTTGTCGATAAAAGTGGTTTTTGTTCTTTGAAAACTTCATATTCGGAAAAGAGTTTTTTTTAATTCAAGACCTTGACATATTTAAGTGCCAAAGTGAGTCTATATTTTTTTAAAATCTGTTATAGTCATTTTCATCAGTGCTTTGTCAGTCAAAAATACAAAATAATATCATAAGTACCAAAAATCAGAGTATTTAACATGTTCTTCATGAACATCAATAACAAATATAAACTAAATGATGATTGTAAATGTATACAGCAAACAAAAGATGATGAATAATGATATAAAATGGATTAAAAATGATGATGTATAAAAAAATAACACAGATTAAATACGATTGATCAATAAGAATAGAAAATATGTTGTTTTAGCAATCGCTATAGATATACAAGACTTCGTCTGCTATTTGTTTTTCATCTATCATGTGACCTCTGACTTCGGGTGGGAAGAGCCCATTCGCCAGGCATCTTTTCCTTTCGGTACTCTACATTCTTTAACTCTTTGAGGGGAATGAAAATTTTCCAATTTAAAATGAAATGCCACCAGAATTCACCAACAATATTAGAAGAAAGGAAATAAACGAAGTTATTCCACTAAGTTATAAAAGCAAAATTTTATTTAAAAAAAAAAAAAAAAAAAAAAATCCAGGGCCAGTTTTTGCAATTGAGAATTAAAATTTGCGTTTTCATAATGCCAACAGCACCCTTATTAGGGTTAATGGTTATATCTATGACATCAACTCGGCAACGGCAATAGCTTTTTTAAACCATTTGTGAAATCCAATATTACGAAATCTTTTAATGTATTTTCCAACCCTTCTATAAAAGCAATTGATCTCGTTCAAACAATATCAGTTGTCAGTTTTTTGTAGGGTCATATGGGGGAATTCTGGGACACTCTCTTTTCGGGGTAAATAATGGTCACTAACTTTTAAGCATTAAAAAATGTTTTTACAAAGCAATTAAATTACTCGAAGTCATCCTTATACATTCTATTTTCTTGTATCAAGTTCAAAATTAATGTAACTGTGTAGCAAATAAGAGAAAAAAAAGACTTTTCAAACCTCTAGAAAAACATCTTCAAAAAAGATTGCTTCTATAAATCATGATTTTTTTAAAGATCCATACCAATGAAACATTTTTGAAAGAACAATTTTGTTGGTGGTGTTTTTCAATAGCAAATGGCCTAAACTTCTCATACATACTTATATTTTTTCTTCATTATATTTAGAATTAATTTTAAAAGTATACTGATCTATCTCCCAGTTTTCTGGGGTAATTCTTGGTCACTGGGGTAATTCTCGGTCAGTCATAGTCTTTGATATTGCAGGTGTTTTTCTACTTTTTCCTGAGTAAATAATAGGGGAAGTGGTTGTACCTCGGGTCAGGTTGTACCTTGGGTCAGCATACATATCTCTTTTTTTACTACAGATGGCAGGCCAAAAATCCATCGTATTTCTTCAGTTTAACACTAGATGGCACTGTAGGTTTGTTTTGTGCTCATAAATGATGTAGATGCTGAGTAGTGAGAACAAAAAGGATTTTCTCAACCAAAAGTAAATTTTCGTGTGTTCATGCTTTTTATTATAGTGGAAAGAGTTTTTACAACACAGCTCAACAGAAATAGCAGGTAAATAGTACATATTTGTTCTTTATTTCTGAACCATCTATGATTTAAAAGTTAACTTTTCAACAAAGTTACAATTTGTTTACCATTTCAGTACTTGGTGTTGTACCTTGGGTCACTAAACTGTGTTGTACCTTGGGTCATTCAATTGAAAAAATAATTAATCTACAAAAAGTATTTTAATGGTGAATATTCTTTAAATAATCATAGTATATAGTTAATATTTTTAAGTCATTATTATTATATATACAGGTGTGCATGGGAGAGAGGAGAAGGGGGTTGTGGATTCCATACCATATTTATTTTCTTTATATTGTAAAGATATTACGATGGGACCTACTTCAGACCAAGACCTTTACAACAAAACAAAAAGTATCAAGTAACCGTATTTTGAACTATATAGCGTATGTCTCACCAGCGACGCTACAACGTGTGAAATGTAGCTCAAGTGTGCATAATGTAAGAAATTGCGAACAAACAAATGCACGTTTTCAGCATTGTATTTTTAGCATCAATGTCTAAACTATCTTTTCGTACTAAATCGATGATGCTCTGCAATTTTATAATTCACTTTTTCCCCCTGTCTTGAACCTTTTCCGAGATAGGAACGCTAGCATGAATTGTCTAAACTATCTTTTTGTACTAAATCGATGATAGTCTTCAACTTTGTAATTCACTTTTTTCTCTAGAACCATTTTCAAGATAGCAACACTAACTCCGCTATTTTCCACCAGGTGGTGCTGCATGCGGTTTAACCTTGTACTGCATGGCCACTTTGCTATACTTACCATTTTTATCACTATAGCTGCAGCCGTTTAGCAGTTAAAAAAGTTGGGACTGATTTTTTGGGCACCCTGTACTTTCTTTAGATCATAAAGATATTACAATGGGACCTATTTCAGACCTAAACCTTTTCAACAAAACAAAAAGTATCAAAATCGGAGCATCCGTTCAGAAGTTATGAGCTAACAAAAAAAAAAAAAAAAAAAACATGGTTTGAATTGAGAACCTTCCTTCTTTTTTGAAGTCGGTTAAAAAGTATCAACCAGTCGTAAAAAGGAAAATTTCAAGGAAAAAAAAATTGCATCCAGTTCTGATGAAGATAATTTTGATACAGCTTTCGAAGATTCCAGTAATGATGTTGTAATCTTGGATGAAGTTACTGAGTAGAAACAAGATGATGAAGACGAGGAAGATATATCAGGAGGAAGTTTTGTTTTAACTAAATTAGCAAGTAAGAAGAGTGTTTCATATTTTGTGGCAGAAGTCATAAAGGATTTGGGTGGAAGTGAATTGGAAGTAAAATAGTGAGACAATAGAAAGCAAACTGCCTGCACCAGTTACTACTGGACAATCTGAAAGACAAGCATATCAAATTTCATTTCAAGTGGATTTTAGTGCATATAATGTTCGTTAAATGAACAACGCTTAAATATTAAATTAAAACACTTTTCTCAAGACCCTTTAATTATCCTCTTCATTTTGTAATATTATTTTTTCATTCTATTGTGTGAAATATATTTGTTTCTACATTTCATCTAATTTTTTTTTACTATGACCTAAGGTACAACACCTACTAACCCTAGGTACAACACTATGTTGTACCTTGGGTCACTTTGCAATCCTGTACTTTTTTATTTTTTACAAAGTTATTTTTGAAGTTATTTTTAAAACAAAAATAGTATTAATTAGATAAATGTGTAAGTTATCATCTAACATTAAAAAAAATAAAATAAGAGTTCAACTGAATTTTTTAAAAATTTACAAAAAAAAGTGACCCAAGGTACAACCACTTCCCCTACTACTAGTATTTACTTCAAATGTTATATTTTATTGTAATCTTTAAGTATAACTTTAAATTATGCTTTAACTGTGACCATTTTTTACTACTGAAATTTCTATTGAATATCACACACTTCTGGTGAACAAATCAATTCCAGCTTTGAAGAAATATTAACTCAGCAATTAAGGCACACATTTTGAGTACCGAATTCCAAAATAAGATGGCAGATTTGCACAAATCTGGCTGTTATTGCAAATCAGACTTTCTTGGACCTCGTAACAGCAAAGAAAGAAAAATCCAATGCAAAGAAGAAAAAGGAAACTCCCAAGTAAAAAGATGTAGACATCAAGAGAAACCTTAATTGCAAAAAAGTAAGAGCACTTCGAGATGATATAGATAGTCTCGCAAATGCAAACTGAGCTAATTTGGAATTGTTTAGCGATGAAGAACTGTCTCATGACAATGAAAATAAGATTGAAGATGTTCTAATAAAACAGTTGCAAAAAAATTCCTCTTCAAAAAATTTTAAGAAGGTACTACGAGAAATTCCTTCTGTTCTTGAAAAGCAGAAATATTTTGCTGTGCATTATAACAACAATCCATTCTATATTAGAAAATAATTAAAATTTTGGACAAGGAAAAAGTAGAAATGAAATTTCTTGAACAAGGTGCCAGAAATTTTCATTGGCCCAAATGAGATGTTTGAGAAATAATTCAAAATAAGTACATACTCTACAAACCAGTTGATTTAAATGGAAAATAATCCCTTTCTTGTTGATAGTAACAGGATAAATATACCATACAAATGCTATAAAAAATTCTACCCAGAATTCTGGGGTTAGAGCAAAAGAAAATCATAGCCCGCTCTTAAAAATAAATCTTAGGATTTAAATTAATGTCCTTTTCCTTAAATATAACACATTATATAATTAAGAAAAGTTCTTTGCGTACTAAATAATGATAATTTTGTACATTTATCCCCTTTTGACATGTATTACTATGAAGAAAGACGTTGACCCATATTTGCCCCATGTGTGACCCATAATTGCCCGATTCCGGGGTAATTCTTGGTCACTCAAAATTTTAAATAAAATAAATAATTTTAAATTTAGGTAAAATTATTGTTTAGATAATTTCTAAATTATTTAAGCTTACTCCATACCAAATTTAATCATTTTATCTTTTATACTTTAGAAAATATTAAGATGATGTTGTTTTTTGACCCATAATTCCCCCATATGACCCTATTCCTTTACCGACACAGTTGAACACTTTCAAAACATGATTCTATATCACTAAGTATAAAATAAATTCAAAATTCCCGGCCTCATTTCGTAGACGTTTTTATTCTGAATTTGCCTTGGTGATTTGTCCCCATCTTTTAGCTCTATCGAAGCATCACAAATTTATTTTATTTAGGCTTATTTTCAAACCAATAACAGCTTCTCCTTTCACAGACCATCATGTCTGACCCTTTGACGTTATTCTTTGTGTGTTTTTAATACTTTGCAACAACATTGCAAATGGTTTATGGCATAGATTTGTCTATCTGTCTGTCTGCACTCTGTCTCTGGTAAATATTCATGGAATTCTCTGAAACTGATTTATGTTATTCAAGTTTACTATGGAATGTTCCTTATTGAAAATGGAATAAATGCCACCATTGGTTTGTGTACAGTGACACACGAAAGAATTCCAAAGCATTGTGTTCTATGAGAGGTATTTCTATAAATCATATTTCAATACATTTATTTTGCATAAATCATAATGAAATAGACATTTATTACTTCCTATGCACAAAAATTGTTTTCTATAAAATATAGTATGATTAACAATAGAAAAAAAAAAAACACACACACAAAAACATTCAGATAAATTAAGGATTATGATTGAAATTTGATACAATTGCAGTTTCACATTGTTTAAGCGTTTTGCACTTTAATCAATGCTTAAGAGTGATTATGATTTCAATTAGTCTGTCTGTCCCTCTAACAGTCTCCAGCATCCATGGACGTCGGCAGAATAGGGCAAGGGGGGCACTCCCCCCCCCCTCTGGAAAATTCTAATAAGCGTTTTCTTCTTTAACTTTATGCTATCAGAATTTTATTTAAAAAAAAATATTTTTTCAGGTTGTGCTTCCCCCCCCCCCCTGAAATTTTTTCTGGTGACGCCACTGCCAGCATCCATAAATATCTTCAGAATTTCTTAAAATGATCACTCTTAAAAAAATCTTTTCGAGTTCACTATGGGTTGTTCACCATTTAAAATGGTATTAGTAGCACAGCTGGTTTGTGTACAGGAACACTCAAAAGAATATCAATGCCTTGCGTTTTATAAGAGGGATTTTTACTGCGCAAATTATAATTAAATTGAAATTTGTTATTAAGATGCTAAAATTTTTTTTTTTTTTTTAAGCAGAATATGAAATGTTTGGCAATATGATTTACAGATCTGCACTGAAATATTCAGATACGTTATACAACAGGATACTGCTGGTGTTTCATTTTTCGCTTGTGTTACGCGTTTTTAACACTTTACAAAAATGTTTAAGGGTGAATATCAGTTTAATTAGTCTATGTGTCTGTCTGTCTTCCATTCCGTCTGAATGCTGTCTGATCAAGTAGCGAAAGTGCATTGAACGTTAAACCATGCAACAGGAGGTACGTGTAGTTAGAAAGTTAATAATCTATGGGAACCGCATGTGATTTTTCGTTCTTGTTTCATAATATCATAGCGTAAACTAGATGAAAAAAAAAGTTGTAAATTCTTTGAACAGCTAACACCACATAGATGTTTAGCTATGGAGCAGAAAGAAGGCATGTACACCAATAAGTTTAAGGAAATGCATGGGCAATGCACGGTGAAAAGCAGCGTATATTTATTATTATTATTATGGCTTTGACGCACATGTATGCTCCTGGCGTATTTGAGTTATCGTAGGACTGACCATGACAGTCCCTGTTGGATAACTTATTGTCCTCTGACTTTTTAGAAATTATGTTCGCCTTGCATTCGCCACTTTTATCATGAACTTCAATGAAAACAATAAATCTCTCGAAAATTTTACATTCTCCGAAACTTTCGAAGAAAACTATAGAAAACCTTGAACGTTTTTATTCTTTCATATTTTACAGAATTTTGAATTCCAATTTACGCTCACATTTCGTACTAAGGATTTTTAACGATATACAGCCCGGAATAAGGCAAGTTTTGGAGAAAGCAATGGATAAGTCAGGCACAAATTTTTATATAGAAATGTTTATATTTATTAATGTTTGTTTCTCAGCTCCTAATAAACATAATTTCATAAGTAATATATCATTTTAAAACTTATTTGAACTGGAATTAAAAACTAGAGATCCCAAATCTCTGCTGCCAAGATGACACTTTAATGTTTTAAAATTTCAATATCTCCAATTCTAATTATGATTAAATTACTTATAGTACATCATTTGAAATATATTTTATTGGAGATTTTTAAACTGATATAAGCCATGCAGGGGTTTCAGCGCAAACCCCAGAAAACATAAAACACCTTTATTCCAATATATCCAATTCTAATTATGATTAAATTACTTATAATGTATCATTTGAAATATATTATGCAGTAATTTTATTGTGAACTTTTAAACTGATATAAGCTATTAAATTCAGTACGAGAGTCTCAGAAAAAACTGCAGAAAACCCGGAACACCGTTATTCTTTTTTATTTTGCAGACTTTCAAATTTCGATACTCCACTCACATTTCTTATTAAGGATTTTTAACATTATTTTGCCCTCAATTACGCAAGTTTCGGAGAAAACCATGGAAAAGTCAGACAATTCTTTTTATAACAATGTTTATATTACTTTTCTATCGCAGCTTCTAATTAACGCAATTCCATAAGTAATGTATCATTTTAAAAGTTATTTGAATTATAATTGAAGAGTACATGTTGTAAATCTGTCGCCAGATGACGCTTTGATATTTTAATGATTCAATATCACCAATTAACGATTAAATTATTTGTGAGTAGATTAGAAGACTGTAGGCCCCACCAGGTTGAGGATTTGCCAGATCAGAATTTTCAATGTTCCTTTACACGGTGAGTGAATAGACTGTTCCAAATCATGAAACGTAAAGGAGCGCCTTAGTCGTAACAGAGCAGAAATTTGCTACAGTTAAAGTTTTCAAAGATATTTGCACAATGAGCGAGCAAGCTGTTGTAAGTTCTAAAACGGGGATAAGGTGCCGCAGTCCCCACCAGGCGGGACTTTGCTACAGTTAGAATTATCAACGATGGAGATTTTCATGTGGTAAGTGAACAGACTGTTTCAGATGCTGAAACGGAAAGGGGGTGCTGCAGGTGCTATCGAGCGGAAATTTACTACAATTAAAATTTTCAATAAAGCTATTTGCACTATATGTCAATAAGCTGTTGTAGGTCCAGAAACGGACAAAAGGCAGCGCTGGCTCCATCTAATGGGGGTTTCATACAGTCGGATTTTTCAAGAATAGCGAACCAGCTTGTCGCTGAAGGAAGCTAGTTAATAATAAACTAGTATTTTTAGTAGAGACTCGGAGAATAAAATAATTAGTGGCGAAATATAGAACGACATCAGTTACAATACGAGGAATCGCTTTCCACCTATACTTTTCATTTTACATGGATAAGTCAACTGCTGCTGCCATGCCACCTCTCACCTACCGCACCCGCAAAGATACGTATATTGCCCTCTTCCTCTTTCAGATTTTAATGCTCACTCACTCGCACGCTCATAAGTAATATTACATTTTCAGATTTTCACTCTGTTTTGGTCATACGTCTTGTGTGAGGAAAGGAGGGCATTTATTAGGTTGCTCTGAGCTTGTTACAGAGGATGCAATGTACGACGAAAATGGTCTGGAAACAGATCCAGCATAGTACAAATAACAAGACTAGCTGAACCTGGTGGCTGCCGCCTTCAGACTTTGCCGCCCGGGGCAAGTGCCCCCCCCCCCCTCAGATCCGGGCCTGTCTTCAAATGTGCAGTTAGTCGAATTTATTTCTGTCCGGAGACATAAAAAAGAAATACAAGTCTGGTGGGTTCTTATTATTTTGTTAAATTGATAAAAATACCAGCCGTGATAATGATGGCCATCATTTATGATTTATGAAGTTAAAACAGAAATGGGGCTGTGGCTAAAAGAATGTGTAGAGAAAACCAAGATTTTCAGTGGTCGTGCAAATACTTTGGTTACATTTGCAAAAATATAAGATATATCGCAGATTTTCAGCAGGGTATATTCAGTTGCTAATGGTAACTATTATGATAATTTAGCTGATTGCTAACAGGGATGTAACTACAGATGTAACAGCAGGAGGCATATAGGAGGCTGAGGCTAATTTCCTAATTTGTCTGAAGGGTCCCCTTGGTTGCTGTCATAATAGTTTAGCAACCAAATCCCCATTAAATTCATTAAGACTTTTACAGACCATGTTCTTTCTGTTATGCCAGAACAGGAAGGTGACAATACATTGTTTGAAATTCATGTGTAAAATGACAATTAAAACCCTGAGAAGCTTTTTCACATATAGATCTCGGCAGTACCCTCTAATACCTCAAAGCGGTATTTTCATACCCACTTACCTACACTAAAACTGCTTGTTTTGGTACCCTGTATCTGCCTTTACATTTGTGCTAGGCGTTTTTGAGAATCCCAGTATTAACCTCCTCCTCCCCCTCTCTGCAAAGCAATACATTTTATTTATCCTTTTTTTGTATTATATATATATATACAATACATTTATTTAATTATTTTCCTTACTATTCAATAACTTTATGATTATTACACTTTGAGATTCACTTGACTCGCTGATTGAAAAATTTTTATAAAAATTTTATTATATATATTTTAAGAAAAACACACATACATAGATATATATATATTATACAGCGAATACATCTGCACAGTTCCATTCTTTTATATTACCTCATCTGTGGCCCTTCATGTTCCACTCAATAGCAAGAGTGGCCCGCCAGCCAAAAAGGTTGTGTACCCCTAGCTTAGAGGGTTTTAAGTACAAAAAATAGATATTTATTATCTTTAGAAAAAACAAAAATTCAAATATGGGAAATTGTATATTCTATCTAAGGTGGACTACTTATTGCATTTTAAGTTATAAAAATTTTATGAAGTCTTATTTAAAAAAAACTGTATTAAATATATACTGATTGATAATTAAAAGATGCCGTAAGTATTTTTCCCCAGTGAATAAAATTATTGTGCTATTAAATATTGTATTATGTTCTTTCATTTTGGGTTGTAGTCAATAGCATGTTCTAATGTTGTATGATTAAAAATTTGAGGTATTGCATGACTAGTTGAACTAAATTTTAATATGAATTACATAATGCAATTTTAAATTATTTTAATTAAGGAGATGATGGACAATATATATCTCATTTGTAAATTGCTGCCTTAAATGTATGAAAATTTGCATTTATATGCATTGAAATTTCTTTAAATACATTAAAATTTCAAGTGGAGTATCTCCAGATTTCTTTTGGGGAAAAATGTGTTTTACGGTCCTTCTTGGCGAGTTTTTCCGAACTCGCCAAGTTGGTGCAGTGTCGTGTTTTTCTTTCCCATCCTTTCCAAAATGGCTGACTGGAAGCACGGTTTGGCGGCATTTATAGCCATCCTTTCGAAAAGGGCCGATTTACGTGTTTTAAAGCAATTATCTAATCATGAACTGTAAAAAAAAAAAAAAAAACGCTTTTAAAAACGTGAATAAAGGAAAATACAAATAAAAATCAAATTTTTAAAATTTGTACAATTTTCATCATACACCAAAGCTAACAAATATTAAACATTACAAAACAAAAACACCATAATTAACCCAATACACCTAAATATATATATATATATATATATATATATATATAAAATTTCTTTACTTACCCGTTTCAAAATTGTCCTTGAATTTTATAATCCTTGAAAAAACAAAGAATTAATCTTCTCAACAAATTTCAAAGAAATCATGTAGACAAACGAAGCTTCACCATTTATAAGACTACATCAAACATATTTTTAATTTATATTCTACATAAAAAAAAAATTTCTGTAAAACTAATATATCATAATTTAGCACAAAACAATTATAACTACAACATACAAGGCTGTTTTTAAAATAAAGTTACCCTACTGTTGCCAAAATCGAAAAAGAAAAACCAAACGAAACAGGTCGGCAAGAAAAGTGTCCGAACACTAGCAAAAATTCCTGTATAAAAAAAGTACACTTCATACGGTTTTGTGAAATAAATCCTTGTCGAATCATATCATGTTCTTACACTGACTAAGAACAGGATTCGACAAGGATTTATTTCACAAACGCTTTATTTCATGCAGAGCGTACAGACGTGCATATTACTGGTCGTTGCAAAATGAAATTTCATGCATTTTAAAGATTCAAGCAGAATGTGGGTGAGGTATCCATTCTTAACAACATACTTGTCCATAAGACATCCTGAAGATGTCCACAGGATGTCCTTTCATCCACATGACATCCTGAGGACATCATTTGGAGAAGGTGTGCTTTTAGGGCAGTGATGGTTTTTTTTTTTTTTTTTTTTTTTTTCATGTACGCGGAACGTACAGGCGTGCATACTACTGATTGCTGCAAAACAAAATTTCATTCGTCCACTACAAGCGGGAGGCACCGAGGACGCAGAGGGCCCTCCGGCAAAAAAGCTTTATGACATGAGTAACAAAACAAAATAAAGGTATTTATTTAATTTTACTGATTGCTGCAAAACAAAATTTCATGCTTAATTAAATAAATACCTTTATTTTGCTTCGTTACTCATGGCAGAAAGCTTTTTCGCTGGAGGGCCCTCCACGTCCTCGGTGCCTTTCGCTTGTAGTGGACAGTAACGAAGCAAAATAAAGGTATTTATTTAATTAAGTATGAGGTATGCTTCGTGTTTTTAAAAGCAAAATAAAGGTATTTATTAATTAAGTATGAGTTATGCTTCGTGTTTTTAAAAGCAAAATAAAGGTATTTATTAATTAAGTATGAGTTATGCTTCGTGTTTTTTAAATTTCATGCATTTTAAAGATTCGTGCAGAATGCGGGTGAGGTACAGTCGGCAGCAAAAGTATCCGAGCACTAGCAAAAATTCCTACGTAAAAAATATACACTTAATTAGTGTTGACTCTAGAATAAAAGGGCCGCTGTAGGGTACTCGATAAAAGGGCACTTTTATATTCTCAAAAGGGGCACTAATATTCTCAATAATTCAAGGCACTATAATATTCTCAATAATTCAAAAAGGGCACTATAACATCGTCATCAAGAAAGTCTTTTAATAATGTTTGCATAAAAGATACTATAATATACTCAAGAAGTGCATTATCTAACCTCGATAACATGAACTGTTTCCACAACCCCCGTTAAAAGGAAGATTAGTTTAGTTATATGAAGATTGGCTACTGATAACATGAACAAATTTTTTCTCTCTCTTGATATTCATGTTAACGAGGTTCGACTGTATTAATAAAATTATATATTAAAAAATTATGCTATTTAAAAAAAATATACTCTTGCGTCTTATTCAAAAAACAAACTGTGAATTAGCTTTGAGTATGTTTTAAGAATAGCCTTTGTTTGCAGAAACAAACCAGCATAATACTACAGAAGAATGTTCATCAATATTTTTATCTACAGTTTTTATGAATTTTTATTCATGAAGTAATGTACCAGTAGTGGGCATACCAAAAGTGGGCCACCCAGATTTTCCAAATGTGCTAAAAAAGGAAGAATAGAAACATTATATACAGTAATAATAAGAATATATTAACATTTTTGCACTGTACAAATACAATAAAAATGATTTGATGTTAATGAAATATTTTATTTATGCATTCTTGTCACATGAAATTTACATTTTTTCTTTAACAGGCAAATTTTTATTAAATGTGAATGTTAACTGCCTATCTTTCATCTTAAGTTCTGGCTGGAGCATTATGGATAATAAATATTGATATATTATGTCGAATAAATCATTTTCAACAATTACAATTTTTTTTTTTTTTTGTCTTTGTGGATTTTAACCCCTGAACTTGTATTGTTTTATCTTTTATATCTTGAATTATGCATAAATATCTATATTTTTGTTTGTTCTTTTCACCTCCCATCAGGGACACAATAACAAATTGACCTTTCTTTAACTTTGATTTGTCAACGATGGGCAATTCTTCTTCTTCGCTCTCACTGTTATGTGTTATCCAGGTCGCTCAATTCATTCACGATAGAATCATCAAATGTAATTGAAAACTTCGATGAAGATTTTCTGGTTCTTTTTTGTAGCTGATTTTTTTTCTTTTCCTTCTCAGTTTTTTTCTTTCTCTTTCAATTTTTTCTCTTTTCTTTTTCAGCAGTTTTTGCATTTCTAGCATCTTTATTCTTCTTATTTATAATAGGTACATGATCATTTACAGGGAAGTAACTACAGTTTCATGAAATTTTTAATGCTTTCTCTTTTTTCTTTGATTATCCTTCCTTTGTGGCTAGAGAAAAGCCCTCTTAAATGGTGATGGAATATTTTTCGATGGTCCAGCAATTGGAGAGTCATTATTGTCTGTCTTCTTACAGAGCCCAATTAATTCGTGAAGATCAGCCTTTTCCTCAACAGTTTTGATGGTATGTTGACTTTTTGTTACCTGATTATCTATAGAACTGACGCCTAGGGAATCTGCATTGTCTATAAAAACATACATATATTAGCTTATAACACACCCTTTAACACCTGAACCGTTTTTTTCCTAAATAGTTTCCTTATTAAGTTTGCTTAAAGGCTACAAAAATTAAAACTGAATCAGTTTTTCATAATTTTAAAAATGCATATTTTCAATTATTAATATTTATTACATATTTTATAGCTTACTTGTAAACTCGGTAAAACTTTGCTTCTAGCCCTAAATAGTATAAATCTGTTTGCTCTACAGGACCATTCAATTCTCCTAGATTTTCTAAAAACCTTTTCTTCCAAAATTCGTAGAAAATGGTCTTCTTCCTTTTCGATAAATGGTGCTGATATTTCAGATTTTAGTTTCTTTGAGACAACTTTTTTGGGTACCATAGAACTAAGCTAAAAGCTCTAAATCCATTTAAGATAGTATCGGGCAATAAGCGATTGAGAGTTGACTTCAGAATCCCTGGAAAATCATGCTTCTGTAATTGATTTCGACCATTCTTTATTCGAAAATTCCAAACCTCTTGCCTCCAAATAGTTTTTAAATGTTATATACCAGTATCAAAACACACACAAACTGTATGTTATTCTCACTCTAAAAAAATAAGCCAATTGACTGAAAACTATGAAGCTACAGCTTTTATACCCAAGATTTGGCATTAATTACTTTGTAGCACATGATATCATTATGTTGTACTAGAATAAATAACAGTAAGTTACCAGAGTGATGTTAACATGGCTAACAAATCACCAATCGGATTCCATTTTTATAAAGCAAAAGTAAATAATTTTTTTAAGAAAAAAATTATTTAAGATTTACAATATTTATTTAAGAAAAAAATTATTGTACTTTTAAAATTTTAAAATAATATAAAATATTATTCAACATGAAACAAATATACTTAATAGTTATATTATTAACTTTATATATATATATATTGTTATATTAATGCCTTTTCAAAACAATACAAAGATATTTAAAACAAAAGTAAACCAAAACCAGAAGTATTTATTTTTTGTTATGGAATCACTAGGATGTTCCATTTACAAAGTAAACATACTATTATTATTATTAAACATGCATAATAATATCTTTATAATATATCAAAAAATTACAAAACTATTATTTTAATATAAGGGATAAATAAAACTACCTATGACACTAACTTTAAGGGTAACTACAATTTGAGAACAATTTTAATTGTACATATATTTTAGATTATATCACTTGTGAATATGCGTTACTTAACAACAATGTATGAGAATGGTGAATTGCCACATCACAATATTATTTCAATTTTTTTTTTTTTTTTTTTTTTTTTTTTTGTATTTGCTATTTAGAGTATTTAATTCTTTCATTTCATTTATATATTGTGAATGAGATGTTTTTTTATGAGTAAATGAGATTCTCTAAGATTTAAACTTTTAATAATTATGTCATTATGGTACATATATTAGCTTATAAATATCTTGATACCTACATATTAGCCAATTCTGACTATAATATATTTATTGAAGAAATTTTTCCGAATCTTCCATTAATGTACCAGTAGTGGGCCATTAGTGTACCAGAAGTGGGCCACATGGCCCACTACTGGTTCTGATACAAATAAAACAAATTGAATTATATAAAATGACTTTACACAATATAATCTTTTTATTAAGAATCATAAAACAATCTATATAAAGGCCCATTACTGGAACATTTAGTAAAACATTGATCTAAAAGTGGGCCACCCTTCATTACCTATAAATTATTAATATTATTTAATTTAATGATAGTTTATAATATATTCAGCATATAATGAAATAATGTCAATAAAAATTCATTTTTAAAACAAGTAGAGTGTATGCTAAAAAGGAGTTGAATGAAGACTTACCTCTTAAGGAAATTATTAAGAACAGGCTTAAAATTCTGCTCTCTGATACTAACTTCAGCAAAAAATTTTCTAACTCCTAACTAAACAGGAAATGAAGGCTGTGCCTCTGGTATTTAGTCAATAAGGGTTTCAGCTTATCAGAGGCAGATCTCTTATCTCATTTTAATGTTTGAATCTCTTATTTTTAATTTAAACATTCAAGTGGCCCACTACTGGTACACTTATCTTATGTTTAATAACAATATATAAAATGAGTTTTATGCATTTCATATATACCTAAATACTCTTATTATTTTATACCTTTACTTTACCAAATATTAATTTATACCCTTACTTTACCTTTGTCTTACCAGTCTCATTTTTTTTATTCATCTTTCAAAAGTAATTTAAATTAATAACAAAATATTTTTTAATTAATAATTTAAAATTTATTTCTGTAAGTTATATTCAATTTCTGGATTAGATAATAAGTATTAGTTTCATTCTCTGGTGATAGATGACACCACCACAACTTTGTAAATAGAAATTTCTAATAATCTCAATTATAAGCCCCTCCCTATTTTTTACTGATTTTGCTTCTGAAAAACGGGGGGCTTATAATCGGGATTTTACGGTAATTAGACTTCTAAAACACCCTTTTTAAATATGTATTTGTATAGCAACCTGTTTTCCTACCGTGCAAACGATTCTTGAAAATTCTTTTCGTATTCACAACCCTTAAAAAAAATCTGATCATAACAAATTCTGTTTAAGGGCGCCTGTGGCATGTTTTCCCATTTTAAGCACTCTGTTTGCTTACCGTACAAAAGACTGTTGAAAATTCTGATCATATTCAGGACCCTTTAAGAATATGTTAGCAGCAAACTTCAGCTGAGTGATGCCCTTCCCTGTTTAGGTACCTACAACAGCATGTTCGCTTGCCATGTAACGACACTTGGAAATTCTGACCTTAGCAAATTCACACTCTGGGGCAACTGCAGTGCCCTTCTTCCATTTCAGACACTTACAACTGACTAGTAAGTATGCACAGTCACTTTCTCACCTCCCAAAACTTAAAATTACGATTTTTCAAAACTTTAGTTTGAAAAAAAAAAAAATAGTTTATTGTATGTTATGGATGGCTATTGTATAAATACGAAATTAAATGAGGTTTGATTTGGTTATAACGATTTCTCACTAACAATTTTTAATACTAAGGGATCCTCTAAGCAAATTTTTTATTTTAGTTTCATCGCTAACAGTTTTTGAAATATCTATAAGTCTATAGAATTCAGCTAGTGTTTCTTGATATGAAATAGCTTGAGGAAGCTGATTTAACATTGCATTAACAGGTACAGTCGGGGGGGGGGGGGAAATGCAGCACTTGACGTAACTTTGTTGCTAATAGATGTAGAAAAATGTAATAGGTATCATTCGACGGGGAATTGTGAGTAGTTTCAGAAAATGAACTGAAATTGTGAATTGGGGGTCATCTACATATTAAAACGTGCACCAACTTTGATTATTCCTGGGATCACAACAACAAAAAAAGTATATTGGTTGTATATTTTACTTATGTTTTCACAGAGTTATAAGCGTTCAAAGTTTAAAGGTGCTAATGTTAAATTCATATTTCAAACTTTTATTAATATCTTCACAAAAAAATAACTTGCTCGATATATATATTTTTTTTTTAAAGAGATACAGTGAAGAAACCCAAACATAATCCATCATTACTTTTGATTCTGAAAAATATTTTTAATTTAGAAAAATATTAATAAATTCATATTCATAAATATTATGAACTATGACTTATATTAATTTTTACATAAAATTAATCCTAATGATGAAAAATATGGGTGTGCAAATTTGCAGCTCATTCCAGTTATTAGTTTTTGAGATATAAATAAATCTTTCTTTTGGAGTGGTTTAGGGGGCCGTCTCTTTTAAAGTTTTGCATGAGATAACTAATCAAATCTTAAGAAATAACAAGGAAAATTAAACAAAATATGTTTATTTTTTATTTACGGGTCAAATTATATAACAACAACGTCAAATGCAAAGAAATTAAATAAAAATGATGATTTTTAGACATTAGTGTTAGCATCAAGAATTCCTGTTTTCTAAACAAGACAAGCCTTCACAAGACAAGAACTTCATCGTTCTTCAAAACAAAACAATACAGAAAAGAAAAGTAAATGTGACATTGAGTATTCGTGTTAAATCCCTTATTTTATGTGGACAAAAATGTGCACAGGTGGTATTTACTTCATTGATTACTAGTGATAAATTTTGAATCTTTTAAACGAACACTAGAAGAAGAAAAAAAAAAAAAAACCTAAATAGGCGGGGTTTACTGTTTTAAATAGAAAAATTGGTAAATGTAAAAATTGTAAATTAAAAAAAAAAAAAATGAAAGGAATTGGAATGCAAAACAGACTTGTAAAATCGTTTCTTAACTACCGTCATAATTAAAGGTTTAATCATTTGCTTCATATATTGCTTTACTTTTATTTATTTATTTTGTAGGGGGGAGGATTATTATTTTAAGGATACTTTAGTCTTTAAAATTTTAATAATATGTTTTAACTTTATATATTTTTTAAAATATACTTTTACTTTTATAAATATATTTTAACACTTTTTTCGACTGCAGGATTTTGTAATTTTGACAGTAGGATCTGCCTAAGGGCGTTATTCTCTCAAAATAAAGTATTTCGGAACAAATTTTCTGTATTCACAATTATACTACAAATGAATATACAATATAATTATATTCTTTCTAATCAATATATTTCTATCCATAGTATATTTTATTGCAAAAATATGAACACTGGGTAACTTAAGAAATAAGTAACACACAAATTACAAAAGAAACGCCCACTAAGAAAGTTACAGATTTTCAAATGACGTAAATCTACGTCAGCAGTCGTGAAAGGGTTAATTAAGATTTTATATTTTCATAGAAATTATAAAACGAATTGTACAGTTCCAAAGAGTTCAACTGACCCAAAACTGGTAATTGCGATTAAAATTGTTTAATATTTACTTCATGAAACCTTACAATAATTTATCAAAAAAGATTTAGTTTATGCGTTGTTGTATATATATATATATATATATATATTATTTCATTTCGTATTTTACGTTACACCTATGAAAGAAAATTTAAACTTTATTGGTGATCAGTACATCCATAATAGACGCTTTTACTTGAAAAATATTGCACTTTTTTCAAAGAATACAGTCTGGACAAATTGCAAGTGTAATGTATTTAAACAGACCTAAAATTATTTAAAAAAGTACTGGAGTATATACAAATCTAAGAAACTGAATTCAGGAAAATTAAGGAACAGAAAAAGAGAAATTCTTTTTATTAATTTTTATAATTCTTTTTTTCCTAAAAGATTTTTGGTGTAAAACATTAAAATTTTGTCTATTCCTTATAAGATCTTAATTTTATTTTTCTACATTTACAGATAACCCCCGAACACATTTTTTATTATAACTCTATAAATACTAAAGATAAAATGTACAAACAGTATACTTTTCCACACTGCCAGACTCTCAGAAATTCGAATATGAAGTCAAAATTGAGTGTTGCTATTGGAAAAACCAATGTTTGCGCTCATTTCAGTATGTAGATTACCCCTAATTCAAAATTCGACAGCATTTTCAAAAAGTGCATTTAATTTCCTGTTGAATGGTGTCTATTAAATTTTTCTGTGTCAATTAATAATGAAATTACAGCGAGTGCTGCGATTTTTTTTATTTATTTTTTTCCCCTGATTGTACATATTAGGCAATTGGTGACGGTTTAGGATTAACGCCCCAGTGGCGGTCCGAAGATAAGCCATCACAATTTTTATCTTCTGCAGAAGGAATGGCTCCCCCCTTCGGTACACCCCAGAGGTATTGTTTGCACTGAGCATGGGGAACATTGCAGCCACGACAGATTTTACGTGCACCAGAGACTGATGTTCATGATTGTCTTCAACTGGCTCGATTATTGAATCCGCAATCTTTCTATTGTGAGATCGACATTCTACCAACCAGGCAACCACTACAATATGAAGTAGTTTATATAGTGAGTAGTTGAAAAGAGGCATGGATTCTTAGGGAGAGATGTGGGAAATACTGATCCATTGATAGAAGAAAATTTGCCATTGAACTTGTAGCTAAAAATTATCAATTATAAATATTCAGCTTATGAAAGGTGTTTTTTCAAAATGGTTGCCCTGTAATCACTAAATTCCAATAAATTTGACATGAATAATTAGTAAACTAAATTTACTAGTAGCAGACGAATGGATGCCGTAATAAGTATATGCTAGTAAGCATTAAGTAAGCATTTAAATAATAAATGCAGAAATTAAAAATTTCTGTGTAAAAAAAACTTTCTGGGTAATTGCTGTTATATCCTTCAAAAAGAAAAAAAATAGCTATCAGCGATTTTATTTACATGACAAAGCATGTTACTAAGAACTTCGGTATCTTATTTGCCTCTCAATCCAACTGATCCATCTTCTTCTGGGCATTTCGATAGCGAAGAATACTGCATATATTGAAACAATATGTCAACAGTTGAAAAAAAAAAAAAAAAAAATGAAAATTAAATCTAGAAAATAAACTAAATCAGCAGTCAATGAATTGCATTTAAAAAAATTGCACATGCAGATAACTTTTTTGAGTAGTAATTTTAAATACAAAAGAATGTATATAAAAAAGCAAATAATGTATTAAAAAAAAAAGAAAAAAATTGCAGCTTATTTTTTGTTTCCAAATAAGATATAGCCCACCAGCGGCCGAGTAATTCTGTGCTCAAAGCTGGTAGATGTGAGGTGCCGTGTTCTATCCCAGGTCGCACTCGTCGGCCAAGCCGTTCGCAATTTTCAGTGGTTTTCTCCGAAATTTGTGTAAATACGGGATAGGATCCCTTTGAAAGACATCCACAGAAGGCACTCCCCCTCAGGCCTAGGTCTCTAGAGCAGTCAATCGGCCTTTTCCCCAAACACCAACACCTAAGTAAGATATAAATTTCTGTGCAAAAAAGATTTAATTTAGGACAATAGGACTTTTTTGTTTTTCCACATAAAGGCATGTGATAATTGTGTCATGTTCCTTAGCAATGACACTACATTACTTAAAATATTTTTCACACTATATCGGAAAAAAGAAAAAAAAAATTAATAGGTTTAAATATACAAAATAATAATAATAAATAAATAAATTACTAATTTTTTCTCCCTTGAGTGAACAATACCTAATTTCATAATAAGGAAACATCACGGAACTGGCGTTTAAAAGCAATAATTTCAAAACTTTGAATAAACATCACAAAATGCAACAAACTCGCAATAATTGTTTTGAGCCGAAATAATACACAACTCTTCATAGGTATGAGGTAGGCACAAGTGCTGCAGTCAAAGCGGCAACGCACAAAACCATTTTAAGTGAAGAGCAAAAATATATAAAGGTGAATGTAAACATAGAAACTGGTGTGAGCAGAATCATGAAAAAAAAAAAATAATAAAATAAAATAAAAAATGTAACAAAATCTAAAAATTTAAAAAATTCAATATTAAACGAAAATCGAACTTATTTGAGTAACTTCCTAACCTCAGACAAAAACGGAATGGAACAAATATCATTAACAAGATTTTTCAAATTTTTAAATATGTAAAAAGCTTCATGGATTTTCAAATGGGAAGAGAAGACAGGAGATGAAATTATGTTAGTTTTAGAAAAATCAAAATGATGACCATGAGCTCAGCAGTGGGAAGCAATAAAAGATTTTGAGATCTTTTCATTATGAACATTTCGACGGTGCTCATTTATTCTAAATTTTAAACGCCTTCTAGTTAGAGATGGGATAAACAGTTGTTTTTCAATAAGATGTTACTTCGTTCCATACTACCCTTGGTAATAGGTTCTTGTAATATATTATTTTTACAACCTATTACTCTTTAGTTTATTATATGGCTAATGTCTTTCTAATCCTTTCAGGATATACAATATATACATGTGTCCTGCATAGTGGATGCGGTTCATGTTCTTGAGTTCCAATGCTTTCGAAAAGTAATCTTCACTTTATTTAACACTAGAATTTCTGCAAAAAAAAAAAAAGTGATATGAAATTGTGGTGGAGTCAAAGTTTTATACAATTGTTCATCCCAATTGTATAAGCATAAGATTCTGTTAAGGGTCACAATCCATTTGAAATCACCCAAAAAGAATAAAATTTGTTGCTCAACATTTTTTATTTTTCTTATTTTTTTACCAGTTTTTCCCCGTTATTAGGTGAGTTCAAAACTGTCGAAAATTTTTTTTTTTTAGGCTCATACTTTTTTTTTGACAGCCATTTTGAATTTGCATCGTAACTGTTTTTAGGACAAAAACAAGGTTTGCATAAAAGTCTCTAACTCAGTTAATTTTATAGATATCAAGACAAAATAAAAAACAAAATTATCAGAATGACCTCCTAGATGTTTTGTACATGCATAATATTTCCTACGTCATGAGGAAAGTGAAGAAAAAAATTCACAACTATAGATGGAAAATTAACTTAAAGTGGTAATTTTAGTGCTGCAAAACTACTTAAAAAATGAAAGACTCATCAATAATTTTTTTTTTCCTGCGTAGATTTGTTACAGGACTAGTTACTGTAGAAGTTTCCAGTTTGAGAGTTTTATCCTTTTTTTTATATAATTTTTCAAAAATGCCCAAAATTGCATTTTGGCAATATTTAAAGTTAAATATCTCAAAAGGGACTGAGTGAAAAATTATGAAATTAATACAGATAATATCTCTTTATGACATAAACATATGATAAAAATTTGATGACTGAGACTCAACTGGTTCCAAAGTTATAGTGCATCAGAATTGGCCCAAAATTGCATTTTACGCACACAGTATTTCACGAAAATTAATTTTAAAAATACATTTTCCTGTATATTATAATTGCTGTATATATATACATATATATATATAAACTCTAATAACTTAAAATGAGCTATTTAACTTTTTCAAACAGAAATACCCTAACTACAAAATTAGACGGTCAGTGTTCTGTGCTATGTGACCGAAGTGGTGTGTCCACCCAAGATCATCTGGCACACATAGTGTATGTGTCTGCAAATACCCCCAGAACGTAAAACTCTTGATTGAAGGAGCAAGGCTCAAAATAAATTACAGGGAACTGGTAGAATTAATTGTGTGTAACATTGATAATGAAAGTTGCATGCTGGACAAGTGTTCAGAATGTCCAGGATCCGAAGGTCTTCTGGAAGTTCCAATGAAAGAAATTGGCAATTTACCAGAGGAAGTAGCTTTTAAGCAGTGGGTGCAAACTGACAGAGCAGAATTTATCACCCGATTACTACCAGATGAGGAATTTCTAAATCTTCTTGTGGAAGATAGAGTAAAACTAAAATCTCACCATTTCATTTCAACAGTTCAGTCTAATCATTTCAAAGAACTTAAAAATAATCTCAAAAACAGTGAATATTTAGTCATTGGTGATTTTTCAGAAAACTTTACATTTTGCGTTCAGGATGAAATTCAGAACTACCACTGGTCCAACAGCCAAATTACATTACATCCATTTATTATTATTATTATTATTATTATTTTAAATGAAATTTGCTGTAAAAGCATTTGTATGATAAATGATTATCTTATTTAGGATACCTTTATAGCTGATGAATTTCAAAAAATCTCACCAATGAAATGAAGAATTTTTTACCTGAAGCAAAGATGATGATTTACTTCAGCGATGGTGCCAGCAGCCAATACAAAAATAAGAAAAACTTTATTAATCTGTGCCAACATGAGAATGATTTTAGCTTGATAGCTGAATGGAATTTTTTAGCTACATCTCATGGGAAAAACTTGTGTGATGGTATAGGGAGGGGGGAGGGGAGGGTACCACTAAAAGGGAAGTAACTAGAGCCAGCATGCAAAGACTTTACAATAACTAAATTCTTACTCCACAAGACATGTTCAAATACTGAAACGAAAAAATAACCAGAATAGAATACATTTTTGTCTCTGTCAATGAAATTAAACAAACTGAAGCTAAACTAACAAAAAGATTTGAATTTTGCTTGCCTGTGACATGAATAAGAGAATATCATAGATTTGTTCCTATAAGTAATAATCAAATCAGATGTTACACTACATCAATAAATAAGAAATTTGATGAGCACGAAACTTTGATAGTGTTTATTAACACATCTTCGCTTACAAATATGGACTATGTTGCATACATTTACGAATATCATTGGTAGCTAGGCATAGTCAAAGACAAGACCGATCAAAATAATGATCTATTAGTTCAATTTTTCCCATCCATATGGCCCAAAGACTGCCTTCCAAATATCTATAAATGACATGGTGTGTGTTCCAGTAAACAAGGTTGTGAGGAAAATCACCCCTATCGAACTAACAACGGTTTCGGGCAGACACATAACATATCAAAAAAGCTATGCAACGGAATTTCAACACTCTTCAATACTTTGAAGAAATTATAAAATTATTATGCTAATTGATAAAATGTACATCAACAGTTTGAATAAAATTTTGTATTTTAAGTTAAAATGTTGATTTTTACCTTAAATTTTCATCAAAATTCTGTATACCTAAAATGCAATTTTTGGCCAATTTTGATGCACTATAACTTTGGAACCAGTTGAGTCTCAGTCATCAAATTTTTATCATATCTTTATGTCATAAAGAGATATTATCTGTATTAATTTCATAATTTTTCACCCAGTCCCTTTTCAGATATTCAACTTTAAATATTGCCAAAATGCAATTTTGGGCATTTTTGAAAAATTATATAAAAAAAAGGATAAAACTCTCAAGCTGGAAACTTCTACAGTAACTAGTCCTGTAACAAATCTACGCAGGAAAAAAAAAATTATTGATGAGTCTTTCATTTTTTAAGTAGTTTTGCAGCACTAAAATTACCGTTTTAAGTTAATTTTCCATCTGTAGTTGCGAATTTTTTTCTTCACTTTCCTCATGACATAGGAAATATTATGCATGTACAAAACATCTAGGAGGTCATTCTGATAATTTTGTTTTTTATTTTGTCTTGATATCTATAAAATTAACTGAGTTAGATACTTTTATGCAAACCTTGTTTTTGTCCTAAAAACAGTTACGATGCAAATTCAAAATGGCTGTCAAAGAAAAGTATGAGCCTAAAAAAATTTTTTTCGACAGTTTTGAACTCACCTAATAACGGGGATTAACTGGTAAAAAAATAAGAAAAATAAAAAATGTTGAGCAACATGGCCTGGGTGATTTCTAATGGATTGACCCTTAAATGAATTTTTTTAAACACAATAACAGAATATTTCAAATAATATCAAGTAACACATACATTTTCTGTAAAACTAGTTAGCATAGGTGGACTCTGCTCAGTTCCCCATCATATTTATGTTCTCATAAATTTCTAGTGCGAGACATAATTTATAATCATGTTAAGAGAAATGAATTTGATCAAAGCTTGACACAGTGACAGAATGAAATCCCCGCCTAATAGGATATCAACCGTTCACTTCGATATATTTATCTTATTCTAATCTATTAATTTATTTTATCAGGGTCGATTCCATTGTTTAGTTTTCATGCTACTATTTCCAATGCAATAATCCTCAAAATTCATATTTATATGAAAAGTTTACAATTTCGCTATGTTGATAAAATTGTAAATTACGAATAATTTACGAAATTTTCCTATTAGAATATTTGTATTCAATCATGTTCAAACAAATATCATAAATGTTATTTTGAAGTTGTCTGATATATTTATGACCCTCAAAATGGACGTTTATGCTCAATTTTGCCCTATTCTGCCATGTTAAGTAAATCATAAATTCCAAATAGCTTACGAATTTTTTAAATTGGAAAAATCATAGTTTATGATATTCATGCCAGTAGATCCTAAATAATATTTCAAAAGTCGTTTGACATCTTTACAATGAAAATATCCCTCAAGATTGACGTTTATGTGAAATTTTGCCCTATTCTGCAATGTTAAGAAATTCGTAAATTTCCAATAACTTATGAATTTTTTATATTGGAAAATTCATAGTCAATAATATTCCTGCCAATATGCTAAACAGTGTTAGAAATAAGAATTTTGAAACTAGGCGTCAAAATAACGCCTGGATTTAATTTTTTGGGCGTCCAAATTAAAAATGTAGGTGCCATCTATAATTAAATATGTATATTTAAAAAAAAAAAAAAAATAATAATAATAATAATAAAGCATCAACTTGTAAATAATATATTGAAGATTATACAAAAAATATTTATGTTATGAATGTAATTACATTGACAATATTAAACGTACATGTTTAAAATCACAAATTCATTCTTCCCTCAGAAGATACATCATTCCACCACAATTTAATAGCATTTTCTGGGCAGAAATCTTTAAATTTAGGGCTGTTTAATTTAATCATTAACAAATTGTCAACTACTTTCATAGAGAAATAATTTCTTAAATCAGTTTTTATTAGGTTGTAATTAGGTTTTTATTAGATTAGGTGAAATAGACTTGTTTACTGTCTGATAGGACTGGGAAAATTATTAGATATAATGAGGAAAAAATCCAGGCGTCAAATATGGCACCTATGATTGGAATTCTAGGCGTCAAAATGAAAAAACTGGTCGCAAAATATGACTAACGGCCACTTATTTCTAACCCTGATCTTAAATAATATTTCAAAAGTGATCTGACATCTTTACAATGAAAATACCCCTCAAAATTGACGCTTATGTGAAATTTTGCCCTATTCTGCCATGTTAAGAAATTTGTAAATTCCAAATAACTTGCGAAATTTTCAAAGTAGCATGTTTATAGTTAATGAGGCTCATTCTGAATTCAAAACTGATATTTTGAAACTGTCCTGACTAGAGATGGGAATGGTCCGAAAAAATCCAGAAATTTTGGTTAAAAAAAAAAAAAAGTTTTTTTCGGTTTCTTTCCGAAGGGGTTTATTTCTGCCCGGAAAAATTGAAAATTTTGAATTTCTAGAATAAAATAATATTTTTAACAATTTATAATATTTACTTTCCGATGCTTTTTTTGTGAAATATTTTTTCATGTTCAGTATCTTACATGAAAACACTGACTCTGATAATGCTCATATTTCAAAAATAAAGTTTTAACCATGTAATCAAATGGTAATCCTGAAATATTTAAGTATTACAATGACCTCCGTCCCATCACATTCATTTGAAAATGAAATTACTTATTCTTTTCAAATTCCTTTATACTTTCGTCTTTTTTAAAAAAATATATATCCTTAGACTTGTCTAACTATTTTAATGTGTGTGGATATATATTATACACACACACATATAAATGTATGTAACAGTAAAAAAAAAAAAAAAACTAAGCAACTACTTTCTATCAAAAAATTTATTTCACAATTTATAAAAATTGCATGTGCAAAAACCTACTTGATTTATGTCCTTAACATCTCAGTTAATAAGTTTTATATTATATATATATATAAATCAATAATGAAATGTTTTAAATTTCTGAAGTTCAATTAACTTTAAATTAAGCTTTTATTTTATCTTTGTGATTCATTTCATTTTAAGTGAAAATCTGTATTAACAGTCCAGCATCTGGTCCAGTAATTCTGTAAGCCTGACATGCAAACAGGTTTATATCTAGACGACTAAATTTTTTCTCTTGCATATTAAGTTTGGTTCAGGTTGACTGATTTATTTTTCTTATGGGTCAGATTGACTGAATTTTTTTCCTGCGGGTTAGGTTTAAGTTTCCAGTGAGTCGGGTCAACTTAAGAACATATTTCAAAAAATTTTATAATAAACAGAAATTTGTTTGATATAAATATAAACATACTACATATTCCCTATAATTAAATATACGTACACACAAATTATTGCATACATATTGCAGAAAGGCAATAAACAAAGAAAAATCATATATATATATATATAAATATATATACTAAACTTAAAGCATATTTTTGTACTCTTGAAGTACATAACACACATAAATGGTTAAAAATTACTAATCTATTTTTCAGATTTTTAAATTTATAACTTAGTGTATCAGTTCCATTGAATAAATAAATAAATAAATAAATAAATAAATGATTTACTAATTCTGTAACAATGAAAATTAATTTTATTTTATAACTTTAAAAAGTTTTGCATGATTTTCAGATGAATCATTAAATTTAATTTAGTTTTCGGGTTTCGGATATGAAGAAAATCAGGTTCAAGTCAGTGAAATTTTTTTGTTGTTGTTGTTGGTTTGATTCTAATCTAAATTCATTTTATCAATGCTGCTGGGAGATGAACATTCCATAGGAATGCACACCCTATGCAAAATTAATGGTTGAAAGATGATTTGACTAGTTTTTGTTGTTTTGTACAAGGAAAGGTACTGGCAGTTATGAAATGGAAAGACTCATTTTTTAATAGTAAAACTTTTTGTATATTTCTGTTAAGAAAAAGTAATATGGATTGCATGTATTTTTAAATATTTAACACTTCATATTTTCTAAAATATTATAACTATTAAGAAACATTATTTTTATCTGTAAAAATTCTATTTCAATTTTTCCAGAAAAAAAACTGTTTTTTTTTTCCACTGCCTCAAAATTTACGGAAATTTTACATCTCTAATCCTGACATCTTTACAGTAAAAATTTTCTATTTAATGGACGTTTAAGTGAAATTTTGCCCTATTCTCCCATGTTAAGAAAATCATAAATTTATAATTACTTACAAAGTTTTTTAATTCGAATGTTGTAAATGAATAGGGTTCTTGCCAGTGTCGAAAGTAATATTTTAAAACTGATCTGACTTCTCTGCGACTATTTGTTCTTGAGATATTGTGTACACAAACTAACAAATTTACTAACGGACTTGCTAATGGATTAACAAACTAACAGAGACCCTACAGATGGACGCATACAAATTTTGTCATTTTCAGATTCCTCACACCTGAAAACGTGTAAAAAAGTAAAAAAAAAAAACGAGGTCAAAAATTTTCACTATTACCTAAGTTCCCCATACCTATAGCATGATGGGGAACTAAAAGAACTCTCATACTAAAAGCCATATAATTAATGAATAATTAAATAATAATGACAATTCTTTAAAAAAGATCTTTAAGACATCCCAAATTTTAAACTACCGAGTAATTGCCTCTTTGATTTTCTGAAAAACTTGAATATCCCAGATTGACAAGAAAATTACTATTTTTCAATCATACTTATCAAACTGTCAATTTGAATATGTTTACTAAAATTAGAAACACTTGTTTTAAATTATAAATTTTACTTACAAAAACTGCATAAAGTGATTTATTTTCTCAGACACTTAATTTTAACATATGACCATAATTAACTATTCTTAATACCTTATTTATTTCTTTCATCCATAAATAAATTTTTGTTAATGCTAATCTATTTAGTATTTACTGAGTTCAACATATTTTTACACTAGTCAAATCACTTTTTACTCAAATTCTAAATTTTAAATTGTTTCTACTGTTTTTCCTCTGCTTAATAGAATATTTTAAAAGATTTACCTAAAGGTCTCTAACATTATGGTTATGGGCTAAAGTTTAAAAGGTTTTATGTTTTCTAGATTTGACCAATTTTTTTTTTTTTTTTTTTTTTTTTTTTTCCGTTGACTCAGTGAATTAATTTAATGTTTAAAGATGGCATATAGTATGGCCCCTCAAATAGCTAAGCTTAATTCCACTATCTATGCTGGTTGGAAGTGTGATATTAAGTTTTTATTAATGGAAAGAAATGCTTACGACATTGTCACCGGTGTTGAAAAGCAACCTAAAATAAGTGAGATGGTAACTGAGGAGGCAGTAAATGATTTTAAAAGAAGGCAGAATGCTGTCATGTCACTTATGTATTTAAATATAGAACCAGAATTTCATAGTTTAATAAGTGATTGTACTGACCCCTCAGAAGCTTGGGAAATTATTAAAGTCAACTTCCAACCAGATAGTAGAAGCCATCATATGAAATTATTTTCTGCATTAATGATTTGTTTTTTAGAATCTAGAGAATCTGTTAGTATTTTTGCTTGTAGAATTTCAAAAATTGCTGATCAATTAAATTCTATTGGTAAGCCTATTAGTGATGAATATTTGCGTTTTCAGGCCTTAAAGTACCTGCCCGACAAGTTTGACCAGATTGTCCAGCAAATACTTCGTTGGGCCGATAAAGACTTTGCATTTAAAAAAAATATTGTTGAACTTTGTTCAGAGGAGACACGTCTCTAACTTAGAAATATTGATAAGAGTAAAGTTGAGTGTTCTATCGAGGCCCAAAATGTAAGGTTTAACAAGAAGCCTGTGTTTACTTGCTGGCGATGTGGGAAAAAGGGCTATGTTATTAAATATTGTTGGGTTAGGCTTGGTAATGATCTAGCTGCAAGGGAAAAACCACTCAAAAGTAATTTTGTTAAGAGGGGTGGCTCCAGTCAACAGTCAAAACGTGATAAAACTTCCTCCCGTAAAGCTCAAAATTTCATAGCTGAAGCTAATCTAAGTAGTTTTGATAGAGAGGGAAGCTGGGCTTTTGGCACAGCAGCCTCTCATCACTTTTGTAAAGATAAAGCTTTATTTTGTAACTTTACTGAAATTTATGGTGATGAATTGCATGTGGCTGTTGACAGAGATACTTTTCCTATTACTGGTAAAAGTGAATTAAACTTCAATGGAGTTGAAATTAAATTATGGAATGTTTTATATTCATCAAATTTAAGGAAAAATCTTTTGAGTGGTTCTAGATTCGACCAGGGTGGTGCTAAATTTACTGGTAAAGCTGGTAAACTGAATGTGGTCGACAAGTTTGGTGACTTTCTTTTATCAGCTAGGCTCTATGACGGGATATATTATACTTTTCCAAAGGTAATGAGGAGCCAAGTTGTTGACCAAGTTGAAAGCATTGCGTACTGACAATGGTAAAGAATTTGAGAATGAATTTTTTGGGGCTTATTGTAAAAAAAAATGGTGTAATCCATGAGTTGATATATCTATATGCCAGAAGAAAAGGGGGTATGTGAGAGGTTTAACCAGATGATCATGAATTGCGTTCGGGCAATGCTTAAGTCTAGCGGATTGTCTGATGATTTCTGGCCTGAAGCATGCATGCATTTTAATTATACATGGAATAGGATCTGTCATGGTAAAAATACCAAAACCCCCCTGGAGCTCTATTCGTGTAATAAAAATTCTGTACAGCATTTAAGGCCATTTTGTTTGGTATTTTAACATATGTCGGTGTCCCTAAAGTCAGGTGCAAGCACAAGTTAGGCTCCATAGCTAAACGTGGTATCCTTGTAGGATATGCTTTGCGTACCCATGGATATAGAGTCTGGTTGGAGGATGAGAGAAAGGTCATTGAGACAATAAATGTTTTTTTGTTGAAAGCAGTGATGTTCCATGCAGTGGAGCGGTGATGGACAACTCTTCTTTTGAGGTGGTGCTTGTCCCAGAGGAACAGCTACGGCCCATTGACCAGTTTCATCATCCTGGTCCAGAGCCTGGCACTTCTGGGGTCACGCCCAGCAAAACTGAAGGTGTCGTTCCAGCCTTCTCACCTGTTATTTCTGCCCCTTCTCAAACTACGTCTACTGACTGGATGACTAACCCCATATGGTACAGGAAGGTAGTGCCTCGACCTAAAGGGAAAAAGGTGGATATTTACTTATTATCCTGATGGAGAAGGCAAGAAGTGTTGTCAAAGGTCACCTAATGACGTTGAGAAGTTTTGTACTGCAAATGGCATTATTTTTAAGGCGTGCCGATTTTGATTTTTCTAAGTTTAATAGTTTTTCTGGAGTTGTTATACCTTCCCACCCAATGTTATACCTTCCGCTTCCAGCACTACTTGTTGACTAGAGGTGGTGCTTCCGAGAACGTATAAACAGGCTTTAAAATCTGCCCAGTCTGGAAAGTGGTATGAGGCTATGTTGGAGGAATTGGAATGCATGGCTACTAGAGGAGTTTGGCATCTTGTGAGACTTCCTGTGAATAAAACTGCATTAGGAAACTGCTGGGTTTACACAGTTAAGCGTGACGAGTGTGGTACCATAGTCAGGTATAAGGCTAGTTTTGTTGTGCAAGGTTTCAACCAGGTCCAGGGAGAGTCTTACGATGAGACTTTCTCACCTGTTATAAATTTCTGTGTAGTCAGGTTTTTCTTTCCTCTTCTGGTCTCATACTGTGGTTGGTTTTAACGTGTAATGTGATGTCAAATGTGGCTATCTGTACGCTCCTTTAAATTAGGAAATTTACATGAAACAACTGATTTTGCTGAAAAAGGCAAAGAAAATTGGGTCTGTAAATTGGATAGAGCATTGTATGGGCTACATCAATCTGGTAGATTATGGTTTTATGAGTTAAATAAAGTATTGTTGGAACTTGGTTTTAGTAAATTTGAAAATTGTAACTGTGCATATTCATATTTTGATTTCTCTGTTTTACTGGTTTATGTAGACGAAATCATTATTTTTACTAGGACGAAATATATCATTTAGTCACACATTTATTACACCCAAAATACAGAGAAGCATTATGGAATTCTACAACAAGATTGAATTCTTGAACAAAAGCAGAAAGCTCAAAAATGGTTTCAAGAAATAGATCTTGACTATGTACCTCTTGCTTTAAAATTTGACATGGAAGGATCTTCATACCAATAAACTTTACTGCTAATGATTATGTTGATTGTTAAATCAAATGTTACAGCTTACTGATGATGGAGAAATATTTTATTGGTTTGTAACTTATCAAAAATTTTTATGAACTAATTACTAATTTGCAAATTTGCTGAACGAGTTTTGTTGCAACTGAAATAAATTTTTAATTTTTTCTTTTATTCATTCATTCTGACATAAAAATTTTTTTCTCTTAAAACTTTTATTTTGCTATGCAATGTTAAAAAAAAAAACATATTCAATAATTTTGTGCTCTGTTTAACTTTGAAATATGCAGGGTTTGTGTTTAATTTAAAATTTTGGGAGTTTGTTGATCTAAAAATGAGAGTCAAAGAGGAAAACTTGCAAGTCAGTTTGACAAAATAATTTGTGCTAGATATAAAAAGAAGAAAGTGGTGTGAAAAAACAATTAAAAGGTTCCTGAATATATATTTAGAGTGGGGAAAATCTTTGCACAAGTTAAATATCGAGTCAATTATTCATTGACTTACTGTTCTAAAATTTGTGAATCACTGATCAAGCATTTTTCGGAATTCACACATAAATTGCAAATAAACTCTGTTTGTGAATACGTCTTTCTTAAGATTTTTTACTTTAATAAAATAAAAATATAATTTTGTAATTTTATTTTATGATTATATTTAAGGACTGACAAAGTTTCCATATCCTAGGAGCCAGATATAGCGAATTATTTCTGTGACAGTACTCACAGCAAAATGTAGAGAGTTTAGGGGTAATATTTCATAATTTTATAATTAATGCAGGTCATTCATGTATTATTTTACATTGAATAAATCTAAATGCACTATTCAGTTAAAAATTAAATCATTGACTATCTTTTAAACTAAGAAAAATTTTAAGAACATAACTAATTTTTATATATAAAGATAAAAAGAAAAACAAACTATGAAAAGAAAAACACACACAACACAGAATGAAATATTATTGGGATTGAAATACAAGCATCAAATATGTTAAGAGTGAGTTTTGGCTTTTAAATACTACTTGCCTATTGATTTTTCAGGACTGAATTCCTTGTTCATTTAAATTAATGAACATCATACTATTAATATTTTCTTGCTTTAAGTTTGAACACAGTTAGCTTTAGATAGTATTCGTGATGCTGAAACCTTGTTCACACAAAAATGTTGACATGGGAAGTGCCAGTATAATAGTAAGAAGATTTGTCAAGTATGGGATTTTATCTTTCATTGAAAAACATCTTTCAAAGATAAAAGGAATTGTTAAAATTTTCCCGAAAACCATGGTTTTAAACCCGCCCACATACTCCCCTTAAAAAAAAAAAAAAAAAAAAAAAAAAAAAAAACGGGTATGTGTGTGAATAAAACCTACTCTCAACTCAAGTGGATTTTATTGGGTTTTTTAAATCCAATAAGATTTTTCGCATTTTTTTTAAAAATAATTTTATTTTTTTACAACCTTTCACATTTTCTGTCAGATTTATTAAAACACCTCATTACTTCTTCTAATTACAGTTTAAACTCTGCTTATGAGTTTCTGGATGCTTTAAAATTAATTCAAGTTCCTTGTAATTGTATTATGACTTTTTTTAGATATCGTTTCTCTTTTTATTTCTATTCCTATATCTTATGCATGTGATATTATTCAAAATGCCTACCCTAATTTCTATGTTGACACTAATTTAAGTTTAAATACTAATACTACACTTAATCTTACCTCCTTTTGTTTATCATCTAATTGTTTTTATTTTAATGATTCTTACTATTGTCAAATCAGTGGAACTGCTATGGGAGCTCCTGTGTTGGTCATACTATAGCTGAAATCGTAATGCAACACTTAGAAAACAAAATTAAGTCCCATTTAAATGATAAATTTTTTTTCTGGTGAAGGTATGTTGTTGATATTTTTATACTAATTACTAAACAACATTATGTAAATGATATTACAGATTTTGCTAATTCCTTATGTCCTGCCATCCAATTTACCCTTGAAATTGAAAATAATAATGAACTGCCCATTCTCAACATCCTTATAATCAGTGTTTCGGACCCACCCATAAACCCAAAGAACCCAGGCGGGTTTACCCACTTAAAAAAACTGGGTTTTATTTATTTATTTTTTTATTTTTTTTAAATCTAATAAATTTTTAACTTTTTACAAAATAATTTATTATTTTTTTACTTATATTTTCTAACTTGACATTATTATATAGAATAAATATATGTAGTATAATAATTATATTATAGATATAATTATTATGTATATGTCTACATAGTATATTATATTAGTGATATATATACCAGTTTAAAATTATATAATTATTTTCAACTTTGTTAGAAAAATTCCTTTCAACCATCTGTCTACAATATATCTTTTGAACAGAACAGTTTTAAAAAATGAAAGATGAGAAAAAATGAACAAATTTCCAAGCCATTTTTGTATTTGTAAATCATATGTAAAAAAGAAAAAGTAATACTTTGTCTAAAATTCTAAGGATTTAGCAACAAATATTAAACATAACTAACAAATGTAATAATTGACCCTGTAAGGTTCGATACAGGGAAAAAATGGGGTTCTTTTGTTGCCCCTCAAAAACTTCAAATTCATTAAAACAATCTTTTTAAAAGATTTGGTTTCATAAAAAAGATCTTTTTATAAAATTTTTCCATGTTCCAGAATTATTTTTAACGTTTACCTATAAGTTGCTTCAATGAAACATTATTAATTTGATAATAAACATTTATATAGAACGACTGATAAAATGGAAGGTGTTATATATATATATATATATATATATATATATATATATATATTTCCCCCCCTAAAAAAAAAAATAAATTCACAAAAATATTTTGTTTTTCACAAAATTAAGCCCCAAAAATTAAAACCTGGATTGACTCCTGACATATAAGTGTAAAAAGTAGGCAATGATAATTTTGTTTTGTATTCCTTTATTAAGTAAGTTTTCAAATATGAATAAAATATGTCAGTTATCAATATTAACAAAAATTAAAAAAAAGTATTTGCACACTTTTTTTTTTTTACTTTAACCATATAAAAATGCATAATTATTTGTAATATGAAAAAGGTTTAAAATATTTTTCTTTTGTAACTAGTTTTAATTTTACACACAATAACTTAATAATAAAAAATTAACCCATGTTGGACCACTCATTAAACGAATCATTAGAAAAATGTAATTTTTTAAAAACATGGTCAGTATAAGATACTTACACATATAAAAAAGAAAAAATTAAAAAATTATAATAATTTTACAAAATTTTTTATTTTGTTTGTTAGTCCAAAAAACAGTCTCTACACAGTCCAAAAGTGAGCATTTTGCAAATTATAAAGATTTTTACGAATGGAAGTCCAAAAAACAATCTTCATCCAACATTGCACATGTTGCAAATTATAACAGGTTTTTTATTGCATAATTTCAGTTGACATCGTCTTTGATGACCATTTGGATTTTTCACTAGCACATGCTCACTATTTAGCAGAAGAAGTTCTTTATTATTCTGCAGCATTAATATATTTTTCAAATTCCATTTTTCACAGTAATTTAATTAATTTAGTCTATTTCTAAAAATTTATGTCAAGTTTTTTGCAGATTTTAAATGTTTCTTTTACATTATTGACATTTAATTCAACTGTCTTTATAAATAGGACGGCGGTCCAATATGGGTTAGTTAAATTCAAAATTGTGATAAAATACTGAATAGAATTAAATAAGAATTCATTTTACAGTTTAGGCCAAACCAAATACTTATAATATGAAGGTGATTTAATTTTTAATTAATTATTGTTATTTTGTAATAAGTTTTCTTTTAGTCTAAAACTGTTCTCTTTTGAAATAAACTTAAAATTCAAACCCAATAGTGTTATTCTACATTTAATATAAAAAACCCAATTAACCCCCCTCCCCCTCCAAAAAAAAAGAAAAAAGAAAAAGAAACACCCTGGATGGGCTTTTTATAAAACCCTGCTTATAATACCATAATAATGCCATAAATAACCATAAATATTTTTTTATACATATTAAATTATTCAAAAGAACTAAATTTACATTACTTATAAAACTATACCTTAAAAATATCCTTTTCAAATTATCTACTTACAGCAAATATAATGCCTTGCCATCAGAATTTTGATCCTTTGTGGGAGGGATCAAGGAAAAGAAGAAAAGTGTAAGAATTATTATTTTTTAAAAAGTTTTTACAAATTGTTGCTTCTACAGAGATTTTCATATTTAAATTATTACTTAGACCGTCTTCTGTATGTTCTATCCTTTATCTTTTCAGTATGTTATTTTCAAATGATAAAAATATATAAACACTTGACATTTGATTTCCCACCTTATTTTCAAGAAATTAAAAATATCTCTTTCAACTGTCACATTGAGTGTAACTTTAGTCAAAAATTTGCACAACATACAGAAATGCTTTAAAGTTTGAAGTTTGCAAATTTTCCTGCAAACAAAAACTAAAGAATTGGCAATGTGTACATTTCTTGTTTGCAATTTATGTTGAGTGACTTTTATATCACACTAGAACTACTCAATGGGCTATTAGGGACCTAGAGGGGGGTCCAGAGATATGCCATCACAATTTTAATCCTCTGCAAAAGGGAATGATTCCCCCACTTTAGCAATCACTAGCTCATGACTTGGGAAATGAGCATTGAGGAAAGTAAATTTTTAAGCAAAATAACATAGATTAAAGTTAAGATAATCTTGCCTAGCAAGATTCCCCCCCCCCCCTCTCCGATATTAAGTATTAAATATTTTAGATTTTTTTTAGTTTGTTTAAAAGGAAATTATAGAGATGTCTGTCAATGCTTACAAAATTTGTGTGTACTGTAGAAACTTTGCTGTCATCCCTTTTAAAAAAACTATTGAAGGCAATAGAGCCTATTTTACTATCTGATATATTAAAAGGATGCCTGGCTAGATGAACAATGCCAGTCTAGTAAAAATTATTGTATAAGTTGCATTTATGTGCTTATAAATATCTTAAGAATTTTGTTTTTCTTATTTATTTAGTTAATCATGAGCCAAAAAGAGCTTCTAGGCAAAGATTCTGTGACAGTATTCATTCTTTTTTAAATGGTAAGCATATAAATTTAGCTTACATAGTTGATGTAATTTGTTTGACTAAGGAGAGTTGTGTTAACTGGTTGAAAGCACAAGGGTTTCTTCCAACATCAATGAAGTGTTCTTTATGCATTGGAGAAATGATTAGTAAGAATTTATCCAGACTTAATGATGGAGTTACCTGGTGCTGCATGGTTAGTGTTCCTATTTTCTCTTTTTTAATTTAAAAATGTTATTGCTAAGATGAATGATATATGAAAGAAATTGTATGTGATACAAATATTTAACTGTTTTAAGTTTTATATTTTCAAGATTTATCCTACATAACAAGAAAATGGATAGTGTATGCTAGGTGATTCAAAATAGATGCTGCATGGATGTTTGCAGACCATTGCCAGTTTTAACTCAGGGAGGAAGTAGATTTTTTTAAACAATAATTGATGATTATTCCCTTAGAGTTGCAATTTATCCTATTAAAAATAAATCTGATGTTTTTGAAACTTTAAGATTTTCTAGAAGAGCAGAAAGACTTTTAAGCAAGAAAATAATTGCTATTAGAATTAATAGAGGTCTAAAAATTTGTAATAAAGATTTTGAAAATTTTTTAGAAAAGCAGAGTACTAAACATGAAAAAACAAATGTTTATTCTCTGGATATGAACAATGTAGCCGAAAGGTTCAATCTAACTGCTTTAGATGGTGTTCAAATTTTATTTGAATCTAGTGGTTTACCTCAAAAGTTTTGAGGCAAGGCTTTAATGTGTTTCACTTATGTTTTGGAATAGAGTCTGCCACAAGAAAAAATAAAGCTCCTTTTGAGCTATTTACTGGCAGAAAGCCTTCTGTTTCTCATCTAAAACCATTTGATTGCCTAGCTTTTGTAGGTGTACCTAAACAACTCAGGGAAAAGCTCAATATGAGAGCCAAACTGGGAATTATGTTTGAGTATGCACAAAAAACTAAAGGCTACAGAATTTGGCTAGTTAAGGATCAGAAATTAATTGAAACCATTAATGTAAAATTTAATGAAACTAAAAGAAAGAAAGTAGTTAGAGGTCCAAATTTTTATTTTCTGTTCCAGATTATGATTATAGTGATATACCCCGTAGCAGAAAATGCGAGACGCAAGACGTACATCTCAGATTTTTTTTTTAGTCTGCAGACTATTTCCAAAATAGTAATGTGCAGAGATTCCAAATCTCCCGATTTTGGCAGAAAAGATAGTGATTTTCAATCTTTCTCCATTCACAGCATAAATGTCAATATTCATTTTAAACACGTTTTATTAGATTTTAGAGCCTATAAAGAAATATAATTATTTACTCACGTAATTTTTAGTGCCCTCCCCCCTCCACAATGGTTGATGAGCAAATGGATCGCGGAATCCTTGTGATTTCCAATCTTTTTTCATCATAACATAAATGCCAAAATATCCTTTTTAAACTTAATTAGATTCCAGAACCTATAAAGAAGTAGAACTGTACAATATCTCTCATTCATATAATTCTTTGCCCCCCCCCCCTCTCCCCCTTCCTTTACCATATGGCTAATGGTTGGCGATGAAACTTCCTGCAGAAGTCTTGTGATTTCTGATCTTTCTCTATTTATTCAGTATAAATGTCAATATTCTTTTTAAACTTGCTTTATTAAATTGTAGAATTGTTCAATATCACAGTCTACTCATTAATTTTTGTTACTGCTTCTTTGAATATATGCAAGATTTTGCATCAATTTCAAAGTTTGATGTTCTTCACACATTTCCGCTTGAAAACCAGTATTTTTGTAAATGGATTTCTAGTACTATAGAAGAAGTTAGATCTGAAAGTACCACATATAAAATTAAGGTTTTATACAAAACGTCTGTTAGGGAACTGTTGAAGAAAATATCTGTGCTTATTAAGTTACTTAAATACGCAGTTTCAATTCCAGTATCAGACGTTTTCTGTGAAAATTGGAGTTCAGATATTGAGGAAGTAAGCAAAATGCAATTAAAATGTACAGAATGGCAATGATGGACGAACAAACTGTATTGTGATATCCTCTAAAAAAACCCACTTTTAAAATTTTTCAAAATATAAACCTTTTAAAACAGTTACAAAGATGTGAAATGCAAGTATAATTTCACAGCATATTCTGTCTGATACTTTAATGTTAAATAAAATTTATTTCATCACTAAATTATAAAATAGCAATTTCCTAAAAAAAAAAAAAAAAAAAAAAAAAAAAAAACACCATGTAACCTTAAAAAAAAAAAAAAAAAACACATACGAAAATACTTAGGAATAAAGAAATAAGATGTTAGATAATGTATTTATTATTACAAATGCTTTATTTTTACTATTACAATTAATTTTAAGCAAAAGAATTTAACATGTTGAACATTTCTTGAAAAAATGAAGGTGATTGAGAATATGAAAATTAAAATGTTTTACAGTTTACAAAATTCACTCCAGACTTGTTGTATTTGGTTAAATATATCTGGAAGGAATTCTGTGGCATTTCCTTTAACAGGATTTCCTAAAATAGGTCCATAGAATATGTTACATACTGGCACAACTTCTAATAAGGTCTTTGCTTTCTTTACAAATTTTGTACCTCCGTGGAAGTCCAGAAATTCAAAGGAGGGTCTGGCGACAATACAATTGTTATTGATACATCACATAATGTTCCGATGTAAAATTTACGTGGTTTATCAAAATGTACAGCAAATAACTTTCCTTTAGCATTCTCCTTCCAATTAGAATCATTGAACAATTCCTCTAATCTCTTCCAACCTCGTCGAGAGATCAGAGATATCAGTATCAGAGTCTGATTTGTCTGTTAGATCAGAGCTGTGCAGAGAAGACTCATGATCATCAGTGTCATCTTCACTACTGCTAACATATTTCCTTTTAGTTTTCACATTTGTTTTTCGAATTTTAAGATCCTTTGAAATAGTTGGGGACTCATGTGATTCTAACTCTTCATCAACTTCTTCATGATAGAAGCACTCATGTTTACTCCTTTCTTTCGTTTCCCCTGACCTGTAGTGGGCGTTTGACTAAATCGACCAGAAATTATAAATCAGGAAGCTGCTTGGGGAGAATTGTGATGGTCCTATGTGGGAGTTGCAGACGAAGCTACTTGTACCCCAGATGGTTCAGCTTGAGTTCAAAGTACAGGTGTTTGCTGAGATGATTCAGGTTGGATTATAGATGGAACTTACTTGTACTGCACTGGATGGCCCAGGTTGAGATGAATCTGCAAATATATACAAGTTTTGTATATCTGACCTGTCAACAGATTCATCAATCCAAGCCCATCTACCTTTTCGGGGTTTGCCTTCTTTAACAAGTGGTGGTGGAGGCTGTGCATACTGTTCTGTATCATTTTCTGATTGCTCTATAGCAGCAGCATTACCTAGAACATTTTCAGGTTCATCTAATTCTGCTGGCATGATTTCAAATTTCCCCAGAGCTAACCATCTCTCATACTTTTGTACAAGTTGAGGTTCAAAGATACTTTTGTCATACTTTTCACGATTAAATGAGAAAATTTCAACTGATATTGGATGATGACAATCCTTTGCTCCATATCAATGTTAAGTTGTTTACAAACTGCTAATTACAAATCCCAAAAGAACAAGCCAAAAAATCTACTTTAAACTAACATTTTGTGAAGTATGGAAGTACCACTTTAAAAATTATTAAGGCTGAATCTGATTCTGTAAAAAGTTTTCACTTGAAAAGGTCTTTGAAAAATGTGATGGCTTAAAAAAGGATAGGGTTTTTTTTGGCAACAGTGTTTTTTTTTTTTTTTTTTTTATAAATGACTAAATATGAAAAATGATCCCAATTACTAAAATTTGCAAAACTTAAATACTTTCCTTAAAAATGAATATTGTTTTATCAGTTTTGCACATTCTATCATGTATCTAAAAAAAATGTGTTTTTTTTTTTTTTTTTTTTTCTTTAACTAGGGGGCTCTGCCCCCTGCTCGCTCCGCTCACCAACTCCCAAGGAAGGCTTTCCCTCACCCCGACGCTTCTCTCATTAACCCCTGCTGGATTCTACCCGACTATTCTCAACTTTGCCTTTCATTGAATTGGAATATTAATAATACATAATACAAGAGAAAAGTTTAACAATATTATAGAAATCCACCATATTTGGTATCACATTGAAATACACAATATTTAATATTATATCGTTTCTAGTATGTGAAAAATCTGTCTTAACGTTCGACAGTTTAATAACAATTTGCCATTATTTTGAGAGAAAATATATGTTAGACAGCTAGACACACAAAATAAACAACGATAGCGCTAACTGTTTAGAACAGAGAGAAATTCTTAACATCTAAATGATTTAGCGTTACAGCTTTAGTATACGATCCACTTGTTAAATTTTTGTCACTGTTTGACGATGAATTTTTCGGGTATTATTGCTTCATTAAAGAAATTATGAACTTATTTTTTCTAATGCCTATATTTTTTACTATTGAATTTTTTTAGTTAATTTAGGGCAATGTGTAACACTCTGCATTTATTTCCAATGTACAGCAAGGTTTAAAATGGTACTTACAACAGTAAAGATGCAACTTTTTAAAGTGCATTTTTCCTAGAATATGATTTAGTCGGATCCATTGAAAATAAATATCTAATGTGATTCTTGTAATTATTTTAAACATTTCATTAGTAGTAGTACGACAGGACAATTTTTTTTTAGATAGCGATTTTGCATTGTCGCCATGAATTTGCCAAGATGCTCGTCAATATCTGATTTTGCCACTTCTTAAATTATATTAAATACTAAGTTAAATCGGGGAAAAAAAAATCACATTTTTCGAAACCTACTGATAAGTGAAAAATTCATCCTTGATTATATTCTAATAACGAATTGCCGGTTTGGAGTATTCGAGATAGACCATCACCATTCATAAATTGGATGGCTTTTGAATATTTGTTGACAATTTGAATAAATATTCATGATGGCTCCTGAATACTTGTTGGCGATATCTTCTGAATAATTATTATTGTTGGCGATATCTACAGGCATATATTGATCATGACGTCTTAATAGTTGTTGGCGATATCTCCCGAACTTGTGTTAATGATGGCTTCTGAATATTTGTTGGCTACATCTTCTGGATATGTACTGATTACACCTTGATTTTTTTACATATATATTATATAATATTGACTTTAGAAAATAAAAAATGCGTGTGGAGAATGAAATATAATGATATTGGATAATTTTAATTTATAGAGACATCAATGGTACAGGAAAAACTACTTTAGCCATTTTCTTTCTAATAATACGGATAATATTTTACCTGGAGATATTTTGTACATTTAGACCAAATAAAAAATGTTCTTCTTTTTTTCTCACTTGAATTAAGTTAAAAAAATATTTAAAATAAAATTAAAAAAAAAAAAAATGGTGCTAAAGCAATGGTACAGTTTAACCTCTTGGCGAAATTTTAAATTTGGCACCGAAGTAGCTTAGACTTTTCTCACAAAAATCTTGACATGCATAACTGAGATAGATAATTTAAGTCATCGTCAAAATAAATGAAAAATTTAAAATGTGCCAGTGAGGTTCTGTATTATGTGTAACTAAAATATTTTAGCAATGCAGTTACTTCATTCCATTACATGGAAAAATAGACAAAAAAAAAAAAGTCCTGTTGTATTAAATTGAATTCTGTTTTCTGCAAAGTTTTACATCAATGCTTAAAAAACAAAAATAGGTTGCGAATTTTATTATTATTATTATTGTCAGGTTTATAAACCTGACATGATTATCTTAAAGCTTCAAAGTTAAGCAGAGTTGAAATAATAGAGCCCAGTGGAAACTGTATTGAGCAGGTAAAAAGAAATATGACAAGTTTTTCTTTTAAATAAAATCATTTATTTAAAAACTAGATTGATTTATCTAGTGAAATAAAAATATGGCAAACGAAAATAAAAATTATAATACATTTAGACGATTCGTTTAATATTCTTCAGGGCAGATATATTAATACAGAGTAGTTATTGAAGCCTATACTATTAATGAAAGTAACTTAAAAGTTTGCAGTTTTAAAATAACTATTATCCTCGAATTAATCTAAAAAATATTTACTTAAACCTCATCTGAAAAACAACAGCTTTCTACACAAGCTTTAATACTGTCGAGGTTATCAAGGAAAGTTAAACTGCAAGATATAAACTGCGTTTCATACCAGCTTCTGAATTACCGGGATTCACATCGGCCCTAACACCGAAAAAGCCACACGATTGCTTTTCTGCTACGCTACTTATTCACTTCAAGCAGATGACGTAGACTTATGTCATTTGCATACGGATAGCTTCGGCTAACGTATTAATATTTTATGCTAAAATGAATTTTAAATTAACTATAAGTTTTTAAATATTTATTAACTTAAAATTATAAAAGTAAATAGAAAATAAATTACTTAGATTTTAATAACCATCGGTTTTAATAAAAAAGGAAAAATAGTTAAACTAAAGAGGGAGTGAAACTGAATAAAACATTGAGTGTCAAGAACACGCCAATATTTTAAATTCCTAAACCTAACAATAAGCCCCCCCTCTTGACACTCAACCGAGACCATGAATATATATATATATATCTGCCCTGAATTTACAAGTTCACATATTATTTGAATAACAAAAAAACTTGAAAAAAAAAAAAAAAAAAAACGTAAGTTGACAGATTCAAGAACGACTCTCTACTAATCGTCTACCAACAGGATATTTGAAGAATTAACATATAGTCCAATTTTTGCAATGCTTCATTTCAAAACTTATAAAGAAAATTCTTCTTGCTATGAAGATATAATATAAATAATTAAGCAATGGCATATACATAAATTAACCAATATATGATATAAAACAAGTATATACATTTCGCAATATAATAAACACTTTCAGAAATACATTTGCATTTTCATATTAAAGATAAAAACATTCTGTTCTCTTTAGAAAAAAAAAAAAAAAAAAAAAATAGAAACTTATTTCCTTAATTCTTTTCTCTTCAAAATTTACTCCTTAAAATATACATGTTACTCAGTAGATGAAAATAGGCTACTTATGAAAAGAGATAACCCGTATTTTGTTAACGGTTTAGTGAAAATGTCTGACCAATTATTTGCACTTTTAACATGTTTAATATTAAATATGTTTTTATAAATCAAATCCCTTATAAAAAATAATTTTACGTCGATGTGTTTTGTACGATAGTTTTCAATGGGAGACTTCACGAAATCTATAGCAGCCATGTTATCGACTAAAAGTAAAGATTTTTCTTTAGTACCCTGTATTAGTTTTTTTTTAAAGCATTCTTCTAAAATTCTATCGAACCATAATAGTTCTTTTGTAGCTTCGGTCATGGCTACGAATTCAGATTCCATAGTACTTAAACTGATACATTTTTCCTTAAACGTTCTCCAAGCTAGCTACGGGTGAATTATCGAGTAAAATCAGCTGTCCCCCCATTGAAGTCCTATCGTCTCTGTTGGCCGCAAAATCAGCGTCTGAATAAACAGTAATATGTGGTTTCCTGCACTCAAGTTTTAACTTTAAATTTTTGGTATAACAAACATAACCTAAGAGTTTTAACAGGCCATTCCAATGCATTATGCCAGGATTACTATGGAATTGGGCAAAAATATTAACCGCGTACGACATGTCAGGTCTAGTTCTATTAGAGAGAAACGATAAGCAACCTAAAATGCTTCTATAAGGATATTTTGACATTTCTATTGTTTCAGCGTTAGTTTGAGGACACTGAGATTTTGAGTAAATTATCCCTTTACTAATGGGGAGAGATGATATAGGAAAATTGAAATTTTTAAATCTGTTACATATTTCACTAATATATGAATGTTGATGAATAGTTAAATTTCCATTATTTTCCTCGAATTCTACACCCAATAGTTTACGGGTTTTTCCTAAGATTTTTAAATCAAAATTTTTACTCAATAAGTCCACTACTTCATCTATATGATTTTTAAATTTTGCAAACAATACAATGTCATCGACATACAATAATAAAATTACTTTCTTGTTAAAAATATAAACACAGTTACACCATGAAAATTTGTTAAAACCTATATTGATCAAAATTCTATTCATTTCGAAAAACCAGGCTCTACTACTTTGGTGAAGGCCGTATAAAGCGCGATTTAATTTACAAACAAATTTTTCTTTACCAATCTCGATGAAACCCGGTGGTTGAGACATATAAATATGTTCATCGAGTGGTGCGTAAAGATATGCACCTTTAATATCCAGTTGTAAATGAGTCCATCCTTTACATGAAACTAGCAATGAAAAGTAGAAGCGTATTACTCCAAAGTTAACGACAGGGCTAAAAGTATCGTCATAACTTTCTCCTTTTATCTGTTTATATCCCTGCGCCACCAGTCTAGCTTTAAAACGAGCTATTTCCCCCCTTTCATTACGTTTAAGAGTGAAGACCCATCTACATCCTAAAATATTAGTATTTGGAGGTGATTTAGTAAGGTGCCATACATTACGTTCCCGAATAACATCCATTTCTTCTTTCATAGCCTGCAACCACTGATTTTTATATGGAGATTTTAAGACCTGTTTAAAACTCGTTGGGATTTGATCTACGTCTAGTCAATCGTTTTTCTTAGTTAAATCAGGTTCAGTAAAATTAAGTTCATTATATGAATCAAGTTCACTATCGGAATTAATTTCATCAGAATTTAAAGTTTGTTCTGCACTAGAACAAGATTTTTCATTAATTTTACCTACATATTTTTCTCTAGGACTGAAATTAAAAAGGTTTGGTTCATAAATTATACAATTTTTCTTACAATATTTTTTAACATCTTTATGACATTTTAAACGTTCAGTTTTTCCAAATTCACAATAATAAATGTCGATTCTGTCACTAGTTTTACGGGGTACTAGAGTTCTAAACCATACAGCCTCTCTGAGCGGGACTCGTTTAATTATATCTCGACTTGATTTAATTTCCTCGTCAGAGGAAGATTCAGAAGAATGATCAGGGTAAGTCTGATATATATTAAAAGCATCTGAATCAGCATTATTCACACTTTCTGAATCTGACCCCTCATCTGAACATAACCAACTTTCATTTTCGCGGCCCATCACTGCTCCACTGCGCTCCCCAATATTTATCGGTTCTTCAATTTTAACATTAATTGTTTCTATTGTTTTATTTTCATCTGGGAGCCATATCCTGTAACCTTTTGTACTAAGGGCGTAACCTATCATAATTCCTTTTTTCGCTTTACGGTCAAGTTTGTTTCTAAGTTGTTTGGGTACCCCTACGTATGCTGTTGAGCCAAAAGATTTTAAGTGCTTTACTGAAGGTTTATAACCACCATACAATTCAAACGGTGTTTTCTCTAAATCAGTATGACAAATTCTGTTCCAGGTATACGCAAAGTATAAAGCTGCGTCTGGCCAAAAACTTTTATTTAATCCACTTTCGTCTAAAACTGTCCTCATACCGTCAACAATAGTTTGGTTAAATCTTTCTGGAACAGAATTTTGTTCCGGTGAATAAATGTTAGTAAATTCATGTTTTATGCCTTTCAGCTCACAAAAAGATTTAAAATTATTATTTTGAAACTCTCTCCCGTTATCTGATCTAATAGCTTTTACCTGACAGTTTAAAAATCTCTCCGCTCTTGTTACATAATTTCTAAAGTTTTTAAATACCTCAGTTTTTGCTTTCATAGGAAATATTGTTACTTTACGAGAAAAATCATCGATAATTGATAAGAAATACCTTTGACCGTTTCGGCCAGTTATTTTGCATGGTCCCCATACATCCATATGTAATAACTCAAGAGGATGTCTAGACCTTATTTGACCATGGGGTTTAAAAGAAATTCGTCTTTGTTTATTAAGTTTACAAGTTTCACAAGAAGTTTCATTGACTTTTAATTTAGGAAGCCCCCTCACACTATCATATTTACAAGTTCTGTCAATTAGTTTAGGACTAGCATGGGCAAAACGTCTGTGCCACATATTAAAACTGTCCTTTTGAGTATGTAAAACTTCAGTTTTTGTATCATGAGAGTTTCTTTTACTTGAAGTTTTAGAAACTTCAAATTTAACATTTTTCATTTCTTTGGATGGAATTTTTGGAAATAAATAATAAATACCATCATGCAATTTAGCAGTAAATAAAAATTGATCATATTTGTTAGTTACTTTAATTTTACCATTCCCCCCCTTAAATTTAGCTCCTGCAATATCCATCTTTGGAGCAGATATTAAATTTTTTCTCAATTTAGAGCAATACATTACATTAGTAAATGTTATATTTTGTTGGCCAAATCGTAATTTAACATCACCAGTTCCTTCAATAGGAAAATCAATATTATCTATTGCAACAGCTAATCTTTCATTATACAATGGTTTAAAATTAGAAAACAAATTTTTATCACCACAAAAGTGATTACTCGCAGCCGAATCAAAAAGCCAATTGCTTTTGTCACACACATTTTTACTTAAATTAGCAAAAGTAAAAAAAACCTGGTTAGAGTCCTTTCTGGTTCGTCTCGGGAGTCTGGAACGGCCTCTTCTCTGCGAATGGTCAGGTTCTTTCTGGTTAGATCTCTCAGGACTGGAATCACTGGTAGTGGATACAGTTGCCTCAGGAGGTTTAGCTCGCCATGGTCTGTGAGGGGATTGAGCACTTTGCCTCTGGAAAAATGGAGACTTTCGGCGTTGATACACTTTCGAAGTTGATCTTGGCTCGAAGTTTTTCCTTGAATTTTGACAAAAACGACTGATATGTCCCGGAACTCCACAGCGGAAACAAGTCACATTAGATCTTGAGTACTGTGTGCTGTAACTCTCAGTGAAAAGTTCATCACACTTATCTTGATCACGAAGTTCTATCCTTGATTCTTCACTAATTAATTCAACTAAAATGTCTTTATATACGAATTTATCATCAGGCCACCTAAGTATGCTCTGAACTATACTATCGAATTTCTCTGGGAGATAACGAAGCAACTGGAATGATAGATAAACTTCCTTCATTGGCTGATCAATTGCTTCTAAAAGTTCAGCTATTCTCATGAGTCTAGCAGCATACATATCAATTTTCTCTCCAATTTTTATTTTACATGAAAACAGTTCGCTAAACTGCTGCATATGGCGTGCTCTGTTATTAGGATAAAAATGTTGTTTTAATTTTTTCCATATCTCAGCTGGATCCGTTAATTTCTCTATAATTCGACGAAAGTCCTTCTCAGTATTGAGGTATAAAATAGATAAAGCAAGTTTTGACCTCGTATTATAATCTTTTACTTCTTTCGGATCAGCTGATGCTCTTGGCTTTTCCTCAGTTCCGATTACGATATCCCAGGCATTCTTTTCAAATAATAAAAACTTCACATCAACTGCCCAGTTACAATAATTCGTAGCATTTAGTTTTTCTATACTATGCTGTATCATTGCCATTTTCGTTAACTGTATTGGCCCCCCTTCTTAAATATTCTTATGAAACTTTGGGACCAATACGCCGGAAGAAAACTTTACTTCATTAAACTTTGTCAGTTTAAAACTTTCACTTAAACTGCTCAATACTGGGCAACCGCCCATAACCAAATATGTCAGGTTTATAAACCTGACATGATTATCCTAAAGCTTCAAAGTTAAGCAGAGTTGAAATAATAGAGCCCAGTGGAAACTGTATTGAGCAGGTAAAAAGAAATATGACAAGTTTTTCTTTTAAATAAAATCATTTATTTAAAAACTAGATTGATTTATCTAGTGAAATAAAAATATGGCAAACAAAAATAAAAATTATAATACATTTAGACGATTCGTTTAATATTCTTCAGGGCAGATATATTAATACAGAGTAGTTATTGAAGCCTATACTATTAATGAAAGTAACTTAAAAGTTTGCAGTTTTAAAATAACTATTATCCTCGAATTAATCTAAAAAATATTTACTTAAACCTCATCTGAAAAACAACAGCTTTCTACACAAGCTTTAATACTGTCGAGGTTATCAAGGAAAGTTAAACTGCAAGATATAAACTGCGTTTCATACCAGCTTCTGAATTACCGGGATTCACATCGGCCCTAACACCGAAAAAGCCACACGATTGCTTTTCTGCTACGCTACTTATTCACTTCAAGCAGATGACGTAGACTTATGTCATTTGCATACGGATAGCTTCGGCTAACGTATTAATATTTTATGCTAAAATGAATTTTAAATTAACTATAAGTTTTTAAATATTTATTAACTTAAAATTATAAAAGTAAATAGAAAATAAATTACTTAGATTTTAATAACCATCGGTTTTAATAAAAAAGGAAAAATAGTTAAACTAAAGAGGGAGTGAAACTGAATAAAACATTGAGTGTCAAGAACACGCCAATATTTTAAATTCCTAAACCTAACAATTATTGCTCTATTTTATAATTTTTTTTGGTACTTACGTATTAACGCCACAGCAGCAGAAGTTGCGCTAATGCGCCAATAAAGAACATTCTTGTTGTTCGCACACAAGAGACATAGGGGGACAGCGAGACATCTTTTGGAATCTTATTTATCAGAGTTTATATGGCGACAGCATCAGGTGAAAGATAATAGAGACAGTTTTGAATCTATGTTAAACTCTATATCGGCCCATTTTCCACCGAATCAGATTGACTACTTTGTTTTAAATAAAGTGTTTTGAATTTTGAAAGTGTTTTGATTTTAAACAAAGTGTTTTATTTTATGATTTGTCGCAAAAATTTTAGTTGTAGATTGACGGCACTTAATCTGTAGCCGCGGTGGCATTAATACGTAAGTATCTTTGGAACAACTTCAGTATAACGCCACAACGATATTTGGCGATTTTTTGTTGGCGATTATGGCTAAATCCTAAATCTAAAAATCCTAAATGATAAAATCATAATCATAAATCATAAAACCATGAATCCAAAATAAACAACATATAGGCTACCATATTATATCGCAAACAGTCCAGAACCACATCGTTATCGTTCAAAACGGCGCCAAAGAAAAATCTCCAAATTCAGCTGTGGGGTTATACTGAAGTTATACCAATTTCTGGGCTTAACCTCTAATTCTATACCAATCGTTGTTTAACATAATAATTATATTCATTACTAAATCTTTTTCGCCTAATGTTAAAATAAAAACTAATAATATAAACTAAACTAATAGTATAAACTTAACTAATAATATAAAATAATAATATAAACTAAATTAAAAATGTAAACTAATTTTCATTTCATTTTTATTAAACTTTTACTCAATATTTTTTAAATATCGGTTATTTTCATGTTTTGCTATTCTAAATAATTTTTTTCTTCTCTCGAGCATCTCAAAGATGCCATTTTTTCAATTTTTCTTATTTACACCATTGATCTCATTTTAATTTTCCTGAGGAAAGTGACATCAGAAACACAGAAAACAACGCCATAAGAGAAACTTTTCACTCCGGTGGCAAATAGAGTACCTTTATAAACCCGACGTTTTTAGTTATAACTTTGTTAATTAAAATGATTGAAATTTCTAAACAGCTGAAATGCCTTCCTTGAAGCAGTCGGAATACACTGATACCTCTCATGATGCAGAACACTTTCAGTGGCGTCGCCAGAAAAAATTTCAGGGGGGGGCACAATGTGAAAAAATATTTTTTTCTGATAGCATAGTTTTAAAGTTAAAGAAAAAAATGCTTATTAAAATTTTCCAGGGGGGGGCAAGTGCCCCCCTTTGCCCCATTCTGCCGACGCCCCTGAACACTTTGCCCTCCACGAGAAGATGCTGTCGCAGACAAAAAAAATTGACGCCAGCAACAGTTACTTTTTTTTAATATATAGAGAAACCCCCACATGTTTTTTTTTTTTTTTTTTTTTTTTTACCTCCTTTTCTCAAGAGTCCCTAACATATTAATACATAACACAGTAAGCTGAAAATAGGATACTTTGTTGGCAGATTATCGGTTTAACATATAAAAAAAAAAAAAAAAAATTAATACATATCTTTTTAACCTGCAGTTTTATAGCTTTGAAATTTGGGAAAATAAAGCTCTTGATTCTTCATAATTCTGCATTATCAGCTGAAATTTCTTTGCAATTAAATAAACACCCACCACACTTACTTTTATGTATTTATTACTGCTAATAGCTTATAGAAACTGGATAAAACAAGGGTTTGACTTTAGTGACCTATTTTGACCAAGTATTGTGATGGGTTTTTTTAAGGATACATTTCACTCTGGGTTTCGTTAAAGGACAGCACAATAACTGTTGGTAATAGAAAGTTTATACTTCTTAATATCCCTCCATCTGGTTACACAGGAACTAAAAAATTTTAGATTAATTTCTATATTTAGAATCTTGTACTGCAAACATTTTACTATAATCAGTGCGAACAAAATCATGGACAAAAATATTTCTTGATATGAAAAATATCGTTAATGCCAACTCTTTATCTAGCTATAGGGGAGATCGGGGTTAGTTGTGCCATGGGGCAAGTAGTGCCATAGAGCTTCCAGAATGAGCCGACAGGTTGCAGCAGCTGTTGCATCATGTGAGTGAACTTCTTGATTATCGTACTGTGCTGTGTAAGTTTAGAAGCATAGCGTTGCGTTATTTTCGAGATAAAACTATTTATCGTATTTTATATTGCAAAAGTAAATTTTGTGACCTACGTTGGAATTGTCATTGCCATGAGGGATCGTGAGGTTTAACCCTAACATTATTTAAATATTTACATTTTGAGCTGTTATTTTATGTATTTCATTTGTTAATTATGACAACCTTTCGAAAACTAATGAATAAAGTTCAAAATGGCGTAACGCGGGGCTAGTTGTGACTAAGTGTAGGAGGCACGTTGTGATCAACAGTGGGTTCACTTTCTGTCCCTGTGACAATGTCCCAACTTTTTCTATCCATAAAAAGGTACTTAACATCAGCACTCCAATTGCCATAATTGGCAGAATGCAAAGGTTCAATACTTTGTGCCATTGCTATAAACTTAAAGTCCAGATTTTTTTTTTTTTTTTTTTTTTTTTACTATTGCCCCTCCCCCCCTTCACTTTATTTTTAATATTCTAGGGACATGTGGCCAAAAAAAAAAAAAACTTCAATTGAAATAATTGCTAATTAATTGCAAGAGGTGGGCTTGGAATACAATTTAGCCCATAACCATTTAATTGTTACGTTACTATATTAAAGCAACAATGTAACTTAGTTTTCCCCCCTTTGCAAAGATTCTCAAAATAGCAATTTCAAAAAAAATATTTTTAAGAAAAACTTCTAATCTAAATTTCAAGTAATTTATGAAATTAAATAGCTATATGAAAAATATGTAAAATAGAGTTACACAGTTTAACGTGACTGATATTGCATTTATATTTAATGTTATGTATCCACAAAAATAATATAAAAGTGATAATTGCCAGTGTAGGAGACATTAAATACAAAAATGAAATCTGTTTAAATCTAACGTTTATTAAAAAATATAAAAAAAAAAACAAGATATTAAATTAACAGGATAAATATATTTTAAACTTTGCCACATGGAGCAGAATCAGCTGGATAAGTTGTTCTGAAGACAATAAACTATTTTGAAATATATTTCTCATAACTGGTACAGATGATTGAAACTAGAAAATATCTTTAAAATTACTTTTAACAAAGTTCCATTATTGCAAGCAAGGCACAAAAAAAAAAAAAAAAATTAAAAATTAAAAATTTCTAGTGAGTCAGAAAAAGTAACATTAATTAATCAATTTCAAAAGATAAATTAAATTCGTGATGTATACCGGTTTACAGGAGCAGAGAAAGGGAAAAATAAACATTAAAAAAAAACTATCTCACCACCTCATGAAAACAAACTAAAAAAACAAACAAACTTTATATTACTTTAAAGTACATCTTCTAAAAAAAAAAAATGCCTTTCCAAAAATCATCTGACAGCAGCAGCGTAAGTCAAAGAAAAGTGCCCCCTGCTTTTCATGCAGACAGTTTTTATAAGAAAATAAGAACTTATTCTAATTTCTACAAACAGCGCGGTTGACAGAAAAAGTACACACCCCTCAAGAGAACCAATCAAAATAACGATGTCTCGTCTGAGGGTTGAGTGGTTGAATAAAACACTACATGGATGACAGAGGCCACCTTATGGGAGAAACGCGGAGTACCCGCTGTATGACAAAACTCTATAATAACATGACAGGGTTCCCATGGGCCTTGAAAGTCCTTAAGAAGTACTTGAATTTCATTTTCTTTTTCAAGGGCCCTTGAAAGTACTTGAATTTTGTGTAAAGTCCTTGAAAATCCTTGAATTTTCTGCTCTAGCAAACGCTCAATCAAGGTTAAACTATCTCCATCTCCACACGCACACGCCATTGTCTAATATAATGCATTTTGTCGTAAAATTCTCATTTAATTATCTTGCTTTTGCATATAGTTTCAGCTTGTCTTTTTTGCCAATCTCATACCTGTTTGGTAGACTAGTCATTAATTTTGAGCAGAAAGTGACCAGACCAGAACTCAAACCTAAGAACTTTGGAATAATCATAATAATCCCAATTCCAAATCTTAAACTAATCGTTTTTTGACTTTTGTAAAAGTTAATTTTGTCAATCCATCAAAAATGCATTCTGAAAACAGGCAAAGTTATTATTCTAATTATAAAAAAATAATACTAATAAAAGTAGTTACTAAAGTTTTGTGCATATGCCTAGTGTTCTGTGATTTACTAAAGTTTTGTGTATATGCCTAGCATTCTGCGATTCCCCCCCCCCCCCCCCATAGTCCTTGAAAAATTTCAAATGGGCCTTAAAAAGTACTTGAAAAGTCCTTGAATTTTTTTCCTTTTTAAGAGTGGGAACCCTGCATGATCTCTCTAGTCAATCGTGTGTAAACAAACAGTACCGAGCTGCTGAATGAAGTAAGTGTTGAAAACGTTTAAAAAAACTATTTCAATTCGGGATTAAGGATATAAGCTAATACATAGGAGTTATTTTAATGAAGATTTAGCTTCAATTTAAATTAATAAAAAGAAACTTAATGAATGATAAACGTATTAAAGATTACATAACAATGGCATGTACGGACGAGCTAAAAACTATAAGAAAGCGATTTTTTTTGCAACAAAAAATAAGGGAACAAGATGGCAACTCCAGACGTATATGCAAATTAATCAAAATAAGAGATTATTAAAACCCAAATAAACTACTACGTCAGAAACGCCAAAGAAAAATATTGGAAATGCATACAGCTCTTTCGGTAGCCGTAAGCAAACTGTCTTCAGTACAAAAAGGATTCTGAATCTGGAGAAGTGCTCGTATATATAGAAGAGGGGCCGAATTTAGTTCAACCAATAGGATTACGGAAAAGGTGGGGAGAGTGGCCAATAGGAATTTAGGAAAGTTAGCTGTGTAAACAGTAGAAAAATTAAGAAAATGTGGACTGAATATAAAATTTCCAATAGTCAGACAAATAGGGCAGGGCCCGAAATTTCAACTTAGATTACACTCGCTAAAAAAAAAGTTACTCGCCACAAAATATGATTAAATTACTCTATTTTTTATGTATAAGGTGACCTTGATTTTTTATAGGCAAAAGAGGAGGAATTACTCAATGTCTTTTATTTTATAAGAAAATAGAAGAAATTCAATTTTGAAAAAGAGGTCAAAAATTGAACACAAACATTGAATGAAAATGATTATAAAACTGATTCAAAAGCTATTTTACACAAGTGGCGGAAACATTTTAATGTCAAATGATGAATTTGGATCAGTACATCTTAATTTAAATAATAATATACGAAAACAAAATGGCAAATGAAGAAATAAAATTAATATTCAGCAGATGAAACGATTTGTTTTAACAAAGTCATTCTTTATCAATATTTTATAAAAGTTCTCACAAGTATAATCTAAATTAGTCTTAGTAGTTAATGACTTTTTAAAGTAGGTATATAAAGGGGATTTTTTCCACATGTCTACATTTTGTTCATTGAAGAAAACAGTCGTTTTGTGGGAGCGTTTTTGTCAGGAGGACATAAAATGAATTCAACTAACTTTTGCATATTTTTGTGAGGTGGTGGTAGTGTTATCATTAAGGCCAATTGTCTGCACTAGGGCTCTAGGCCTGAGTAGGTGTTCCTCCATGGGATCTTTCTAAGAGGTCCTAGCCCATATTTACGCTAGTTTCAGAGAAAACCACGGAAAATTCCTAACAGTTATGCCAACGAGCACGACCGGGTATCGAACCCAGCGCCTCATGTATACCAGCTTCAGGGACAGAACCTCTCGGTCACCTGGTGGGCCTATTTTTATGAGGAATATTATTCATGCGAAAGTGCGAATACGCGTCAACCCACTGCATATCAACCGGAGCACCACCTTCTTAATGATTTCATGAGAATTTCAATAGCGATTCCATATTATGGATAAAAGAACCGTACAAATATAGGGAATGCTTTTATTTCTTTGGGATTCGTAGGATCTGAATAGACATAAACCATAATATACTTTGGCAAGTTTATTAGAAAGTTGTTCTTTTCCGAATTTAACACAGAGAAAAGTTAGTGTTCACCATTCAGTGCAGCCAACAGCCGTCTGAGCTCCTTAGTTTTGCGAAAGTTTTGAAATTAAGGGATAAATCCTTTTCATTTGAAACAGAGGACGAAAAACATAAAAAAAGAAGACTTTTTAGTCCTGTTTTTTTTTTTTTTTTTTTTTTTTTTTTTTAAGGAGGCAGAGCGTTGAAAAAGAAGACTGTCCTCTTACAAAGAGGATGCCTGGTCACCTTATCTAAGATTAGCATGATTTTATGTTTTTAAATCGACAATTTTTATTATTATTTTTTTTTTCTTAGTAGCACTGTAAATGCTGTAAGAATTCTATCTATCGCCACAGAAATTTCACACCCTGAAATAGGGAATAGCGAAATCACAATTTACAAGGTTTTTAAAATTTTTATAAATATGAAAAGCTTCGAAGAAATCGAGTTCATGAATGGATTTAGGTCTGCAAATTATTTTAGCTGAATTAAATTTAAAATTAGGATTTTCCTCCCAGTAATGTTTAGAAATAGCCGATTTATTGGTTTCTTGTTTGTGGACGTAATTCATATGTTCTTTTAGACGAAATTTAGGACTGCGTTTAGTTTGGCCAATATATGATAAACCACACTGACAAGAAATACTATAAATGCCCCAAGAATTATGCATATCAATCGGATCTTTTAACTGAGAAAGGGTGAGTTTATTGGAAGGCGAAAATATTATTTTAAAATCATATTGTTTGAGAATTTTAGCTATGGTTTGACTGGATTTAGGAAAATAGGGTAAGACAATACTGATATTAGAAGAGACTGATTTAATAGACGAAATGCGAGGGAGTTGTAATTTTTGGATAGTTTTGTCTATAATGGAAGGGTCATAACCTCTGTCAATTGCAGTGGCTTTCAGGTATTTAATTTCAGATTTTAATAACATAGGATTTGAACAAATATTAAAGGCACGGTTTACAAAAGTATAGAAAGCAGCCATTTTTTGGTTAGGTGGGTGACATGAAGGCACATGGGGAGGAAGGGAGACAGCAAAATTTTTTTGATAGACGGTGGTTGAAAATCCATGTACAGGTCGAGAGACGAGGGTATGAAGAAATAGAAGGGAGCCATTATTTTCTATTTCATATGTAAACGGGATATTACTGTCAATTGAATTTGAAGTTTCTAAGACATGGTCAACATTGTGATGAGATATTGGATGAGCAATTGTTTTCAACACGTGTACAAATGAAATTGATAAAACATATAATACACAGCACTTCACACGTTAAAATCCAAGTCGAAAGACTTAGTTTAAAAGTTCACAATATAAAAGATAGAACATCACTAGAGAATTGGCGAAAATATGGCAACCCATTCTTCATATATTAAAGGGTCAAGACGCTGGCAGTGAACGAACTAAACCTGAGGATGTTCACGGGCAACAATGCTTGGACGAAACATCGTGATGTTCTATCTTTTATATTGTTAATTTTTAAACTAAGTCTTTCGACTTGGATTTTAACGTGTGAAGTGCTGTGTATTATGTTTTATCATAAATTAGATATGTCGATAAGCGTGAAGGTGTCAGCAACGTAACGGGTCCAAAAAGGAAAAGATATTTTCTTTAAAAGCTTGCTTCCGAAATAGTGCATGTAAATGTCTGCGAGAATTGGGGAGAGAGGGGAACCCATTGCTAAACCTTCAGTCTGACGATAGAATTTATTTTGGAAAGAAAAAGTGGTTTGTGATAAACAAATGCGGGTAAGAGAGATTAATTCTTGTATTTCAAAAGATGTGAAATGAAACTCTTTTAATCTATTTTCGAGACAGCAGAGGGCACCACTTATTGGAACATTAGTGAAAAGAGATTTTACATCAAAAGAAACCATAGTGAGATTAGTGTGAGGACAGTTTTGAATGTTTTTTGCAAATTTTATGGAATTCTTAACAGTATAAATATTAGCAGCAAGAAGGGGAGCAAAAATTGTGGTGAGAAATTTAGCTAAGTTATAGGAAGCAGTACCGATATTAGAGACTATGGGATGAAATGGAATATTGGGTTTGTGAACTTTTGGTAAAACATAAAATCTGGCACAATTAGCAATAGAAGGGATGAGATGAGATTTAGCCGAGTCCAATAACAAAGGGCAAGATTTTATAGCAGATTTAATTTTATTTAACTCTTGAGTAGAGTGGTCACGGGTCAGAGGAATATATAGGCCATCATTAATTAATTTGGTAATACTTTCGATGTATTGTTTTTTATCCAATATAACAATCTGACCACCTTTATCAGCTTTAGTAATGATGATATTTTCATTAGATTTTAATTCCTTCAAGGCGTTTTTTTCCTGCAGGGTTGAGATTTTATTTAAAATTTTTAGAATTGAAATTGGCATTATTAAGAATTGAATGACGAAGATTTTCTTTCTGTCGGTCAGTCAGTCGAGAATTTTTGAAAGCTTTTTCAACCGGTGCAATTTATTCAATAAAATTTGCGATGGAATTTGGCATTATCATTAGATAACCCGCATTGATAGATAAGCCGCAGTCCCCCAAAATCAATGTTTTTTTAAAAATAGCCTGTGGTTCATCTTCACTAAATTACGGTATATATATATATATATATATTTGTTTTTACAGACGAACAAGAATAATAAATGTATATCTGCATTCATTTTTAATTTATGCTCAGTTAATATATATACAGGGTAATTAGAAAAGAACTACCCTGATATATGTGACCATAGCTACCATACCGTTCCGAGAAACTGAATAAAAATTTGGTGGAAGGTATTTTGAGGTATGCGCTCAAGAATTACATAAAAAACAACAGTTAAATTCTAACAGTTACGGTTACAGTGAGAAAATTTCAAATGGCAACACCTACTTTTTTTTTATTGAAATTTAATCTCCATAGCAAGAAAACGTAAATAGTGTTGGAATGGTACCTCTAGCACGAAAATCGGCACCGCTAGCAGACTAACAAAAAAAGAAAAAAACCTGTTACGTGCCTACCACAGCACCACTTTAATTTTTTTAATGACGTCACATTTCACACTGAGTCTTTGGTTCAGACTAAAGTCTACTGATTCTGCTTCGAAACGAAAAGAAGAGACCAAGGTATCCTTAATTTCGTGTAAGGCTACTGAATAAAGACTTTAATTTTGTTGTTAGTCGTAAGACACTATCATGATGACGTCATCACAGTACGTGAAAAACAAGGCATTGTAAAATGGCAATCAAAACCGATTTTGATGATGATAATGATATTTCCCAGTAAGCAGCATATTGTTCACAGAGCAAGAAAGCAAAACACACATCACGCATTTCACATTGCCTTATTTTTCACTTAGTGTGATGACATCACTCATGACGATGTCTTACAACTAATAATGAAATTAAAACCCTTATTCAGTAGACCTACATGAAATTAAGGATACCGTGGTCTATTCTTCTCGTTTCGAAGCAGAATCAGTAGACTTTAGTTAGAGCCGAAGACTCAGTGTGAAATGTGACGTCATTAAGAAAATGTAAGTCATGCTCTGCTAGGCACAACACAGCTGTATTCTCTTTTTTTCCTAGTATGCCTAGCATTGGGGATTTTCATGCTAGAGGCACCGTTCCAACACTGTTTATGGTTTTTTGCTATGGAGATTCTATTTCAAGAAAAAAAAGTAGGTGTTGCCATTTGAAATTTTCGAAATTTTGTCACTGTACCTTAACTGTTAGAGTTTAACTGTTGTTTTTATATAATTCTTGAGCACGTACCTCAAAGTACCTTCCACCAAATTTTTATTCAGTTTCCCAGAACGGTATGGTAGCAATGGTCTCATATATCGGGGTAGTTTTTTCTAATCACCCTGTGTATACATATTATTAATAGTTTTATTACTTACTTTTGGAAAAAGAAAAATGAAAAAAAAAATTATGGTCAACAACGTGAACATTTTTGACACACACGCTGATTCAATTTTATAAGTAAAACAATGAAGTTTACAGATAATAAATACTATTCAAGTGATTTAGAAACAAAATGTATTTTGATTTTTCGATAAGTATATGTAAGAGAAGTTTGTGTAATTTTAAATTAGTTTTAATTTTTATTTAAAATATACTAAAAGCGCATTTAGATTAAATTTTTAATCTAATTACCTACTGAGAATTACTACCTAAGCTTGACATCTTAGTCTTCGAAAATTAATGAAATTGACAAATTTAATGTAACTATCCCTCGTATCATTAGCCAACATAAATAATAATAATAACATAATTAAAAAGTGCTATTCAATTTCTTTTGAGTTGAATAAGATTATTTGCAAATTTTATGCAAATGACTGTAAATACGCAAAAGGTAACCTGTTCGTTTTTAAAATCGTCTTCAATTTGAAACTAAGGAAAAATATACAAATATAAAAAACTTGTTAACGAATTAAATATAACTTGAACATGATTTGAGCAGAGTTTTTCTTTACAAACAAAGAAAAATAAACTAGACTGAAATACGTCTGCCTAAGTTATCCTCAATTAAAAACTTCAGATTGTACTAAATTTATTACAGAACACCCTAAGAGCTTAAAATTTTATAAATAATCATTTATTTACTTATATATTTCTAAATAAAAATTCATTCAATTTTTCTCAGTATGTTTAGTAAATAAAAGTAAATATGCACTTTTAAATCTACAAATAGTTGATAAAAATTAAAAATATAGAAATATACATTTTCGTTCTTTCCTTTTTTCTTCTTTCTGTCTTTCGTCTTCTATTTTTAATATATTATTTACGAAACAGACTGCATTTATACATGTATTTTGAAACACTGGGCCACTTTTCTGATACATTTAAAGTTATTATTTAAATTATTCATAACTATGTAAGTATTCAGACTAAGAAGTTTTTAATTTTTTTAATTTAAAAAATGCATAGAAACTCTTATTAAATTAGAAATTAACAATATTTTAATTTAAAATTCCTTTTCACATTTATATTATGAAATAATCTAATTTTCAAGACTTTATATTATGTCTAATTGAGTTAAAGGTCTGTGTCTCTTATCTCATATTGAAATAAATTTAAGTAAAACACAAATATGAAAGCAATAATGTTCTGGAACTCAAAGGAAAAAGAAAAACTACTTCTCAGAAAAATATCCCTCTACCTGCTTGTATGAGTGTACATAGAAATCAGGAGAAGCAAGCATTTCATCACTGTCATTTGCACAAAGCGATCGGCTCATCAAAGACATGTCTGCCACAGGATGACCCTTATCTCCTGAAATTCCCACCATCCCTGTTTTTCGAGCATCCGCCCCATTTAGGTGTTAACTTACAAAGCCGGAACCGTCTGGAATCGTAGTGAAGAGGTTAAAAACATTTTTGTAATTGAAAGTGTAAGAAAAAGAAGAAAAGTAATTATCCCCAATACATCATCTATCATTCTTCCTATACTACTTTATTGAATTTTTATTCATTATTTTTGAAGAAGTTGTAAATTGGCAATCTACTTTCTTGATAAAAATAACCATATCCAATATTATGAAAAATACAAGACACTATCTTCCCTATAAAAAATAAATAAATAAATAAATAAAAACAATAGTTGTAAAATTTATTTTAGTATTCTAACAATCTCTAAAGTTAAATGCAAAATAAAATTTTCATTATAAATTTAAATATCTTATCAAAACCCTTTTTAAATGTATGACAGTTATATTTCAGCTACATTCATAGCTGTCTTCAATGCACTGGTAGTTTCTGTTTATCTTCCTTTCTTGGCTTTTCCTTTTTTCACTTCAGTTCATTTATTGTTGTGTTGCCAGTCTGAACTGAAGATGGCTACGAATGTAGCCGAAATATATCTGTTGCATATTTAAAAAGGACTTTTATAAGGTACTTAAATATATAATGTTAAAAAACCTTTTCAATAATTAAATATAAATTTTTCAGTTCTTCACTATTAAAAGCCCAGGTGATAATGGGTTCTGTATTTTAAAGCAACTTCTCACATACATTTAAAGGCAATTAGTTCTACCTGTTTAGAAAAATTGTCAATATATCAGTTCTCTCTGTGTATAAAACTTCCCCTTTCTTCCCTTGCTATAAATTCACTTAATAAATTATTTTAAAAAAGGTAGTTTTTTTTAAAATTAATTTTTTTATAATAACTTTTAAGAATTTTTTTTTTTGATATCAAAACTCAGCAGGAATGATATTAACCCATTAGCGCCCACTAACCTCATTTGAGGACAGCTAATAAAATGGCACGTATATTTTTTGTGGTTTCTTAGAATGATTTCAGCTTTTTAGTGACAGTTTATAGCTTCACTCTAAATGATCCCTGAAAGTTTTATGTGCCTACTATTAATTATTTCATTATTTGGATAGTCATTTTATGATTTTTCATTCGTTGCACATATCTTTGCTTTTTGCGCAGGTATACTAACTTAAATCAAGCAGGTATACTAACTTAAATCAATTATATGTTGAATAATAATATATATTATAATACTTTATTTTCGAGATCTTTGTCAACATATAATTGGAGATTAATCTGTTATCTCAAAGTTTTTCTATCTTAAAGTTTTCTCGCTAGAACACTAAACATCAATAAATGAGGATAGGCGTTAAATTTAAAACTGTCAGAAGAATTGTTTAAGTTAATGTATTTTACTGTCAGTTGATAATATTAATTTAGAAGTGAAATAATCAGCTAATAATATTTTGCGAAATTAATTTGGGTGTTAACAGATTAATATATAATGTTTTCATGGCATATTATTATGTGTCTATTTTTAATGTTCCAGGATAAAACATGCATGGGAAAGAAATCTTCAGTGAGAGAAGGAACTTGGTTTGAAGTATCAAATTTGACACTGCAGCAGACCTTGATTTTCATTTACATGTGGCTTAATAAGTTTAAAAAAGATGTAATCTTATCAGAAATGTCCATGTCTGCAGTTAACTATATTAAGTGGGATAAGTTTCTTCGACGAATTTGTGAAGAATCTCTGAATAATTATTCTCCAAATGACGTTCAGGTAAAATTGTGATAAATATTTATTTACTAAATTAAAAAAATGATGATGATATTTTGATTTTATATTAAACTATAAATGATTGCAAATAATATTTAAAAAGTAAACTGCAGATAAATTCTGTAATTTTAAAGCTCATCTTTCAAAGTAGTATACAAAAACCATTGTGTATGTTAATTTGAAATTTTTTGCTTGAAGAAAAGACACCAATATACAGGGTGTTTCTAAAAGAGTATCGAGGTTTTAACGCTTTGTAGTATTTATTTTGTAAAACTTAAAATCATAATTAATATTTGAAATGAAAGAGCAACTTTTACAAGTGTTCAATGTGAGCACCTTTCGTGACTCAGCACACAAGTCGATAGCTCAGATCTTCTCAAACATTGTTTAGTGTTTGTGGTGTAATTGCTGCAACAGCTGCCATGTGATTTTTACCTGTGGGGGTTCATAAAGGATTGTGTGTATGTGCCTCCACTGCCAGCTGACCTACCCGACCAAAGAAACTGGATTGAGGCAGCTGTTGCAACAATTACACCACAAACACTAAACAATGTTTGAGAAGAACTAGGCTATCTACTTGTGTGCTGAGTCACGAAAGGTGCTCACATTGAACACTTGTAAGTATAACTGTTTGAGTTGCTCTTTCATTTCATGTATTAATTATGATTTTAAGTTTTACGTAATAAATACTACATAAGCCCCGTTCACACGAGCAGCTCCGACCTGGGTCGTACCCGCGTCAGTCTTCGCGAAGCTGCTCACATTCTTCCTTCCTGTGTAAAAGGAGGATTAGAGGTGGGTCATTTTTTCTCTGGAATCAACCGAGCATTATACTAGGACTAATGCGGAGTTGACCCACGAATTACCCAGAATTCTTTTCGCTTGTTTCTGTTTCAGATTACGACAGCGAATTGCACGCTATGTTCAAGGGTTAAACTGCATTCTTTTTTATTTATTTTATTTTATTTTTGTATGTGTGTATTGCTCTCTGAAGTTAATTGAAGAATAATAATATTAGCGGAAGGAATTTAAAATAATGCATGGATATTATATAAATGAAAAATATAAAACAGACACGGTGTTTTGTACTTTTCTTTTTTCCTTTTTAATTGAAATTTCTAAAATTCTCAGTAAACTAAGATATAGTAAATTAATATTGTTTTACAATGATTTTTTTTTTTTTTTTTTTTTTGTAGAATAAAAGTTATTTAAGGAAAAGGTGGACATATTTTTTTCCTTTGTAAATAACTTCTTAGAATAAAAAAAAAAAAAAAAAAAAAAAAAAAAATTGTATGCATATGCATTAGAATATAACAATATTAAGTATTAATATTTCTGAAAAACTATTTAAATTCAATAAAATAAAATTAAAAAATTATATATTTTTTAAATATTAATCTGACTGAACAATTTTTAACTTTTTCTCTTTATTTTATATTATTATAATTTATTCAACAATATATTCTAAACATGTTTGAATATTGCTTTCGCTTATCACACAATTTAAAATATCTTTATTCTGATGTTTCGGTTAATATTCCATTTTTAACCATCTTCATAGAAATGATGTTCAAAAACTATAAACATAAACAATTTAAGCCATTCTTGGATACTATAACACAATTCACAAAGAAATTAATACATGATTGCATAAATTATATAAAAAACACTCTATATACATTTTAAAATGAGTTAAAAACTCCTAAATAAATCACAATTATATACATTACAAGAAAAATAAAACTCTTTAATAAAATGGAGTCAAAGTATCACACTGCAGAGTTGCCAGAACAAACAATAGCAGGATTACCTTAAATTATTTTAAGTGTAAGAAATGAAACCAAATTGAGGGGGTTTAATGGATAACACTGCAGAAAAAAAAAAAAAAAAAAAAAAAAAAATCTGCGGCATTTATTTTGGTAATGGTTTTTGTGAACACTTGTATTAGACATACACAGTATGCATTTACTTTTTTTGGATTGACTCTGGTTCTTGAGATAAACGAAACACAAGAAATCAATGAAAAAATTTAGACTACTCTCCTAAAGATCTATTAATTTGATTAACACCACTAAATTTTATTATCTATTCACGTATATAGGTACAACAATTTTACGAATTAGCTATTAGACCTTGAAATTATCAGTTCGTGTCTTATTGTAAGTTTAAAGGTGCTTTTTGTCGTGAAAAACATGAGTTTGTTACGAAAACCTTGTGTTAACAACCCCAACAGTTTTTGTTATATATGTGACAGATTTTGTTTACAAAAGCAAAGAAAAAAGATCACGGAGTTTGTGATAAAAACCTACAAAGCATACTTTGGGAGAAAGCTTGCACAAAAGAATAAATATTGGGTGCCCAATATCATCTGTACGCATTGTGTAGAATCTTTGCGATACTGGAGTCAAGGAAGCCGTAAAGGGCTTCCGAGGAGTGCTAATGATATGGAGTGCCGATGATATGAACTGAGCCTACTAATCACTTAAATTACTGTTACTTTTGTGCAGTGAATGTAAAAGGTATCAACCGGTATAAAAAACGTACTTGGGTTTATCCTACTGTAGAATCGGCTAAACCCCCAGTATTGCACAGTGATGATTTGCCAATTCCAGTGTTTTCAGGACCATCTACTGCAAACTGTGATGATGTTGAAATGTTAGAGGGATCAGACAATCAGACGAGCAGCAGTGTAAGTGAGTTCAAAGAAAGCAGTTCTACAAAACAGGGATTTTCTCAAGAGGAGCTCAATGACTTGGTTCGTGATTTGAATTTATCAAAAAAATCAGCTGAAATTCTTGCTTCGTGATTAAAAGAAAAACATTGTCTTCAATCTGGTATTACCATTACATCCTTTATGACCAGAGAGCAAGACCTTCTTCCTTACTTTACCGAAGAAGATAAGCTTGTATTTTGTAACAATGTTTCTGGACTCTTAAATTGTATGGGCCTTCCCGAATATAAGCCTGAACATTGGAGGCTTTTTATAGATAGCTCAAAACGAAGTTTGAAATGTGTATTGCTGCACAATGGAAATAAATTTGCTTCAGTTCCAGCCGGTCATACTACCAAACTAAAAGAGGAATAGCACAATATTAAAATAGTTTTAGAAAAGATTTCGTATGCAATACATCAGTGGTCAGTATGTGTCGACTTGAAGATGGTGAATTTTTTATTAGGCCATCAAGGTGGGTATACTAAATATCCCTGTTTCATATGTCTATGGGATAGTCGCATAAAAACAGAGCATTGGATTAGAAAGGTCTGGCCTTTGAAGGAAAATATGGAGGTAGGAAGAGCAAACGTGATTCATGAACCACTGATAAGCCGAGAGAATATCCTTCTTCCACCACTTCACATCAAGCTTAGGCTAATGAAACAGTTCATCAAAGCCCTTAATAAAATTGGTGACTATTTTAAATATGTGTGTCAAAAATTTCCAGCCCTGAGTATGGAAAAATTAAAAGCAGGCATCTTCGATGGACCACAAATCTGTACTCTTAAAAAAACACTGTATTTGTAAACCATATGACACAAATTGAATCTGAAGCATGGCTAATCTTTGTTTTAGTAGTCAAACATTTTTTGGAGAATCATAAAGCACCAGACTATGCAGAATTGGTTGCTAAAATGCTTCAAAATTTTCACACATTAGGAGTTACTATGAGCATTAAATTGCATTTTTTGCATAGCCATTTGGACAGATTCCCGGATAATCTGGGCGATTACAATGAGGAACAAGGAGAGTGGTTCCACCAGGACATCAAGATAATGGAAGTAAGATACCAAGGTCGATGGGATCGCCACATGCTGGCAGACTACTGTTGGACTTTAATAAGGGATTGTCCTGAGCAAAACCATGACAAAAAAGCTTACAGAAAAAGTTTTTTGTAATTTTTGTTTTAATTATTTGACGAACAGCGTGTGTATTTTTTGTTTTTATATCATTCTTATAAAGGATCTTAAATAAAAATATTTTTTCAATACATATTGGTATTTTTATTTAGGTTTTTTCAGTGAAATAGCTAACAGTCTTTATCTCAAAAACTAGAACCAATTTGACAAACCTAATAATTTTCTGGTATTCAGCACACCAGTCTTATACAAAATTGACTTTAAGCTACCCTGCCGCAAAATGACTGTTCGCCAGTGTAATGTATCATTACAGATTTCGGATTTCCTTTTTATAATTTCAAAAGATTCATAAAGTAGAGCTTGGTTTCTATTGTTAGTACTATAAATTATTCGGGCATTTTCAAAATCAGGTTCGATGGGATTAGTTTTATAAGTACGTGAAAAAGCAGTGCAGGATCTGTTATATTTTAAATCGAGTTTTTTTTTGGGGATTAATAAGAGTTATAAGAAGTATATATTTTTTTCCGGGTGGAAGGAAGAAAGGCATTTTTAATTATATAAACAGAACAAATTTATAATATCTATATCTTGAGTTCATGTATAAATTTAACTTTAGAAGTGGGTTAGAAATAGATAAACTATTTGGGAACATATTTGAATAATATATATATTTCATATTCGGTTTTATATTTTACCATATTAGAGATTTCATTGAAATTTTTCTTTTATAGATAATTGCATCCCATTGCTACTGTTCTTACATATATAGAAAAAAAATATCGGCATATGTAATCACAAAAAAGAAAGAAAAAAAAAATCAAGTGGTGGTGTGAGCATTAAGGCTGATTCATAGTACAAGGGTTCTAGACCTAGGGGGAAATGCCTTCCACAAAATTATTTTAAGAGGTTCAGATTTTAGATTTGGATTATTTAAGAGGGTCCTTGATTTTTTTTTATTGAATTTTGGTTTGAATACTTTAGGTTACAGAATATTTTTAATTGTAAAAAAAGTTTTAATAATAAAATTAAAATATATATGCACAAAAGTTTAATTTATAGTTTTTATTACAGATGCACAAGAATACCTTTTTTATGAATTCTTATTCCAATGCATAATAAAAGATAAAGACTTATCTGTGAAATATTTTTAAGAATATCTGTTAGTTATGATAGTGAGAAATGAAATAAGTATCTGACCTAGTATTCATTAATGTAGTAATATTACTTTAAATATTTAAGGTATTAAAATGTAAATTAAAAATTTAATCATTTATTTTATTATTTAATGCATTTAGATTTAATATAATTATAATACATAATTTGTTCTAATTTAAAATTAGAGTATCATAAAGTTAATTATATTAGTATTTCAATTGGCATTTATAAGTTTAATTGTAATAACAATCAGTACAAAAAACCCTTAACGGCTTAAAAGTTTGTGACGCCGCTACTTTATGACTATACGAATTTGAAATATGAGTCTTAAAAATAATGATATTAAATTTTAAGTGACACTTTGCAATTAGTTAAAATATACATAGATTTTCTTATTTGATCATTCACTTTTATATTTTATTTATATTTATAATGCAAACGTAATATTTTTAACTTGAAGATCAGACAGATATATAAAATATACTCACTGATGCTTTTTCATTCGCACTTCAAATTCAAAATAACAGTTTTAAAAGGAATGATATAAAAATTCCAGTGGCGCCTCGGTGTTATTTTAAAAGATTTGTTTTTAGATTCCAATAAAATTACTTTGTTTTGTCTAATAAAGTATATTTACACATTTAAACAGTGCTTTTAATTTTCAAATATACTGTCAAATAATTATACTTTCACTGAGTTAGCATTATAAATTAAAATAATTTATTTCAATAAATAGATTTATCTTTTGCATCACGCTATCCAAAACATAGTATCATAGTGTCCAACTAAGTGAAAATTTGCTCAAAGAGGTAGTGTGACATAAAGAAAACATTTACACAAATTTTACTTGCAGTTTTGGATAGCGTGACGCAAAAGATAAATCAATTTATTGAAATAAATAATTTTAATTTATAATGCTAACTCAGTGAAAGTATAATTATTTGACAGTATATTTGAAAATTAAAAGCACTGTTTAAATGTGTAAATATACTTTATTAGACAAAACAAAGTAATTTTATTGGAATCTAAAAACAAATCTTTTAAAATAACACCGAGGCGCCACTGGAATTTTTATATCATTCCTTTTAAAACTGTTATTTTGAATTTGAAGTGCGAATGAAAAAGCATCAGTGAGTATATTTTATATATCTGTCTGATCTTCAAGTTAAAAATATTACGTTTGCATTATAAATATAAATAAAATATAAAAGTGAATGATCAAATAAGAAAATCTATGTATATTTTAACTAATTGCAAAGTGTCACTTAAAATTTAATATCATTATTTTTAAGACTCATATTTCAAATTCGTATAGTCATAAAGTAGCGGCGTCACAAACTTTTAAGCCGTTAAGGGTTTTTTGTACTGATATCATTACTTTTTAGTGGTTATTGATAAAAAAAATTAAAACAAGTCCTTCTCGCTCCTAGGAAGGGTAAACTAATTTGTCTTTTCTTATGAAGTTGCCACTATTTTTTTCAAAATGGCAGCTACAATTTATTAATGGACTTAGTGGATTTATAAATGAAGGCTATGTGTATATGGAGTTTTAAGCAAATCGGTTCATAAAACCTTTCTAATGTAAATTTGAAATTTTCAGTGTGCTGGCACAGGGAAACAAGAGGGTGGATTAAGTTGGCAAATGAACATATCAAATACATTTCTGAGATAAATCTACACTACAAATTTAGTGTGAATTAATTCAGTATTTCAAACGTTATCATATTGACAAATTTTCAAGTAGCCTGCCACTTGGAAACAAAATGGAGAAGCTTCGCACTAGGAAAAAATATTGACTGGGATTCTCAAACTCTTAAAAAAAAAAAAAAAGAAAAATAAGTGAAAATTTTCAAATTTAAGTTAGAATTACGTAATTTACATTTTGCAAGTTTCTTTTTAGAGAATTACAAATTAAACAGTTAAAGAAAAAATCAAGTAAATGTTAAAAATGGAATTTTATATATTTTCTTTCCTCTTTTGAGGCTAAGTATACTGCTCCAATATTCACAATTTAAATTTTCATCAAAAGTGCAGGTAAAAACTACTTCGTATATATTTTCATATAAAACGTTTGGGGGAAAAATAGACAAAATATAAATTAAGCTTTATATTTCTATAATTTTAAAAATAAGATAAAATCACCTGGAGAAAATTTTTATGGAAAATATAAGTAAAGCTTAAAAAAAATGAAATTTTTGCATAAAAATACTATTTTATAAATATATGTACAACTACAATAAACAAAAAACCCTCCTTTAATTTTAAATAATTATTTCTACATGTTTCGAAGCAATTAAAAGTTTTTTATTTATTTATTTTTTAAGAAAAATAAATTAAATGTAGTGGCGCCATCTAGTAGTTTATATTAAAAATCATATACATACAGATTTAACTTTTTTTTTTTTTTTTTTTTTTTTTTTTACCGAAAATGTTTAGAAACAGGTAGAAATAGTTATTTAAAATTAAAGGAGGATTTTTTGTTTATTGCAATTGTAAATATATTTATGAAATAGAATTTTTCATGCACAAATTAATTAATTAAAAAAAAGAAAAGAAAAGAAAGAATAATTTTTTTGAAATAAATTATTATGGGTTTCAAAGTAAAGATGTTATTTACTTATTTTGACGTGTTTTTTAATAATTAATATTTGACACATTTTTCATGAATTTTAATAAAATTCGTGAAAAATGAATTTTACTAAAACACTGTTTAAACACTGTTTATTAAAAACACTGCTTTTTCTAATAAACAGTGTAAGCACTGTTTCATCCCGTAGTCATTATTGCTTTGAATAATAATAAAAAAATTTTGATTATGTTAATATTTAAAATATGTATTATTTTAAAGTCTGAAACATAAATAAATGAATAAACTCTAACTGTATTTTCAAAAGAGATTTTTAATTTTTAAAAAGAAAAAAATATATATACATGTATTTACGAAATAGTATGTTTGAAATAAAAACGATAGATGGCGCCAAAACTCTATTTGCTGTTTTTTTGCATTCCCGGCGCGTAAGGATACATGAATAGGAATTGCAAATCATTGAGTTATTATAAAATCGATGTTCAGGAATGATTAAAAATTTTTTAGCTTTAAAAAATTGTAAATTCATCATTATTATGATAAAATGGAATATCTAAAATTACAAAATACTTCCTTATTTAAAATATCATCTAAATATTTTTTTGACTAAATATGAAATTTTGAAATCAAAAATATTTTTTTCATAACAGAAGAGAAAATATATTTAAGTGAATTTGACTTAGTATACATACAATAAATATTTTAAACATGGAATAAAGTACTTTTGCGTTAAAAAAAAATTCTAAATAATTCGTTGGCTGCATTCAAGTCGGTCAACAAACCAACCCGCATACCTCACAAGTAAGAACCGGATAACAGCGTTTTCACCCGAAGAAACATATGTAATTGGCGGAGTAATATAGTTCCATATTTAAAGCGATTTATATAAAAAACAAGAGTTTTCCTGAAAAAAACGAAAACGTTACTAGATTCAGAAAAATCCTATTAACAACATATATTAATTATATGAAAATCCTTCGAGCCGTTTTAGAGATATTTTTCAGAATTTCAGTCCATTACACCAACCTTTTTCCCTTTTTGGCTTTAAATTGAGATTCAGATCTCAAAACATACTGCGTGTAGAAATGTAAAATTTTCAGGATAGATTAAGACCGAAGATAAAAGACTATTCTGAAAAGATCAGAACAAAATATGGCATATTTGCTGAGATATTAAGTGTCGGCTTTTACAAATCTCTTTGATGTCAAACTAGCCGTATATTATGAGTTCGCAGCGTCCCGTTTGTCCCTCCGCTTGCGTCACTCAAAAAACTGTCGTTTTTCATGATAATATAAATAAAACTAGTATCAAAACTTATTTTATTTCCCAATCCTATTTGCATCTTAATATTCAAAATAATATTAATAATTAAATTTCTAATACATAGCCTTTTTTCTACTCCATATAAAAAAGATACTGAAATTTTCCTGTTTAAAAAACTAAATTTAAAATGATTTGTTTGTAATATTAAATTTGTATTAACAACTTAATATAAAATTAAATATTAATAATGAAGAATAATATAAAATATATAATCCTAAAATTTAATAATGTATGTAATCCTTTTATTCTCAGCTGCTGTCAAACATGAAATTCACCTTTTAAATCCCTTTATTCTATTTTCACCTTTGACAATATCGTTTCGCTTTTTCTCTTTCATCCGAACTCATGCAGCAGCCAATCAGAATTCAAAAACCGTATGACGCTACTACAGTGATTTTTAACCGGGGTTGATAGTGTGAACAGCCTAAAATGTTGACTCTGTAAAACCCCGTTTTTCAAATTCCCGGGTCATTTTGACGGGGGTTGAAGTTGCTTCATGTGAACGGAGCTAAAGTGTCAAAACTCTGATATTCTTTTAGAAACACACTGTATTTTAGTTATAAATGTATATTCTAGCATTAAGCTATTAAATTTAAATTAATAAGCAATGGAAGATTTTATATTTTCTTATTGTTTTTCTTTATTTATATAAAAATTGCAGGGGTGTAAAATATAAATTTATAAAAGAAAGAATTTTTGTTTTGCCTATCTCCATAGCTAAATCTCTCTCTCTCTCTCTTTTTTTTTTTTTGAGTGTGTGTGTGAAGGAGAGATGGGGCAAATAAATATGTGGTGATTTCACTAGAAATTTTCTTGGGTTGCAGTCTGGAGTTCTGCATGGATTGAGTGAATTTGACTCACACTTCACCTAAACGTGCAGTTTCTGACACTGAACCCAACCTGAGACCTGCAATAAAGTACTGTTAAATTTATTTTGTATATAAAACTGAATTAAAGTTTTATTACACAAAATATAGTTATTTAAACTGATCTTTCAAAAATTATATATTACATAAAAAAAAAATTACCCTATATGTTTTTTATTATAAATAAAACTGTAGTAATTATATAATTGACAAATTATTTAACTACATTTGTCTATCCAGCGTAATACACGGAATGACTTTGCATGTACAGTTTTCCTGCCAAGTTTTGTAGAAAACCTTTTGAGTTTGGATTTTCCATTTCCTTTTTTCTTTTGTGACTGTCTACGGAATACCTGTGCTCTGTTGCTTCCTTATAATTTAGGTAACAAGAAATCATAGTATTGGCTGCTGAAATCATCTTTATCCATCTACTTGCAGTTTTTACTCTTCTTAAATATGTGACCTCATGACTTACAAGCTGGATCAAAAAGTATAAAGTATGTGTTGAATGTTTATGTTAAATAATTTTTAAATTCTATACATCAAGAAGGGGAAATATTTATATAGATAGATAGATATAGATATACAGGGCTCTAGGAATTTTTTTTTTTTTTTTTTTTTTTGGGGGGGGGGGGGGGGGATGCAAAAATTTCTCGTAACCAATAAAAATCTCCACGCCCTTCCCCCTAACACTGAAATTTACTTGAATATAGAAATTGAAATTCTATGCATAAAAACCAAATATTTACTTGGCTAGAATGATACTTTAAAAAAAAAAAAAAAGTTTTTTTTTTAAAGTTTAAGTCATAGTTGCCATTTAAAATTTATTGGTCACCATGGTGATCAGGCGACTGTATTTCACAAGCCATATATCATGAAAAATGGTAGTTTTTCAAGTGATACATCAAAGCTCATACAAAGCTTAGCAGCGACACACTATATATACAGCTAATTTAACATCAAAGGAATTTGGAAACGCCAACATTTAATATCTCAGCAAACAAGAGATATTTTGATCTGATGTTTTCAGAATAATCTTTTATTTCATGCCTGATGTTATCCTGAAAGTTTTACACTTCAACATTCTGTATATTTTGAGATCTGGAATTACAATTTAAGACTTCAAAGGCAAAGGTGTAATGGAGTAATTTTTTTTTTTTTCTCGAAAACTGCTCGGGAAAATTTTTTGAAATTGATATGTGATATTAATTTCTTTTGTCAGAGAAGCATGATGTGCCCCGTTTTTCCCAAAAAACTCTTGTTTTTTATATAATTTAGTTTAAAAATCAAACTATTTTTTATTCCGCCATACATGCATTTCTTCTGCATATTCTCAGAATTCAGAACAGGTGCTATTTGGTTTTGTTAGACTGAGGTTGGTTGGTTCAATCTGAATGCAGTCAATAAAATATTTAGATTTTTTTTTATTAAATGCAAAAAAGAAACTTTATTGTTTGTTTTAAATATTTATCATGAGACGCGATAGAGTCTCAGTGACGCAAGCGGAAAAACAAACGAACGCTGCGACACTAAGTGGAAAATATGAACGACTGCGACACTTATATATACAGCTAGTTTGAGATCAAAGAAAATGCTGGAAGCCGACACTTAATATCTCAGGAAATATGGGAGGTTATGTTCTGATATTTTCAAAATAGTCTTTTACCTTCTGTCTGATCCTACCCTGACATCGCTACATTTCTGCATGCAATATATTTTGAGATATGAATTGGCTTATTTAAGTTGTAAATGGGCGGTCTATGTGTAGTACAAATTTTTCTCGAATATGGCTTGGGCGAATGTCATTTAATTGATATATGATATTAATCGCTTTTATCTGTTGTGCCTGACATCTCCCCTTTTCCCTCGGAAAACTCTTGTTTTTTTTCTAACTCAGTTTGAAAATCGAACTTTTTTTACTCCGCCATACATGCGTTTGTTCCACATTTCTCAGAATTCAGAATAGGTGTTATTTGGTTTTGCATGACTAGTGGTTGGTTGGTTCAATCTGAATGCTGTCAATAAAATATTTAGCTTTTTTTTTTATTAAATGCAAAAAAGAAACTCCATTGTTTGTTTAAAATATCTATTATATATATACTAAATTAAATTTCACTTAAATATTTTTTTCTGTTCTGTTATGAAGAAAATATTTTAGATTTTAAAATTTCGCATTTCGTCAAAAAACTATTTCGATAATATTTTAAATAGGGAACTATTTTATAATTATGGTTCTTATATTTCATAATTGTTGATAATAAAGTTAAAATTTTTTAAGGATAAAATATTTCAATGTCTTCATCCGCCAGTAAAATGTAAAAAGCAAATTTCTGATTGGCAACACTGCAAACAATGCTACGCTAATTAGTTTGTTTTGTTATCTTTGCACTTTGCTTACTTCGTGTTCGCTTACTTTTGATTACGAAATTTTATTGCATAGTTTTTAAAACAGTCTTTTTTTTTTTTTTTTTTTTGGTCTGGATACGGATACAATCATGGATTACATTTACATAAATTATATTTTAGGTAAGAATTAGTATTTTAATGGTTTTATTTTACTTTTTATACGCATTGTCCATTTTGAAGCTTGTGTAAACTTTGTACATTTAGCTTCTCAGTTTTTTTTTTTTTTTTCAGCTTTTTTATGTTTCTGATGTATATTTGTTCTTTTTTCATACACTGAAGATTAAAATAAATATTTATTACTCTAATGTAATAGATTTGGTCATCAAAATTCTAGTATTTTATTTCGATATCTTGCCTTTGCGTACAGTTTTAGCTTTTTTGTATTTTTGCTAATTTCGTCCCTGAATTTTAAATTTTTCCCAAAATTCCTCTTGTATTAAAATATGTGTACCATGAATCATAAAATAATTCATGATAAAAATAATAATAATAAAACATTAGCAGAATTTTCTGAATTTATCCGCAGAAAAATAAAGTCAATCGGCCTTAATCCCAAACACAAACACACTCAAACCATGAAGGCCGAACCACGTCTGGTATCACTAGGAATAATAGCAATTCATAAAATTAATTTGTAGTTGCAAATTTTACATAAATTAAGACTATACAATATAGTAATCTAGAGATGCAATAAAAGTGTATTTTTAAGCATAAACATTTGTTTCTTTTGTTGTTAAATTGATCTGCAAAGTTTTAAACAATCTTATAACTTTTCGTATTCACTGTATGTTTTTATATTCACTGTATGTTTTTCATATTCACTGCATGTATGTATGTAAACTGTATGTTTTTTACTTTTCTGTTTTTCTTTTAAAAAAAGTTCATGAAATTATGATTATTCCTAGTAGTAGAATTTTCTTTGCAGCAAAGTAAAACTTGTCCATAATCCAGAAATGCCAGACCGAGTTTGGTATCGCCAAAAGTATTAATTCATAAAACATGTAAAATTTGCATCTTCATACAAAGAAAAAAAAATTAAGAATTTACGACAAATACAGTAATCTAGAGACAAAATTTAATATGGCCGTAGCTATTTGGACCATCGGTGTGATTAGTGTGAAGGCTATTCAGACCGCTTCCTTGTTGCGCTGGTCATAATAATGATTTTGCTTGTTTGATCTTGAATTTTCTCTTTAATATACTAACAGGGTCCCCACGGGTCAGGGAGAACAGGGAAAACCTGGAAAAGTCAGGGAATTTGAAATTACTGAGAAAGGTCAGGGAAATATCAGGGAAAATTTTAAATATTGCTCAAAGATCTGGGAAAATGATGATATAAACCTGGAAAATGCATTTTAAACATTCAATTTATATCACAAGTCACGTTACTATGTTGTCTTTTATGTTGCGAGCTATGTTTTGTTTTATACCGTGAGCTATCTTTTATGTCACGAACCAAATTTTGTGACTGGAATTTTCTAAAAATAGACCTGGAAAAGTCAGGGAATTTTATTTTTGAAATTTAGTGGGAACCCTATTTGTTTCAACTACAAATTCAAACTTTTAACATTTTAAAAGAGTATAATGCAATTGATCTACAATCCATGTTTATTTCAACATTGCTGTCAACATTACAAATAAATAAGTACAAAAGTCATTTTCAGAAAAATCATACATATATTTGTATAGAAAATTGAGTTTAGTTTGCATTGAATTATATTGAAACGGTTTAATTGTAAAAAAAAAAAAAAAAAAAAAAGGAAAGACGGAAAAGAAATAAAAAAACAAATAACATCAATGTAATTAATTAAAATAAAAAACCTTAAAATGTACCTCATGTTACGTTAATATTTTCATCTGGGCGCCCAGACCTTCTCAAACGTTCATCTGTGCTGGATCTCTTCATGTCGCAGTCTTTTATAGATTCTATTAGTTGATTCCACATCCGGTTTGGTGCCATTGCGTTACTATCGTTACAAACTTCCGGTGTCGTTGCAATCTATTAGTTGATTCCACATCCAGTTTGGTGCCATTGCGTCACTATCGTTACAAACTTCCGGTGTCGTTGCAGATGAAAATATTAACGTAACATGAGGTACATTTTAAGGTTTTTTATTTTAATTAATTATGTGTAAAGTACTTCGTTTTAATTTAGTTTATTTTAACATCAATGTAGTTGAATATGAAGATTTATTTATACATATTCATAAACAAACATATTGCGAAGATTTTTTCAAAGATTGAAAATACTCATTTACTAAGATCTGTTTTCATGTTGCATTTTTTTGTTTTTATTATTCGATTTTCGAAGTCCTTATTATTTTCATTTTTGCTTTATAAAAATTAATTTTGAATTATTGTATTTTTATGAAGAAATTTTAGCCTCATTTAGAGTACAAAATCTCTGTGAAAATAATTAATCTCTACCCCACTCCCGCACTCAAAAAAAAGGTAAACAAGATAATTAAATTTTATTTATACCTTAAAATTAGTCCATATAACTTTCATATGCATTTCGGTTGCAATCGCAACCTTCCTCAGATGAACTGTGACATCCATCGCTGCCGGCGTATTTATTGTTTTCTTCCTGTCTTCCTTTTTTCGCTTCACTTCGCTTGTTTCGGTCGTTTAGGATCAGATGGTTCCAGATTCTGGGTATAGTAGCGTGTTCGCGTTCGTTAATAGCAGTAGGGTTAGTGATAATCTCAAAGGCTTCTCTTTTTAATGCGTAACTGTGATTATTATAATGAGCGATTTTTTTAGTTGTTATGGTGCTAATATTAATTGGGTTAGAGGAGTGGGTAGAAGCAAGTGCGGTGGATTGGCGGTTATGTTTAAGATCGGCTTTGTGTTCTTTTTCTCTGTCATAAATTTTCCGTTTTGTAACTCCGATATAACATGCTTGAGAATTATCTATGTGTTTGAAGTCTATTTTATAAATCCTGGCGGTTGATTGGTTATCAATTACGTCTTTTTCATTCCGGATATGTTGAAAGATGTTGCGGTTTGGTTTTATTGGGATATTGATATTATGTTTTTTGGCTTCGTTTTGGATTTTTATACTATTTCCGTTACAGAAGGGGATGGAGGTTGTGAATTTTTTTGTTTCTTTCTGTGCGTTATCGATTTTATTTAGTTTTTTGATACGTTTTTTATATAGTTTGTTAACCAGATTTTTCGGGTAGTTTGCTTTTTGTACAATATTTTTGATAAATTTGAGTTCTTCATTTAGGAGTTTTTTGTTGGAGCATATTAGGATTGCGCGATTAATGTATGAACGGATGGCGGCATATTTATATGGGAGGGGGGTTTTACAGTGGTTATTTATAATTTCGATATTGGAAGTTGGTTTTCTATATATAGTTGTGTCGATGGTATTGTTTGGGTTTTTTATGATTTTTATGTCCAAATAGTTTATTGTGTTATTGTTTTCTTCTTCCATTGTAAATTTTATATTTTTATCTAGTTTGTTGAGTTTATTTAAGAGATTATTAGTGTCGTTATTATTTGGAATGATTGCAAATATGTCATCCACGTATCTGGTCCAGATTTTACTGTTTTCAATGATGTTGGTGGCAGAATTTTCGATTAGTCTCATTTTAAGTTCCGCGAGAGTCCCTGAGATGGGGGACCCCATAGGCACGCCTTGTTTTTGCTGATAAATTTCGTTATTAAATTGGAAATAAGATTCGTTGAGGAGTAAGTTACTAGTTCTAATCAGAGTTTCACTAATTTTATTTTTTCCGTATGTTTCTATTATTTTTTCGTTAATTATGTTACTAATTTCTATAGTGTCGATTGAGGGGTATAATTCCTTTACGTCGTAGCTTACCATTATATCGTCGTAGTTGATTTTTGTGTCTTGGAGTTTTTGCATGAAGAGTTCGTTAGAGTTTATTGATATATTAGAGGGGGGGAGAAGGGTTTGGTAGATATTTTTCATGTATTTTTCCAGGAAATATGTTGGACCTTCGGATTTATTAACTATGGGACGTAATGAGGCTGGATTTTTGTGGTCTTTGTATTTGGCAAATAGTCGGGGGATAATAGGAGCGAAGTTATTATTTTTGGGGGGGATGTTATTGGGCCATTGTCCGGTTTTTAGTAAGTCCTTAATTTTTCCGTTAAGTTTATTTAGTGGGGAATTTTTAATTTTTTCTGCATTAAGTTTGTTAATTGTATCATACATAAGTTCGTTATATTGTTCGCGGTTTAGGATTGTGATTAAGTTAGTTTTATCAGATTTTAAGATGGCGAGTTTACGGTTGTTTTTTAAACCTTTGAGGCATTTTATATCAGCGGAGTTAGTGAATTGTTTATTGGTTTCAGTGATGGATTTAATTGCGACATTTCTAATATTGTGTTTTGTTTCTGGAGGAGTTTTTTCGATGGCGGTTTCAATATGTGCAATAGTGTCCTTGATGTCATTAGCTTCGTTTATGATATATTTGGAGCCTAACGTTAAGAGTGCGTCTTCGTGGGTATTAGGGTGATAGTTAGAAAGATTAAGGTAGGGGTAAGAATTGGGGGTGGCATTGTTTAAGATTTTATCTTTTTTGTTTTTTAACCAAAATTGGAGTTTTTTGTTATGTCGTTTAGTTAGTATTTCTTCTTCTATTTCGTTGTACTTTTTAATTTTTTCGTTTATTCGGTTAAATTCTTTGTTTGAAATGGTGGTTTTTAGATCGGTTTCTAATTTTTTGTAGTATTGCTTTTTTCGATAAATTCAATAATTAAATTTTATTTATACCTTAAAATTAGTCCATATAACTTTCATATGCATTTCGGTTGCAATTGCAACCTTCCTTAGATGAACTGTGACATCCATCGCTGCCGGCGTATTTATTGTTTTCTTCCTGTCTTCCTACTACAATACTACAAAAAACTAGAAACCGATCTAAAAACCACCATTTCAAACGAAGAATTTAACCGAATAAACGAAAAAATTAAAAAGTACAACGAAATAGAAGAAGAAATACTAACTAAACGACATAACAAAAAACTCCAATTTTGGTTAAAAAACAAAAAAGATAAAATCTTAAACAATGCCACCCCCAATTCTTACCCCTACCTTAATCTTTCTAACTATCACCCTAATACCCACGAAGACGCACTCTTAACGTTAGGCTCCAAATATATCATAAACGAAGCTAATGACATCAAGGACACTATCGCACATATTGAAACCGCCATCGAAAAAACTCCTCCAGAAACAAAACACAATATTAGAAATATCGCAATTAAATCCATCACTGAAACCAATAAACAATTCACTAACTCCGCTGATATAAAATGCCTCAAAGGTTTAAAAAACAACCGTAAACTCGCCATCTTAAAATCTGATAAAACTAACTTAATCACAATCCTAAACCGCGAACAATATAACGAACTTATGTATGATACAATTAACAAACTTAATGCAGAAAAAATTAAAAATTCCCCACTAAATAAACTTAACGGAAAAATTAAGGACTTACTAAAAACCGGACAATGGCCCAAAAACATCTCCCCAAAAAATAATAACTTCGCTCCTATTATCCCCCGACTATTTGCCAAATACAAAGACCACAAAAATCCAGCCTCATTACGTCCCATAGTTAATAAATCCGAAGGTCCAACATATTTCCTGGAAAAATACATGAAAAATATCTACCAAACCCTTCTCCCCCCTTCTAATATATCAATAAACTCTAACGAACTCTTCTTGCAAAAACTCCAAGACACAAAAATCAACTACGACGATATAATGGAAAGCTACGACGTAAAGGAATTATACCCCTCAATCGACACTATAGAAATTAGTAACATAATTAACGAAAAAATAATAGAAACATACGGAAAAAATAAAATTAGTGAAACTCTGATTAGAACTAGTAACTTACTCCTCAACGAATCTTATTTCCAATTTAATAACGAAATTTATCAGCAAAAACAAGGCGTGCCTATGGGGTCCCCCATCTCAGGGACTCTCGCGGAACTTAAAATGAGACTAATCGAAAATTCTGCCACCAACATCATTGAAAACAGTAAAATCTGGACCAGATACGTGGATGACATATTTGCAATCATTCCAAATAATGACGACACTAATAATCTCTTAAATAAACTCAACAAACTAGATAAAAATATAAAATTTACAATGGAAGAAGAAAACAATAACACAATAAACTATCTGGACATAAAAATCATAAAAAACCCAAACAATACCATCGACACAACTATATATAGAAAACCAACTTCCAATATCGAAATTATAAATAACCACTGTAATACCCCCCTCCCATATAAATATGCCGCCATCCGTTCATACATTAATCGCGCAATCCTAATATGCTCCAACAAAAAACTCCTAAATGAAGAACTCAAATTTATCAAAAATATTGTACAAAAAGCAAACTACCCGAAAAATCTGGTTAACAAACTATATAAAAAACGTATCAAAAAACTAAATAAAATCGATAACGCACAGAAAGAAACAAAAAAAATTCACAACCTCCATCCCCTTCTGTAACGGAAATAGTATAAAAATCTAAAACGAAGCCAAAAAACATAATATCAATATCCCAATAAAACCAAACCGCAACATCTTTCAACATATCCGGAATGAAAAAGACGTAATTGATAACCAATCAACCGCCGGGATTTATAAAATAGACTTCAAACACATAGATAATTCTCAAGCATGTTATATCGGAGTTACAAAACGGAAAATTTATGACAGAGAAAAAGAACACAAAGCCGATCTTAAACATAACCGCCAATCCACCGCACTTGCTTCTACCCACTCCTCTAACCCAATTAATATTAACACCATAACAACTAAAAAAATCGCTCATTATAATAATCACAGTTACGCATTAAAAAGAGAAGCCCTTGAGATTATCACTAACCCTACTGCTATTAACGAACGCGAACACGCTACTATACCCAGAATCTGGAACCATCTGATCCTAAACGACCAAAACAAGCGAAGTGAAGCGAAAAAAGGAAGACAGGAAGAAAACAATAAATACGCCGGCAGCGATGGATGTCACAGTTCATCTGAGGAAGGTTGCGATTGCAACCGAAATGCATATGAAAGTTATATGGACTAATTTTAAGGTATAAATAAAATTTAATTATTGAATTTATCGTCCTAAAATGAAATAGAAAGTTATATAATGCCGATACCGGGCTTAAATTCTTCTAATGAAGAAAAACTACATGTGACGTTCGAATTCATCGCTGACATGGAAAAAGGACAAGTGACTCTTGATTTGCTGGATCATAACACCTACTAATATGTAACGTATATTTTTAACATCTTACCTTGTCCTATTTTATATTTTTTAATCTTTTAAGATTTTAACTTTTAGCCTTTAGCATTTTTACCTTTTCAGTGTTTATACTCTTGCACTCTTTTGATTACAAACGTTTGATTTTTAACTGTAGTTTATACATTTACTAAAAATTCGTTGGCGCTCTTGGTCTTGATCTTTTACACTTGGCCCTTAATCCACGATCGTTTTCACGTTTCTTTAGCTTGATAGCGTACGAAAATCTTGAAATTCTTGACACCTCTTCCTTATCGCGTAATAATGCCGCAGCAAATCCTCTTCGGTCAACTCCGAAAAACGGCCAAAAAGTTAACCCGTGAAACTAGCCACCACTCCTTCTTAAAAGATTGCCTTCATTATAAAATCACCCCCAAATTCTTAAGGATTAAAAATAAATACATTAATAAAACCTACCGGCACTTAGTGAAACAACTAGAAATAACCCTCATTAAGAAAATAATAAAACGTAAATCAATCGATATTTATAAAACTAAGCAATACTACAAAAAATTAGAAACCGATCTAAAAACCACCATTTCAAACGAAGAATTTAACCGAATAAACGAAAAAATTAAAAAGTACAACGAAATAGAAGAAGAAATACTAACTAAACGACATAACAAAAAACTCCAATTTTGGTTAAAAAACAAAAAAGATAAAATCTTAAACAATGCCACCCCCAATTCTTACCCCTACCTTAATCTTTCTAACTATCACCCTAATACCCACGAAGACGCACTCTTAACATTAGGCTCCAAATATATCATAAACGAAGCTAATGACATCAAGGACACTATCGCACATATTGAAACCGCCATCGAAAAAACTCCTCCAGAAACAAAACACAATATTAGAAATGTCGCAATTAAATCCATCACTGAAACCAATAAACAATTCACTAACTCCGCTGATATAAAATGCCTCAAAGGTTTAAAAAACAACCGTAAACTCGCCATCTTAAAATCTGATAAAACTAACTTAATCACAATCCTAAACCGCGAACAATATAACGAACTTATGTATGATACAATTAACAAACTTAATGCAGAAAAAATTAAAAATTCCCCACTAAATAAACTTAACGGAAAAATTATGGACTTACTAAAAACCGGACAATGGCCCAATAACATCCCCCCCAAAAATAATAACTTCGCTCCTATTATCCCCCGACTATTTGCCAAATACAAAGACCACAAAAATCCAGCCTCATTACGTCCCATAGTTAATAAATCCGAAGGTCCAACATATTTCCTGGAAAAATACATGAAAAATATCTACCAAACCCTTCTCCCCCCCTCTAATATATCAATAAACTCTAACGAACTCTTCATGCAAAAACACCAAGACACAAAAATCAACTATGACGATATAATGGTAAGCTACGACGTAAAGGAATTATACCCCTCAATCGACACTATAGAAATTAGTAACATAATTAACGAAAAAATAATAGAAACATACGGAAAAAATAAAATTAGTGAAACTCTGATTAGAACTAGTAACTTACTCCTCAACGAATCTTATTTCCAATTTAATAACGAAATTTATCAGCAAAAACAAGGCGTGCCTATGGGGTCCCACATCTCAGGGACTCTCGCGGAACTTAAAATGAGACTAATCGAAAATTCTGCCACCAACATCATTGAAAACAGTAAAATTTGGACCAGATACGTGGATGACATATTTGCAATCATTCCAAATAATAACGACACTAATAATCTCTTAAATAAACTCAACAAACTAGATAAAAATATAAAATTTACAATGGAAGAAGAAAACAATAACACAATAAACTATCTGGACATAAAAATCATAAAAAACCCAAACAATACCATCGACACAAATATATATAGAAAACCAACTTCCAATATCGAAATTATAAATAACCACTGTAATACCCCCCTCCCATATAAATATGCCGCCATCCATTCATACATTAATCGCGCAATCCTAATATGCTCCAACAAAAAACTCCTAAATGAAGAACTCAAATTTATCAAAAATATTGTACAAAAAGCAAACTACCCGAAAAATCTGGTTAACAAACTATATAAAAAACGTATCAAAAAACTAAATAAAATCGATAACGCACAGAAAGAAACAAAAAAATTCACAACCTCCATCCCCTTCTGTAACGGAAATAGTATAAAAATCCAAAACGAAGCCAAAAAACATAATATCAATATCCCAATAAAACCAAACCGCAACATCTTTCAACATATCCGGAATGAAAAAGACGTAATTGATAACCAATCAACCGCCGGGATTTATAAAATAGACTTCAAACACATAGATAATTCTCAAGCATGTTATATCGGAGTTACAAAACGGAAAATTTATGACAGAGAAAAAGAACACAAAGCCGATCTTAAACATAACCGCCAATCCACCGCACTTGCTTCTACCCACTCCTCTAACCCAATTAATATTAACACCATAACAACTAAAAAAATCGCTCATTATAATAATCACAGTTACGCATTAAAAAGAGAAGCCCTTGAGATTATCACTAACCCTACTGCTATTAACGAACGTGAACACGCTACTATACCCAGAATCTGGAACCATCTGATCCTAAACGACCGAAACAAGCGAAGTGAAGCGAAAAAAGGAAGACAGGAAGAAAACAATAAATATGCCGGCAGCGATGGATGTCACAGTTCATCTGAGGAAGGTTGCGATTGCAACCGAAATGCATATGAAAGTTATATGGACTAATTTTAAGGTATAAATAAAATTTAATTATTGAATTTATCGTCCTAAAATGAAATAGAAAGTAAACAAGATAATTTTTCATGCACGGGGACGAGACACATTTTATTGTTTCTAAATTTTACTCTTTTATCAGTGCTAATTTATTCTCCTTGGAAAAGATGGTCCAAATAGCCTGTACACTAATCGCACCGACGGTCCGATTAGCCACTTCGGTAAAATATATAAAGTATTTAGATGGATAATATTCCATTACATAATCTTATGGTATTTTTTCTTAAATCTCTTCCTATAAATTTTGAATTGGAAAGTCATTTTCTTAAAACTAAATTAAGAATTTTATTATTACTATGGTAACTAATTTTTGATTTATTCATTGATTTTACTGATCAATGAGCATACTGAGTATCGACACTTTTTAATAGTAACCTTTTTGTATCGGAACTTCGTTTAACTGTCTCAGAATTTTGTTTTTCTTTATGCGTCAGGCACTCATATGTTTATTGTAATGCAACCGAGGTGAATGATTTTTTTAAATGCATTTTTGAAATTAAAAAAGTGTGAGTGTATTTTATTATTATTTAATGGAATTATTTAGGGGAAAAAATTGTTCATGGTAGTGATGCAGTACAGATTTTCATGCATTTTCCGATCCTTGTCCAATATATTTAGGGGTATCCAGTGATGTTTTTTTGGTTTTAATATCGGGATACTAACTGCTCCGGTACAGATTTTTATGCATTTTCTGATTTGTGCGCTATGAATTAGGAGTATCCAGTGATGTTATTTTTTAGTTTTTATATTAGAATACTGACCGCTGCAGCACAGATTTTCATCAGGGCTTGAAATTAGTGGTAGTTAGTTGCATTTTGCAAATAAATATTTCATTTTGATGACCATAATTTTATACTTAATCATCACTTTGACGCCTAACATTCTTTTTCCCGTTTCAGTGTGCAGTTATAATGTGTGATGAAAATAAAAGCACTAGCAACGAAGTAGTAGAATTAAATTCCTAGCTTTCTTGTAAAAATATTTGCAATAACACATTTTTAAAATGGAAAAAACTAACTAGATAAGGTATCAGCATTTTAATTAATTTCTGTTTATGTATAACGTTTATGCACATGTTTCTATGTGTAAATGACAATTTCGAAATGGCACCTTAGTACAACATAATTTTAACTTAGAAAATAATATTAGTTGCCTTTTGGCTCCTAACTTACTGATTCTAATTTCGACCCCTGATTTTCATGCATTTTCAGATTCATGTACGACGAATAAGCTGCATTCAGTGATTTTATTTATTTTTTATTTTGTGATTGTTTCTGTACATATCTTCATGCATTTTCAAATTCATGCAAGGATGTAATTTTGAAAATTTGTGGAAAATCTTCATGTTATACATCATTTATAACCCGCATGCAGCCCACCACGTAGTTTCTTGCGGCCCGCGAAGAGACTAACGATATTTAAAGTTTGACAACTTTGGTTAACGAATCAAAAATTAATAAATACGTTCGGACTTTTTGAAGTAAAAATACCTTTCAACGATTATGGTAGATAAGGAACTGTTGTAATGGAATGTTATTAGATCCATTATTCATTCTTTTTATTATAGTTTTAATATATAGTCATAATTTTTTTTTCAATTCTATTGTTAATTTATGAATGAAAATAATTTAAATTAATGTATTCTTCTCCAAATTTTCACCCTGCCCTTCTCCGAAAAAAGTATATACATACATGAATCATATACTCACAAACATATATACAAATATGCATATGTACAGTCATAAAATATTAATAATAATAATAGTAATAATTTCCTCCCCGACTAATTTCGCCGTAAATTATCGTAGAAACTAGCAGCTGATGCCTAACGATTGGTAATGACATCTAATTTTTTATCCAAAAAGCTTGTCGAAATTGCGGGTTGCCTTAAAAAAAAAAAAAAAAAAAAAAAAAATGAAGTTGATGCCAGTTTTAATATGTATACATCCCTTAAGCAAAATCTAATTAAAGCGTCAAACTAGGCCTTATTACTAATCGATTGGCACCAGTCGCAAGTCTCTACATTAATTTACGGTAGAATTAGTCGGTAAAGCAGGGGGGGGGGGATTTTTTTATGACTGTACATACAGTGTTGCCCGAATGAATAAAATATATTTCTAATGCGGCCCACCAAGTGTTTTGGGTTGGACAGGCCTGATTTATAACACTGAATTTTATGTGCTACAGCTTGCAAGCCCTCTGATTTTTTTTTTTTTTTTTAAGTGAAGTAGCTCAAATTTCTGTTACTGTTTTGAATGTTTGCTTTATTAATTTTAAAAATATGCTTAATTTATTTAATTGAATTTCAAAACAAACACCAGAGTGAAACAATTTATTTTCTTAAAATGTATTTTTGATGTTTTGTAATGATTCTGAGTATCAGTTCGCACTATCGACTCATCTGGTAAGCTGTACATTGGCAACAGCAATGGGTGGCTTATTTTATAGTATAGCTGTTCCTCATTCTGATTTTGAAAATATAAACATAACAAATTGCTTTATGCTAAAGCTGCATGTTTGTTTACATTTGCATTAGCAAATAAAGTACGGTGAATATTTTGATTTAAAATATATATTATCATAAAAGTTGATTTTTTTTTTTTTTGCACAAATATTCTTATTTTTCTGACATGCTATTAAATTATGGTTTTATATACACAATTTAGATTAATTTGAATTTTGTAGTCATAAAAAAAAAGTAGGAAATTGCTTTTAATGTTTTATATTAAACAATGAAAATGGGAAATAAAAACACGCTAATGGTTGTACATACATACTGATTGTAATTTACTGTTGTAATAAGAAATCAATTTATAAATTATATTAACAAACACATGTTCTCTAAAAACATGTAATTTTCAGTAATGCTGGTATTGAAAAAATATTTTCCAAATTTTCTTTCACTCAGATGAAATTAAGAAATATTTTGGTTTAGATAGATTAGCATATTAGCAAAGTTTGTTATATGCCATAGAATACTTCGGGAGAAAAATAACATGTGAATGATAAATTTATTCTGTAAATAACATAAAATAAGGATTGTATAGTATTTCCTTAAAATTTATTTCTTTATGTAATTTTTTTTGCTTCAATTATTTACTTATGTATTTTTTACAGGAATCATTTTTATTTGTATGAGTGGATAGTTTTAATTTCTTGCATAAGTTTATATCGTCTAATGTGTCAAAATATTATAAATTTTTTGTAAATTTAATTTTTTAAAAATACTTTTAAATAGAAATTAGACAACATTGAATAACACTAGTGAATTAAAAATGTTTAGTACAGGATAACCATATAAAAATATCTGGTTAAGAAAGTTATTCTTTAGCCTTAAAACAACTATATATATATATATTAATCAAACATAGTTCTTGGTATGTTCATTTAAAAAATTTCTGATTAATTACTTACATACTGAATACTTATGTAAATTTTATGGATTATTATAGATTAAAATTCTTATTTGTATCATTTCTTAAGTTTCTGCCACTTATTGCCACTTACTGGCAGAAACTAGTTTCTGCGATGCCAGTTTTAACTAGTTATAACCAGTGGTTTTAACTACCCTGGCAGAAACTTGCCAGCCCTGTTTCATTCACACAATGTTGCCTAGTGTCAGGTGGAAAGTGGGAGTGGATCAAGGGAAATTGTTGTATACTTGTTGAAATAATGGTGGCTGAATGTTTCACCACTTCACCGGCCATCCCAAGATAACTCGGGAGAAACGTAGCCTTCCACATACTACAGTGGCCGGTGAAGTGGTTAATTATGTTCTGTTTTGAAGTGAAAAGTTGAAATGATTATTTCCATCTAATAGCAGGCATGTAAAAATATGTTGGTGATTTATCATTGTAATAAAAAACATAATATATATATATATTTGCATTTAGTGGTGCTCTATTCACCATGTTTCCAGTTTAAAGTTTAATTACAACCACTTTGATTACATTTTTACAAATCCCCCCTAACGATCGGCAAACAAACGCCTCGCAAAAGCCTTGGGATTTCTAATCATTTTCCGTCTACAACAAAAATGTGATTGAAAGTAATTGAAATGTGATTGAATGCAAATTTTACATGTTTTATGAATTGTTAATACTTTTTGCAATACCAAACTTGGTGTGGCATTTCAGGATCATAGACAAGTTTTATTTTGCTGCAAAGAAAATTCTACTACTAGAAATAATTATAATTTCATGAACTTTTTTTTTTTTTTTTTTTTTTTAGAAAAACAGAAAAGCAAAAAACATACAGTTTACATACATACATATACAGTGAATATGAAAAACATACAGTGGATATGAAAAGTTGTAAGATTATTTAAAACTTTGCAGATCAATTTAACAACAAAAGAAACAAATGTTTGTGCTTAAAAATACACTTTTATTGTATCTCTAGATCAGGGCCCGAAATTTCAACTCAGATTACACTTGTCAAAAAAAAAAAAAAAAAAAAAAAAAATTACTCGCCATAAATTAGGGTTGTCAATTTTTTTTCTTTTTATGCATTTTGTGTTTTTTATTTTTCCCAACTATTTGAAATGTTTTTACAAATATGCCTAAAATTATATATATTAAAAGTGTGTCGTATATCATCATGTCTCATAATCGTCTATAATTAAAAATCATTATAGTGTATTGTATTTGAGATTTGAAAAGATGAAAATATCTAATAACATAAAATGCAAAGATTCATTAAAGAAAAAAAGAAGAAAAAAAACTCTTTGTCAAACAATATCCTGTGAAAATCTTTTTATTTGAAATGTTAAGCTTCCTTATGTACCTATTTACCGTATATTTCCGAATATAAGCCAAGAGTACGTTTTTCCCTGCAGAAATTTGCCCAAAATTGCCAACCCGTGTACAAGCCGAATTGAAAAAATACTCTTTTAAAGTTCGAGTATATTGCCAAAACAGTGAAAATAGTGCCAATCTATACAACTTTCAGGATAATCTGTCCAATGAAATTGCACGAAATGCATGCTTATCCAATAGAATTCCTTACCTTGCTTAGCTATGACATAAAATGATTGCAGTGTGTACACCAATGACGATAATTTTAAATCTGGCAACCCTATCAGAAGTGAGGCTAGCACAGATGCACTCGCACACACAAGTCCTGGCAGCTGAAAACGATGGTTGCCTTGCTGTAATACCGGGAGGCCTAACCCTAACGTCGATGATGCTATTAATTAAATAAAATATTTTTTTATATATATATATATGGCGTGAGTACGATTTTAACTCTTACTATTTATCCTTTTTAAAATATATCATGTATTTAAAATTTCAATATTTTATAATAATTTCAGAGTAGTTAATATAGGTAAGTAAAATTCGCTTACCTGTAAATCTTCTTACATAAAGAAAATGTGTATCTTACATTCCGAGTTATCTATCATTTCTTGCATTTTTCTCCACCTTTCCATTCATTAGAATTTAGCACTGGTTATTCTGAAAAAGAATCTAGAATATTTTTCAGATTATACACTGTGGATTTAAAATTGAGTAATCAAAGAATTGTGAACGTGTATTTCATCTGGGTTATTTATTAAAATATATGCTGGCTTCAGAGAGCAAGCGAAAGGCTCGCTCTTCTTGTTCAAAGCAGATACACATACATTACTGAATTCCTTTTAGCAGAGGCGAAAAGATATAAAGATATGCATCTACATTCACAAAACCGCAGGGTGTGAGAATAATGCGGAACATTTAGTTTGATACATGTACACGCATACTAAAAATTAGAGTCTTAAAATGAAAGAGTCTAGATTAATTATTAAATATGAATTTTGGAGTCTATAATATTCTAACATCCCCACTTAGACTCTGAAAGTCTATTTTTATTTTAATAGTTCATTTCTGTGTTTAATGAATATAGTTTTGGGCAGAGCCTTCGTGAGGATATCAGCGATCATAGTTTCTGTAGATTTATAAACCATTTGAATTCTTTTCTCTTTAATGTTTTCACGAAGCAAATGGTATCGTAGATCGATGTGTTTCGTTTTATGATGGTGTTTATCGCTTTCTGCTAATTTGATGCAGGACATATTATCCTCATACAAAGTTATTAGTTCCTCTTGATTTAAATCTAGTTTGTGCAATAAATTCTTAATGTATATTATTTCTTGTGCAGCATTTGCTGCCGATACATATTCTGCCTCAGCTGAGGACATTGCTACACAATTCTGTTTCTTTGAGTTCCATTGGATGGGATTGCTTCCGAGCATGAATAGATTTCCTGCGATTGATCTTCTATCGGATGCATCATTTGCCCAATCTGAATCTGCATATGCCCTCAGGATAGGCTTCTCTTTATTGCTAAATGTTAATTTGAGGTTAATTGTTGTTTTTAGATAACGTATGACCCTCTTAACCGCTTCCCAATCCTTTGATCTTTGACACTCATTCCTTCGGCTTAGAATCCCCACTGCAGCGCTAATATCCGGTCGCGATACTGTGGCTATATGTAAGCCTAAAATATGTTTTTAGCTAAAAATTGTTGCTGTTCAGTCCTCAATATTAAATAAGGAATCTTACTATCTTACAGCAACTAAACTAATACATGTTATATTAAGCAGCAAATGGCAATAGAAGCCAACTGGAAACTAAGATAGTGAAAAACATGTTGACAGTGAGAGGCAATAAAGACAAGAAATTTATATAAAACAACTAACGTTTATTAAATATTAATAACAAGTAAAAATAAAGTAACATCATTAATATATCACAGATTTGATGTTCAACTAGAAAAACTTTAAACGTATGAGAGAAAAATAAACAGCTATTTAAATTTAATGTATAAATATATGTGGAGAGAAACTGACTATTGTCAAGAAATGAAGTCACATCCATTTAATTTTGCTTCCGGCGAACCAGTAGAGCCGAGAAAATAAAAGTCCACATCTTCTGGACAAACAACAGGCTATCTTAAAAGAATAACCTTTCAAAAGCGATTTACTATTTCAAAAAAACTATTATTCCATATTACTATTTCAAAGTTCAATTTAAGAAAATGGAAAAACATCATGGCCAATAATTAAGCCTTACCACCAACAGTAAAACATATAACAAAAAGCAAAAAGAGAAAGAGCGATATTCTATTAAATTAATTCGTATTTATACTTATCATCTAAAAATATCCGTGCGTTTCACCGTAAACATGAAACGCCCACAGAACTAACTGTTGATGTTGGATGCCGGTTTTAACTAGGCATCCAATCTTTTACTGAAAGCATAAAAGTAAATAAAATACACTTAAATATATATTGACAGATTAATTTAGCAGAGCTATATGCAGGGAACCGTTTTGGTTTAAATGCTTTCTCTTTTAAAATAAAGTTTGAGTTGTCAATGAAATAACTAAACTTGTAAATAAAACAGAGAAGGTTTTAAAAACGAAATATAAGTTTATTAAGATAAAACAAAAAAATATATATATAAACTTTTAAATTAAACAAGGAAATAGATAAATAAACATATTTAATTTAACTTCTGACTATAACAATGGCCAGTAAACAGCTTTTAAAACTATATTCATATTATAAGCAGTTAATCTTCATCACTAGACAATGGAGCTTTTATCATATAAAAATAAAGATAAAATAAAACTGTTACTTTATAAATACATCTTCTAATACAATGAAATCTTTTACTTATTGTAAACAACTGCCAGTGACTCCAATATCTTATTACTATAACATGACAGCTGAACTTTAACATAAAACAAACAAACAGAAAATGAAGTACATAACAGCAAAAGCAAAACAAAAGCCGGAACCGCCCCTAGCCACGTTCCTCAACACCTTTTATACTATTCAGAGAGGATTGTGGTTAAAGTGATGTAATCACCGTGGCGTCGAATTAGCGTGATGATTTCATCCGCGAAATTTGATGCCGCCTAGTGAGTGAAAAAGTAAACAGTCATTTGCATTTACCGGCAAGCTGTAGTAGCGACGTGATAACACAGCTAAAGAAAAACAACATATTTTCCTAGTAATTAAAGAACAGATAAAGCTGTCAGCTAAAATGCCGTAAGTAATAAAAACATATTTTTATTTTAATAAAGAAAATAAATAAAGTTACTTCACTTAAGTTAACTGAATATTTTCTTTTAATAACATGTTTAACTTAAACTTTAGACTTGATACTTTTTATACTTTCAATCCATATAAATTAAATAAGTTTATATATTTATATATCAACTGCATATGCAAATTGCACAAAGTGATAAGATTAAATATATTACCAGGCCAACACTAACCAATCAGAAAATAGGTGGTTGAACGATTGATTGTGAGCGTTCAAAACTTAAACAGGCGCCACCAAACGGTGAAAACTAAAAGTTCACTAGCGAAGGGTTAATGTCGCAACGGACTAAACCAAGATGGCGACGTAAACAAACCCGAAGTAGCTGCAACGCGGTACTTTGGAAAAATTACACATTAAAGTTAATAACGTAAGTAATGCAATTATTTTACACTTTAATAAAGATTTAATAAATTTAAAAGACAATAACTTCTATTTATAATAGATTAAGTATATTAAAGACTTGAAATAAAAACGATGTCAAGTACAATTATATATTTAAAGAGGGCCAAAAGCCAACACTATATAGAGTATCTGTTGGTTTCGCATTTTCAAGCCCAAATTTGGTAATTAGTTCCATTATTTTGTTCGTTTGGTCAAGCGTTATTGTGCCTTTACTGGGTCTTTCTAAATTTATACCTAGATAATACTTAGCTTCGCCTAAGTCTGTCAATGGATATTCTTCTTTTAATTTGTCTATTAACATGTTTATAATTTTATTTTCACCCGCAATTAATAAATCGGCAACATATACTAGAACATATGTTGTTGAATTATTTTGTTTTCTTTTATAAAGACATTTATCGTACTGGCTTTGATTGAAACCTAATTTGCATAATGTATCATTTAATTTCTGATTCCAAGCCCTCGCGGCCTGCGAGGGCAGTTGATATTTATATATCAACTGCATATGCAAATTGCACAAAGTGATAAGATTAAATATATTACCAGGCCAACACTAACCAATCAGAAAATAGGTGGTTGAACGATTGATTGTGAGCGTTCAAAACTTAAACAGGCGCCACCAAACGGTGAAAACTAAAAGTTCACTAGCGAAGGGTTAATGTCGCAACGGACTAAACCAAGATGGCGACGTAAACAAACCCGAAGTAGCTGCAACGCGGTACTTTGGAAAAATTACACATTAAAGTTAATAACGTAAGTAATGCAATTATTTTACACTTTAATAAAGATTTAATAAATTTAAAAGACAATAACTTCTATTTATAATAGATTAAGTATATTAAAGACTTGAAATAAAAACGATGTCAAGTACAATTATATATTTAAAGAGGGCCAAAAGCCAACACTATATAGAGTAGTGCACCGATAGCTTGTCGGTATTGGGTGTTGTGCGGTAGAAGGTTTTCATTATCGACTAGCTTTATGTAGCCTGGCTCCATGGGAGTATCTGTTGGTTTCGCATTTTCAAGCCCAAATTTGGTAATTAGTTCCATTATTTTGTTCGTTTGGTCAAGCGTTATTGTGCCTTTACTGGGTCTTTCTAAATTTATACCTAGATAATACTTAGCTTCGCCTAAGTCTGTCAATGGATATTCTTCTTTTAATTTGTCTATTAACATGTTTATAATTTTATTTTCACCCGCAATTAATAAATCGGCAACATATACTAGAACATATGTTGTTGAATTATTTTGTTTTCTTTTATAAAGACATTTATCGTACTGGCTTTGATTGAAACCTAATTTGCATAATGTATCATTTAATTTCTGATTCCAAGCCCTCGCGGCCTGCTTTAAGCCATAGATGGCCTTTTTCAACTTACAAACCTTATGCTCTTCGCCTGGTGCAGCATAACCCTCTGGTTGCTGCATATATACATCCTCCTGTAATTCCCCATGTAAGAAAGCCGTCTTAATGTCAACATGTCTTAAACTTAAATTTTTGTACAGGGACATTGCTAGAAAACTTCTTATGGTTGTGTGTGATGCAACAGGTGCAAAGGTTTCATCATAATCAATGCCATATTTTTGTGAAAATTCCTTGGCTACCAACCTTGCTTTATATTTTTCCACTAGTCCCTGATTATTGAATTTTGCCTTAAATGCCCATTTACTACCTATTACTTTAGTTCCTGGCAAGGCTTCTACTAATTCCCATGTGTCGTTTTCCTTAAGTGAGTTTATTTCCTCTAGCGTGGCTTTAATCCAATTTTCTTTCTCTATGGGATTTTTCATACTCATTATATCGTCCCAACATTTTGGTTCTTCAATTCTTTTATTGTTTACTCTGAACGTAAATCTATCAGGTGGTACCCCCCTATTAGATCTTTGCGATCTTCGCGGTATGTTTTGTGAATTATCTGACAAACTGCTATCATCTGTGTTTTCTGCTTCCGAATCTATTATCTGCAGTTTTGGTGATAATTTTGTGTTATCAGGTCTTTCATCATTATTTTTTAATGTTTCATTATTTAATATTTCTTTATTTTCATGTTCTACAAATTTTACAATACGACTTATAATTATATTTTTACCATTTGTACAGATTCTATACCCTTTACTTCTATTATCATACCCTACAAATATACCTTGCTGGGCAGTATCATCTAATTTTCCCCTGTGTACTTTTTGTACATAAGCATAGGCACGACAACCGAAGGGTTTTAATTTTGATAGGTCAGGTTTTCGACCCGTCCATAATTCATAGGGTGTCGATTCACACGCGGAAGTCGGGATTCTATTCTGTAAGTAAACAGCGGTATTAATTGCCTCACCCCAGAAAGAATTTGGTAATTTCCATCTTTTAATAAGCAACGTGCCATCTCAACCAAAGTTCGATTTTTACGCTCAGAAACGCCATTCTGAGGAGCTGAATAGGGGACTGTTAATTGATGGTCTATGCCTAATTTTCCTAAATATTCATCGAATTCTTTTCCGGTGTATTCCCCTCCATTATCTGAGCGGATTGCCTGCAAAGTTCTCCCGAACTTATTTGAAGTCATTGCTATGTATTGTTTCAATTTTGATAAAACTTCGTCCTTATTTCTTAATAGGTATATAACAGTGAATCGACTGATGTCATCTATAAAGGTCAAAAAATAATACTTTCCACCAACCGTGGGGGTTTTCATCGGCCCGCATAAATCGCTGTGAACCAACTCTAAAACTTTTGTTGCCCTAAATTGAGCCTTTTTGGGATAAGGATTGTCGGTTAATTTAGATAATATGCAAGTTTCACATACATTATCGTGTTTGCAATCATCTAGTTTTATCCGGTTGCCATGTTTTTGTTTACTAACTGTTTTATGTGATTAATATTTCTATGACCTAATTTAACATGCCATTTGTCTATGCAGTTTTTGTTTTCGCATGTTTTCACAATGTTTATGATGTGTGTTGTATCAGAATTTATTTTACATTCATATAAATTATTGTTGATATACCCTTCAATACATGTTTCACCTTCATGCATTATTTTGCATGATCTATCTTTAAATACTGCGGCACACCCATTTTCTGTTGCTCCTTTCACAGGTATGAGATTTGTCTCAATATCCGGTACATACAAGACATTTTTTAATAGTATGGTGTTTTGTGTATTATTCGAATTTATGGTATGTAATTTTACCGATCCATGTCCAAGCGATTTTATTTCCTGCCCATTCGCGATTGTGACGTACGAGGAGCTAGGATAGAATTCATAAAATTTACTTTTATCGTTACTTACATGTGTCGAATAGCCTGAATCAATATACCAATTATCTGATTTCATACCCATATATAATGTAAACACCTTGTCTGATTTCTTTTTATCAGTTACCGAAATCTGTGTTTTGTCTACGTTATCTCTATCGTGAGAGCACATTGCAGATCTAAAGGGCTGTTTGTTACTATTATATCTGGGATTTTGTTTAGGTCTTGCATTATTTTTCTTTTTTAGTATCCAGCACTCATCGATGTTGTGATTATTACGTTTACAAAATTTACAGAATTTTGTATTTTCATTTTTTGTTTTAGTCATTATCTTTAAAGCCGAAATGCTGTTTTCTTTTTTATTTTCCTCTCTTTTTAGATATTCGTCAATCAGCTTAGATCTAATAAATTCCGGGGAAAGGCCTGCTTCTTGTCTACTTTCCAAAGAAGTAATTAATACGTCATAGGATGGGGGTAGGGAACATAACATTAGGGCTGAGAGATGGTGATCATCAATCTTTTCTCTGATTGCAATGAGTTTGTCTCTCGTCTGATATATTTTTGTTATGTGTTCTATGATGTCACCTCCTTCAGCTAATTTAATTGAATATAATTTACGAAGAAGAAAAAGTTTACTTGAGAGCGATGACCTTTCATGTATTTTTTTAAGAGTTTGCCAGCATTTGCGAGCGGTGGAGAGATTTTTTACATATATTATTTGATCATTATTAACTAATAAATTGATAATTGCATGCGCTTTACAGTCTTTGGACCTCCATGCGTCTGTAATGGGCGTGGGAGGTTCATCACTTATGACTATGAATAAATCATCTTTTTGTAACAAATTTTCAGATTATTGGTTTCACAATCAATTTTTAAAGAATAAAGCAGGCTGGAGTCTTGAAATAGAACATAGAATAATTTCAATATTTTCTTTTAATCAAACTGCACACACTTCCATAAACAGATATTATTGAACACAAACATTACTATTTACAAACTATTATACATCAATTATATACAGAGGGCCCGTAAATTAAAATAAATTCGAATAATATTTGCACCATAGCGACATATTGATCAAAACAGAACATTCTTTCGTAGCGGTAAACAGAAGCATTACGGTATATCCCGCTTCAACTGGAGAGGAGTTGAGTTGTACTGCTGAGTTCTGCAGTTATTGCTGGCCTTGGGGAAGGAACTATTACAGCTGCTCTAGTTTTCCAACAACTCCCACACAAGACAAGAGGTGAACTTACACTTCACCAATGAACTGGTGCTACACAAATACATCATACATGAACCAATCATCTTTGACTCTATGATCGACCCAGTAGATACAGGATCTGAATTTCCAATATCTGCCGTAAGACAGATGCTTTAAAAGAAATTTCGGAGATAATCCACACTTAAAAATTTTGAGTATTTTTAACAGATAATCTGTAGAATATATACAGGAAAATATGGTAATAAAATTTGTGCTGCTTGGAAGAAAAGTGAAATTCCAACTTCAGTATCAGCAACTCTGTCTTGATGTCAGATATTCACATTCATGTCAATTGTCAATCGCTACAAACTTGTAAGACATGGTGGTCATGTCGAAAGCTTTTGTATATGAACTACAATAAGGAAGTAAACATGTCAATACCAACAGATATTTGACAACAGGGGTGGCTCTTCAATAAGGGCCAGTGGGGCACGGCCCCACTTACATTTTTTCTCGATTAATAAATAAATATATATATACATATTCATTCTTTTACTTATTTATTGTAACTGTTAAAAATTTTATATACAAAATAACAACACTGATCCAGTTTCTTCTTAATCTTCTTCTCATTGTCATTTATATGCCAATAAGTCCTATGTCATAAATCACTTAATGACTGACCAACTGACCCAAGGCTGACAAAAAGACAGTGACCGACTGCTGCTCCCTTATCTATAGATAAAGGGCTGTCTTTAAATGGCCCAACCTGGCATATTAATTTGTATAGTATTTATTCTACTAGAACAGCGGGTGACAGATTTGGCAACAAACTGCTTTATCCGTATTAGCACACTATACAATTTTCATTGATGGACACACAAAGACTGGCCCCTTGGAACAAAACTATAGGGAAAACAGCAGTCTCCTTTAAAATATGTTAACCATACAATGCCTGGATAAAATTTGGTGACTTCTGCATTACTTTTTTTTTTTCTTTGTATCATTGATTTGATTTTTTGGTGCATTTTTTAAACTTATAAGTTTATAATTTTAGTGTTTAAAAATGTTTTTTGAGATTAGCATTTGAGATAAAAGCTTGTAATTAAGAATTTGAGACCTCTCTAACTAAAGCATTTTGAATTTAAATGAAAAAAAAGGCAAGAGAATGTGCAACTGCAATATTTTTCTTCACAGTGGAATACTAAAATTTTATGCAAATAAATTGTGAAATTTTTAGTAATTAATGGATTTGCATGGATAGATTAATAATCTGCATAAAAGTGTAGTTTTTCCTTTTCCTTTTATTTATTTATGTTTTAATTTTAAACCATTTTTTTAAAAATAGGATTTAATATAAACTTTATTTTATTTGTTTATTTATTTATTTCTTAAAGATGATAGACCGTCTTTATTTCTTCATTTATTATAACCTTAAAAAAAAAAAAAAAAAACTATTTTTGTTCTTTATTTCAATTAAGAATCTATATTTAATTCTCAACAAACACAATGTATAAAAGCAACATAAAATTGTATCTTAAAGTAAGAATTTTATAGCCATAATTGCAAAGTTCTAAAATGATATTTTTCAATGAAATATCAAAGTTTAAATTGAATCTTCTCTAAATGCATATTTTTATTATTTATTCATGAAAATTTGAAACTTGTAAAAATAAAGATATTTAATTTTAAATGCATGTTTTCTAAATAATTTTCTCTAAACTGAATCAAAAATTAAAAAAATTAAATTATATAAAGTTAAGCTCTTAAAGTGAGAAACATGATATTTTTCTAATATGTATTCACATTATATTACTCATGACTTTCTGAATTTCAATATATCTTCTTACAGATTGGTTAAAGTTTATTTTATTTTATTTTTTTAAGTTAAGAAATATGAATATAACATTTGCAATTTTTATTATTAAAAGATTTAGGGATATAATTTGTGCAAGCTAAAAAATATTACATGTAGAGTGTAGAGAAGAGTTTAAATTTTAATGGTGTGTAGTATTAGGGTTAAAGCCAGTTGACTAAAAGAGGGTCCTAGATATGGATGATGTACTCTCCCTAGGGAGTCTGTCTAAATTATACTTAGCTCATATTTATGCGAGTTTTGGAGAAAACCATCGAAAATTCCAAACATATATGTCGAGGAAAGCAACCTGGTATCAAACTCAGCAGGTCCTGTCTACCAGCTTCCAGATATTTAAATTTTGATATTCCATTGAACAGAAAATTATAGAATTTTGCAATTGAAGTCATAAAACATTAATTTTTGAGATACATTTATGTAATTTTTACCATAATGTTGAATTTAAGATTCATCATCAAAAAAATTTTTTCCCAAAAACTTACGTTTTACATACTTCTTTAATAATGTTTGTGTTTTTGTTTGACAATAAATATTATTAATACTAAATTACACACCATACAATGGGTCGGGCCCCACCTGTAAAAATTTGGACAAGCCGCCACTGTTTGACAACCATGTTTACTTTACGAGTTCAAATTAGGTAGCAATGTCATAGGAGTTGCTCAAAAGATATGCGCCATATTTGAAGAGACGTCAATGAGTGAGCACATAGTACAAAGGGGGGTTAGTGGATTTACATTGGGATTTGAGAGGCTCCATGACAAGTCTCGAGTTGGATAAGCAAAACTCATGAATTACAAAATCTTGCAATGATTGTCAGGTAGAAATAATTGAATATAACTTTTCATCAGACAAAATAAGTAAGCATGAGTGCACTATGAAAATAGTAATGTAAAAAATGTTTAATTTGTATGCAGCTGCTTTCATGTTGTGCTTGTGCCTATTATTTTTCCTGATATAGGATTGTGATCTACTTTGATCTGAATTTTGTGAGATGTACAGTTTTATGCATAAAGTTTTTATTAACTATTTTTGAATACTTATATTTCAATACATTTTGATACTAACTTTCAATTGTTTTTAACTAACTATAATAATGATGAGTTCATAGTTTTTGTATTTGTGTAATTAACTATTTTAAATTTCCAAGTTATGAGGAAAGGACTAAACTTTGATGACAGATTTTGTTGAAATTTTTTTAGATCTGAATAAAATATATATTTTTTAGTACTATCTTTTTCTTACAAATTGTAACTGTTAAATTATCATTATCATAGATTGATTATTTGTGTCTGGAATAACAAATTGTTAATGTAATTATTTTTAGGCTCGCCTTTCAAATTATACAGACCCACTTGATAAATATCTTCAAAATCATGCTGGAAAAGACCCCTTTTTGGAGTTTCTAAAAGATTCTGCCTATATTTATGGAAAAGATAAACATTCCCTTACATTTGAGTCAATGTAGCATTTTGTGTTATGAATCTGTTTTTTTTTTTTTTTTTTTTTTTAATGAAAATTCTGCAATAAATATGAAAATTATATGGTGTCTTATAATTCTCAAAAATTTCTGTTTCTTTAAATTTTGTAAATTGTGATATTTTTTTTTTTTTTTTATGTTTATTGAATGTTATAGCTTTAAACTTGTTAATTGTTCTGAAATGTTTATTATTAGCAATTCATTCTTCAGAATTCAAGTTTCATTATATCTATAAAATAATATGAATATACTGTGTTAAGTATTTATGAAAAGGAAATGCAATAAAAGTTATTTGGTCTAAATTAATATTGTCTAATTTTCTTAAATGTTTTCTTTTAAAAAATAAGTTTTTTAAAATTATTTTACTGTGTTTGCATACCCTTTTAAAGTTTAAAATTCACCATTTTGTGGTAAAAATTCTTTGTTTTGGTCTTGTGCCTAAATTGATTTTATTAATAGAAATTAAAGTAGTATCTTAAGTACATCATTTTTTTTTCACCTTTGATGATTTTATGTTTTAACCATTCTTATTTTCTTTAAAATATTCAAAGCAATAATAAATCTGATATTGCATATGTATTTATATTAAATTTATTTAAGTTATTTTTCTTGCTAAAATATTCAAGTTTGTAATCTTGTTTTACAATTTATGTTGATAGCGACTTTGTAAGACAGTTTTAATTTTTCTCACTTTGCTGTGTTAATATTCTATTTATTTTCTACCAATTATTTTCCCCTTAATGATAAAATTTTGTTAAAATAGCTCCAAGGTTTAACTTAAGCTTCTTCTTGATCATATATTCCTTAAATTTTCATATTAAGAAATATACTAGCATGAATCATCCACAGTAATTTTAGTTAGTGAGTGATAACTATTAGTTTATTTCAGAAAGTTTCTGAATTTTTTTTTTTTTTTCTTTTGGTGAAGTGATAAAATATAGTGTTGTATTTTATTAAGTTTAATCTTTTAATAATTCTTAAAATTTAGAAATGGTCTACGTTTAACAAAGTCAAATATATATATATATTTTTTTAAATTTAATTTAGAAATTTATTCATCAAGCCTAAAAGTTCATTTCAGAAAATTTTGGAGTTGAAGGCTGATTTTTATACCAACTATGTGAAAAATACCAGAGCCGGGAATCGAACCCGGACCTTCTGCTGCGGATGATCAAACCATTGAGCTATCCTGGCTGATTACCAGCTAGGCATTTTTCATGTAACATTTGTTGGCAAAGTCAACGAGTCTGCAACCACAACTGTATCAAGTGGCATAATTAATCATGGCACAACTCCAATAGACCATGAAATTTTTTTAAAAATTTAATTTAGAAATTTGTTCATCAAGCCTGAAAGTTCATTTCAGAAAATTTTGAAGTGAGAAGCTGATTTTTGATTTTTTATACCAACTATGTGAATACCAGAGCCGGGAATTGAACCCGGGCCTTCTGCTTTATGTGCAGATGCTCAAACCATTGAGCTACCCTGGCTGATTACCAGCTAGGCCCGGGTTCGATTCCTGGCTCTGGTATTTTCCCCATAGTTGGTATAAAAAAATCAGCCTTCCACTCCAAAATTTTCTGAAATGAAATTTTAGGCTTGATGCATAAGTTTCTAAATTAATTATTAAAAATTCGTGGTCTATTGGAGTTGTGCCATGATTAATTATGTCACTTGATACAGCTGTGTTTACAGACTCGGTGGCTTTGCCAACGAATGTTATGTTAGAAATGCATAGCTGGTAATCAGCCAGGGTAGCTCGATGGTTTGAGCATCCGCATGTAAAGCGGAAGGCCCGGGTTCGATTCACGGCTCTGGTATTTTTCACATAGTTGGTATAAAAAATCAGCCTTCCACTCAAAATTTTCTCAAATAGAGTTGTTAAAGATTTTTTTCTCCTTACCAGTCAAACTCAGAATTTTTGAACTAAACATATACTTTAATTATGAAAATTATTGATTGTTTCGTGATTACTATTTTATTACTGTTTATTTACATTGTTTGCTTTGCTGTTGAATTTTCATTTGCTTTGCAAATAATTAATTTAAATGTTTTTTTTTTTTTTTTTTGTTTTATCTATTTATTTATGAATAAATGCATGAAAAATCTTTAGATGTATCTCCCTTTCTTATTTATTTTCTTTGAGAGATTTTTAAAATTATAAGCTGTGAATATAAATTAAAATTTTTACATAAGCAATTTTGAAGAATTCTGTATTATTATTTATAAAGCAATCCAACGTCTAATGTCAATTTACTTTGTACTTAATTAAATAAAAGAATAAATAAATAAGAATTATGAATCTTGTATTTTGCTGTTCTAGTATCTGTTATTCTACTGAAATAATAAAATTAATTTTAAGCAGTAAATAAGTTAACTATTAAAATCCAAAGCTCTCCCACAGCGGAAACATTTAATTAAGAAATTTTATCTTCAAGTAATTAAAATAAATATATTTATTATTATTTTTTATTAACTATTGAAGTGCTTCATTGGTAATTTTTTCAAAAAGTTTGTGATATAAATTTTATTCTTATTTTTATTTTTTTTAATTATTCAAACAAAATTGTCTGCTTTTACTGCATAGGAATTAAAAAAAAAAAAAAAATCACAAAAAAAAAACTCATTCGAGTACAGGGGTTTAAAATGTTGAATCTGAAAGAAAACAGTTTTTTTTCTTAAATTATAACAAAGAGGAATGAAGAAAACTAATTAAAAAAGATTTTACTGTTTATCAACATCTATTCTACTCCCATTAGGTGCCAAATCTTCCATTTTGGAACCATGTCATGTCTTCTAAAAAAATATTTTTTTTTTTTTTTTTAAATTATTCAAACAACATATGATTAGAGATGCACATTGAAATTTAAAACATATGCAAATTCAAAAATTTTCAGTGGGATTCATGTAGAGGCATTTAATGGGTTAAATAATAATTAATTAATAATAGTTAATTAGTGAAATAAATTAATTTTTTTCGACAGGGATCTTATTTATACTTTTCACACTTAAAGACCATTTTAGTAAATTCATAATATCGATCATCTAAATAATAAAGGGATAAAATGCATTTATTCTTGTGTTTTAAGAGTCAGAATATTTATAAACATAGTGGTGGATTTTTACCCTTAAACATGCCTTGTGAGACCTTTTGTAAATGAGTTTTTTTTAAAACAGTCTCATACTTGCCAACTTTTCCGGTTTTCCCGGAAGACTTCCGGTTTTTTAACGTATCTTCCGGACAGATGATGAAATCTTCCTTTTTTAAAAAAGTCGCGCATATTGTTCGTTTTAAAAAGAAAACCCAAATGTTCTACGAAAACTCCTGATTCTCAATCTTTCTCCATCCATAACATAAATGTCAATATTCATTTCAAACTTGCTTTATGAGATTCTAGAACATGTAAAGAAATAGAATTGTTAAATATTTCTTGCTGATGTAATTATTTTTTGCCCCCCCCCCTTTCATTTATCTCCAACTAGTGATCAGCAATTAAATGTTCTGCAGAAGTCTTTTGTCTCCTAATCTTTATCCATCTGAAACATAAATGATAATATTAAATTTAAACTTCTTTCATTAGATTCTAGAAGTAGAGTTGAAAGAGTTTAATATTTCTTACTCTGTAATTATTTTTGTATCCCCCACCCTTTCCCCGGATTGTGATCAATGATCAATTCTAGAAACAATAAAGCAATGGAAGTGCTCAATATTTCTCACGTATGTAATTATTTTTAGATCTTTATTGCTGAATTTAATGAATCGGTTTATTTTTCCTCAATTAAATTAAATATTTGTATGTCATATTTATACCAAATGTGTAAACATGAAAAAAAATGAAGAATAATTTTTTCAGGTAAGAAATTTTTTTCCAAATCAATTTAAGAAAATTAATAGTTGGTTTTATGCACGTATGAAACTGATAATTAGCTACTGCTACTTTTTTTTATATGTATGATTAATGTACATACACAAAAATCATATTCTATTTATTTAAAAAATTAGTTATACTTTAACTTAACTAAGTTTTTTGTCTATTGTTAAATAAATTTCTTACAGATTCTGTTTTGTAGCTATTTATATGTTGAAGAGTTGTTGTTCATTTAAAACTTTTATATATTTAGTATAATCAATCTATAGTAAAAGTTTTTATAGATTGCTTCTAAATATTAAAATTGTAAAATTGTATTGTTTATTACATCAAAGAGAAAAAAAAAATCTTCCCTCTTTTTATGAAATCTTCTGGTTTTTCAACAAAAATCTTCCCCTTTTTTATTAAAATTGGTTGGCAAGTATGCAGTCTCATAGTTTTAGGAATTGTCTTTCTATTTTCTTAATGTAAGTGATTATTTTAAAGCTGTTTCTGTATTTTGTGAAGGACTAGAAGTTTGTTTCCTAGTAAATAGAAACATCCCCCTTCCTTTAGTAGCTGAGAGGTTCTGCTTTCGAAGCTAATAGACATGTTGCAAGATTCAGCCCCAGGTCACACTCGGCCTAGCCATTTGGAGTTTTCAGTGGTTTTCTCCAAAACTTGTGTAATTATGGACTAGGAACCCTTCAAAAGATCACCTACAAATGCTCCATTGAATAAAATAATTACTTAGATATATAAAATAGAAAGACTTCTTAAAACAAATAACATTTAAAAAATAAAATCTATCTATGAGGTTTTCCATGGGCCCTAAGGCATGTCACCCAATATCTAGGACACACATGCCCATCAGTTTTGAGCTCTACACCATCATTACGTAGTAAGGAGATCGAGGGCCGATTTTTCGCGTGGGCCAATTGGGTGGCTCAGAGACCTCAGAGGCCTAAAGCTTAATTTTCAATTAAAAATATTTTAAAATGTTTCATGAAAATTTTGCTTCTAAAATAAAATATTCACTTTACAGAAAAGTTACAAAGTTCAATGAAATATTCAATTTTATAAAAATTTCAGTCTTGTGTCTTTCTAACAAGGTTAAAATTAGTTTATAAGTTAGTTTCAACTGTCTATCTGTTTGCATCAGCTTTGTAAGCAATGTTAGAGTGCCTTAAAGTTGATATGTTTTAAGTTCTCTATAGCATATCTCCTATTAAAAATTGTATGAATAGCATTATTGTTTTGTGTGCACAGAATTTAAAATAATATTGATATGTTATGGAAAGGCATTTTTAAAAATTCTTTTTTCCTGACCTTTATACTACATAAAATATAAAATGAACATTCATTATTCAGATGCACAGAAGCATGTTTCTTACAGAAATATTATGATTAACAATACTTATTTGTTTATAGGGCTACCAAAAAAAAAAAAAGCTAATTTAAAAATTCTTTTTTCCTGACCTTTATACTACATAAAATATAAAATGAACATTCATTATTCAGATGTGCACAGAAGCATGTTTCTTACAGAAAAATTATGATTAACAATACTTATTTGTTTATAGGGCTACCAAAAAAAAAAAAAAAAAAAAAAAAAAACTAATTTTTAACTAATAAATTTTTCTTAACTTTAAACATAACTTTCAAAAACAACAAAGTTAGAAAACAGTTGATTTTTGGTTTAATTAGAGTCATTCACCTATTACGACTGTAAGCTGAAAAAGAAACTTCCAGAAACAAATCGTGCATTACGCAACCGGCAGCATCCAAAACATCAACGAGCTGATGTGTAGTACACATCCCTTTTTAAATGAACTGCGATGCTGTCTAGAAGATTTGCTGGCAGTTAAAGAAACAGTTAGCTGTACTGCCATTAATTTCATATGCAAATTTATGCAATTTAAAAAAATAGGAAAAAAAGGTGAATAATTTTATATTTGTATTCAAGTGCTATTTAATTGATTAATAGTTAAAAATTTTGAATAGAAACTAAATTAGATAATTGCGATCGCAAGAAACTGAGTTGAATTAAAAATACTGCGAAAGCAGCGCCACTTGCTTGCTAGTAGCGGTTAGCGTTTGAGTTAACTAGAAGAATGTAAACAAAGCGGCATTTTTACCTATTTTACTTATTTTACATAAAAAGCGAGTAAATTAATTTAGCACTTGAATACAGTCTGCTAGAAATAAAGTTACTTTAACATAAAACCTCCAGAGGTAAAAAAATAAGTGTTTGTAATGCTGACGGGAAAAATGAAAGAATGGCGAATTTAGCCAACAAAATGCCTCCCTTTCCCAACAGAGTTACAAAAAAATTTAGATAGTAAAAAAAAAAAAAGTATGTAAAAAAAAAAAAAGAAAAAAAAAAAAAAGAAAATACAATAAGTTCACAGATGACCTAGACATTTTCCAGGGTTTTAAGCAGAAAAAATTACAATTTTCAAAAATATGTAGTTTTTTTTTTTTTTTTTTTTTCTTCTCTTCAAGTCCATTTGAAAATATCATAAGTCCCAAAAGACAGTCTATAAAATTTACAATTCATTAATTGTCCCGATTTTTTTTTTTTTTTTCAATTACATTTCATGCTAGAAAAGACTGTCTTAGTCTAAGAAAAGCGTCCGTGGGTAGAGCTTTCGTCATAATGTCCGCAATATTTTCTTTCGATTGGATGTTTTTAACATCTATCTCACCATTTTCATACATATTTCGTACAAACATATAGCGTAAATCAATATATCTATTTTTAATGTTTTCAGCTCTACATTTTGTAAATTGCACACTTGCAGTATTATCACAAAAAAGTATTGGTCTTTGGATTTTTATAGAAGTAAACAGCTGAAGATCATCAATTTTGTTTTTAATAGTAGAGGTAAGATATTTAATGTCCTTTGATGATTCGGAAGAGGCAATAAATTCCGATTCCATCGGCGAAAGAACAACACAGGTTTAATTACCCGCCATGTTAAGGGCCCTCTTCACTCATCATTTCCTTTTCTAAAAGCCAATGTTATCCTATGGAAAACTTTCTTTGCACTTAAAACAGTGACATATTAATTGATTGAGACACGTTTTTTTTTTATTGGATTACTCTCATTTCGTAAACTGACGCAGCTTTTTTAGATTTTATGAAAGAATAACAGTTGTTTTTTAAAAAAGCTGTTTTATTGCAATATTTGGGTTGATGCATTAAATGCCTTATAAAAAACTCTTTCAATTTTTTAAAACAGAATTTAAAAAGCTGCGTCAATCTCAAAGAGTTTAATTCAATGCGGAAAAAAATCCTGTATTTTAATAAAATTTTAAATCAATTAAATTTGTAAAGAAAGTCCAAAATTTTTTCAAATTTGTGCCGATTTTCCTCTTTGACACATCCTTTATCCGGCTCCACCTCTCAGACAGATGTTTTTGCTTTTCGACGAGCCAAATGTTTATATTTTTGTGGTGAAGAAACATCGTCGTGGTTTTTATTTCTTTACTATTTTTATTATTATAGATTTTTTTTTTTTTTTCTTTTTGTATTACGGATGTGAGTCTGAGTAACATATAGATTTAGAAGACAATCCTTCAAAGAATTTGTGAAATATATGATTGCATTTTATTTTAAATATTTTTCTTTGCACATAGTACTGTTTGCACAATAAATCTGATATTTTACTTATAAAGCAATGAGTGGCAATATACGAACATCTATTTTAGCGATTCGTAAAAAATATTTTGTTGAATTAAACAGAATTTCAATAATAGAATTCAAAGTAAATAATCTGGTATGGCACCCATACGACTTTCTCTTACATAAAATTAAAATTCTATTAAGATAGATTGCAGATTGACGAGTAAGATAACAAGTTCCATATATAGCTAGTGGATATGCAGATCAGGAACCTCACCGTCCTATTTGCATCACGCATTATTCAACAGATTATTTTTACTTGTTCCTTATTATATATAATATATATATATATATTGATTCTATTGACTTCTTGTATAAACAGAAACATTTCTGAGGGGGGTTGCAGCCCCCCTCAAACCCTCTGCTTTTCTCTTTCTATAACTATCTCTGTTTGTATGTATTCCTAATAACTGACAATCTTGTACTTGCACTAATTCCCTGTAATTCATAAGTACTTCTACCAAAATTCCTGCAAATTGATTACATAACATACTAGAATTATTTTGTGCAACCCTGTAAATTAAATACTGATTCTATGGCCACATTTTCCCACAAAAAAAAATATACTTTTAAAATTCTAATAAAATTTCATCATATTTCGTGGGGTGTAACCATGTTAAAATTCAATACCAGTGTTGAAATATGAACTATAGTGCGTAATAGAACGAAATTCTTTTATGTAACTCAGAAAAGCAACCACAGTAATTATATACACTAAAAAAATTAGAATACACCTATTTAATTAATTGTAACTCATGAATATTTCAATGAAATTTGAATCATTTGGATGATTACAGGATGTCATCCAATTCATTTGTGTGATCCCGCAAATAAATCATATAGTCCATACATATCCCTTTTATTAGAGTAAACATGTTTTTATATATCTTTATAATGTATATGTTAATTCCACTGTGTTGAATGCAGCATAAACGTTTTAAAATGCGCTTTTTTTTAAACTGTAATTTCATTTTGTTGAATGCAGAGTAACGACGTTAAAATTTGTTTAAACAAAATTCACCCCGTAGGCCTTAATGATAAGAAAAACTTTGGAGTGTCCCTGTACATAGAACATGAAAAATATACACATAAAAAATTATACAGCTATTTCTATACAGAGCTTGAAAGTGTCTACCAATTTGCAAGTTATTTGAAGAATTTTTGCAGCCATTATTGCGGTACATGTACATTCTGTCCATAGGCCATAGTGATAAAGAAAAATTTGGTGTGTCCGCGTATACGAATTCCAGATAGAACAGACGCCAAACACAATACAGCTAATCCCATGCAGCTCGAAAACATGTGTACAAAATTGCAAATCAATAACATGATTTTTGCGGTCACTGAAACAGACACACAGACAAACAAAATATACACACAGATGGAACCCAAAATCTTTTTGAGTCGCCACAGGAAAGCTTCCACTCACGTTTCGAGAATGAACTAGTGGATCTGCAGTCAGGAGCCCCAATATCCTATTTGCATCACACATTATTGAACAGGTCATTTTTATTTATTTCTCATTATATAATATATGCGTATATATTTATTCGATTGACTTGCTACATAAACAGATATGTTCCTGAGGGGGGCTGCCGACCCCTCTGAAACTAATAAAGATAGAGCTATGAAACTTCAGATTTAAGACAGAACTGGTGTACAGATGAATTTTACAAAGTTTGGTGAAAATTGGAAAAGTGGAAGTCCGTATCCAAAAACAGCTCTAAAGATTTTCTTAAAATTTACTATATAAACACTCTATTAGATGTCCTTTCGAATTATATAGTTGGTTAGTTCAGGAAAATTGGTAGGCTCCCGGTATAAATAGCTAAATTTCAAGTCTCGCAAGTGCGTTTTTTTTTTTTTTTTAAACGGCTGTAACGGATTTTTTTCAAACTCGCCATATTAACTCCCTTTTAAATATCCTTTTGTATGTAATTTTTGTTTTTCGATCAATAATTGAGTATGCCAAGTTTTGGTAAAAGATGGTATCTCAAAAACGGCTCTAACGATTTTCTTGAAAATTGTTGCATAAATCCATTTTAGATGTCTTTTCTCGTATAATGCGTGGTTATTACAGGAAAATTAACAGTTATGCTCAGGTAGGTCACTTTTAGATCTCGGAAATTGATGTTTCAAAAAATAACTCTACCATTTTTTTTTTTTTCCTTATTATTTCTTAACTCACTATGTAAACTTTTACATGCCTATACAGTAAACTCCCGATTATCTGCGGTGAACGGGGAATAGACAACCGCGGATAATCGAATCAGCGGATAATCCGACAAATGGTCAAAAAAGGGATATAAATCAACACATAAAGTCTTTTGAGCAATACTATTTAATTAACAGTTAAGCATGGCCTACATAAACAATTTAACGTACTAATAAAAATTTCTACTTACATTTTGCTCTATTTTTTAACAAAAAAATCGGTCAAGCATTTTTGGTTTTTTGTACTAAAACACTTTTTCTTAATTTGCGATTGCAGTTTCTTTATCAGTATTTTGTCACAAAGTGATACATCGTCTTGTTCCTCGAGATATTTTATAAGTCCATCTGCAAGTGCTAGGGCTGTGTCGTAGCTCATCCTGTGCTGAGTTTTATCTCCTTCTTCCTCTTTTTCTTCACTGTCTTCTGAAACTGGGTCTAATGCTATGCCCACAATTTGTTCATCTGTAAGGTGTTCAATGCCTGGAACAATGGCGTCACAATTAATCTACTCTTCAATGTTTCCTTCATTGACTTTTTTCTCTCCAATAACAGATTTAGCTAAATTTTCCAAATCATGAGCAGAAATTTCTTTCTCATCTCTAAACTCTACCAAAGTATTTTCCACATTTGGTAAAATTTTTCTCCAAGACTTTACCAATGTAGACTGCTTAACTGCCTCCTAAGCAGTGTGTATGCCATAAATGCTGTCAAGATTCGTGTAACATCTCCAAAAGCCTTGAAGGTCATTACTCTCTTTGATCTTTTTTTGTGATAAGTTTGTTCTGTATTTTTAAGTTCCCTTTTAAATTCAAGTCCTTGAGGACCGCGGATAATCCGACCGCCGATAATCGAGAGTCTACTGTATATCAGTTTGTCAGGCATCTACTTCGTTAGGTCACTTTTATGTTTTCTGATCACATTTTTAAAAATTGTATATAATACGTGAAATAGTGGGTAATGGAAGTAGTATGATTGCTTCACACCAATTTATTTATTTATTTATTTTTTGTCACAGATTTATGGATAGATAATTTTTTTAAATGGTCAAAATATGTTCAGGACACCTGAAAATGTGTAAATATACTGAAAGCTAGAAGGTGAAGTGTTTCATGAATCCAATATTTTATTTCATCTTGTACAAAGAAAAAAGTAAATAAGAGGATATTTCTACCAATCATAACGGCTTCGAAAATTTTTACGAATCCAATTTTTTTTTTTTTTTTCCTTATAAATACAGAACAAGGTGCACTATATCAATAACTTCAGTTTGTGGTTGTACTTTACGCATTTCTTCTCAAAAGGGGAGAGGGGAGAAAAAGGACAAAGGAGATCAAATGTGAGTAGTTTCTAATGAAAGCTTGCAAGAAATGGGAGCAAATGTTTATAAAATTATTTCCAAGTGAAGAAACCACATTATTAGTTACACTTTACACTCGAAGATTTCGCGGTTTGATTTTCGAGACTAATGACGTAAAGGTGACCTTTTCAGAATGATACATAGACACTGATTATAGTTTATAAGCGTTCTTTAGAATTAGGATAAAGAGAAATCACGCAGATGTATTTGTATATAATACAAACTTATTTTTAAATTGTAAAAATATTAGAAAATATTAGAGGTTTTCGCTTATTATAAGATATGCACAGGGGCGAGCCGACCTGGTGTGCGAAGTGTGTGTTAATAGTAAACCTATAGTTTGCCGTTTTTTTCTTATCGTTATGCTAATTAAATATATTAAAAATTAATCACTCTTAAAATAAAGCTTAAAGAAAAAAAAACGTTAGTTGAAAAAAATTAAACATTTATTAAAAATCCTAATTTCCTTTTAATATATTTTCTACTTACCAGGAAAAATAAATATATCGTTCAATGAAATGCTATATTAAAGAGCTTTCAAATTTAAATCATCCATTTGAATTTTTCAAACGCGAAACGTAAACAATAGCTAACCTTCCGGAAGTTCCGACTGAGCCAAGTTTCAAAAATTTGCATAAAACACATCTAAGAACGATAGCCGAATACTACGCACGCGCCGCGCCGGCACATGCCCCAACGTACATCCGGAAGATCACTTCGTTTCTCCCGCGAAGCTATAAATAGCGAACGCCGATGGTAGTGGGTGTTCGTGGTTGCCTTTGCGGTTGCTCTTGCCCTTGCCTCTGTTCATTTTTCGCCGATGCCGGCTTCATAAGATATCGCCGTAATATGTGGCGTTTATTTTTTATATTCAAATAAAATCTTTTCATTTTTAGTTAGTTATAACTCACGTTAATCCTTTGTGTGAGTTCGAAATTTAAATGAAAGTTATAGGTGTTAATATCGCGACAATAACAAGTGAAACGTCACGCCGTCAACATAAGTTTCACCAGCTCTTTGAAAAAGGAACTTAATTGTCTTTTTCTGCAACCTACATTGGGAAATAAAAATATGTCAAATATTGTCTTCTTACTCACCTTGTTTGTCATCCAGCATCTGCTTTGGTATGTTTGTTCATAAAAATATTTGTCTACTTCAATTATCTTATTGTTATTCATATAAACTTATTGTTATATTTATATAAACTTTTTGTTGAATTTATTGTTTCAATTAAAACACAAATTAAATTAAAATTTGTTATGGTCATTTATTTAACAATTTCTACATATTTATCTTTCAGCATATTTACTTACTCTAGCTTCCATTTTATCAAATTCATTTAATTAACTTTAAATGTTGTTAAGCTGGTGTTTATGTCTAGAGTAGGCTCCTCTGCTAATTCACTTAGCCTTGGATCTACTTCACACCAGCTAACAAGAGAAATAAGAAGTGGTTATGGGCTTTTCCTTTTTCAGCATGTAAATATGCTGGCCCTTTCATAAATTAATGTTTTTCTGTTTTGTTTGAAAAATAAATTGAAAGTTAAATTTTTTTGCATTTATAGTAAATTTTTGAAACAAGAAATTGTTTGAATTTAGATTAAAAGTTGTTTAATGTTAATAAATGAAAATCTTGAATGTTTTGTTTAATTTAAGTAATGATGACCATTTTGTTGCATATTGTTGAGGGAATATTGTAAAATTTTTTTTTTTTCAGTAAAGTAGAAAAAAAACTTTTTGAAATTTCATATATATATATATTTGAATAAATTTTCAAGTAATAAATGAATTTACCGAATGTTTAATTCGGGGGGGCAAAGGTTTTTATAAGAAAAATTGTGATATTTTTGATATATTATATTTTTAAATTGTTTGAACCATAATTATACAATTTTTTTTACTCAAAAATGGCTGTCAACAATTTACATTCTATTCCCAAACTGAATGCGATTAATTTCGAGGAATGGAGGAGTGACATTAAATTTGTTCTTCTTGACCGGGGACTCTGGGACATAGTTGTTGGTACGGAAACAGCCCCAGTTTTGGCTGATGACAGAAGCAATGCTTCTGCTCTTAATAAATTTAAGTCTAGAGCGAATGCTGCTTTGGCTGTCTTATACTTAAATATAGAAACTGAGTATAGGAAAATTGTAGAAAACGAGGATGACCCCGTAAAGGCATGGAATTTAATTAACAAAAATTTTGTTCCAGATACTCGTGCACAGCACATGAGTTTATTTTCTGAGCTGTGTGATTGCAAAATATTGCCTGGTGAGGGTGTAAATGTCTTTGCGTCCCGGGTCATGAGGATATTTAAACAAATAGAAAATTCTAAGGGGGGACTGACGGAAATTTTTGCATCTTATCAATTGTTACGTTATCTCCCATCATATTTCGACGGTATCGTTCAAAACATACTGAGATGGGAAGATGATAAATTTACATTCAATGAAATTGTAACTTGCTTGGTAGCCGAGGAAACTAGGCTAAATTTAAGAAATAAAGATAATGAATTAAGTAAAGCTAAAATTTCTGCTCAGTTTTCTCATCTAAATGATACAGGTAAAAATAAGCTTCTAAAACAAAAATTAATTTGTACATTTTGTCATAAGAATGGCCATGCTAGACAAAATTGTTTTTCTCTCAATAGAAGTAAAAATGTTGACTTTAAACCCTCTTTTCAAAACCAAAACTTACCTTCTCAGAATTTCAGTCCTAAGAAAAATCAAGAGGTAGGCAGAGTCGAAAAAAATCTTCATATCAATCTAGATCAAATTCTAAGACCCGTAATAGTAGTAGGGATTCAAATTCATCTTACTACATTACTGAGGCCAGTTTAGCTCAGCAAACAAATGAATCAGATTGGGTATTCGATTCTGCCGCGTCTCATCATTTTAGTAAAGACCGTGAACTTTTCACATCATTTAAACCTCAACAAAATGAAGAAATGGCTGTAGCCATGGAAGGCATCACTTTGCCAATCGAAGGAAAAGGAGACATTAAATTGCGTTTTGGCCAAAGAAATTTTACTTTAAAGGGAGTGATGTATTCATCAAAGCTTAGGAGAAACCTTATATCGGGGCCACAACTTGACAAAGAAGGTCTACAGTTTATTGGGGGAAGAGGCGAAGTCAAAATTACATCTAATGATAATATAATGTTCAGAGCAAAATTAAAAAGTGGTGTTTATCGTGTCCAAGCAAAAATCCCAAAATCTATAAAACAACATGTAACTTTCGAAGCCTCCACAACATCTTCAAAAGAACAGGAAGTTCTAAACCTGTGGCATAAGAGATGCGCTCATGTAAATCCTCAAACTTTGACGCATACAAGTAATAAGAGGGGTGCAAAGGGATTACCATTCTTAAAGGGACATACAGAATTTTTTTGTGAAGATTGCAGGTTGAATAAATTTAAACGCACTTCATTTAAATACAGAAACTTTGTTCGATCCAAGAGACCCTTAGAACTGTTATATACAGATGTTTGGGGACCATGTCAAGTAAGAGGCAAACATGGAGAACATTATTTTCTATCAATCATGGATGATTATTCCCGTAAAGTATTCATTTATCCTATAGTCCAAAAATCTGAAGTAGCTGAAACCTTAATTAATCACATCAAAAGGGCAGAAAGATTTATAGGTAAACCTTTAATAGCTATCCGCTCAGATAATGGAACAGAGTTTGTCAACAAAGAATTTTCAACATTTTGTCAGGAAAAAGGCATCAAACATGAACTAACAAACACGTTCACTCCAGAACAAAATGGTGCTATTGAACGTTATAACCAAACTGTTATTAATGGAGCCCGTACATCATTATATGAAAGTGGTTTAGACTTTTGTTTTTGGCCAGAAGCCGTTTCACATTTCAATTATGCCTGGAACAGACTATGCCATAAAGATTTTGAAAAATCACCATTCGAATTGTACAGTGGAAGAAAACCATCAATCAGACATCTTAAACCATTTGGATGTGTAGCTTATGTAGGACTGGCAAAACAAAGAAGACAGAAACTGGATCCAAAAGCTGTGAAAGGTTATCTAGTTGGATATGCACACCATACAAGAGGATACCGTATTTGGATCCCAGAACAAAATAAAATAGTAGAATCTTTAAATGTGACCTTTAAAGAAGATCGTTTGTTCAAAACAGAAGCAAGTGGAGCAGTGCTGGGCACCATCAACCAGCATTACACAATTCAAGATGTATTTCCAAAGGGTAGTGACGATGATTCTGATGAAGAGGCTGTTGACGAAACTCCTGAAATAGAGTCCAGCGTACCGTCTGAATTATCTGACACTGAGGAATCCTCAGATGATGAAAAACCTGCTCAATCATTAAAGAACATAAAGTTTGAAAGAAAACAAGTTTTAAGAAGTGATAAATCCAGAACAGACGTATACTACTATCCCGAAAATACAAGAACAAGATTAAGATCCCATAGAGACGTTAGAAAATATTGCCAAGAAAACAAAATCAAGTATGACCCCACTAAATTTTCATTCACTCCAATAGAAGAATCTGACTCAGACACAAGTGCCAATTTTTGTCATAATTCCTCTTGACTAGAATTAATTATACCAAGAACTTTCAAACAAGCCCAAAAATCAGACCAGTTTCAAGAATGGCTAGAAGCAATGAAAACCGAAATAAAAACCATCCAAGAACGAAAGGTTTGGCATCTTGTAAAACCTCCTCAAAATAAGCAAATAATTGGATGTCGCTGGGTATATGCAATAAAACGAGATGAAGAAGGTCGAATTGCTAAATTCAAGGCAAGGCTTGTAGCTCAAGGTTACGCTCAAGTAAAAGGCGAGAGTTACGAAGAAACTTTTAGTCCTGTTATAAACTTCGATCTAATTCGTTTTTTCTTTTCACTTTTGGTAGTGCAGCACAAGTGGAATCACGTACAATGTGATGTCACTGGCGCATACCTATATGCTCCGCTAGAAGATGAAATATACATGCAGCAACCACCTGGTTTTATTAAACAAGGAGAAGAGAAGTTAGTTTGCAAGCTCGACAAAGCTCTCTATGGCCTTCACCAAAGTGGACGAGCATGGTTTTACGAAATTGACAGAGTTTTATCAAATATCGGTTTTATTAAATTTACTTCTTGCAACTGTGTTTATACATTCAAATCTCAAGTTATCCTATTATTATATGTTGATGACATGGTTTTATTTGGAAAAAGTAAAATGTTTTTAGAGGAAGCCATTAATGTTTTAAAACAAAAATTCAAATTAAAAATTTTGGGAAGGACAAAGAAACTACTTGGAGTAGAATTTGTTGAAATTGACTCAAAGCTATTCATTCATCAAGAAAGCTATATTCAAGAAATATGCAGTCGTTTTAATAGTTTTAACCCTCCAATTTCATCCTTACCAATCAGCAAAGGCTGTATTTACTCAAAATCAAGCTATCCTCAAACCGAAGAAGAAACCAAAGAAATGACAAAGTATCCATATCGCAATATTCTAGGGTGTTTATCATATTTATCTAACAGAACAAGACCTGATATAGCATATGCCGTCAATATCTATAGCCAATTCCAATCGAATCCAGGAATTCATCACTGGAATGGGTTGATCAAACTACTGGGATATGTAAAGAAAACCAGCCAATTAAAATTAAAACTTTCATGTGCTGATTCACAGATCGTAGCCTACACCGACGCCGACTTTGCTTCAAATCGTGATGATCGGACATCCATAGGTGGACAAATAGTATTTCTAGATAGTAGCCCCATCAGTTGGAGGACCTTTAAAGAGAAGGCTGTTAGTTTATCCACTATGGAATCTGAGTTCATTGCCGCTACAGAAGCAGCAAAAGAAATTGTCTGGCTAGATCGAATTCTAGAAGAATGCCAAAACATGAAGATTATAAAAAATAAGAAAATCTCAAAATTACTAATTGACAATATGGCTGCCATAGACTTTATTAAATCTCCTATAGAGAATAATAGAAGCAAACATATAGAGGTCAAACTATATTTTATTAGAGATCTTGTTATCAAAAATATTTTTGAATTAGTTTTCATTCGTAGCAAATTAAATTTGGCTGACATATTTACTAAGCCACAAACTAAATTTGAATTACAAAAATTTGTGAAAAATCTTTTCTTCGAAAATGTTTCAAAAGTTAATCTTAAATTTTCAATTTCAAATTTTTCTATGAATTTATAAAATTTAAAAATGTAAATTTTCTAAAATTTTTTTTTATGAATTCAAATCCTTAATGAATTCAAACTTTTTTTTTAAGAATTCAAAAATTTAAACTTTTCTATGAATTCAAATGTTTCCTTGAATTCGAAAAAAAAAAAAAATTCAAATTTTGCAAGTTAAGCAAAATCTTTCCAGGTTTAGGCTGGAAGTTCAATTCTCATTCTTTCTTTGACAGTAAGTCAATTTTTTTTTTTTATTCAATTGCTCACAGCAATTTTTCTCTCTCTCTCTCTCCTCTCCATTCCCGAAATAATCCATTCTGTTCTTTTTGTTAAATATTTGTATGTAATTTATACTTTTATATTGTAAGAAAGAATTGTGTTTATACATATATTTATAATATTGAATATGATTATACTCATGTTATATTTGTTGTTAAACTTATTATACAAATAATTCATTGTATAAATTTCTTTTCTACAGTTTTTTTTTAAAAGAGCATGTTAAAAATCTTTTCAAAACTGGAGGAGAGGTTTGAGTAAACAGGTATATGTTATTTGTGTTTCAAAAACAAATTGTTTTGTAGATCACCTCTATCCAGATATTGATTTCTGTTGCTGTGCAGCTGAAGATCATACCTAATTGTTTTTAATTCTGAAAAAACTGTTAAAATAGTCACAGTCGTATGATTATATAATTTGTGCAAAGTTTTGCTGGATGTTTTTTTTATTAACTTTTTTAAACGTAAAAGTGCAAACGATAAGAGGGGGGGCCTTGTTAATAGTAAACCTATAGTTTGCCGTTTTTTTCTTATCGTTATGCTAATTAAATATATTAAAAATTAATCACTCTTAAAATAAAGCTTAAAGAAAAAAAAACGTTAGTTGAAAAAAATTAAACATTTATTAAAAATCCTAATTTCCTTTTAATATATTTTCTACTTACCAGGAAAAATAAATATATCGTTCAATGAAATGCTATATTAAAGAGCTTTCAAATTTAAATCATCCATTTGAATTTTTCAAACGCGAAACGTAAACAATAGCTAACCTTCCGGAAGTTCCGACTGAGCCAAGTTTCAAAAATTTGCATAAAACACATCTAAGAACGATAGCCGAATACTACGCACGCGCCGCGCCGGCACATGCCCCAACGTACATCCGGAAGATCACTTCGTTTCTCCCGCGAAGCTATAAATAGCGAACGCCGATGGTAGTGGGTGTTCGTGGTTGCCTTTGCGGTTGCTCTTGCCCTTGCCTCTGTTCATTTTTCGCCGATGCCGGCTTCATAAGATATCGCCGTAATATGTGGCGTTTATTTTTTATATTCAAATAAAATCTTTTCATTTTTAGTTAGTTATAACTCACGTTAATCCTTTGTGTGAGTTCGAAATTTAAATGAAAGTTATAGGTGTTAATATCGCGACAATAACAAGTGAAACGTCACGCCGTCAACATAAGTTTCACCAGCTCTTTGAAAAAGGAACTTAATTGTCTTTTTCTGCAACCTACATTGGGAAATAAAAATATGTCAAATATTGTCTTCTTACTCACCTTGTTTGTCATCCAGCATCTGCTTTGGTATGTTTGTTCATAAAAATATTTGTCTACTTCAATTATCTTATTGTTATTCATATAAACTTATTGTTATATTTATATAAACTTTTTGTTGAATTTATTGTTTCAATTAAAACACAAATTAAATTAAAATTTGTTATGGTCATTTATTTAACAATTTCTACATATTTATCTTTCAGCATATTTACTTACTCTAGCTTCCATTTTATCAAATTCATTTAATTAACTTTAAATGTTGTTAAGCTGGTGTTTATGTCTAGAGTAGGCTCCTCTGCTAATTCACTTAGCCTTGGATCTACTTCACACCAGCTAACAGTGTGCGGCGCACACAGGCGCCAGGTAAAGAAAGGCGCCAGCCGAGAAAAAATTATTTGAAAAAAAAAAGAAAAAAAAGAAAAAAATATATATATATGTATTGCTTTATTAAATCTGATTTTATAATGTCGGTCTGTAGTTATGCGACTAGTGTGGCTAAATGAGGCGCCTTGAAATATATACTGGCAAACTTGTGGTTCTCCACAATTAGGTGTTTTTTGTGAAAGGACACACTAAAAGTGGAATAACTTTTTAAAGGTGCGCCTACCTTCAGCAAAATTTTCTTTGACTTTTATAACACATCAAAGCATTCTATTAAAATGTAAAAGAGCGCCTTAACCCCCCCCCCCCCTCTTCTGTCAGAAAAAGGCCACTTAGATTAGTAAAAAGACAACGTAACTGGTTTGCAAAAGTGAAAATTAATAGAACCGGAGATTTTATTCAGAGTAGTTTTTTCCTTTCTTTTCCAAAGAAAGGAAACAAAAAACACGCTTATAAGCATAACTCGACTCCAAGTTACTTCACGGTGGTTAAATTGTATATGGGATGACTAGACTTGAGTACAAAAAAAAAAAAAAGCAATTTTGGAATTTTTTATTTTTAAGGGGAAAGGGGGGAATTCGCAAATTCCGGATTCAATCGAAAGAATTCTACTAAAAATATTATTATTATTATTTTTTTGGGGGGTGGGAGGACGTAAAGATGGGGTGAATTTGAGACACCCCCCCCCCCCCCCCCCGCCCTTTTAGCGCGAAATTTGTCATGTAAGATCTATGGGAGCTGCAATCACAGATTTTGGTGCGTAAATTGTTTCTATGTATCCAACACCTATTGATTTTACGAAATCCCCCCTTTTCTTCCTTGATCTCAAACACGTTTTTAAGCGTAACCTTACTCCAAATTATCCTATCATTAAATATTTTGGAGATTATTCTGTCATAATTACCAGTAGCATCAGTGGAACAATCTTTTTCTAAATTTAAAATGATCAAAAAATACTTACGCTCTACAACGGCATCAGACAGATTTTTAAATTTTGTAATTACATCGATAGCATAAGGTACTTTCGATCAAATGGATATATATTATTCCAGAATTTAAAAAATTAATCAAATGAATTACATTTCACTAAATAATATTATCTGTTTAAATGTTCATATAATCTACTTTAAAACTTAATAATTTTTATTATATATTCTTATTTTATTTACTTATAAATGTACCTAGTATTTATATCTGTGCAACGTACAAACGTGGCGGAAAAATAGTTTAAAACAGATTTTTGTATCTTACTACTATATGGAAAAACACAAATAAATTTACATACAAATTCCAAAAAAATTTAGATAATGAAAATGGGCAAAATTCCTTTCATGAGGTGTTTTCTTTCCCTATTAAGGTTTTTTTTTTCTAAATTTACCAAGTAATATTTATTATATACTCTTATTTTATGTATTTATAAATTTATTTGTTCCTTAAAAAAAAAAAAAAAAACTTCCATAATTAACCAATTCAAATCTTGTCGTTATATCGATAGTCATATATTAATTTGATGTTAAGAGTATTTTGAGAGTTTTAAACAACGAAATTGAGAAAAATAGAACTCACTACGGGATTATTATTATTATGAGTTCTAATTTTATATACTTATAAATTCCTTTTATCTGTACTAGTGCAAAATGTTAAACTCATTTATATGCGCAAACGTACTGCAATAGTACGACTAATCAAAAATTTTGTTCATTATAGTATTGCAAAAAGTTAAACCACTTTCCTAAATGAAAAGTATTGTTGCAATAAAAGCAGATTTACAATTGAAGTGCAAATAAAGAGCAGTTCATTCAATTTTAACGGGAGTGGAATAGTAGGTGATTGTCAGCCTTGAATACAGACTTTGCAACTTAGAGATGAATTTTGCGACATGGCGACCAAACTTGGTGAAAAGTAATAGTTTAGTGTTTCCGAAGTTTAGAAGCTCTACCTTCAATAAGAGCCGATTTCTGGAATTTTCTGGGTTCGTCAACTGGCTTCTGGCGCAGAATAATCTCGAAAGTTTGCCAAATCACGACAGAAATTATTCAAACAGAAGAGTGTTGTCAAAATTTGGGAAATTTATTTGATTTATTCTTGCTTCCATGTTGTTTTCTTTGTAAACTATAAATGAATTAGGTTGTTTTTATTACATCGTTTATGAAAAGAATTTGATTCAATGGGATAGCTGATAAGTTTTAAAAGGTTTAAATAGGTTTTGTTTACATTATAGGAAAACGTTTTTATCTTGAATAAAGTTAATGTAATTTTTACATGGAAGTAATTATGGATATAAATTAAATTAAATTAAAGTAAATGTGAAATATTGCCACTTACTGTTTATTCTGGGGGATATACTTTTGTTGTTTTGTATAACATCTGGAAATTTAAACGATGTTTATCATCGGCATTTTTGTTCACGCGTTCTTTCAGCGATTGCTAAATTAAACTAATAAGTTTAGTTAAAGTTCAATAGATGGCGTCGTGATTATTTCCGAAAGGAAAAATGCAAATTAAGTGTGACGTTACTTGAAATCGCTACTTATTGGATGCATGTTAGAATCCTTTGAACAGTATATAAGAGCTAACTTCATTGCATTCTTGGTCAGTTTTTAGTTTGCTGCATTAGCGATAGCAGGGCCGGCTCTAACGTTTTTGCCGCCGTAGGCACAGCTCAAAAGTGCCGCCCCCCCCCCCCCCTTTCCCAAGCTTTAAATCTTACAAATAAAAAATAATAATATAAAAAAAATATTTATATATATGTATTAAAAAAAAAAAAAAAAAAACATAAAAACGGTCTAATAGAATTGAGCTAAGTTAATAATACTCATATAATATTTACTACTATTTCTTTTTACTTTCTCTTACCCATAAGGTAGAGAAAGTATTGTTTTTGGCTCAAATTTTCGAACGCGAGATTTTGTTATATTTACACGTTTTGAGGTCCCCTGAATACGAAAATCATGTTTTTAGCAAATGGTCTGTGTGTATGTCTGTGTGTCTGTCTGTCTGTCTGTGTGTCTGTCTGCATGTCTGTGTGTCTGTCTGTTATCAGCATACCTCAAAAACAAATTATGGCAGAAAGTTCAAACTTCGTATTCTAAATGTGTATCATATAGGGATGCTACAGTAAGCTTTTCATTAAGATCAAGCTAATGGTTTGTGTACAGGGACAATCAAGAGAATTCTAATACATTACCTCTATGGGGGAAATTGCAGGAAAGTAGAGTTTAACGTCTATAGACTGCACTAAACCAAATGAAACGAATATATATATATTGTAATAGTGATAGTTAACTGGGAAAATTTTTTTGTGTATGTAGAAGGCACACCTCCCCCCCAGGGGAGGAAGTCCCCCCTCGAGGGGAGTAAATTTTCATGATGGGTATCTTTCAAAAGAGCTCGCCAATACCTTTAAAACGAATGGTTGAACCATCGATCTGCGATAATTTAAAACAAAGTTATCAATCTTTTTTACTTTTAACAAAAAAAAATTTGAAAAAAAAAAAAAAAAAAAAATTTTTTTTTTAAATATTGGGGATAAAATGGATTTTTTTTTTTTTTTTTTTTTTTTGTATATTTAGTGTTATACTACTTCTTTAATATGGAAATAGTCTGCATTATCATAAAAGATAATTCTTTTAAATAATAATTTTAAAAAACTATTTTTAAAAAACAAAATTATTTTTTAATAGCCGAATTAAATTCTATATAAATGTAGGTGCATTAATGAAACGGGGGGTTGAGGGGGGCGGTAGCCCCCCTCACACAGAACTAATTATCATATAAAACTCTTCAGAAGCCTAATATGAATTGTTTAACATAGGTTTACATAACAGTACTCGTTATCTTACCTATTAATCTGCAACCTGTATTTATTGTATTAAATTTCAGGGTAAGAGAAAGTCGTGTGAGTGACACACCAGATTATTTCCTTATTTTTTTAACACAAAATCTTTGGAACTAATACTAGTACAGACAAAATTTTCTAAACAGCAAAGAATAAAGAATGCTAGTACAATATACAAAATTTAAATCTGAATAAAATAATTTCTTTCGAACCTTTTTTTCTGCAAATCTCGAATAACTTTTTGCATATCTAATTTGTTACTCAATGCATGTTCATTGCTAACCCATTAAGTCGATTTTGACTAGACATGGTTTTAAAGTACTTTTATTATCATTTTTAGTTTGGAAAAAGATCTATCTCCGTTAGCAAAAGTTATGGGCAAGGTTAACAAAATTTTTAAAGCAATGCTTAAATTCGGCCCAATGTTAAGGAATGTAACGAATTTAAGGACGTCAACTGGACATTCGTTTTTTTTCGAAAGTGAAGAAAATAAAGTATATTTTACCAGCCAATTTTAAAATGTTAAGATCAGAGGAATAACCATCTGTTAATTTGTTTCCCAGATCTTTACAGTGTGTCAGTAATTCATTTTTGCACGTGTCTTTAAGTTTGTGGGCATTGCATAAAAATTCAAAAGAATGATTATGATTATTCAATAAATTTAATCTCAGCTTCAGTGCACTGATCGCCTGATCGTTGAAAAGAAAAAAACAACCTATTTTCCATTTCTCTTTTGAATTTTCTATAGATTCGTCTACACTTTCATAAGATATAATTTCATTTTTAAAATTGAACGTGATGGCGTGGTGTAGTCAATTCAAAGTTTTTTTTCCCCACGTCTATCACATTAGCTAATTTTTCAGCTTCTAAGATAAAGTTTCCAAAGGATTCAACTGATCTTAATTCTTAAAGAAAAATAATAAGGAACTGATCTATTTAATAAATCAGTGGCTTGGTATAAATCAAAAACTTTTGTTTCACGTAGCTTACTTAATCGGATTAATATGATTAAAAATTTTGTATCAAATGACGATCAAACATAAAAAAAATTAATTGTTTTATTGTACAGTCGTCAGCAAAGTTATTGTAGCACGCATCTACATTTTTCATATATATATATATTAATTTGTATATATATATATATATATATATATACAAATTATTATTATATTATACAATATTATATTATTTATTATATTATTATTATACAATACATTATTATTTATATATATATATATATTAATTTATATACATTTTTCATATATATATATATATATTATTTTAAATATATATATATATATATATATATATATACATATATATATATATATATATATATATTAATTTGATCGTTTCTTTTTATCATCAACTTACTTTTTTATAAACAGTCAGTATAAGACTAAGATCATCACTCGACAAATATTTACTTAATCTTACTTAATTTACTTAAATTTACTTACGCATCTTTTAAGTAGGAATTATTGCTAGTGCTTCAATAATTTTGCTGCCGACTGTAACCAGTAAACAACTGCCTCATTTTGACTCATATATCTCTTCATTTTTATAAGTGCTTAATAAAGCATCATGAATATTTTCTATTTTAAGAAATAAAGATATTAGGGAATCTATACACTTTTCCAACTTCGCAGTTATTCATTAACTACTAATAAGTTTAATAAATAGCTGCAATGTACGTGAAATGCTCTGGAATTTAAAGTTTTAATCCTTGCTTGTACTCCGAATTTGTCACCTCTCATATCTGATAATAATCTGAGTAATTTTCATAACCTTGATCTGTCAGATTTTCTAATTTTAACCCATTTTTTTTCCAACTCTTTTAATAAAACTTTAGGTAGTTCCTTACCAGTAGATCTTTCAACAGGAAGAAAACCTTAAAAATGTTCATTTAATTTGCATTGAAATTCTGATTGACCAATGGAAACATATCTTAATCAAAAATTTATCCCCCCCCCCTCCAATGAATCTGATGGACGTTATTGCATAAATAAAGCATTGTTTTAAATCTGACATCATTGTTGCCAATTCAAACTTAAATTTTGCCGTGTTTTTACGGACAACTCAAAATGTCCCTATCTTATGGCTGAGGATGTCCTAGGACGTTCTTTCGTACTTAGGATATACTGATAATGTCCTGGGGAGAAAAGGTACCTCCAAATAGTTCCTACATGCTGAAGAACACTGCTAAAAGTCCTTACAATCGGCAAACTCTTGCCTTTCTTTAATTAGAGGGCAAAAAGTACTCGTTATATCAGCGAGTGTATATTTCTCTCTTCGCGTCGCGGCTGCGCATACAATACATACTGTACAGAATTTACAAGTTTGTGTATTCTTGTCTGCATTTCAAATTACAGTAATGGGCAGACAAGCCTGTAAATTCTTGTTGTATTTATTTACTTGTTGTATTTATTTACTTATTTTTTTTTCTATTTATTTATTTTCTACATTCAATAATTGAAGTATTTTATTTATTTATTGTAATCATGTCAAAATTCCGAATTTGATATTTCGATGTTTCTATACGTTTCGAGGTCCCCTGAGTCCGTTTTCACTATTTTTGCGATGATATATGTGTGTGTATGTATATGTGTATGTCTGTGAGTGAACACGCTAGCGTCTAAACGCTTTGTTCGAATAAGCTGAAAGTTGGTACGTATATTGTAAGTCACTATAGTACGAACCCTATAGATTTTGGTGAATCTAGCACTTATAGTTTTTTTACAGGGACACCAGGAAAAATTCTTCATCGTTATGGCCTATGGGACCAAATTTTTAAAAGTGCGATAGCATCTAAACGCCTTATTCAACTGAGCTGGAAATTTATATGAATATTATAAATCACTGTTGCACTAACTCTAAGCATTTTGGTGAATCTTGCATTTATAGGTTTTTACAGGGACACAACGAAAAATTCTTTATCATTATGATCTATGGGCTCAAAGTTTAGTAGCGTTAAATAAAACATGGCGTAAGATATGGAGAAAAATACTCAAACACTCTATGATGGTTTTCTCTCTTTTGTTTGTTTAACAACTCCTCTTTCTTTACTTTATCTACGAAACTGTTAATTACTCAATGTTTGGAAAGTCGAGTGGAGTCACTCCAGGTTTTTTTTGTAGTTCAGCTGGTTTTGCCGCCCCTAAATTTTGCCGCCGTAGGCAGTTGCCTACCTTGCCTACCGCCTAGAGCCGGCCCTGGCGATAGCTCTGTTTGCTAGTCGTAATGAAGGTGTTATATTAAGTTTAAACATGAAAGTTGTTTTATTAAATTATTTTTCCTTCATTTAAAATAATTTCTTCAGATATAAGTAATTAAAATACAATGTGGCTTTAGTTTTCAAGTTTGTTTACCTTTTCCTCCCGTTTCTCTTCCGTGTAGTGTTGCCGTTCATTATAAAAGTTTGAACCATGGAGTCAGGTATTTGAGTCTGTTGTTCGTTGGCCTTTAGGGTTAACGTCGTATGCCTGCCATGTTCTTTGAGAAATGTTGTTTGTTAACTTTAAGAGTTAACATCGTTTTTTTTTACATTTATATAAGATTTAAGATTAACTTTTTTTTGAATATAAAGTTTTAAATTGAGTTAGTGCTGGACGCTAATTTTTATCACTTGCCTGAGATGAATTTAAATGATTGTTTCAACTTTTATTAAATATTTCAATTGTTAAGTTTTAATTTTTCTTGTTAAGTTTGTTCAATAAAATTGTTAGTTTGTTTTACAATGATTTTGTCATTCTTTTTGAACTGCCTTATACACATTAACTTAAGTCTTTTGAGCTAACTAATGGAGTTGTTTCCACTGCATGATATTATGCTTTGCTAAATGTTACATTAAGCCATATTGGCGACAACAAAGAGACACACCCAAAGATCAATTGCATTCAGACATCTGTTCTGAACGTTCGTTTCCGTTTAAATGGTTTATATTTATTCTTAAATGAGCAAAATTCTACTCTGTGGTGTTTTTAACGTTGTTTTACAATCTTTTTGAGGTATGAATTTGAGTATGATAATTTACTGGGTTTTTTCGAGAACAGTTTGAATAAAATGTATCTTTCGACAAGAAACTGTCCGTTTCTTTACAATTACTTTTTTCATATAAGAAAATCGACATTTTGGTAACAATATGGATAGAGACGGATATGTTGGATCAGTATAATATGCGTAATACTCGCAAAAGTTGCAATGAAGTGAAGGAAGATTTAGTTCACTAAGATTTTTTTGTGTGCGTGAGTGTGTTTAAATATTTACTTAAAAATTAGACCCAAACAAATAGAAACGTTTACACTTACAGCTTTCATCTAAGTCATCTACTGTAATGCATCAACGCATTTCTGCACCCACATTAAAACTAAATCTGCCTATTTTAATTTTCTCTGTTCACCTTCACAATTGTACCTCGAATTTTTGCAACTTCTTGTATAAGGGAGTTTTTCTCTTTGTGCAAGATGTACTTTTTACTTGTTTCTTTTCAAATTTCATTTTATTTGATACATTTTTCTTTTTACTAGCCATTCAATAAACTTATTACTATTAAGGTTCGAGATTCAATTGACTTGCTAAATAATAACATTTTATAAAATGATTTAAAAAAAAAGGGGGGAGGGTAATATAGGGCGCCAATTGAAACTCTGCACACAGGCGTCTGACAATGCTGGCGCGCCCCTGGATATGCATATGCAATTTTCAGAAATAAGTTCTAGATAAAAAAAAAAAAAAAAAAAATCTGGAGTGAAACAACTACACGACTTTCATTACTTACTGTTGCATGTATTATATGCATTTTTTGGAGATAATATAATCAGAAGACATAAAATTGACCTAACAAATTAGACACCTAAAAATTTTCTGGTACGATAAAGCTTATACACATGTAAAGATATATAAAATAGATTTACATAGCGAATTTAAAAATAGTAAGAAGGAAAAAATCGGTTTAGCCGTTTTTCGAAACATTAATTTCCGATATCTAAAACTAATCTACCTAATCAGGATGACTGCTAATTTACCTTTAATAACCGCGTTAGACATAAGAAAGGATATCTAAAATGGATTTATGTAACAATTTTCAAGAAAATCATTAAAGCCGATTTTAAGGTACCGACTTTTGCCAAAACTTCGCATACTCAATTATTGACCGGAAAACAATAATTACATACAAAAGGATATTTAAAAGGGAGCTAATATGGCGAGTATGAAAAACATTCTTACAGTCGTTTTTAGAGGAACACACTTGTGTTCCTGACTGTTTCTAGTTGAGAGACCTGAAATTGAGCTGTTTATACAGGACGCTTATCAATTTTCCTCCATACTAGCCAATTATATCATTCGAAAGGACATTGAATAGAGTGTTTGTATAGCAACTTGGAAGAAAATGTTTAGAGCCATTTTTGTGATACAGACTTACGGTACCTCTTCCGGTTTCCGATGTCCCACTTCCGGTTTTCCAATTTTCACCAAAATTTGGAAAATTTATCTGTACACCAGACCAGTCTCAATTCTGAAGTTTCGTAGTTCTATCTTTATTAGTTTCAGAGATATGATAGTCAGAAGATTCCCCACAAACATATATACATACACACGCACACACTGACCAATTGCCAAAAATTACTTTTTTGGAGACCTTAAAACATGTAAATCAGGTGAAAAATCGATATCGAATTTTCGGACCGAATACAATATTTCTATTAATTACGGTAGGTCTGGTGATGGAAGTAAAAAACCATAACAAAACTTTCTTCAATATCATCTATATAACAGCATCATTTACTGTCTAACGAGCGCCCACATGTTTTATAATAGTTTCTCACAAGGAAAATTTCGACTATATATGTAATTTGGTGCGATTTTAATCATATGGAAAATAACTAATAATAAGAAAAATTGTTTGACATAATTATAACTATAATTGATGTAAACTAGAGTCCTGCGTATTGATTTTTTTGCGCTAGATTGAGTAATTTTTTTCTGTAAAATTCATAAAATTTTAATTTTTAATTTCAAAACTCTAGAAAAATAAAATGACAGACTTCCCTTTTCGATTATAAACATAAACATGCGATTTCAAAGGAACAGATTTGATATCTGTTGTCCATGAAAAAAAATAAAATAATAATAATAATAAAAGATGGCCAAATTATCAGAGGAACATATTTAATTCCTTTCAAAAATCATGATTATTTTAATAAAGTACCGGGTGATCCAAAAGTCAGGACAAACTTTAAAAATGAATAATTCGAAAACGAATCAAGATACAAAGATACGGTTTGCATCAAACGGATGGAAAAGAAGCCGGGTTTTGTGTGGCAAAGAAAAAAAATAGTTCTGTTGGCGACCAACAAATGGCGCTGTCGTATTTCTGATGTAGGATTATGCAAAGCAACAAACGATGTAAAAAGGAACAACTACAGCAGGTAGTGGTAGTCGAAGCTTACATGCATCGAAATATCGCATTTTCAGTCGCTACTTTAATCACGCATGGCCTCCGAGATCTCCCGATCTGACACCCTGCGACTTTTGGCTATGGGGATTCTTGGAAGTCAAAAGTGTACCGCAACCAACCGGCATCACTAGCAGCACTGAAAGATGCCATCCCCCAAAATGTGTCTGCCATAACGCAAGAAATGCTACTAAATGCTGTGAACGACGTGGTGAATCATCTCACAGCTGTACTTCTGAATGATGGACATTGAACAGTTACTATAGCAGTACTAATTAACTGTAATTAAGCTGACTTGTAAGTTGTCAACATTGTTTTTTTATTTGTAAATCATCTTTTGGGGAAATAAAACACTATAGCGCCATCTGTTGGTCGCCAACAGAACTAATTTTTTTCCTTTGCCACACAAAACCCGGTTTCTTTTCCATCCGTTTGGTGCAAACCGCATTTTTGTATCTTGATTCGTTTTCGAATTATTCAATTTTAAAGTTTGTCCTGACTTTTGGATCATCCGGTATATTAAGAGAGCAATCATTAATATGCGAAAGAATATTTCGTACAATATATATGCATTATGAAAATATTCATCTGGCATGTATGTTTCCGCATTACGTTTTAATCGCCAAATACACAAAATGCGGAGGACGAACGGATATCAAATCTATGCCCATTTTGTTTCTAGAGTTTTGAAATTTAAAATTAAAATGTTGTCAATTTGACAGCAAAATAACTTAATCTAACACATGTGCACGAAAACTAATTTGTAATTATACCCAAATATGGAGATTAAAATCGGGAAATAATTTCTCTCGATTTTTAATAATTTTTTACAAAACTAGGGGGCTCTGCCCCCTGCTCGCTTCGCTCACCAACCCCCGAGGCAGGCTTCGCCTCCCCCCGACTCACTTTACTTATTAACACATGCAGAGCTCTACCCGCTTATTCTCGGCTTTCTTTCACTGAAAAGGAATATTAATAGTGCATACTACAAGTCAAAAGCAGAAAATTATGGAAATCATCATATTCAATGTCAAATTTATATATATAATATTTATATATATATAATATATATATATATATATATATATATTTTTATAGAAAGAAATTCATAATATCTAGACCATTTTGCATTACAACTTTAGTATATGACCCTTTTTATTTATTTTTTACAACCTTAGATCTGGACCGCGGTACTCCAGTCGGTAAATCACCGAGCTCGTAATTGGAAGATTTCAGGCTCGAATCTCAAGCCGGCCAAAGACAACACCCCCTACATAAAGGAGGTGTTGCCAAAGACCGTCGTGTACACTAATGGTGGCTGGTGCACGTAAAATATGTCGTGACCACAATATCCTCCATGTTCCCATCAAAATTATACCTCTGGGGGCCACCGTAGCGGGGTAGCCATCCCCCTCGTATAGTATCAAAACTGTCGTGTCATGTCTCCGGAACATCCGTACGGGTGCGTCCCAGACCGTCGCCAATTATCCATTGAGCAGTAATGGTGCGACGTCAAACACAACCTACCTAATTATCTACCTACCTACAACCACGAATCCTATTTTAATTTTCCCGAATAAGAAAATTAATTTTCTTAGAAGAAAGTTGATATTTATTTTCTTTCTTTTTTACATCCATGGTTTCGGGCCGCGATACTCTAGTCGATAAAGCACCGAGCACGTAATTGGAAGATTGCCGATTCGATACTTGAGCCGGCCAAAGACCGTCGGGTACACTAATGGTGGTTGGTGTACATAAAATCTGTCGTGACCGCAAAGTCCTCCATATTCTTATCCACACTATACTTCTGGGAATCACCAAAGCGGGGGGAGGATTCCCCCCGTGAAGGATCAAAATTGTGATGACATGCCTCCGGAACATCTCTAGGGGTGCGTCCCAGACCGTCGCTAATTACCCATAGCGCAGTACTCGTACGACGTTAAACCCAACCTACCTATATACATACGTACAGCCATGATCATATATTTTCCTGTGTAAAATGACTTCATGACAGAAGAACAACGTCACTGGGAGAAACTTTTTTCAAAATGGCAAATAGAGTACCTTCATAAACTTGTCGTTTTTAGTTAATAACACTTTGAATTAAAATGATAGAAATTTCTAAGCAGCTGAAATGTCTTCCTTGGAGTATTTGGAATATATTTAATTCTCTCATGACGTGAAGAACCCTGCCCTCCGCTAGAAGATGCTGTCGCAAACAAAAAAATTTGACGCCAGTGACAGTTACTTTTTTTTAATATATAGAGAAATCCTATGGATGATTAAGAAATTTTTTTAATTAGCCACAATGGCGGTCAGTGACATCACACTTCGCTTGCGTATACCTTCGGTAATATATAAGAAGAAAGCATAAGATTTGAAAAAACTTTTGGTTTTCGGTTTTCGATGAATTTACAGACTTTGAGATTTCCTTGCATTTGAATTAACTGAAATTGACTACTTATTTTTAAAAATTGAAACTATTACTATCTTCTGCATCTATAAAAGAAAAAATTTCGATTTTCTGTTTTCGCTGAATTTACGTGTTTTGAGATTTCCCTGCGTTTCAATTAACTGAAATTGACTACTTATTTTGAAAAAAGGGGATTTATTACTAGCTTCTACATGTATATGAAGAAAGTAGAAGATACGGAAAAATTTCGATTTACGGTTTTCAATGAATTTACACGTTTTGAGAATTCCTGTCATTTTTATTAACTGAAACTGACTACTTATTTTTTAAAAAGTTGGTTTATTATTCTATCCTCTGCATATATAAGAAAAAAGCACAAGATTCAGAAAAAGGTTAGATTTTCGATGAAGTTACACATTTTGAGATTTCCTAAACATAATTCGATCTTGTTTAGAAAATACCTGTTTTTTTGCGTTCGAACATTGTACTTTATGAACCATTGAACTTAATTTAAACTGAACTTGATATTTGGTTGGACCTTGGTTTGAGTTAGTGCCGATCAGCTTTTGGGTTATATCACCGAACACGGGGCGCTTCCACATTGCGATTACCTCTCATTTCAAAAAAGCTCAGCATTTACAGCTGCAGCATACCAAACTTAGTAAAATATATTAAATAAAACATTGCTGATTCACTTTGAATATACACTAACCAATTGCCTCACTTTTCTGGACTCGAGGTACATGTCATCAGGTCAAAACTGGATATCAAAACTAAATTTTTGGCTGAATACAATATTTCTGATTGTAAATATATATTTATAGATTTTCTGAGATATATTAAATGATATAACAATATCAAAAATAAATATATATGAATTTTTTCGATATAACTATAATAGCAGGCTTCGGTAATAGCTAGCTATATTTAAATGGATTTATTTATTTTTTAATGAATCGCAATATATATATATGTATTATATGTATATATATCACTTTATAAATAAAAACTAAAAAGAAAATTCCATTGAAATCACCCTGAACCTCGTTTCGGGTAACCTCTACCAACGGCAGGCATCATTACCCCCCCCCCCCTCCCGTTGTATCGGATCCAGATTTCCACTGCGCATGCAGAATCGTCTTTTCTGGACACTTCAATTTGGATATTTATCGGTTTACAAGTTGATCTGCTATTACAATTTAAAAATGGCTTTATCTCGGCATCCATTGAACATTTTAGTTATGGCACCATGTAAGCACTCGCACCGTCTACTATATTACCATATGATTAATAATATAACTAGTCGCAGCAGCAGGAAAACTCCAGTCAGGAGAATCAAAGCTCCTCTGACCACAACCGCAGGCAACAAAGGAGTAACCAGCCCAATAGCCATCAAGCCCCTGCAAGTCCCCACCCATGGCTGTTCAACCCATTCACACACTTTATGGCTCACCCAAGTGGACTCCCACAAGGCCAATTCACCAATCTCAACGGCAATCAGCACAACAACTTCAACGACGTAGACACCAGCTACAGGTCACGAACAAGGAACTTCTACTTTGAGGGAAATCAGAGGTTCCTTTCACCATCTGGACCCTTTGGCTGCATACAAGACGCTCAAGGAGTACAGGGGTAACTCGTTCTCTCTTCTCTTTCCCCTCCTGTCCCCGCCCTCTTCCTCTGCTTCCCCCTTCCCTTTTTTTTTTTTTTTTCTCCCCTAGATGGGGAAGTCTAAGAAGAAAAAGAAAATACCATCGGCTCTCTCCTCTCTCTCCCAAGAGGCAACATCCTCCTCAACACCAAAAGTCAGCTTCAATAACCTAAATTTCCTACAGATCAACCTCAACAGGTGCATGGCAGCGAACTCAACGGCCCGGGAATTCATGGAAGAAAAGTCCATAGACATCGGGCTGTTGCAGGATGCTTACTGCACTGTGGGGGGTGATCTGTTCGGCTTTCCGTCTGCCTGGTCAAGTTTCAGTTCCAAAAAGAACACTGCCCACATAGTCATAGCGACACAAACCCTTAACTACACACACGTTTTCACTGGGGAAAATTGTGTATTCATCTCACTTACCACTAGGGAAGGTGAACTGCTACTTGGAAGCGCTTATGCCGCCCCGTCTGCAGACTTCGAGGCCTGTCTGCTGGAGTGGCAACACCTCATAACGCACAGGTCATTATTCATTTGCTGCTGCGACCTCAATGCTAATTCCCCGTTGTGGTGCTCACCTAACGAGGATCGCAGAGGTCGCGAACTAATAGAATTTATAGCCTCCAATAACCTATGCTTGGCCAACATTGACAACTCTGCTCCCACCTTTAATAAAAACGATGCACAGGGCTGGCCTGACTTTACTCTCTGCAACCCTAAGGCGTTCGCAAGAATAAACGACTGGTCAGTTCTGGACATACACAACAACACAGATCATAATTACATCACATTCTCAACAAGCACCATACCCTCAATATCACACTCTAAACGCTTCGCCACTAAGCATGGCAATTTCAAAAAATTCAATAGCCTAATTCAAAAGGAATCATCGAAACTTATCTCGGAGCTAAATACAATCACTAACGAGGCCCAGTTAGAAACATACACTCAAAACCTCATAGCCACAATCCACACTGCAGCAACCTCAGCATTCAGACTGAAGAAGTCGGGACGGCAGTTCGCCTACACCTTCTGGACCCCCCAGCTACGTTCCATGCGTAATCGACTCACAGCTCTTAAAAGACAATTAAAATATATCGATCCATCCCTAATCCCACAGCAAAAACAAGCAATCAAACTTCATTCGGCCCTTTTCAAAAAACACATAAACACAGCTAAACGCAACGCATGGAAACACTTTTGCTCATCACAGACCAAGATTTTCGGAACAGCGCAAAAATTCTACAGTAACAAATTCTTTACACCAACAGAACTGAAACTGGAGCGCCCTCCGGCGCTCTCTTCCAAACGTAACAACCTGGAATACCTAACAAGCACACTCTTCCCAGAATCTCTCCTCACAAACTTTCAAGAGCCCATCTTCTCGGCTCCCTCGGATGTCCCCTTCACGGAGGCCGAGATCAAAGCCACTCTATTCAGCTTCAATGTAAAGAAAGCTCCAGGTCCCGACAATTTAGACTTTAAAATTCTCCGCAATGTACACCTAACAATACCACACCTCCTACAAAAATGGTCAAACCTCTGTCTAAACTTTCACTACTTTCCAGAAATTCTCCGCAGAGGCGAAGTGGTGTATTTCCTGAAGCAAGGGAAACTCCCCTCTGAACCCTCATCCTACAGACCGATCTGCCTCCTACCAACGTTAGGAAAATTATTGGAAAAACTGACAGTAACACGCCTAAATTTCTACCTCGAATCAAACAACCTGCTCCACCCAAACCAATTCGGGTTCAGAGAGGGCAGATCGTGCGACGAAGCAATGCAAGCCATCAAGAGTTCCTGCGCCGTCAGCTGCAATGCCCAGAAATACACCACCATCGTCTCACTAGACATACAGGGAGCTTTCGACAACATAGAGTGGCCCCACATTCTACAAGCTCTCCAGGACCTTGGCTGCCCGAGGAATCTGGCGGGAGTTATCAGATCTTATCTCTCAAAACGAAAAATCCTAGTTAACTGGGGGGAGGCTCCTCAGAACTCCCTCAATCTAAAGGCTGCCCGCAGGGCTCATGTCTTGGTCCATTACTATGGAACATAATCGCCAATAGCATCCTTCGAGAAATGAGCTCGGCGAGCTTCGAGATTTTCGCGTATGCTGATGACTTCTCCCTGATTCTCTCTGGCCGCATAAGGAAAGATTTGGAAGACCAGGCTCAGGTAGCCCTCTCCCTCTTTAGTGGTCTATTACAAGACTTTAATCTCAAATTATCCCCCTCAAAAACAAAAGCACTCACATTAGCCTTTCCAAAAGCCCTCAGCAATAGAAGATATCCCAAGATGCGGATCGATGGCATCAGCGTCAACCACGTGGAACAACTCAAAATTCTAGGAGTCACTTTTGATCGACGCCTCAACTGGTTGCCCCATGTCAAAGACTTAAAAATCAAAACGCAAAAAATATACCATAACTCCTTAAAAATGGTTGGCAAGAGGTGGGGTATTTCCACCTTCCACCTCAAAACATGGTACCTCACAATAATTGACAAAATTCTCACGTATGGGGCATCCATCTGGGGCGGCCATCTAAGATCTGATGCAATAACCCAACTAAACTCAGCCCAACGTCCGTTCCTCTTACAAATAGCAAGAGGCTATAAAACCATTTCGACTGATGCCATCACCGTCATCACAGGGATTCCCCATGCCCACCTGCAGGTATCACAAATCAACATAAAATCCAGAATTCTCCAACTTAAAGACCCAGAACTTAGCTCAACCATTTTTCCCAACACCCCAATCCAGCATCTTACCTGCAGCTGGGCCCTCCACCCCGGTAAGGATGTTGCTCCTCTCATTACAAACTGCTCTAAAAATAGCTTCTCCCCGTCTGTCCCTGTGGCGGTCTACACGGATGGTTCTAAGACGGATGCTGGAGTGGCTGCAGCTTTCTGCGTCCTAGCTTCAGGCGTCGTGACCCATCAGTGGGCGGGCAGACTCGAAGACTACAACTCTGTTTTCCAAGCGGAATTATATGCAATACAAAAAGGCATTAACTGGATCTCAGAGGCAAAACATCAAGATATAAGCATTTTCAGCGATAGTCTCTCAGGTCTGCTCGCCATAGCTCGACACAGGAGCAGACACCCTCAAGTAATAGAAATAAAAAACTCCCTTAGCACCCTAAACTGTAACTGCTCCCTGGCTCACGTTTCAGCCCACAGGGGCGTAGCCGGCAATGAAATAGCTGATTCTCTTGCAAAGGCCGCAACAGAGTCGGAAGTCATAGACGTCTCTCTCCCAGCCTCCCCCTCCTTTGTCAAAAGGAAAATTAAAAATCTGACCATGCAAAAATGGCAAGACCTATGGTCTACCTCCGAAAAAGGTAGGCATACCTATAATCTTATCCCAAATGTTAGCACAAACACCTGGACCTTAACACCACCCATCTCAGCCTTTTTAAGTGGCCATGGCCCTTTCCCCTCCTACTTAAATAGATTTCATTGCCGGCGCTCATCCCTGTGTCCATGTGGAGAGGAGGGAACGCCGGATCACTACTATTTCTCATGCCCCCTTACAGAAGTTTTCCATCTTAGAAACCCAACCCCTAGGCCAATAAACTGGCTTCCAAACATCCTAACCAATAAAATCCTAATCCATAAACTCAATAGCATCTACTCCCTCTTAATGGATATATCCAATCGAACAGATTAAAAGTCTCCCAAGTAACTCTTCTAATAATAACGACCAACTGATCATGGTCCCAAAATTAACTTAAATAAATTAAATAATTAACTTAAATAAATTAAACAATTCTCTCTATCTATCTATTTAATTAAATTTTTATTTTATTTCCCTTATTTTTTTTTTCCCCCACTCTCCAAGTTGTCTAATGTGCTTCTCGGTACCCAGCAAAACGCTAACTTTCCCCACTACCCCATTACCCTCTTGTAGCGTCAGAAGTGCAGCAAAGGTCAACCTGAAGCCAAATAATGCAGCAAAAATAAATTCACCCCTGCAAACAAGCAACTATGATGCCTTCGGAAGAAAAGTCAAAAGATCAATCGCCCATTGTCGCGGGTAGGATCTAAGCCTGGCGATGAATTCTGTAATTTTTTTTTTTTTTCTTTCGTTTTTCAATAAACGTCTCGGGACAGCCCACGTGGACTTCGGTCCTAGCATAGCTCAACACCGCTCTTCGAGCGGTGAGCCGGGGCTGCTCCCCTGTTCAATAATATAACTAGTATGTTGTGGCCACCACAAGAGTTTCTTCTATATTTTCCTATACAAATTCACTGAGTAAAAATGATTTGTTAAAATTATTATTTAAAAAAAATTATCTTCCATGATAATGCAGACGATTTCCATATCAGAAAAGTAGTATAACAGTAAATATCCAAAAAAAAGTCTATTTTATTCTCAAAATAATAATAATTACGATTTTTTTTTCAAAGTTTTTTTTTCGTTAAAAGTAAAAAAAAAAATCGATAACTTTCTTTTACATTATCACAGATCTATAGTTCAACCATTCGTTTTAAAGGTATTGACGAGACCTTTCGAAAGATACCCATCTTGAAAATTTACTCCGCCCGGGGGAGGGCGACGCCCCCCCCCCTAGTTAACAACTACTTTTATCAGTAATTCATATTAATTTTACAATCAAAAGTTAAAAATAACTCTCATTATGTACATTTATACGAAATTTTGTCCTATACTGCCATGTTAAAAATTTAGAAAAAATGCTATCACAGCGCCACCTATTGAGCGATTAATCCCTAAATCTAATCAGCACCAGTTTATGTCAGGGTGCAACTAAATACCAAGTTTGGTTAAATTTCATTCATTGGTTCGTGAGATACAACGTCCACAAAAATCGTGATGCACACAGACAGACAGACATTTTTTAAAAACTATCAAATCATGTTCAGCACATCCCAAAACGTGTAAATCCATCGAAAACCGGAGTTCGAAAATTTTCACGAATCCAATACTTTCTCTATATTACATATAGAAGAAAGTCCCCCCCCCCCCTCCCGGGAGGGATAAATTTTCAAGATGGGTATCTTTCGAAAGGCCTCGTCAGTACCTTTAAAACAAATGGCTGAATTGTAGATCTATGATAATTTAAAACAAAGTTATCGATTTTTTTTTTCTTTGTTACTTTTAACGAAAAAAAAACTTTTGAAAAAAAAAAAAAATCGTATTTTTTTTTTTTTTTTTTTTTTTTTTTTTTTTTATTGAGAATAAAATGGAACTACTTCTCTGATATGGAAATCGTCTGCATTATCATGGAAAAAAAAAATTTAATAATAATTAATAAATTATTTTTACTGAGGGAATTTGTATAGGAAAATATAGAAGAAAGTCATGTGGTGGCCACAACATACTAGTTTAGTTAAATTAATTATATCAGATTTCAAGTATAATTATAAAGTATATTTTCTTTCATTAAATTTCATTGTTACGTAATTCGCCGGTATAACTAAAGAAAGCCTGAACCAGGCTGAAAATAGTATAAAACTCTTGGTCGAATCGGGCTACTCTATTAAAATACATATAAATAGATTAGAATAAATGATTAAAGTTATTTGATGTCATGTGAAAATGGAAAAGAAAAAAGGAAACACAAAAATAAAAAAAGAAAGAAAGAATCAAAACAAAACAAAGATCAGGCGAAACCGCAATAAAGGACGTGGCTGATTTTTGATTTATTCTTCCAAAAAGTCAATGATTCGTCAGTGAATCTGTCAATCTTCTCCACCTCCTGTCAAAACCACGTGGTACACTTTTTATCTGTTTTCAGCCGGCATCGGAATTTTTTTTAAGTGAAGAGGGCCCTTAATGGCATATTATTGATGAATATTATATAGCCAGACCAGGAACGATGATCATGGGAATCACTGGCCCATCTGGCATCTGTGTATGTAGTAAGCTGAAGAGGTTGCTGGTTTGATGTTAGACTAAGTCCTAGATCTTTTGTGGAGGCTAGGTACTTTAGGATTTGCAATAGCCTTTTCCAATGGATAGATCCAGGATTTTCTACAATTTGTGAGAGTGAGACAACAGCGTAGCTAATGTCAGGACGGCATCTTCCGGTGATGTAGAGGAGGCATCTAAGAAGACTTCTATATGGCACCTTCTGCATTTGAAGACGCTCAGCATCAGTATGAGGCATTTCCTGTAGAGAAGTTACTGTGCCTGTGTTAAGAGGAAGAAAAGTATTAATTTGATGGAAAACTTTAAACTTTTTGAGACAGGAATTTATATATTCTGGGCAATTAATTATAATCGTTTCATCTGTGATATTCAAGTTTATTCCTAATAATTTCGTTATAGGACCAAGATTTTCTAGTTCATAAATTGATTCTTGTAGCTTTATCACTTCTTTTAGATCTGTTTCAGATTTAGCAAACACAGGAAGGTCATCAACGTAAATTAAAACTATAGTTCTATTTTTATAATTATAGACACAAGTCAGACCTTTAATTTGATGGAATCCGTTTGTTATTAATTTATTGTACAATTCCTCATACCAGCACTTTCCTGCTTGATGGAGACTGTATGGAGCTTTCTTTAATTTCAAAAGTGATTATCTTTTCCCTCTATTATATAATCTGTAGGTTGGGCTATATAGATATCTTCAGTGGCGGTTCATCATTGAGGGCACCTGGGCCTGGCCCCACTTGAATTTTTCTCTCTATTAAAAATCAAGTAATATGTTTTTCTTTCTTTTTATTTTTTTAATTCTAACGCTTGTAAAAATGTATCTATCAAATTAGAAACATGCATCCAATTTCCTCTTATTCTTCTTGTCTGTTAGTCTGCTTTTCTTTTACCGAATTACAGCTACTTCCTATTCGAAGTTCAGTCGTTTGGGCACTTTGATTTGTGCCCGATCTCACGCATTAAATAGTATAGTATTTATGGCTTTGTGCATGGAATACCGGGTTAACACATTTGGCGAAGTAGAGCTTTATCAATGTTAATATTCCCACACTTTTAAAGTGTTAGGGGCACTTGGTGAATTGGCCCATGTAACGTAGTTTAATAAAAAATAACTGTCTCCTTTAAGGTGCGTTAACCATATGGATCGTGGAAAGAATTTGGCGACTTTCACAGTACTTTTTATTTATTTATTTTTCTACTGATAGTAAAAAACAGAATTGCGATTTTTTTTTTCCCAAATAAATCTATGATTGTTTAAAAATTAAACAGTGATAGAAAGGAATTCTGTTGAAAATTTATTGACAAAAGCATTAAAACATTTTTGAGAAATTCTATGGGACACGAAATTTTAAATGCACTTGTGGTTCTCGCAATCCACAAAGACTTTATTTTCACAATTCCAGAATTTAATGAGAAAGTAACTGGAAGGTTTGCTCGAGAAAAACTCAGTGAGCAGAATATTTATTTTTGTATAAATAATAATCAGATTTAAATACTTGAACAGTTTTGGCTGCCTAAATCTTTTTATTATATATTAAGAGAAAAAAAAAAAAAATCATCCGATTTAGTGTAATATTTTTTATAATTATTGTTTTTTCAGTCAAATACTATTTGATTAAAGTCTTTTTAATAATAATAATCGCATTTACATAAATTATTATTGGTTATTTAAAAAATATATTTCTAAATTATTATTAAGGGATAAATCAATCCTTTTTAAATATATATATATATATATATATATATATATATATATATATATATATATATATATATACACACACACTTTTTTTTTTAAAATATAGCAATGGATTTTTAAAGTGTCTTTATTTGCATACTTTTGGCTCGACATTATGCAAAAAACTGCAAAGAAATAAAATGTCAGGCATTAATTTTTTATTGGGACAGTTATAAAATTCTGTATTGTTGAAGGAACATAAAATTTTAAACTAAATTTTCTGTACAGGCTTCATTTTTAATTTTGATATATATCACAAAATCACCTAAAGGTTTTAAATTTTATATACATTTGGCCTACATCATTGTTTTTAAATAAGCTAGAATATAAAAAAGTTAAATCACAAACACTTCAATTTAAAAATTCGACATTTTAAAAATGTGTATACATTTTTAAAGTGCCGTTTATGAAATTTCTAATTCTAATTTAATTTCTTATATTTTGGCTGTGCTTTTAAAAACAAACATACAAGACACATATATATTAAATATATAATGTTTTCGGTTATACTTAAGTGATATAGAGTTGTTATGCACAAAAGTAAAAAAAAAAAAAAAAAAAAAAAAAAGAAATGCATGTAGAAGAATTTCAGTTTAAAAATTTTGACATTGTAACATTGTATAATATTCACAATGAATTATAATAATAATAATAATATACATAGAACACCCCGAATCTTTATATATATATATTTCTTTTGTGCGTGTGTATGTTACTGAACTCCTCCTAAACAGCTGGACCGAGTTTAATGAAATTTTTTGTGTGTCTTCAGGTGGATTCGAGAATGGTTTAGATTTACAATTCAGTCTAATCTTTATATAAATATTTCTTTTGTGCGTGTGTATGTCACTGAACTCCTCCTAAACGGCTGGGCTGAGTTTAATGAAATTTTTTGTGTGTCTTCAGGTGGATTCGAGAATGGTTTAGATTTACAATTCAGTCCAATTTAAATTGTTTATTTAATTAATTTATCACTTATAAATTGTTGTTGATTTTGGAATGTTTCACATTGGATCTGGCAGACTGTGCTATGATCATAGTATCGAATATTCAATAATACGCAAGTGAAGTGATGATGTCACTGGCCGTCTGTGGATGCAAGAAAAATATTTCCTATGTTAATCGCCCATTGGATTTTTTGTAAAAAATTACTAAAAATCGAGGAAAATTATTTCCTGATTTTAATCCCCATATTTGGGTATAGATATGTATTAGTTATCATGTGCATGCGTTAGATTGAGTTGTTTTTGCTGTAAAATTGATAAAATTTGAATTTTTAATCTCAAAACTCTGTCATCCTTGGCGGAAAAAAAAAATATCGCCATATCATCTGGCGAACATATTTAATTTCTTTCAACAACTTATTAAGAGAGTAATGAATAATATGAAACAATTTCGTACAATACATATTACGAAAATATACATCTGGCATGTATATTTTCGTATTACGTTTTTGATCGCCAAATACAAAAAACGCCAAGGAAGACAGAGTTTTGAAATTTAAAATTAAAATTTTGTCAATTTGAGAGCAAAATAACTCAATCTAACACATGCATACGATAACTAATATATATACCCAAATACGGGGATTAAAATCGAGAAACAATTTTCCTCAATTTTTAATAATTTTTTATAAAAATCCAGTGGGAGATTAACATAGGAAATCTTTTTCTTGCATCCACTGACGGTCAGTGATGTCACACTTCGCTTGCATATATTCTATTGTAATTCCAGTTTGTCCCGACAGTTGGTGCTGCGATCAAATTCAAGAAAATATTTTGTAACTTTGTGTTATTATTGTTATACAAAAAATTGTGTCATAATTGAAATATTACATCAAGATGTAATTAGTGTTTGAAGAGTTTTGAAGTGTGCATAAAAAACTATACATTTTGCAAATTTAGTGCGGAATTGGAGTGAGTATTTTATGTAATTTTCTATCAAATTTACACGTGCGTTGATTAACAACCACCCTAACCTAAAAATTTATTTGTGTAGCTAATTTATTATATTTTATTTATTTATTTTTTGAATGGAAGACCTTTAGTATCGGATCCCTTTGGAAAAATTTGAAATTTGGCACCGAAGTAGCTTGGACGCTTCTCGCCAAGTTCTTTAGTTCCAAAATTGAGATAGCCATTTCAATTCATCGCAAAAATGGCTTAAAATATTTAAAGTCACCAATGGGGTCCCATACTTTTGTGCGTGTGTATGTCACTGATATTTTATTTATTTTTTGTATGGAACACCTTTAGTATGGTATCCCTTTGGCAAAATTTGAAATTTGACACCTAAGTAGCTCGGACACTTCTTGCCAAGATCTTCAGTTCCACAATTGAGATAACCATTTCAATTCATCGCAAAAATGGCTTAAAATATTTAAAGTCACCAAAGGGGTCCCATATTTTTGTGCGTGTGTATGTCACTGATATTTTATTTATCTATTTTTTGTATGGAAAATTTGGCACCGAAGTAGCTTGGATGCTTCTCGTCAAGATCTTCAGTTCCACAATTGAGATAGCCATTTCAATTCATCGCAAAAATGGCTTAAAATATTTAAAGTCATCAAAGGGGTCCCATACTTTTGTGCATGTGTATGTCACTGAACTCCTCCTAAATGGCTGGACCGATTTTAATGAAATTTTTTGTGTGTCTTCAGGTGGATTCGAGAATGGTTTAGATTTACATTCAGTCCAATTTAAATTGTTTATTTAATTGTTAATTATGTCTTTTACGTTATAATCGGAATTCACAGTCACCGTTCACAGCGCTCCATACCTGTTTCACTTATATACCACATCCTTACACACTTACAATAAGTTAGTTATTTTTTTCTAGCAAAATATTCTCTAGAAATAATTTATATGACAAAACAACGTTTGTCGGGTCAGCTAGTATATTGTATATATATAAAGATAATTTTACCCATTAAATAACTTATTCGTTTTGCATTTGAATTATGAATATATTTCACATGTCGTGCAATGGACCGGGCCCCACCAACTGACTTTTAGAGGGAAGGTTTCTGAATTTTTCAGAAAGGTTCCTTGTTAATTCCAAGAAGGTTACTGACTTTTAGAGGGAGTGTTTCCGAATTTTTCAGAAAGGTTCCTGGTTAATTCCAGGAAGGTTACTGGTAAAAATTAGGCACATTAGCTGCCCTGAATTTCCCAGGTACGTTCCTGGTTTTTTTACAGTGTAAAGCAAAGTAACATTGGAATTCTTTTTTCTAAAATCAGTGTTGGCTTACATTTTTTCTTTCAATCTTTTTAATTTTAATACTTAAAAAAGTAGACCTTAGGTAGTATAATAATAAAAGAGTAATATTTTATGCATGTTTTTTTTTCTGAATAAATGCTGAAATAAATCCATGTGACAGAAATTACGGGCCTAATGAAACCAATGTGTGTATCCCACAGTCTTTTAAAATTTAGATTCCCTTTATGTTTTTTCATACTTATTTTGTTTGGCCTGGGCTGCCTTTCTTTAGGACCAATGGGTAGTTTCAGAGCTTGATGACAGAAATTGTGAGTCCCTGATAAATGAAAATAAGGTAAGGCTTGTTATTTGAATTTGAAAATTTAGATTTTTTCACTTTTTTAATCTGAGTCTCCTTTGCTCCTAGACCCCTAAACAATTGTATTCTATGTTGTTTTTGTCACCGAACCAGAGCAGAAGTTCATTGTGCTTGCTCCTTGGTTAAAACTCTGGCTAATTTCTTGTATTCACAAACAAAAATAATTTTGGAAGTAATGCAGGAAGGAGTGAATTTATATTTTAAACAGTTTAACTGATCGAAAACACATATTTTGTCATTTTTTTCTAAACCAATCCAGGATATCATTATGAAAAAAAGTAATACTCTTTATATATATATATATATATCTTGTGTTTATGAATAAAATATAACTCAGGAAATGCGTAGAAGAAATAATTTAAGAACAGTTACATAAAAATCTGTAAAAAAATAAATAAATAAATAAATAAATAAATGAACTATTTACCAAATTGGGTAATTATACAGAACAACAACATTTAAAGGGAGAAAAAAATTGCTAGTGTTAAAATTAGCAGAATCAGTTAAGAGAAAACATTTTTTGAAACAGAATTAAAAAATAAATTAGGCATTGACAAAAAGTGTGGTTTAGTTTGTTATTATCATATGTTAACTGTTAATAAATAAAAATATCATTTATTTATATAAGTATTAATGAAACTTTTTTTTTCAATTTACAATAAGAAAAACAGATACTAATTTAAACAAAAACTCATCAAGCGTAAAACGCCCTGTAAGAAAATAAATTATCGAATTTCACGTTGTTAGGAAGTTACTCACATATTATTTAAATAAATCTTATTTTTATTTGAAATTTATTAAGTACCAAATTATCAGCTAAATAATATCAGTTCATTATATTCATTTAACTGAGTAACACAAACTTTTCTTTAATATTATAAACTAGTATGTTGTGGCCACCACAAGACTTTCTTCTATATTTTCCTATACAAATTCACTCAGTAACAATATTGAAAAAAAAAAAAAAAAAAAAATTCCTAGCTTTTTTTCGTTAAAAGTAAAAAAAATCGATAACTTTGTTTTAAATTATCACATATTTATAGTTCAACCATTCGTTTTAAAGGTATTGACGAGACCTTTCAAAAGATACCCATCTTTGAAATTTACGTACTTCCGCCCAGGGGGGGGGGGGGGGGAGCGATGCCCCCAAATACACAATTTTTTTTTTCCTAATTAACTACAATTTTTATTAATAATTCGTATTAATTTTACAATCACAGGTTAAGAATAACTCTCATTATGTACATTTATACGAAATTTTGTCCTATACTGCCATGTTAAAAATTTAGAAAAAATACGATCTCAGCGCCTCCTGTTGTGCAATTGATCCCCAAATCTAATCAGAACCAGTTTATGGGAGGGGCCAACTAAATACAGAGTTTGGTTAAATTTTGTTTAAAAAAAGTTTTTTTTTTAAATTACGATTTTTTTTTTTCGTAAAAAGTTAAAAAAAAATCGATAACTTTTTTTTAAATTATCACAGATTTATAGTTCAACCATTCGTTTTAAAGGTATTGACGAGACCTTTCGAAAGATACCCATCTTGAAAATCTACTCCTCTCGAGGGGGGACTTCCCCCCAGGGGGGTTGACGAGGCTCCTACACATACAAAAATTTTTCCCAGTTGATTATCTCTGTTATAAATAATTCTTGTAAATTTCATAATGATTACTAAAAAATAATTCTCTTGATGCACATTTATACAAAATTTTGTCCTACATCACCATGTTAAAAATTTAGAAAAAAATGGATGGCAACAGAACCTGTAAGACAATTTTTACCAAAAGTTGATAGGCACTAATTTATGTCAAGGTGCAACTACATACCAATTTGTATGAAATTCTGTAAATTAGTTCCTGAGATACAGTTGCCACAAAATTTTGTCACACACACACACAGAGACAGACAGACATTTTCTAAAAATGGTCAAATCGTGTTCTACAGCTCTCAAACGTGTAAATCCATCAAAAACCCGAGGTCGAAATTTTTTACGAATCCAATACTTTCTTCTATTGAATATAGAAGAAAGTAAAAAGACTTATTGAAAGAGCACAATTTGTATTTTCCTTAAACTCGAATAATTATGTGTAGCTTTATTACTTTGTTTGTTGAATAAATACGAGTATCATTACATGATGCAATTTAAATTTTTCTGGTTAATAAATTACTTTTTGATTATCCATCAGAAGTCAACTAACTGACAGATCAAAGTATAATTTATTAAATAAATTACTCTTTTAGAAAATCAGCGTCAAATAATATTGCACAAATTTATTTCACTGTAGCTGAATTTCATATAGCTGAACCCTGTCAGATAATATCATTAAAAAAATGATTTAGTTTCTAAATTACAGTGCAATCGTTAGATGTAAGGGTTTTTTATTTTAAGGATTTATTTTGTTGGCGAAGTAATTGGCTATAAGTTTTTATAACAAACTTTTGAGTTCAAAATATTTATATCATTTTATTCGAGAAACAAAGAAAATATTTGGCATTAAAAGTTGGCTGCTTTTTTCTGAATATTGGCTTTTTAGTTCAGACATCCCTGATCTGTTCTAGAGAAGGGAACAGATCGGTGTTAAAATAATCGTATAGCTATGTCGCAATTACATTCGCTCTCTCCCTCATCTTATTCGACAATCTCAACGTTTCATCCTGGATTATTTGCATCATCATTAAATGTTGTACAGCGCTCTGTATTAATTTTTGGAAATATTTTCCTTGACATTTTTGGAATGTTTCCTCAGTAAAGGCATCCTGATGACTGCAATCGACTATTTTTACTTTCTCTTACCCTTACGGTAGAGAAAGTATTGGTTTAGGGTCAAATTTTCGAAAGCGAGTTTTAGTTATATTTGCATGTTCTGAGGTCCCCCGAATACAAAAATCATGATTTTAGTGAATGGTCTGTATGTGTCTGTCTGTGTGTGTGTGTTATCGGCATATCTCAAGAACAAATAGTAACAGAAATTCCAAACTCGGTATTCTAAATGTGTATCGTATAGGGATGCTATACTAAGCTTTTCGTTGAGATGAAGCAAATGGTTCGTGTACAGGGACACTCAAAAGTATTCAAATGCATTATGTCTATGGGGGAAATTGCATGTATATAGAGTTTAACATCTATAGACTGCACTAAACCAAATGAAACGAATATATATATTTTGTAATAGAGATAGTCAACTGAGAAAAAAAATAAAAAAAAAAATTGTGTATGAAATCGCCTCCCCCCGGGGGGGGGGGAAGTTCCCCTCGAGGGGAGTAAATTTTCATGAACGGTATCTTTCAAAAGAGCTCGCCAATGCCTTTAAAACGAATGATTGAACCATCGATCTACGATAATTAAAAATATAGTTATCGATTTTTTTCATTAAAAAAAAAAAAAAAAAAAAAAATGTAATATTGAGAATAGATTAGACTTTTTTTTTAAATTTTGAGTGTTATACTACTTCTCTAATATGAAAATCGTCTGCATTATCATTGAATATAATTTTTTTAAAATAATAATTTTAATAAATTATTTTTACTGAGGAAATTTGTATACGAAAATATAGAAGAAAGTCATGTGGCTGCCACGGCACACTAGTTATTTGTTTTTAGTGGATGTGCTTTAATAATATATTACCATTTCCAGGAAAGCTGTTCAGGAATTGAAATAAATTCCTCATAGAGATATGGTAAATAATGTATGTTTTAAGCTAAATATTCATCGCTTTTTTTTGTATATTTACACGTTTTGAGGCTTCGTGATTACTGTAGTAAAGTTTTTTAACGTTTGATCTTTGTCTGTGTCTCTTAGAGTAACTTAAAAACGAAATTTTAGGAAATCCAAATGTTGTATTTTGAAGTTAATGTAAGTTTGTTGCTGAAAAAGTTTGATCAAGATTGATAAGTTTCAATGGATGTTGCGTGTGAAAATTGTCTGTATAATTTTAAGTAAACTTTTAATTTTAATAACAGAATTAAATTCTATAGAAATGTAGGTGCATTAATGAAACGGGGGGTTGAAGGGGCGGAAACCTCCTCACACAGAACTAATTATCATATAAAACTCTTCCGAAGCCTAATTTGAATTGTTTAACATGGGTTTACATAACAGTACTCGTTATCTTACCTCTTAATTTCCAACTTGTACTTATAGTATTGAATTTCAGGGTAATAGAAAGTCGTGTGAGTGACATACCAGATTATTTTAAATGTTTCTACTTTACAGTTCCTTGAGAACTTTCTCCATTACAAACGATCAATGCTAAGGATGCTAAAAAGGGGAGCTGACTCACAACCATTTTGTTGCCCATTGCTTTTGTCTTTTCTCGCTTTTTATCGAACAAATTTTTTAAATTATGGATGATTTTTCAACTATTAATTACTCAAATCATTCAGAGATAGGATTTTGACCTGCACGATTTCGAAAAATCAGAAAAAGAAGAAATGGCACAGTTTCGGTTTGGCAACATTTTCGATGTGAGTCTGTCTGTATCTACAGGGGCTTTAATCAATGCGGAAGAAACTGTATAATACACGTACATGCACGCAAACACACAAAAGAAAATTGTTGGTCCTGGCAACACTGTGGTGTTTAAAGATAATCTTTTTATTTATTATGGTTTTTGTTTTAATTTAAACTAGCAGGCTTTGCCCGCTTCGCTGGTCACTATATTTAAATGAATTAAAAAAAAAAAAGAATCAATATTTTTATACCGTTCTACAAATTAAAACTAAAAATAAAATACATTGAAATTACTTAAAAACCTCGCTTTGGGCCCTCGCTGACTTCGGCAGAGACTTCTTCAACGCAACGTCTTGGTAGTCGATAATTTAATTTAATTTAATTTATAGAAATGTCAATAAACGCAACTGCATGTCATTTTCTTTTTGATAATAAACAGAACGGAAAACGTATAATATTTTGCATGGATATATTTTGTATAATTAGACCAATTTAAAAAAATGCTTTTCCTTTTTATCCCACTCACATTACAAAAATATTTAAAATAAAATTGAGAAAAATTGTGTAAAAACATTGAAACAGCTTGAACCTCTTGGCGGAATTTAAAATTTGGCACTGTAGTAGCTCGAACGTTTCTCGCTAAAATGTTTACTTATGCATTTGCAATACCCATATTAACTCATCACCGAAATGACAACAAAATTATAAATAATTATAAGATTTAAAAAAAAAAAAAAAAAAAAAAAAAAAAAAATTTATATACCATGGTTTTAAATTTTCTGTTGAATCATATAGCTATAGAAGTACATTAGCACTTTATCAATGTGTAGAAAATTTTAAAGCGATAATGACGTCAATTTTTGTGAGATGCATAATTTAATTTAATACAATTTTTTAATGTTCATGTTTAATTAAATGTATTTACTATTTTTAAGCCGAAAGAAAATTAACTCGTATTTTTATTTATTTATTTATTTTGGCAACTATTAAATTATAACTAATATTTATTTTCATATTTTAATTAATTAAAAGAAAACTTTGCAACGTAATATCTTTAATAACTTGAAGCATATAGTGTCCACGCAAAAAAATTAACAGCTTTCAGAGCTCTTTTAAAAAGTATAAATCTATGCAGTATCTTTAAAAAAGATTCATTAGATTTTACTTAAAAAAAAAAAAAAAAAGGCCAACTTTCATCACCAAAGTATTTAAATCTAGACCAATCAAAAATAGTAGTGTTCTACCCAGATGTATTCCCGACAAACTCTTTGCTTTATTTATATAAAGACTAGCAGGCTACGTCCGCTTCGCTGGTCACTAAATTTAAATACATTTTCAAAATAATTGAATCAATATATATTTTTTATATCACATTTTGAGCTGTGTAACATAATTAAAAATTCCTTTTGAGGTCAAAAAGTCAAAATAACATATTACAAATAAAATAAAATATTTCTTCTGTTTTGCGCTAGTTTTGAAAAATTCTCTATGGTCTTATGTAAATGATTCTCAAGAGTGAATGAACAATTGTTTACAAATTTAATGGATTATGTATGGGAAATAAGTACGCTGTAATTTAAAAATTGCATATCTTAGAACTTTAAAACTTATAATTTTTAAAAAGTTATTGATTATTTTTTAGTATTAGACTGTTTTTTGTTTAATATTAGACAATTTAAGATAAAAGCAATCGAATGATATCGCGTTGTGAAACTTTGCAACGTAATATCTTTAATTCTAATAACTTGATGTGTATAGTGGCCACAGAAAAAATGAACAGGTTTTAGAGCTCTTTTAAAAAAGTATAGCATTTATGCAGTATCTTAAAAAAAAAAAAAAAAAAAAAAAAAAAAAGGGCCGACGTTCATCACTAAAGTAGTTAAATCTAGACCAATCAAAAATAGGAATGGTCCGCCCAGATGTGTTGCTTTATTTATATAGAAGATGCTTATAAAAGCTATAATTAAATTGGATTTTTTTTTTTTTTTTTATAATAATCATTTAATAATTAAATGGGTACAATTAGCATATTTGATTGAAAAAAACACCAGACTGATATTTTAAAGAACGAAAGTGAGCATATGATACTTCACTTTTTAATATCTGATACTTAATATACAAATATTTTAAAGTTTTTTTGTTTATCAGTCTGTTGCCGCTAAAGTGCAGAAATCAGTTAATCTGCAGATTAGCTAGGCAGGGATGGAACATGGGCGCAGAATTCATACCACTATCGATGTAAGAAAATTTCCTACTTCTTAAATCAACGATATTATAAGTAGAGAAATTTCTTAAACGGATTCCGGTATGAATTCTGCGCCCGTGTTCCATCCCTGGCTAGGTAATCTGCACATTAACTAGGGTGATACTTTAAAGTGCGAAAAATTGTTTCATTTCTCAAATTACCTAGACAATCTGAGAATTACCTAGATAATCTGCATAATACCGACTAGACACTCGTTAATCTGCACATTACCTACTAGGCACTCGTTAAAGTGAAAATAAGATCTTAAGAGAAATAATAGCAACGTTTCTGTACGCTTAAATTAAATGTTGTTTATTTATTTTTTGATATCTAAAGAATCCAGTTAATACAGTCGAACAATCAACACATTAGTTGATAGAATCAATCACCAATCAATTGAAAAACTACAATACAAAGAACCAAACGGTTTAAAATATTGTTGCAATTAAGGAAATTGACATAAGAGATCGTGGGCCGAATGCTATAAATATTATTTAAAAACAAAGTTCATTTCAACTTTTCGGGGGCAATCTGAAAATGCAGCTAATATATTCTCTTTAAGATAGATAATGAAAATATAAAATGTTCTGGAAGTAAACTCTGCACATAAACATCGAAAATTGGTTCCAATTCGAAGGAATTGAGTTTACTTTTTCGACGCTGGTTTATAGCTGTATGCAATACATTTCTGTTAATATTGTGATTCGTTGAATAAATTTTAAAACATCTTGCACACAAGTGCTAAAATCATATAACTGAGAAAAAGTGTTAAAAAGAAGTAAAATAGGATCTGCAGATCAGGAGCCTCAACGTCTTAATTTCATCACTCATTGTTCAACACATCATTGATAATTTTTATTTATTCCATATTATATATATCATTATCATCATAATCATTATGAATTTCAACCTTTATCAGTCCACTGCAGGATGAAGACCTCTTCTAGGTGATTCCAATCTGCCCTGTTTTCTGCAATTCTTCTCTATTTTGCTCTTCCAAACTTCACAATTTTATCTCTCCAACGACACATTGGTCTCTCTCTCGGTCTTTTATTATATCTCGGTACCCAAAACAGGACTAGCCCATCTATCACAATTGGAAAAATGCTCAGCTCAATTCCATTTTAACTTATTTCTAAAAATAACATCAGTAACATTGGTTTGCTCCTTAATCCAATACAAGTGTTCCGCTTGTCTCTTCGGGTGAAACCTAACTAGTTTCTTTCTCTCTCTCCTTATGTAAATATATATATACATATGACTGACTCGTTACATAAACAGATACGTTTCTGGCGGAGGCTACCTCCCCCCCCCCCTCAATCTCCCCGATGTATTCTCTGTCTATATCTATCTCTCTCTATATGTATATTTATATATTTTCCTAGTAACACCCTTTTATTAATTCCTTGTAGATCATAAATACTTGTACCAAATTTAATGCAAAAAGATTACATAACATATCGGAATTAATTTATGTAGCCCTGTAAACTAATTATCAATTCTATGCCCACAAGTTTCCCCAGAAAAACATGCTTTTAAACATTCTAATAACATTTCGTTATATTTAATGGGGTGTTATCATGTTAATATACATTTTTAATACATACCGTCTATAGACCGTAAGGGTACGAAATTCTTTTGTGTGTCCCTGAAAAGGAGCCACAGTTATTTTAAGAAATAAAAATGATTCATCCAAATAATTATATCGCACTTATATTTCAACCTACTTTGACATCATTTGAATGATTACACAATGTCATCGGAATTCTTTTGTGTGGTCTGTAAATAAATTTAGCTTATTCATACTTTTTTTAATCTTTATAATGTATGTTAATTCTATTTTGTTGAATAACGCGTTAAAATGTGCTAAGATAAAAATTTGCGCATAGGCTGTAATGTTATGAAATTCTTTTGCGTTTCTATGTAAAAGAACCGTTAACATTGTATACCCCAGTAAAAACTTTTCAAGTTATTCTATGTTTTTCAAGAATACTTGTTCGAAATTTGGCAAAATTTGGATGATTACAGGAATTGTCGGAACACTTTAGTAAGGTCCTGTACATTAATTATGAAGCCTAATCACACTTATTTCCCATAGAAAACATACCTTTAATCATATCAATTATGTACACTTATTTCATTTCGTTGAATGCAGAGTAACGACGTTAAAATTTGTTTAAGGGAAATTTACCCCATAGGCCGTAATGATAAGAAAACTTTGGTGTGTCCCTGTACACGATTCATAAATAATCTAGACATAAAAAATTATACAGCTATTTCTATACAGAGCCTGAACGTGTATACCAAAGTGCAAGTTAATCGAAGTATTTTTCTGCCGCTATTGCGGTACATACGAATTCTGTCCATAGGCAGTAATGATAAGACAAAATTTGGTGTGTCCCTTACACGAACTACAAATCGGATACACACGCAAAACTATACAGCTAACTCTGTGTTTCATGAACATGTGCTCCAAATTGTTAGTCAATAGCGTGATTTTTGCAGCTAATATCGCGGGACAGACAGTCATACACACAAACAGAAGCTAAAATCTTTTTGAATATCACATGGAGGCCTCCACTGACGTTTCGGCAATAATTTAGTTACATTTCAGAGTAAAATTTACCGTAACACTTTTTGTGGTAACTTATGATTATTGTCGAAAAGCAGACAGTTCATTAATTGGAAGAAGAAGCAAATCAATAGATATTTTTCATTCACGAACATTTAATAGTTTCCATTGATCAGCACACAATCTCACTTTATCCCAGCTTATTAAAAAAAAAAAAAAAAAAAAAAAAAAAAGTCATTTTTGAATGTATCTCATCGCCGATGTGCAAACAAGTAATTTTTTCTGACATTATATTAACTGTAATAATTTTGCTTTAAAATTATAATACTTTTTCTTAAAAAAAGAGTAATAACAGAATTCGATCAAAATGTTAATAATACGCAGGATAAGGATGTCTAGAGAAACTTCAGTCCGTTTTTTGAGAAAAATACTTCCCTTTTGAATGTGTCTTATCCTCGATATGCAAGCAATATGTCATTTTTTCTTACATTATATTAAATACAACGATTTTATACTTAAAAGTATATGAAAAGAGAGCAACAGTAAAATTGGATCAAAATGTCAACAATACTCAAGATAATGTAAACATAAACAAAACATACGTCATATATCAAATGCTAGAGCGCGCACTAGCAACAGCCGCCATTGGGCTAAAAATATCAGCGGAAAAAAAAATTACTGTTTTGATTGGAGGATAAACGAATGAATGAGTAGAGAATCTGACTATCTCTAAGTGTAAATAAAATAGCAGGACCGCAGAAATGTCAAATTTGCAGAATTAATTTAATCAATTTTTAAATAATGTGCACATCTTCAGACCAGAACATTGCGAATTTGCAGATAATAGAATATTCTTTAAATTTTAACATTAATTTGAAATCGTCCCTCCATGATTGAAACAGACTTGAGCGATATCTAGCTATGGCCCACGGTCTATAATGTTATTTATTTATTTTTCGATATCTAAAGAATCCCGTTAATACAATCAAGCAAACAGCAAATTAGTTGACAGAATCAATCATCAATCAATTGAAAAACTATAATACAAAGAAACGAACAGTTTAACATATTATTACAATTAAGGAAAATGAATTTGCGAATTATATGATAAAAATTATGCTTACTTAGTAGTGCAATCTAAAGATTGGTGACTCTTTGAAATGCATAGCAATTAATATCGTACGGGAGATTCAGAGAAAGCCCCGGAAAGCCCAGAACATCTTTATTCCAATATCTTTTATTCTAATTATGATTAAATTACTTATAATACACCATTCGAAATATATTTTAATGTAATTTTATTGTGAACTTTTAAACTGATGTAAGCCGTTAAATTTAGTACAGGAGTTTCACAGAAAATCCTCAACAAGTTTATTCTTTTAAAAATTCTGATTATCCGCTCACATTCCGTATAAAGGATTTTTAACACTATTTATTCTGAGTGGGCGCCACCGAGCGGAAGTTTGCTGCGGTCAGAATTTCCAAAGATTATAACACGGTGAGCGGACAGGCTTTTTCAGATACTGAAACGGGAAGTCGGCACCGCAGGCGTTACCGAGCGGGAATTCTCTACAGTTAAAATTTTCAATAAAGCTATTTGCATTATATGTCAATAAGAGGTTGTAGGTCCTGAAACGGGAGTTTCGTGCGGTTGGATTTTTCAAGGATCGCGAACCAGCTAATCGCCGAAAGCGGCTAGCAAGAAATAAAATTAACCGGCGACACCGAACTGAAAGTGGAGGGAGATGGAGAAGGAGTAGGGAAAGGAAATGCGAGAGAAACAAACTTTTGAACTTTAACGATACGGAAGCCCGCTAACGTGCAGATTACGTAGTTAAAATGCGCAAAACTCTTGATTCCGCACTTTAAAGGATCACCCTAGTTAAACTGTAGATTAGTTAAGTATTCTGCATACTAAACCGCTTTCGAGCTTTAACGGTAACATATCTATGATTATATTTAAAAGAGATTGGATCAAATAGAGTGCGTTTTTTTAGAGATATTCTAATCTTCTGATTTTGGATTGCACCAATTGTTAAATTGCACTTACACTGCTTGACATTGAAAATGCAACCCCAAGAAGGAATGATAATAACGGAATGAAATTTGTTGGACACATACATTATAGTAGGAAGAACAATTGATTAAAATTTCAGGAAATTTGGAGTAATATGTACTGAGGAAACAGTACATAAAGCAGCGACCTCTGTGAGCAATAACAGCACATATCTGCCTAGGCATTGAATCGAACAGCGATTGGATGACGTGTACGGGTAGAGCACTTCATGAAGATTCAACACGATGCCACAATTCATCGATCGAAGTTACTGGCGAGTGGTGAAGGGCCAGTCGCTTTTCAACGATTAAACAGTCATTTTCATTGGTGCGAGATCAGGAGAACGCGCTGGCCAGAGCAACAGTCGAACACATTCGGCATGAATGAAGGTCCAGACAATATGAACAACTTGAGGTCGTGCATTGTCCTGCTTAAATGTTGCGCTTCGGAGGCCTTGAACATAGGGCAGAGCTATAGGCCTTAACTCGACAGAAATGTAATGGCTGGTATTCATAGTGGCGGGAATGAAAACAAGAGGTGACCGGGACGTGTATTCAATGGTACAACATACCATCAATCCATGTGGGGGACTGAGTATGCGGCTACCAAAATTCTGATTACCCTCAAAACTGCATCACTGATATGGGCGCCATTAATGTGTGATCAACGATGCACCTGGACGCAGGAATGGCGTGAAGTCACTTTTCAGACAAATCACAATCCTGTTTACAGCATCAAGATTGCCTTATCCGTACTTAACGGCATTATGAATAATGCACATTTCCAGCTGGTATTCGACATCAGCATACTGTCCATCATTTGCAATGATGTTATGGGTTCCCATTGGATACACGGCTCGATTACTTCATGTTCGTATTCCTGGCACTCTGAACAGCGGCCATTAAATTTCTGATGAATTAAGGCCTGCCCCTCTGTCCTGTATTCGAGGCCTCCGTAGCGCAACATTTAAGCAAGATAATGCGCGACCGCAAGTTGTTTGTATTGTCCGGACCTTCTTTGATACAGAATGTGTTCGATTGTTGCTCTGGGCAGCGCGTTCTCCTGATCTCGCACCAATGAAAATGACTGTTTAATCATTGAAAAGCGACTGGCCCTTCACCACTCACCAGTAACTTCGATCGATGAATTGTGGAATCGCGTTGAAGCTTCATGAAGTGCTCTACCCGTACATGCCATCCAATCGCTGTTTGATTCAATGCCTAGGCAGATATGTGCTGTTATTGCTCACAGAGGTCGCTGCTTTATGTACTGTTTTCTCAGTACATATTACTCCAAATTTCCTGAAATTTTAATCAATTGTTCTTCCTACTATAATGTATGTGTCCAACAAATTTCATTCCGTTATTATCATTCCTTCTTGATGTTGCATTTTCAATGTCGAGCAGTGTATTTAAATTAGGATCAATTTCAACTATGCAAAATTTTGACAGGACAGTTATTTATTTATTTGTTTTATTTTATCGCAGACTCATAAAATCGTTTTACCTTTATTAATGGGCATCATCCATTCAAATAATATATTTGGGGTTGGAAGTATATGATTTTTCAATCTATTTTGTTTTTAGGAATACATTTTCAAGATGCAACAATAAAATAATTTTCTAAGTATTTGTATAAAAAATATATATTCCTAATACATATATATACACAAACACACACAGCCATATATAACTTCAGTTTCATTAGTGCGATGTTCGGATAATTCAAGTTCAGCTAATAGATACTCCGATCCGAGTAATATATGTATTTCAATTACTCTTTAAAACCTTTTAGTAAGTTGAAAATTATTAACACGCTTTTATTAGCTTCACCTGTATGTATGTATGTTTGTATGTTTGTAAACGCTCTGGGAGCAAACAAAAAATCTATATTGTAAAAAAAGTCTTTCTTTGCGTGAACGCCGTGGCGTTGAGGTATAGCTCCACGCTACGAACCTAAAAGTTTAGCATTCGATCCCGGTTAGGGGAGATTTTTTAAAATTGTTTTTGTTTAATTCTAAATGATTTTAATTAAAGATTTAAATGTGTGTAAATATTATAGTGTGTCACTCACACGATTTTCTCTTACCCTGCATTTTAATACTAAGATAGATATTTTGTGCTTTTTAGTTCACATTTCTATAAAAGCGTGTTCCTTAATTTCTTTAAAACTATAATATTATTTTTAATATTAATCAGGGGTGATTGTGAATTCTTGAAAATATACTTGAAATTTTAGGGAGAAGTTTTTGTTAGGAAAGAGGACTTATAATATACTGCAGTGAGATCCAGTTCTTTAATTATGAAAAATATTAATTTTAATTAGGTTTAGCAAATGGAATAAGGAGAAAATAAATTAGAAATATCAGACCTATTGTCATAAATTCAGCACCAAATAAAAGGGACGATTTTTCTGAATACAGGGGTGCAAACAGTTTTTCGACACAATTCGATTTTTTAAAAATAACTAAAGTATGAAATTTAGGTGGAAACAACTTTTGTGTAATACATAAAATAAATTACAAATATCAGTCCTGTCGTTACAAATTCGGTACCAAATGAAAGGAGCGATTTTTCTGAATCCAGGGGTGCAAACAGTTTTTCAACACGACAATTAGTTTTTTAAAATTAACTAAAGTATGAAATTTAGGTGTGAACAAAAAAGTTACATTTTTACTAGGAATTTCTAACACACGTAGCCAATAGGCAATGTAAGATTAATTTTTCTTTTTGTATTATTTTTTTGCTTACATTCTCTGTCATAAACTTTCTGCCGAATCTGGGTTAAAAACAGAAAAAGGGGAAAATAAATTAGAAATGTCAGTCCTATCGTTACAAATCAGTACCAAATGAAAGGGGCGATTTTTCTGAATCCAGAGGTGCAAACAGTTTTTCAACACGACCATTAGATTTTTAAAAATTAATTAAAGTATCAAATTTAGGTGGCAACACTTCATTTTAATTTATTTCAGTCATTTTAAAAAGTACGTGGCTCGTTGCAAATTCGGTACCAAATGAAAGGGGCGATTTTTCTGAATCCAGGGGTGCAAACAGTTTTTCGACACGACAATTAGAATTTTTAAAATTAACTAAAGTATGAAATTTAGGTGGCAACACTCCATTTTAACCTTTTCATACCTTTTAGTGCGAATCAAGCTAATAGAAAAGGTCTTTAATTAATTTTTATTTTATTTTATTTTATGAATTTAACTATCATAAAAACTGAAATTCTGGTACTGGGAAAAAAATAATAAAAGTAAAAATAAAAAATATATTTTCTTTTAGAAGGAATTAAATGCATAAAAACAAATAAATTTTAATCAGTTTAATCGTTTCTACTATATACTATCATTTTTCCTGATAAATACTATAAATTGAAAAATAAATAAATAAATAAAATAAGTTTTGCAATCAAACAGCATACATAACTTATTTTATAAAAAAAAAAAAAAAAAAAAAAAAAGTGCCTCAAATAACAACAACAAAAAAAAAAAAAGAGCATTGTTTTTAAGTAATAATTTTTATTTATTACAGGAATTTTAATGGATTTTATTGAAACACGGTAAACTTATTGCGCTTTTAAGCAGCGCGCGTGGCTTGACGGGGATTTCTTTAAGAATTCGCGTAGCGCTCAACATGTTAAAAAGAAAAACATCATTTTTTAAAACGCGATTTCGACTTTTTCCGTTGTTCCTCTTAACCAGCGTTGCCAGATTGCGCGACTTTTCTATTCAACAGTCAACAATAATTTTGAAAAGTGATATTTAATGTACAGTCGGGGAAAAAAAAAAAAAAAAAAAAAAAAAAAAAACGCAACACTCAACGTAACTTTGTTGCTAATCGATGTAGAAAATGTAATAGGTATCATTCGATGGGGAGTTGTCTGTAGTTTCAGAAAATGAAGTGAAATTTTGAATTGGGGGTCGTCTACACATTAAAACGCGCACCAACTTTGATCTTTTCAATGGTAATGCCCCATTTTTATTTTATATTTGAATTCCTTGGATCGCGACAACCCGAAAAAGTATATTGGTTGTATATTTTACTTATGTTTTTACAGAGTTATAAGCGTTCAAAGTTTGAAGGTGCTAATGTTAAATTCATATTTCAAACTTTTATTAATATCTTCACAAAAAATAACTTGATATATATATACCCCGTGGCAGAAACACAGCGACACGGCGACAATGTCGCAGAAACAGAAATGTTCTTGCAGAAAGATTTTACTTAAGTCAAATAAATTTTGCCATTGTGTTAAAAAAAAAAAAAAAAAAAAAAAGAAGAAGAAAAAGAAAAGAAAAAGACAGAGAAAGAGAGAGAAAGAAAGAAACTCAAAGAATGGTTAACTGTTCTGCAGAACAAATTTTCGTTTCTGCAGATACGATCGCCTCAATCCTGAATAAGGAGAGGAGATAAAGAACTCCCTTGGGTTAGCTTTGACACAGCATGCATTAGCTATTCGTGATGCGGTGATATGATTCGGTGTATGGACACTTTTCACTCGTAACCTCTTCACATCGAAACTTGATTTTCGTGTCTCCAAACTTTGTTTTCGCGCCGCGCCTGCCGCTCATGTCGTGTGTATTTATTGTATTGCAAAAAGGTGTTTTTTCAAAAGAATGTGGCTTTGCGACCACTTTCCGAATTTCATATTTCATGCATTTTCAGATTCACGCATAACAAAATTGATTGTTTTTTTTTTTTTTTTTTTTTTTTTTTTTTTAAATAAGTGCGTGATTGCTGCTGTACCGATTTTCATACATTTTCTGATTTACGCACGACAAATTACTTGCATCTAGTGATTTTTTTTTCTTTCATGTATGCGAAGCATGCATACGTGCGTGGTAGTAAATACACGTAAATTTTTAAAAGCTGCATTCATTTTAATGTTTGGTTCAAACTATACAATACATTTCACAAATATATACAGAAATAAGACTATGGGGAAATTTGTAACGTCTGTAGTTATACACAAAATAAAAAATGAAGTTTCAAACCTTGCTTCAAAAAATAGAAAATTAAGAAATTAATCTTAAAAATACTTTATTGATTTTTAGCATTTTATATGTAGTAAAAGATCTTATTTATTGAAATTTTATTTTTCCGATTGAGTGAAAATAATGCCTGGTCCGGGAGTCGAACCCCGAATCTTTGACTTACAAAGTCAACGCTCTACCAATTGAGCTATCCAGGCCGACACCCCGGTCAGCATTATTCACTCAGACAACCTTTTGGCAGAAACATCTCTGGTCTATCATGTAGATAGCTCGACAGAAATAAGCCGCAGGAAATGGAAAACACCATTAGATAATGGGAGAAAGAAATACATTTTTTGTTAAAATCACACAATCAACTGTGGAAGAAAATCATATTTATTGAAATTTTGTTTTTCCGACTGAGTGAAAATAATGCCTGGACCGAGAGTCGAACCCCGGATCTTTGACTTACAAGGTCAAGGCTCCACCAATAGCCTGGATAGCTCAATTGGAAGAGCATTGACCTTGTAAGTCAAAGATCCGGGGTTCGACTCCCGGTCCAGGCATTATTTTCACTCAGTCGGAAAAATAAAATTTCAATAAATATGATTTTCTTCCACAGTTGATTGTGTGATTTTAATAAAAGATCTTAGCAATAAATATTAATGGGTACCTTAAGTTATAAAATTGGTAACTTTTCTAATTTTTTTCTTTACTGATCATTAATTATTTTAATTATGATTAAAATTTTTAGCTTTAAATTTTGTTGTTTAAGCATATGAAGTCATTAAAAAAATTATTAATTTATTTTACAAAAATACTGTTATCATTAGTTTCTACAGCTTGTACATTTCATTTCTTAAACAATTGAATTTTTAAAAAATGTTAGTTTTTTTAATTGAAATATTGCAGATTAAATAGTTATTTTGAATAAAAATCAAACCAAAGGTTTTGTTGATTTTTTTTTTTTTTTTTTTTTTTTTTTTGTAAGCAAAAGGAATTTTATCTAATAGTGGTTGTTTTGAATAAATACTAATTAAACAGCAAATGCTTTTATTTATTTATTTTTATTTACTTATTCGTATAGACATCAATATCAAATATTACTTTTAATCGATTTCTATTTATTTCATAAATCTGTAATCATTATTTTCTATTATAGATTTTATCCATGAAATCTGTTACATTTCCCATTTCAACATTTCCTTAAAAATTAAATATTTCATTTGCCTCAATCTTCATGAAAATATTTCGACTATGTTTTGTCTATAATTGTGTTACTTAGATCTTGTATTCTGTTTTACTTTATGTATTTAAATGATGGTATAATTATACATTCTGAATTCTTTAATGTCAAATCACATTTTTTAGATTTCAAATGCACATCTTTATGCTATTTGTATATAATATAAAAAATGAATCTTGTGTATTAGAATGTTATCTTGCATCTTTCTAATAATCTCAAAAACTATAAATGTTGTAAATTATTTATATTTCATTATGATATTCAATATTCTATATTAATTTGTACTTTTAATTTATTGTATTTTAATTTTGAGTTCTGCATTATATTTTATGTTGTTTGGTTTGCACCTTATGAAATAAGTGCATTTGTCTATTTAAATATATATATTTAATATAAAAAAAGTAATGAAATTTTAAAAGTATTTGTAACATTTGTTTAATTTAGACATTTCATGATTTAAATGTCTTAAAAAAATTTGCAGATTATTTTTGATGTATTACTGCATTTTATGGTTTGAATTCCTTGAATATTTTATAAACAATATTGTATATTAATGTGAACAAAAAATCTGAAGAAGGTAAGATCAATAGATTTATTTTCATCTTTCTTAAAAAGAAAAAAAAAAAAAAAAAAAAAAAAAAAAGAGTATTTTCTTGCAATAGTGCAGATATATGCATTTGTGCCAAGTTAAAATTTAAATACGTTGGTTATACTGAATATTATTTACTATTTAAAAATAATTTACTTTGAATTCGTAAATTTTAACTTCACAAACTATTCCTGCAGAAAGATTTTGGTGTTGATGAAGCTTGTCGCAGAAAGTATAATAAATTTATGCCACAGGGTATATATATATATATAATGGTGGATGGGTGGGCAGATGTTTGATTAAGGAGGAAGGGTGGTGTTGTTTGGCTGGTTGGTTGGGAGGGTTTGATGTTGAATAAAAAAAAGTGGGGGGGGGATTACTGTAAGTTACATTCTTATTTTTTCTGGTTGATACTATGAATATTGAACTCTTTTATCATTAAATTTAATTATGTGCTTCTGGCTGCTTGAGGCTTCCCTTGTTAAGATTGAACAATCCATCTATTTGCATAACAAAAATAAGATCTTATATTATTAAAAAAAAAATCTTTTAAATTATAATTTTAATTATTGATGACTGCCTTATAATGCTTATCCTTATATGTGTGCTCTTTGGCATTATTGCTTGTAATTGAGTCTTCTTACAACTTAACATTTAATACTTCTTAATACTTTGACTTCAAGATTACTTAATTTTGGGTTAGTCATATAAGTTCAATTCTTCTTATTACTTGATCGGTGCTAAAAATTATTCTTATTACTTGATCGGTGCTAAAAATTATCTTAATCTTGCAGTCAATACTTCTAAATTATCTTAATCTTTCAGTCAATACATCTTAATTACACTCCTTATTGCATTGGCTTTTTCTCCTGAAATAATTTAACTGACTTATTGTTTTTATAGCTAACCGAAAGATGGCGCTTGCACTCTGATGTCTTACGCATTCATTCTTCAGTCCTTAACTTAAACGATTTAATTATTAATGTTTTTGGTACGATTTAATTTAACTCTACTAGTTTTAATTTTAATTAACTTTAAAATCTATTTTAACATTATCATTTAATATTTACTCTGTGTATTTTATCTTTAATGAAAATGCTCTGAAGTATATTCGATTAATCGATATCTGTCGAGCTTTTATTTTAATTTCAATTTTGGTTTTGGCATCATCCTTTTCTCCAGTTTGTGTTAACTGTTATACATGTGGTTACTATGCTTCTTTCATGTTATCACTTTGGTTTCCATTAAGATTTTAATTAATCTTTATTTAATCTTTGTTTTAATTTAATATTTCACTTATTTCGCATTCTTTATGGTTCTTGCTGCTTCGACCGGGGCGTGAAATGATATAAATTGCTATGATTAGAAATATCGTTTTACGAAATCGTTGCAGCTTTCACAGCTTTATGAAGTATGTGCCCCTTGATAAGTATACTTCTAATTTTAAGCTTTTACATCCAATTAATTCTGTGGTTAATTATTTGTTTTCTCTCTCATAAGTTTAATGGTCCTTTTTTATTATCATTCAGGTTGGCGTAAGTCTTTTAAGTTACTATTGTAACTCATTGGTTCTTAATCTATATTGCAACTTTTTGTGTCATTCTTTCCTGTATGTTAAATTCAGTTCTATATTTTTGTGTACTGTTATTGTTTTAGTTCTATTAATTGCTAAATTTTAAGATTAAATTTTATTGCGTTATCTATTATTTATATATATATATATATATATATATATATATATATATATATATATATATATTTACAAGATACAGTTAAGAAACCCAAACATAATCAACATAATCCATCATTACTTTTGATTCTGAAAAATATTTTTAATTCTGAAAGTTATTAATAAATTCATATTCATAAAAATTATGAATTATGACCCATATTAATTTTTACATAAAATTAATACTAATGCTGAAAAATATAGGTGTGCAAATTTGCAGCTGATTCCAGTTATTAGTTTTCGAGATATAAATAAATCTTTCTTTTGGAGTGGTTTAGGGAGCCGTCTCTTATAATGTTTTGCATGAGATAACGAATCAAATCTTTTAAAATAACAAAGAAAATTAACAAAAAATTTTTATTTTTTACTTACGGGTCAAATTATATAACAACAACGTCAAATGCAAAGAAATGAAACGCAAATGACGATTTTTAGTCATTAGTGTAAGCATCAAGAATTCCTGTTTTCTAAAGAAAACAAGCCCGGCCTTCATCGTTCTTCAAAACAAAACAATACAGAAAAGAAAAGAAAAGTAAATGTGACACTAAGTATTCGTGTTAAACCCCTTATTTTATGTTGACACAAATATGCATAAATGGTATTTACTTCATCGATTACTGGTGATAAATTTTGAATCTTTTAAACGAACACGAGAAGAAAAAATAATTAAATAGGCGGGGTTTACTGTTTTAAATAGAAAAATAAGTTTCATGTAAAAATTGTTAATTAAAAAAGTCATAGTTAAAGGCATCATTTACTTCATATATTGCTTTATTTATTTATTTAATTATTTTGAAGGGTGGAGGATTATTATTTTAAGGATACTTTAGTCTTTAAAATTTTATTAATATATTTTAACTTTATATATTTTTAAAAATATATTTTAACTTTTATAAATATATTTTAACACTTTTTGTGACCGCAGGATTTTGTCTTTTTGTCAGTAAGATCCGCCTACGGGTGTTATTCTCTCAAAATAAAATATTTCAGAACAAATTTTCTGTATTCACAATTATATTACAAATGGATATACATTATAATTATATTCTTTCTAATCAATATATTTCTATCCATAGTATATTTTATTGCAAAAATACGAACACTGGGTATACACTTAAGAAATAAGTAACACACAAATTACGAAAGAAACGCCCACTGACAGAGTTACAGATTTTCAAGTGGCGTGAATCTATGTCAGCAGTCGCTAAAAGATTAATTAAGAAATTATATTTTCATAGAAATTATAAAACGAATCGTTCAGTTCCAAAGAGTTCAACTGACCCAAAACTGGTAAGTGTGAATAAAATTGTTTAATATTTACTTCATGAATCCTTACAATAATTTATCCGAAAAGATTTAGTTTATGCGTTGTATATATATATCTATATTATTTCCCATCGTATATTATGTTACACCTACAAAAGAAAATTTAAGCTTTATTGGTGATCAGTACAGCCATAATAGACACTTTTACTTGAAAATATTGCTCTTTTTTCAAAGAATACTGTCTGGACCAATCGCAAGTGCAATGCATTTAAATAGACCTAAAATTATCTAAAAATGGTCTGAAGTATATACAAATCTAAAAAACTGAATTCAGGATAATTAAGAAACTGGAAAAAGGTCAATGTTTTTATTAATTTTTATTAAAAATTTTTTTTTTTTTTTTTTTTTTTTTTTTCCTGAAAGATTTCCGGTGTCAAACATTAAAATTTTGTCTATTTTTTATAGGATCTTAATTTTATTTTTCTACATTTAGAGATAATCCCCTAACACATTTTTGATTATAACTCTATAAATACTAAAGATAGAGTATACAAACAGTATATACTTTTCCGCACTGCCAGACTCTCACAAATTCGAATATGAAGTCAAACTTGGGTGTTGCGCTATTCAAAAAATGAAAGTTGGCGTTCATTTCAATATGTAGATGATCCCTAATTCAAACTTCGACGACATTTTCAGAAAGTGCATTTAATTTCCTGTTGAATTATGTTTATTAGATGTTCCTACGTCAATAAATAACGAAATTACAGCGGGTGTTGCGTTGTTTTTTCCCCCGACTGTACCTAATCGACGATTAATTGTCTATCAAGTATATTATAAGGAAATGACTGATATAAACTTTTAGATATGATTTAGTAATCTAGCAACAGCTAGATGTTATTTTTGATTGTATCCGTTCTCGTGCTGGTTTAAAAGGGAGAAGCATAATATTAGTTTAGAATAAAGTTGTTGTGTTATTATCTTCATTATTTATTATCAAATGTTAATTATAACACTTGCGTGCACGTGTGAACGAGATTTTAATTTTTCTAAGCAAAGTGATTAAATTACTCCAATTATAAGAGTTCACTTGCTTCGATAACATATTTAAACGTCTAAATATAAATGTGTATACTTTGTTTGAGAGAAGAATATATATATATATATATATATATATAATGATCTAATGATCTCATTAGACTAATGTTGTCATTTTTTTGCTTATTATATCATTGAACTGAGTCCACGAGCTTAAATATTGTCCATTTATAAGTCTTATTTTTTTTTATTTCATTTTGCACGCGCGCTTTTTATTTCCTAATTCAAAATTATTAAAAAAAAAAAAAAAAAAAAAATTCTATACTGTCTGTTTCGAAACTGATTACATACACTGCTCGGCATGAAAATTGCCTCTGACACCATTTCAGCATATTCTTATGTAAAATGGCCTCCTGAATCCTAATATGACCACGATTTTGCCCAATCACCCATCGTTCTCTAGATACACCCCCTCCCTCATTTTTATTATTGTTTGGTAATTTTATACCCATCAGTTTGATTTGGAGAGGAACATTGATTATTTTAACCGTTAAATGCCTTCTGACCTGAGGAGCAACAGAGGTAGAAAGTTCTAAAACATGAACATTTGTAGTAAGGAGGAAATTTGAGGGGATTTGGGCCCAGAAAACAAAAGAAAATCAATTAAAACAATCAGTTTCTGTTTCTTTTTTTTTTCTCTATATTTCTCTTATTTTTTACACATTCCAGCTTCCAGTTTGCCATTTTCTTACCAAAACACCCCAAATAATAAAAATTATACTGTGAATTTTTTTTCAAAATGTTGGTGAGTGGAAATAAGTCTCAAAGCCCTCGCAAGAAAGTTTGACTGATTCACTGTACGACGTTTGCTTTCAGCAACTCCTACGTTAAATGTTTTGGGCTGTAAAACATGAACAGTAAAATATCCTGCTTTGACACGTGTTAAAGGTCACTCTTATCATTGTAGTCGTCAGTCATTATCTACCTTTAGTACACGTTTTGCGATAAGAGAGTGAACTTTATGGTATTCTCGACGGTGGTGATTTTGTGTGGTGATCTTCAACAAGTGTCAAAGGAGGATATTTTACTGTTCATGTTTTACTGCCCAAAACATTTAACGTAGGAGTTACTGACAGCAAACGTCGTACAGTGAATCAGTCAAACTTTCTTGCTAGGGCTTTAAAGACTTTACTCCACTCACCAACATTTTGAAAAAAATTTCACTGAATAATTTTTATTATTTGGGGTATTTTGGTAAGAAAATGGCAAATTGGAAGCTGGAATATGTAAAAAATAAGAGAAATATTGTTTTCTGGGCACAAATCCCCTCAAATGTCCTCCTTACTACAAATGTTCGTGTTTTAGAACTTTCCACCTTTGTAGCTCCTCAGGTCAGAAGACATTTAACGGTTAAAATAATCATCGTTCCACTCCAAATCAAACTGAAAGGTATAAAATTACCAAACAATGATAAAAATGAGGGAGGGGTGTTTCTAGAAAATGGTGGGTGATTGGGCAAAATGGTGGTCATAGTCGGATTCAGGAGGTGATTTTACATAAGAATCTGCAAGAATGGTATCAGATCTCGATTTTTTTTTTTTTTTTTTTTTTAAATTCAGAGCAGTGTTATTATTATATTTTTCTTTTCTTTTTCTTTGAGGAAGATTTTGAGGAAATTCTGGCAAAAGCAGAATTTAGTTTAGTACGGAGGACTATTAGTTTTTTTTTTTTTTTTTTTTTTTTTCAAATTATAACATCGCTTTCAAATTATTCCATTATATTTTCGATAAATTTTCGATTTCGATAAATGTCCAACTGTCGTAAAACTGGTATCTTAAAAATCCGTATCGTAAAATTTAAGCATGATTGTTAATGAAATTTTAATTCATTTGAATAATATTAAAATAAAAATTTAAATTTGGAACTTTGCAATGATAAGCGTAATACTTGTGCTAAGTTCTTTTAAAATTCATTGATTCGTTTGAAATTCCAGAGTGTGCTTATCAGTTTATTTGATTTTCCTTGCTAGGTTTTTATGATTTATTTATTTTTTTTTTGGATAATTTTTTATAATTTAAAATAATTTCATCTATGAGAAATATAATCTGTATGCAGTGAGTGCACCTGGGCCTGGCCCCGCTTGAATTTTTCTCTCTATTAAAAATTAAGTAATATATCTCTCTTTCTTTCTTTCTTTTTTTTTTTTTTTTTTTTTTTTTTTTTTTTAATTCTAACGCTTGTAAAAATGTATCTATCAAGTTAAAAACGTGCATCCAATTTCCTCTTATTCTTCTCGGACATAAAGTTGCTTGTCCCTTTGTCCGCTTTTCTTTTACCGAATTACAGCTAGTTCCAACTCGGAGTTCAGCAGTTTGGGCACTTTGATTTGTGCCCGATCTCGCGCATTAATTAATATAGTATTTATTGCTTTGCGCATGGATACGGGTTGCTTTGTATTTATTGCTTTGCGCCGGCGGGTTTACACATTTGGTGAAGTAGAGCTTTATCACTGTTAATATTCCCATACATTTAAAGTGTTAGGAGCACTTGGCGAATTGGCCCATGTAACGTAGTTTAATGAAGAATAACTGTGTCCTTTAAAATACATTAACCATAGGGATCGTGGTAAGAACTTGGCGAATTTCACAGTAAGGTCATTGTGCCTAATTGCGACGTGATTTTTGGTAAGTTTATCGCATTTAGGAAACTTATGACATTTTAGTAAACAAATAATTATGAAAAGAAAGAAAAAATGGTTGAATATTATACTCATAGTTCTAAACTAGTGTTTTGAGTCATTTTTTTTCAAGAAATTAAAAAAATATCAGTAATTTATGAAAATATATACCAGCGTCGCATTTAGGAAATTTTTGTCGCATTTAAGGTACTATATCCTAAATGCGATGTTCAAACTCCCTAAATGCGATAATGCATTTAATGCATGGGAGTTACTTTAATGTTATTAACACTTTCCAAAGAAGGTTGAAAACTGTTATTAACACATTCCAACAAGGTTGAAAAGTGTTTATGACTTCGGTTTGTCTGTCTGTCTGTCCGTCTGTCCGTCCGTCTGTCTGTCCGCGCTCTAACTCCCGTAAATATTTATGGAATTTCTTGAAACTGATATATGTTATTCAAGATTACTATTGGACGTTCCCTATCGAAAATGGAGTTCATACCTCTACTAGTTGGTGTACAGGGACACCCGAAAGTATTTCAAAGCATTGTGTTCTATGAGAGGTATTTTTACAAACCATATTTTCTTACCTTTACTGTAGACATATCTTAATGAAATTGCAATATGTTATTAAAGTTTACTATAGGATGTCTTCTCTATAAAATGGAGGAAATATCACCATCGGTTTATGTACAGGGACACTCAAAAGTATTCCAAAGCATCGCGTTCTATGAGAGATATTTCTATAAATCAAATTTTAATAACTTTACTTTCCAAGAAGTTTTTGGAAATTTAAATATGGTATTTGTATGCACAAAAGAATGCTTTGCACAGAATATAGCATGATTAGCATTAGATTTACAGGGTGGCACAAAAATATCCAGTTACATTAACAGCTATTAAAAAAAATGACTAGAATTGTACTTTCGTTTACGTTAAGCATTTTTAACACATTCTAACATTTTTTAAGGGTGAATATGATACCTCTACTGGTTTGTGTACAGGGACACCCGAAAGTATTTCAAAGCATTATTATGTTCTATGAGAGGTATTTCTATAAACCATATTTTCATACCTTTATTGTAGACATATTTCAATGAAATTGAAATATGTTATTCAAGATCACTATCGGGCGTTCCCTATTGAAAATGGAGTTTATACCTCTACTGGTTTGTGCACAGGACAACCAAAAGCATTCGAAAGCATTGTGTTCTATGAGAGGTATTTCTATAAACCATATTTTCATACCTTTACTGTAGACATATCTTAATGAAATTGAAATATGTTATTCAAATTCCCTATTGGATGTTTCCTGTATAAAATGGAGGAAATACCACCACCGATTTATATAGAGGGACACTAAAAAGTATTCCAAAGCATTGCATTCTATTAGAGATATTTCTATACATCAAATTTTAATAACTTTACTTTCCACGAAGTTTTAGGAAATTGAAATATGTTATTTATATGCAGAAAAAAATGCTTTGCATAGAATACAGCATGATTAGCATTAGGTTTACAGGGTAACACAAAAATATCCATTTATATTAAGAGCTACTGATAAAACAATTCAAGAATTGCACTTCCGTTTACATTAAGCGTTTTTAACACTTTCTAACATTTTTAAGTGTGAATATGATTTCAGTTTGTGTATCTGTCCATCTGCCTGTCCGTCTGTCTGCCCGCGCTCTAACTCCTGTAAATATTTATGGAATTTCTCGAAACTGATATATTTTATTGATGTTCACTATCGGATGTTCCATATTGAAAATGGAGTGAATATCTCTTCTGGTTTGTGTACAGGGACACCCAAAAGCATTCGAAAGCATTGTGTTTTATGAATGTTATTTTTATAAACATTATCCCTATAGAATGTTCCCCATTCAAAAGGACATTAATAGGTCCTGTACAACTAGTTTGTTTACAGGGACAACAACAACAACAAAACAAAACAAAACAAAAAAAAAAGCCAATGCATTACGGTTTAGGACAGAATTTTTTGAAAGTTAAGTCTTTCTACTGCAAAAATCATAAAAATATTGAAATGTATTGTTAATATTCTAAAATAATGTTTTGTATAGAATATGGTATGATTAACTTTCTGATTTAAAGGGCTACACTAAAATATTCAGAGAGATCAAAAGCTGTAATTATAATTTAATGGCTGCATTTTATTTTGCGTTAAGCCTTTTTATCTCTTTCCAAACTGCCTAAGAGGAATTTTAAAATCAATTAGTCTATCTGTATATTTTTCAGTCCTTCTGTCTGTTGTGTGATAACGTTGTAAAGTTTGCGTTGACGCAAACTCCCTCTTAACTTACTTAGATCACTAAATGGATAAGTAAGAGAACACAAGACTTGAATTAACAATAACTAAAGTTTATTTGAGCATATTAATGGGGAGGGTGGCCTGGCAATTAAACTAGCTCAGTCAGTGTATTACTCAATCAATATATATATATCAACAATTAAATTAGATTATCTTAAATATCTCACCCCAGCAAGCAATTGAAGGTGTAGCGACGGTTGCACTCGTAACTCCACTGCTGCGACTTCACTTTCGATCAAAGGATTCCCTACAGATCGAAATTCACTTTCACGAGCGCTAGCAAATACTCGTACTAACACTCATCATGACTTATTCCTCACTCCTCTAAATTTCTACTACTCAATATTCGCCAAAATAAGACTTTCAACAATCCACTATAATACTCCAATATCCACACTATAATAAGCTCCGACATCCACTATAATATCCTCCAACATCCACTATAATATCCTCCAACATCCACTCCCATCTACTAAAACCATCGCCATGTTATACTTCTTCCTACATCCTCCTCTCGCTTCATTTCAATCCGTCCTTTTAAAATCACTTCTAATTTATCTTACATTCAAAATCTAAGTCTTTCATTGCAGCACCCTGCCGACACAAAGCTAACTCGACCTCAACTTTCTCCGAGTCACTGGTGACGAAGCGATTTTAACCGTCCCCATTTTCTACTTTGCTGGATCCAGCTTAATTAAAACAACTGTGGTGACGTTCTGACGTCTCAACCTCACAACGTAGGCAAAGACTATTAAAAGTTATTCGATACAACAATTACGTACAGTTGGAAGGTGTTACTAATCAATGAGTACTGCATGATTTTTCTTTCTTGTTTAAGTCTTAACGTGTTTTCAATTTCTGTATCTATGTGCCCGAATCTCCATTTGTCTATCTGTCCGTGTACCGCACTTAACGTTCGGAAATATTTTCTGAATTTTTAAAAATATATATATGTTGTTCATATTCACTATTGAATGTTCCCAAATAAAAAGGGGATTAATAGGTACTGTACAACATGTTTATGTACAAGAACGCGAAAAAATGCCAATGCGTTGCATTTTAGGACATACATTTTTATAATTTACATTCAAAGAACTTTCATACTGTACTTTCAACTGTAAAATCATAAAGAAATTGGCATTTATTGTTAATTTGCTAAAATAATGTCTTGTATAAAATATGATTTTGTTAACCTTCAAATTTACAGGGCTACACTGAAATTTGCAGATAGATTAAAGGCTGGAATTACAATCGAAGGGCGACGGTTTCTTTTGTGTTAAGCATTTTTAACACTTTCAAACAGTGTTTAAGAATGATTAGGAATTCAATTAGTCTGTCTGTATGCCTTTCAGAACTACTGTTTGTTTGTTGTGTGATAGCGTAGGTACAGAACTTTCAAAGTTATAAAATACAACAATTACGTGCAGTTGGAAAGTGTTAATAATCATTGCGTAATGCATGATTTTTCGTTCTTTTTTTATAGTTAATAAAATACTTAATACCGCATAACTATTTCAAGATAAAATGTTGTGTAACTCTATGTGCAACTCCGCCTTTAACAGTGTGTGTAACTCTTCCTTTATATTAACAGTTTGTGGAACTTTGTGTCTAAATCTGCTGTTTGTTAACAGTGTGTAACTCTTCTTTTTTTTTTTAACAGTGTGTGTGTAATTCTGTGTGTATTGCTGAACTTTTCTAACAGTGTACGTAACGCTATGTGAAACTGTCACTGTGTGTGCAACCCTGTATGCAATTAAAAGTGTGTGTGTAGCTCTTCTTTCTTATTAACAGTGTGTGTAACTCCATGTGTAATTTTGTTTTTAATTAACAGTTTTTTTTAACATTGTGTGTGTAACACTGTGTGTATCGCTGATTTTTAGCAAAAAACGTGTGTAATTTTACTTATGTGTAACTAACAGTGTGCGTAACCCTGTACGTAATTAAATGTGTGTGTGTGCAACTCTGCCTTCTTATTAACTCTGTGTGTGTAACTCTGTGTGTAACTCTTTATTAACAGCGCCTTTTTATTAACAGTGCATGTAACTCTGTGTATAATCCTGCCTTTTTATTAGCAGTGTGTGTAATTCAATGTTCATTTCTTTTTTTTCTTTCTTTCTTTTTTTTTTTTTTTTTGAACAATGTGTGTAACTTTGCGTGTATCACTGATTTTTTGCTGTGAATAATTCCGCCTTTTTATTAACAGTGTGTGTAACTCCGTATGTAAATCTCTTTTTTTTTTTTTTTTTTTTTGACAATGTGTGTAGAGCTGTGTGTAACGCTGTGTGTACCGCTAATTTTTTGCTAACAGTGTGTGTGTCACTTTGCATTTTTATTAACAGTTTGTGTGTAATTGTGTGTGTAACTCTGCATTTTTATTAACAGTTTGTGTGTAATTGTGTGTGTAACTTTGCCTTTTTATAACAGAGTGTGTAACTCCGTGTTTAACTCTTCTTTTTTGAGTAGTGTATGTGTAACTCTGATTCCATGAATATTTACGGGAGATAGAGCACGCACAGACAGACAGACAAACCTAAGTCATGAACACTTTTCAACTTTATTGGAAAGTGTTAAAAACATTTAGAAAGTGATAAAAACGCTTATTGTAAACGAAAATGCAATTCAAGCAATTTTCCAACAATACCTCTTAATGTATCTGAATATTTTTGTGTGGCCCTGTAAATATAATGCTAATAATATTGTATTTTATGGAAGGCATTCTTTTGTGCATATGAATAATATATATATATATATATATATATATACATATATATATATATATATATATATATATACGACTTGTGCAAAGTAAAATCATTAAAATTTGGTGCTTAGAAATACCTTCCATAGAACGCAATGCTTTTAAATACTTTCGGATGTCCCTGTATACAAACCAGTGATGGTATTTACTTCAATTTACATAGGGAATATCCGGCAGTGGACTTAAATGATATATTTCAATTTCATTAACATTTATTAAAGTAAACGTATCAAAATACGGTTTATAGAAATATCTATCATGGAACACAGTGCTTTATAAAATTTTGGGTGTCCCTGAACACAAATCAGAGGAGGAATTCCCTCCATTTTCAATAGGGAACATCCGATAGTGAACTTGAATACGATATATCAGCTTCAAGAAATTCCATGAAAATTTACAGGAGTTCGACTGCGGACAGACAGACAAACCGAAGTCATTGACACTTTTTAACCTTGCTGGAAAGTGTTAAAAAAAGAACGAAAAATCATGCAGTACGCACTGGTTATTAATACTCTCCAATTGTACGTGCTTGTTGTATCGTATAACTTTCAATATTCTTTGCCTGCATTATCAAACAAAGGAGAGAAGCACAGAAAAATATACAGATTGACTAATTCAATTTAAAACCACTCTCAGACATCGTTGAAAAACGTTAAAAAGGCTTAATGCAAAAGAAAATCCAGCCGTCAGATTATAATTGATCCCTTAATGTATTTCAATATTTTAATGTAGTCCTGTAAATCTGAAAGTTGATCATATCATATTCTATACAAAACATTATTTTAGAATATTAAAATGCATTTCAATTTATTTATAATTTTTACAGTAGAAAGTTATTTAGATGTGATTTATAAAAATGTCTGTCCTAAAACGCAAAGCATTGGAAGTTCTCTGTACACAAACACGTTGTGTAGGACATATTAATGGCATTTTAAATAGGAAACATTCCATAGTGAACTTTAATAACATATATCAATTTTTCAAAATTCTGAAAATATTTAAGAACTCTTGGGACGAGAGCCAGATAGAAAGACAGAAAATCGGACAGAAAGGTAACCAAATTAAAATCATATTCGCGCTTAAAAATTGTTAGAAAGTGTTAAAAATGCTTATTGTAAAAGAAAATGCAATTACAGCAAACTTTTGTTAATAGCTCATAATGTAACTTGATATTTTTATGTGGCCGTGTAAGATTAATACTAATCATACTGTATTTATAAAAAGCATTCCTTTTTGCATATAAATAACATTTTTCAATTTCATTAAGATTTGTGCAAAGTAAAGTTATTAAAATTTGGTTTGCAGAAATACCTCTCATACAACGCAATACTTGTAAGTCTCCCTGTACACAAAACAGTGGTAATATTTTCTCCATTTCACATAGGAAACATCCGATAGCGAACTTGAATAACATATTTCAATTTCATTAAGATTTGTGTAAAGTAACGGTATTAAAATATGGTTTATAGAAATGACTCTCATAGAAAAAAAAATATTTTGCAGTACTTTCCGATGCCCCTGTACACAAACCAGTAGAGGTATTCACTCCATTTTTAATAGGGGACATCCGATAGTGAACTTGAAAAACATATATTAGTTTCAAGATATTCCATAAATATTTACCGGAGTTAAAGCGCCGAAAGACAGAGAGATGGGCAGACAAACATATACACAGATACACAAATTGAAATTATATTCACACTTAAAAATTGTTAGAAAATGTTAAAAACGCTTAATGTAAACGAAAGTGCAATCCCAGCAAACTTTTCTTAATAGCTCTTTATGTATCTGAATATTTTTTTGTTGCTCTGTAAAACTAATACTAAACATACTATATTCTATAGAAAGCAGTCTTTTGTGCATATGAATAACACATTTCAGTTTCATTAAGCTTTGTGGAAAGCAAAGTTATCAAAATTTGGTTTATAGAAATACTTCTTATATAACGCAATGCTTTGGTATGCTTTCAAGTGTCTCTGTGCCCAAACCAGTGGTGGTATTTACTCCATTTAATATATGAAACATCCGATAGTAAACTTGAATGACATTTCTCAATTTCATTAAGGTTTGTGTGCATTAAAGGTATTAACATATGGTTTATAGAAATATCTCTCATAGAACACAATGCTTTGTAAAAGGTTTGGGTGCCTCTGTACACAAACCAGTAGAGATATTAACTTCTTTTTCAATAGGGAGCATCCGATAGTGAACTTAAATAGCATATATCAGTTTCAAGAAATTACATAAATATTTACTGGAGCTAGAGCGCGGACAGACGAACAGACAGATACTTAAATTGAAATTATATTCACAGATGAAAATTGTTAGACAATGTTAAAAACGCTTAATGTAAACGAAATTGAAATTATAGCAAATTTTTATGAACAGCTCTTAATGTAACAGAATATTTTTGTGTGGCCCTGTAAATCTAATGCTAAGCATGCTATATTCTATGCAAAGCATTCTTTTGTGCATATGAATAACATATTTTAATTTCATTAAACTTTGTGGAAAGTAAAGTTATTAAAATTTGGTTTATAGAAATATCTCTCATAGAACGCAGTGCTTTGGAGTACTTTTGAGTGTCCCTGTGTACAAACTAGTGGTGGTATTTATTCCATTTTATATATGAAACATCCGATAGTGAACTTGAATAACATGATTCAATTTCACTAAGATTTGTATACAGTTAAGGTATTAAATATGGTTTACAACAATACCTCTCATTGAATACAGTGCTTTGGAATACTTTCGGGTGTCCCTACAGGAATTAGAGCGCGGACAGACAGACAGACAGACGGACAGAGGGACAGACAAGTCTAAGTCACTTTTAAACCTTGTTGGAAAGTGTTAAAAAGGAAAAAATGCTTAAACTTCCCTTAATATATCAACTGTAAAATTCGCCGCATTTAAGGGATAAAATTTGTCGCATTTAGGAAAATGGTGTAAACAGACCCTTAAATGCGATAAAAATTTTAAACCCCTCTTTTTAAAAAAATGTAGTATTTTTTTTTATTTTCTTCTGGTAGGTATGAAGGGTATTCAAGCACATGACGTAACAGTGGTTATTTGATCTTGAAAGATGAAAGGATAAAATTACAGTTACTATTTGAAAATATTTTATCGCAATTAGGAAAAGACGTCGGAAAGCCATAATGGACAATGTTTACTGCAAAAGAAAATTCTACTTGAAAAAACCTTTAAAAATTAATGAAAAGTTTCTCGAACCGTTCTTGAAATGTGTATGTTCCATTATGATTTATAAGTTTATGATTTAAGCATTTAGATTTTCAGTAGAAGAACTTTGTCGCATTTATGGGTTATCGCATTTAGGCACAATGACCTTACTTTTTATTTATTTATTTTTCTACTGATATTGAAAAAGAGGAAACGTTTGCGATTTTTTTTTCTTTTTTTCAAATAAATCTATGATTGTTAACAGTGATAGAAAGGAATTCTGTTGAAAATTTATTGACAAAAGGATTAAAACATTTTTGAGAAATTCTATGGGACAGGAAAGTTTAAATGCACTTGTGGTTCTCGCAACCCACAAAGGCTTTATTTTCACAATTCCAGAATTTAATGAGAAAGTAATTGGAAGGTTTGCACGACAAAAAAACTCGGTGAGCAGACTATTTATTTTTGTATAAATAATAATCAGATTTAAATACTTGAACAGTTTTGGCTGCCTGAATTTGTAAATTTTTTATTATATATTAAAAAAAAAAAAAAAAAAAAATCATGCGATTTAGTGTAATATTTTTTATAATTATTGTTTTTTCAGTCAAATATTATTTGATTAAAGTATTTTTAATAATAATAATCGCATTTACATAAACTAATATTGATTATTTAAAAAATATATTTCTAAATTATTATTAAGGGATAAATCAATCCTTTTTAAATGTATATATACATACTTTTTTTTTTTTTTAATATAGCGATGTATTTTTAAAGTGTCTTTATTTGCGTATTTTTAACTCGACATTATGCAAAAAACTGCAAAGAAATAAAATGTCAGACATTAATTACTTTCTCTTACCCATAAGGTAGAGAAAGTATTGTTTTTGGGTCAAATTTTCGAACGCGAGTTTTTGTTATATTTACATGTTCTGAGGTCCCCTGAATACGAAAATCATATTTTTAGCAAATGGTCTGTGTGTCTGTCTGTTATCAGCGTATCTCAAAAACAAATTATGGCAGAAAGTTCAAACTTGGTATTCTAAATGTGTATCATATAAGGATGCTACAGTAAGCTTTTCATTAAGATCAAGCAAATGGTTCGTGTACAGGGACAATCAAGATAATTCTAATACATTACGTCTATGGTTGAAATTGCAAGTAAGTAGAGTTTAACGTCTATAGACTGCACTAAACCAAATGAAACGAATATATATTTTTTTGTAATAGAGATAGTCAACAGGGAAAAAATATTGTGTATGTAGGAGCCTTGGCTCTCCCCCTGGGGGGGGGGGGGGGGGAAGTCCCCACTCGAGGAGAGTAAATTTTTATGATGGGTATCTTTCAAAAGAGCTCGCCAATACCTTTAAAACGAATGGTTGAACCATCGATCTACGATAATTTAAAACAAAGATATCGATTTTTTTTACTTTTAACGGGAAAAAAAAAAAAAAAAAAAAAAAAAAAAGGAACAAAAAATCGTTTTTTTTTTTTTTTTTTTTTTTTTTTTTAAATATTGAGAATAAAATGGACTTCTTTTTGGATATTTAGTATTATACTACTTCTCTAATATGGAAATCGTCTGCATTATCATAAAACATAATTTTTTTAAATAATAATTTTAATAAATTATTTTTTAAAAACATAATTAATTTTTAATAGCCGAATTAAATTCTATATAAATGTAGGTGCATTAATGAAACGGGGTGTTAAGGGGGGCGGTAGCGCACTCACACAGAACTAATTATCATATAAAACTCTTCCGAAGCCTAATTTGATTTGTTTAACACAGGTTTACATAACAGTACTCGTTATCTTACCTATTAATCTGCAACCTATATTTATACAGTAAGACCCCGCTTAACGCTGTCTCATTTAGCGCTGTTTCGGTTTAGCGCTCTTTTATTTCCCCTGTGGAATTCCCGAAATTGCTCGCAGCAGTACGGGGATTCCCTGAAATTGTGCACGCGCTGTTTCGCATTACGCTCTACTTTGATGGAACGTATCCCCCGCGTTAAGCGGGGTCTTACTGTAGTATTAAATTTCAGGATAAGAGAAAGTCGTGTGAGTGACACACCAGATTAATTTTTATTGGGACAGTTATAAAATTTTGTATTGTTGAAGGAATATAAAATTTTAAAATATATTTTCTGTACAGGCTTAATTTTTAATTTTGATATACATTACAAAATCACCTAAAGGTTTTAAATTTTATATACATTTGTCCTACATCATTGTTTTTAAATAAGCTTGAATAAAAAAAAAAGGAAAATCACAAATACTTTAATTTAAAAATACGACATTTTAATAATGTGTATACATTTTTAAAGTACCGTTTATGAAATTTCTAATTTTAATTTAATTTCTTATATTTTTGCTGTGCTTTTAAAAAGAAACGTACAAGATACATATATATTAAATATATAATGTTTTCGTTTATACTTAAAAGATTTAGAGTAGTTATGTAAAAAAAAAAAAAAAAAAAAAAAAGAAAAAAAAAAAATGCATGTAGAAGAATTTTAGTTTAAAAATTTTGGCATTGTAACTGTAACATTGTAAAATTTTATAATATTCACAATGAATATTAATAATAATAATATACATAGAACACCCCGAATATTAAAAAAAAAAAAAAAAAAAAAAAAAAAAAAGATAATTTTCCCCATTAAATAACCTTTTCCTTTTGCGTTTGCATTATGAATATATTTCACATGTCGTGGACCGGGCCGCATATATACAACATTTACCCGAATTTGATCACGGGCGAATTTCAGTACTCCTGATTCGCTGTTTCCTTTACAGTTGGCTCTGACGTCATGCTTTACATACAGAGAAACATTTTGTAGTAGAAATATTTTTTCCTTTATCTTTCGGTAAAATATCTTTCTTTTCAAAAACAAATCTGCTATCTCCATTTTTTAATAAAGTTAAATCTACTTCAGGGAATACTATTACTAATACTATAAACAACAATTAAAAATTTAGAAGATTGTTACATATAGATGAATTAAACGAAAAACAATTGCAAAGCGATTCTATGTTTATACGATATTTTTCTAAAAATATTTTTTTTTTTTTTTTACTTGTTAAATCATGAAAAACGGCAGTTTTTCTAGTGACGCAAGCGCAAAAACAAACGAACGCCACGACACTCAGCGGAAACGGAAAAACGAACGAAAACTGCGACACTTATATATACAGGAATTTTAAGATCAAAGTAACCGCTGAAAGCCGACACTTAATATCTCAGGAAATATGGGAGGTTATGTTCTGATATTTTCAAAATAGACTTTCACCTTCTGTCTGATCCTACCCTGAAATCCCTACATTTCTGCGTGCAATATATTTCGAGATATGGATTGGCTCATTTAAGTTGTAAATGGACGGCGTATGTAAGGAACAAATTTTTCTCGAATATGGCTCGAGCGAATTTAGTTTAATTGATATATGATATTAATCGCTTTTATCTGATGTGCCTGACATCTCCCTTTTCCCTAGGAAAACTCTTGTTTTTTTTATAACTCAGTTTAAAAATCGAACTATTTTTTACTCCGAAAATACCGTGATGCGCCAGTTTCGCGGACGAATTTCTTCTCTTCCATCTGAAATACTGAATATCAAATAATCGTTTTGGCTCCATCTATCGGGGAGCGTCAAAAATAAACACAAAAAATAAAATAAAAAATATTTTTCTTTTTTTAATATATATATTAAATGAGTTATTTATTTAGGTACTTGTATTTTATATGACATTTGTTTATCAAAAATATTCTTTGTATTTACATTGTTTTCATGCTGATACGTTGTTAACTTTCAAAATTGGTTCTATTTTAAAAGGTGATTGCAACAACAAAAAAATTTTCCTTTATTTTCATAAAAATGACAAATAATATGATAATCATATGCAAATATTTGTAATTTTTTCAAAATTAGGTGATAAATCACTTAAACTACGGATTGAAAAAATTCTTAAAACAGAATTTGAAAATAATTAATTTGCTCATTAAGTTTCTAGTATATATATAATATATAAATTACAAAATGTTAAGCTATAATAAAATTTTGAATAGATTAAGATTTTTTTTTTAATTAAATTCATAACAAACTATACTACTTAAATATTTACCAGTATAAAATTTTCACTTTTTAAAGATTTTTCTATTATTATTTATTTTTCTCTTTTAAATCAAATCTATACCTAAAACATTATAATAAGAAATAAATATAAATAAGAAATTTTTGTCATTTTTAAAATGTTCTATATTATGCCTTTGTAATGTTGCATGTGTCCATCTTTTTTATCACTTTTTATAAAATTTTGAAATTTTATTTAGTTTGTTATTTTGTTCGAGTGTGACCTATAAAACAACACTTTTAATACAGTGTTATTACCATGCTCCTTTAATTTTGCGTTTTGATCATTAACCCCTAAAAAGTAATGATATCAATACAAAAAACCCTTAACGGGTTAAAAGTTTGTGACGCAGCATTGTACTTTATGGCTATAAGAATTAGATATACGGGTCTTAAAAATAATGATATCAAATTTTCAGTGACGCTTTGATATTAATTAAATTATACATAGATTTTCTTATTTGAATTTGCTTTTTCCTTTTATTTATATTTACAGTGTAAACGTTATTTTCAACATAAAATAATACATAGCATTTACTCATTGATACCTTTCCATTCACATCTCTTATACTATGAAAGCATGTGTTTTAAAAGAAATTCTATGAAATTCCAGTAACGCAGTGGTGTTACATTAAGTGATTTGTTTTTAAATTTCTCTGCAATTATTTTGTTTTGCATATTAAAGTATATGTGCACATTGAAATATTGCTTTTAATTTTCAAATACGCTGTCAAATATATCACTTTCATTAAGCTTATATTATGTACTGAAATATATTTATTTCAATGAATTATTCTATCTTTTGCGTCACGCCATCCAAAACTGTAAGTAAAATATATGGAAATGTTTACTTTGTGTCATTTCATCCAAATAAATTGAAAATGCATGCAAATAGATATCGTGATGCAAAGAAAAAAACTGTGAAATTTTTTTCAGTTTTGGATGGCGTGACGCAAAAGATAGAATAATTCATTGAAATAAATATATTTCAGTACATAATATAAGCTTAATGAAAGTGATATATTTGACAGCGTATTTGAAAATTAAAAGCAATATTTCAATGTGCACATATACTTTAATATGCAAAACAAAATAATTGCAGAGAAATTTAAAAACAAATCACTTAATGTAACACCACTGCGTTACTGGAATTTCATAGAATTTCTTTTAAAACACATGCTTTCATAGTATAAGAGATGTGAATGGAAAGGTATCAATGAGTAAATGCTATGTATTATTTTATGTTGAAAATAACGTTTACACTGTAAATATAAATAAAAGGAAAAAGCAAATTCAAATAAGAAAATCTATGTATAATTTAATTAATATCAAAGCGTCACTGAAAATTTGATATCATTATTTTTAAGACCCGTATATCTAATTCTTATAGCCATAAAGTACAATGCTGCGTCACAAACTTTTAACCCGTTAAGGGTTTTTTGTATTGATAACTATACACCACATTACTCGAGTTTAAATATCCAAGTAATTTTTATCTTTAATGTGTTATAAATCATGAACAATTTTGTGCTAGATATAATTTCCTAATTATTTAAAATCATTTAAAAATATGTAGTGGCGCCATCTGTTGCTTCGCAGAATACTTTTTTTATATCTGTATTTTAAATTATATTTCCTTCTGATAATTTAATTAGGCATAAATTTGTGTATATTTTTGATTTTTAAAATAAGACTCTTTAAAAGCTTAAAACTATTAGGAATAACAGTAGAATAAAAATATTATTTTACCTGTAAGACAATTAAGTTATCTCAAAAGGTTTATTTAAAAATATTTATGGTGTAATGGATATGATTGTAAGAAATGCGCTATATCATTGTTCAAGTAATTATTAACTTAATTATAAGTTTTCTCTTGAGATGTATTTAATTACGACATATTTCATTTATTACTATATTTCTCATGATGATGTATGGTAAAATGGTGAGAAAGCCTGTTTGCTGTTTGAAAGAAATTGTCCTCTCTTTGCCTCTCGCAGTATTTATTTATTTATTTATTTTATTTTAATTTATTTTAAAAAAGTAGAAAAGAAAGAAAAATTATTTAAGATCCATGTGTTGTTATTAAACATTATTAAAATAATAATTAAATGTCTCGAAATAAATTAGCCTTCAATCCTCTCCTCCCCCCCCTCCCCGCCGTCCCTCATAAAAAAAAAAAAAAAAAAAAAAAAAAAAAAGCAAATATATAAATAAATAGTGTAAATTATTAAAATGGTGTTGAAAGATATAAAAAAATTTTACCTTTAAATTGAAATAAAGACGTACCTGGTTATTCAGGTTTTCTTTAATCAAAATATCTTTGTTCAATAGTTTTTCAAAAAGGCTTTTTAGAATGTTTTAATTTGCTAAATTTGTCCAATTTATTATTTTCCAAATATATTTATACTAAAACTACGCTTTGTAATCATGCAAAATTCGATTGTGAGATTTTCTGAATTCACAGTTTTTAACAGTGTGCATCTATGTGTGTACGAGTGAACATGTTAGCATACAAACACCTTTCCAAATTGAGTTAAACGTCGGTAGGTATGTTATAAGGTCATCGTCGCATAACCTGTTTAGATTACGACGAGTATATGATTATATATATATATATATATATATATATATATATATATATATATATATTACAGAAAAACATTTATAATTATGCTATATGCAGATTCAAATTATTTGAAATGTGTTAACATTAAACTTCATAATCGATTAAGGTAAATTCGAATAGGCATGTTACAAGTCATTGATGCATGAATTATATAAGTTTTCATGAATGCAGAATATGTATGCTGCGATTTTCAGTAACATTTGAAATGAATTGCAATAAGTGCTATGTGTGTGTTTTTGGTATTATCATGTGTCTATTAATTGCTAAATTTTATAACGTTATTAAATTCTTCACATTATATATATGTTTGCGTGCGTGTATTACAGAAATGTAAAATATCGTTCTTAAACGTTGCGGTTTATGAACTCATTTATGTAATATCTTTCTGCTAATATTGGTATATTATGAGAAACAATATGCTTAATATTTATATTTTTTTTACAGGAAAGTGTGAAATAGTTTACATATATGATATACTATTAGAACTAGATATATTAAGTTCATTAACTTACTTTAAAAAAAGTAAAACTGATATACGTTTGAAAATTTTACTGAAGAATGATTGTTACTGAAAACTACTTGCTTGATATTGTTATTCTTTTAATGGGACGCACCAAAAAATTAGGATACATTACCTTCCATTTTCCAAACATCTTAATTTCCCTCAGAAGAAATATTCAAACACCGTATTATATTTTTCCATTCTTTTGGTATTTTATTAGATTACTTAATGATATTTTTTCCCCTTATATATGTTATTTTAAAAATTAGAATATAAAAATTACAATACGTTAGAATAAAATAAAAATAGTAATACTTACGAGCAAATAATTTTTTATTCCATAAAGATTTGATGATCTTGAGTTCCATTTAGTATTAGTTAATTTACCGAATTTTTTAGCCTGTACATTATAGCCTTCTAAATTTTTAATATTTCTGCGTAACGTAATGATATTCGCCGAAATTGATTCCACTTCATTAGAAAACGAAGGTGGGAGATTTGTTTCCGAAAAGACGGACATTTTGTTTTAATTATATAAAAACTTTATAACAAGTACAATTCAGCATATGGTCTGACGTCAGAGCCGACTGTAAAGGAAACAGCGAATCAGGAGTACTGAAAATTGCCCGTGATCAAATTCTGGTAAAAATTGTATATATGCGACCGAACCCCACCTGGGAAAGTTGGCACGAGCCGCCACTGTCTGTATGCTTTAGCTTTACATAGGATCTAAATAAATGTAAACTTACCATTTTATATTAATGGATTTTGTGAGGATATACAGATTATTGATAGTGAGATGAATCTGCTTATTAGTTATTTTCTCAGGAGTAGTATTGCTATTGCGTGGTAATCCTGGGAGTTAAAATTTTGAAATTTTAAAAATTTCGTAATCAGGATTGTCGTGTTAAGTTTTAGTATATTCACCAACTACTTCATTTATTTATTTATTTATTTATTTATTTATTTATTTTTTTTTTGGGGGGGGGGGGGGCTTCAAAACAATTAATCAAATAAATGAATATTTTAGGGACAATTTTTGGATGGGTCCTATGTTTGATTTTTAAAACTGACTCTCTCTGATTGGTATTTTTTCAATTGAAATGTACTACTTTTATTAAAATAAAGGGGTGTTTTATTTTTTTAAAGGCCACTATACTATTTAAATTTATGTTTACGGTCAAACCTTTTGATTGTTGTTGATTTTATTTGCTTGTTAAGTAATTTTCAGTGAGTAGTGCACTGATGCTTTTTGGCTCAGTGGTTAGTGCACTGATGCTAGTGAATTTGTTTTAACCTTCAGTTTAAAATTTATAAATTAAACAGCAATCAAAAGAGAAGATATCATATATTAAAAATGACAAATAGACATATTAGTTATAATAGAAACAACCATACTACTTCCATTACCCAATATTACACATATTATATACACTTTTTGGAGGTGCTGTGGTCAGAAAAAAAAAAAAAAAAAAAAAAAAAATCCAACAAATCAGAAAACTGTAATGTTATAAATAGTGTTCATACACACACATTCATATATGTATATGTGTGTGTGTGTGTGTTAATTATAACTACTGTTATTCTTATTAAATTGTTTTAATGTTTTAGACTCAAAGGAAATGCCTTTAAAAATTTGGTACTTCCAGGGACCGATTTACTCACTTGGAGGCCCAGGGCACTGGTGTTCAATGGGCCCCTTTTTTTCGTATTTTAATATTATAACAAACAAAACAAACTGCTTATTTCCAATTCACCGTCTAAAAATTCACTTCACATTTCGTTTTGTTGGTAAAAGTAAGGCTAAACAAGATTTGTCACTTGTCTATCAGATCGACGTACGTCGCCCCCGCGTATCTGCATTGCGGTGCGTGCCTCGGATTTAGTTAATCTTAGTAAAAGTTTGGTTGACTGGGTTTTACGTCGCACTAGAGTAAAAGTTTGGAATGAAAGTGTTGTATGCAGTTGTATTTGCGTTTAGCGAAAATATTCTGAAATTTTTCTGATGAGTTGATAGTTTTCTTTAAAGATCATCACGCCAGTTGATAAAACAGCACAGTAATTCCTCCATGCATTGACGGAAAACAAAGAAACAACAATCATTATAGTAAAATTTGGAAATTTTTCCTTTTAACTATTTTCAAAAATGTATGATAGAATTTTTTGGGGGCCCCTTCATTGTAAGGCAGATGTACTTACTTCTGCCTTAATTTTAAAAAGGATAACGAAGAGGTAAAATGACGTAACAGCTCGGAATACAAGGGAAACATTCCTTTGTACAGCTGGTGCTCATAAACATATGAGTTTTCTTCGGAAAATTAGAGTCCAGCCTACTTCAATAAGCCGACGAAGGAGTGGAGTAACAAGAGGCAATACACGTATACCTGCAGGAAGATCACCTGCTGGAGAAAAAGGATCCAGAAAAAATAAAAGAAACTTTGCTGCAAATATAGCTGAAAACAAAGGCAATGCGAAATCTCATTGATTTTCTTTCATATTTTTATTTAATAAAGTCTATATACCCTTTATTTCTGTTATTGACTTATTTATTGAATATAGAAAAAACTCTGTTCTACATCTACATAATGTTTAAATACATGTTAAATTTTTTTATCAAATTTCAGTATTTAAACAGGAAGATATTTTTTTAACTAACTTATCAATTAATGGGAAAATAAAATAATAATAAAAAAGAAATACCTAAATATTTTCAGCATACGTTCTTAAGAATATACAATATTTACTCTCGCTGACAGCCCATGTTATTCTATGGAGAAATTTGTTTCCGTTAAAACAACGAAAAAATAATTAAAGTTTTTTTTTAAGCCGGAAAAAATAAATAAATAAATAGATAAATAAATAAATCATCTTTTAAAAACAAGCACTAATTTAAAAGTTGTGAATTCTCGAAAGTGAAAATGGAATTAAAACAGTAAACGATGAGTAAATATGGAAACAAATTTCCTCACAGAATAACACGAGCTTTGACTGTCGGAGAGGTTAGGTATTGGTATTCTTTTAAATTATAATAATGTAAAATGAATTTAGGGGGAGGGGTAAAATCTAATTAGAATGAAAATTTTTGAAATCGTATAATTTTTAAAATTTTGAATGTTATTTTATTGTTTTTAAATAGATTCTTAGAAATTTTAATACAATTAATAATAGTATTCCTCAATAGCTATTTATAAAAAAATTAATAGCTGTAAGTAATTAATTTATAAAAACTATATAATAACGTCTACGCATAAAATTTAAGCCCTTAATATTGTAGCAGTTTTTTGTTTTTTTTTAAATTTAATTTATGGCTGTTTATTGAAAAAGAAAAAGAATGAAATTCTATTACTCTCCAATGAATTTTAAAAACATTTAAAGGCATATCAATGTACATACAATAAAGAATTGTTTGCATCTTATATCTTAAAAAATAATCTATTTTAAAGTTCGCTCTATAAGACTTCCCACTTTTGCCGAACACAAATATAAGCTACGACCTCAAAGAAAAAAGAGAGGAATCTCGATATATAATTACCAAATGCTATGCGGTAATTGCGGTAGCTAATAAAAATAATGTTAATTAAAATACACTAAATCTACATAAATTGGTGATATTATAATCTTTATTTTTCTTAATCTTTATTTAACCACGCTCTGCTACCAAAAAAAAAGAAAGAAAGAAAGAAAGAAAATTAAAGTAATTAAAGGTCCAAAGACAGTTAAAATATAGCAGAAGATAAATAAAAGCAATGCCACATGTCGGCTGATATTAACTCAAATTAAATTAACATAGCTTTTCATAATGACCATGTCATATATAGTGCAATAATACGCTATAGAAAAGCTGAGATATATTCTTATAAAAAGGGAAAACTACAGCATACCAGCATCACCTTTCAACCAAAAACACACAAATAAATTCAGCATATTTTTTCACAAGGTTCATCGTTCATGAAGTTTGGTGCAATTATATACTACGGGTGCTAAGATATAAATTTACAATACATGAGGGAACTTACAGCATTGCAGCGCCATCTGTCAGTCGATATGCCCCCAAATTAAATGAGAATATATATATGTTTTATAATAGACATATAAGATTTAAAGTTTGCACTTATCCGCAATAGAAGCCGAGATATTGTCTTCCCATTAAAAAGGAAAATTACAGCATTGCAATGCCAAGCTTTCGGCCGATATGCACCCAAAATAAATCAGGATAGTTTTCTATGATGGCTGTCTCGCATATAAGATTTGTTGTAATTATATGCTATAAAAGCTGAAATATTGTCTTTTCATAAGCAGCGAAAACTGCAACACAGTAATATCACTTCTTGGTAATTAGATCAACGCTGAAATTAGATCAATATAGTTTCTCATAATGGATATATCGTATAAACTTTGGTGTACTTATTTACTAGAGAAACTGAAATATAACATTTCCATAAATGAGGAAAATTGTAGCATAAAAGCCAGCTGTCGGACGATATGCACCCAAATTAACATAGTTTTTCATATTGACCATGTTATATATTAAGTTTGGAGCACTTAAAAACAACAGAAGCTGAAACACAGCTTTATCTTTAATGGGAAAAATATCAGCATAACAGCATCGTCTGTCAGCCGATATGCACCTAAATTAAATTATTGAAGTCTTCCACAATTAACATCTCGCATAACAGATTTTATGTGTATATACAATAGAAGATGAGTTATAGTCCGCTTATAAATGGGGTAATTTTCTGTATAGCAGCGCCAGCTGTCGGACGATATCCAACCACATTGAATCAACTTTTTTTTTTATTATGGTGGACTTCTCACGTCTAAAATTTTATGTGCTTATACACTATAGAAGCTGAGAAATTGTAGTATAGTAGCGCCATCTACAGGAAGATACATGCCAAAACCTAACTGGTCATTCTTTATTTCAAAATCAAATCAAATACAAAGCTTTATGGAATTTCGTCATTATTTCGCGAGATAGAGCAAGCACCCTTTTTTAACACACATCCATTTACACAGACAAATAGACATTTTGAAAAGGCATAAAGCAAGTTCAAGAAGCCTCAAAACGTGTAAATTCATCCAAAACTGGACGTCGAAAAATTTTACTGAAGCAAAACTTTCCTTTTATATATATAAAGCGGTAAAAAAGGTAGACTTATCGAACAGTTGAATTCAATACTTCCTTCTTATAAAACGGTTAAAAAAAAAAAAAAAAAAACTAGTATGTTGTGGCCACCACAAGACTTTCTTCTATATTTTCCTATACATATTCAATCAGTAACAATATTAAAAAAAAAAAAAAAAAAAAAAAAATACGATTTTGTTTTCTAAGTTTTTTTTTTGTTAAAAGTAAAAAAAATCGATAACTTTGTTTTAAATTATCACAGATTTATGGTTCAACCATTCGTTTTAAAGGTATTGACGAGATCTTTCGAATGATACCCATCTTCAAAATTTAACCCCCCTGGGGGGGTACTTCCCCCCCAGGGGGGGAACCGATGCCCCCCCATGCACAATTTTTTTTTCCTAGTTAACTACTACTATTATCAATAATTCATATTAATTTTACAATCACAAGTTTAAAATAACTCTCATTATGCCCATTTATACGGAATTTTGTCCTATAAAATGCGATCACAGCGCCACCTGTTGAGCTATTGATCCCCAAATCTAATGGGCACCAGTTCATGTCAGGGTGCAACTAAATACCAAGTTTGGTTAAATTTCATTCATTGGTTCGTGAGATACAGCGTCCACAAAAAAATGATACAGACACACAGACAGACAGACACACAGACACACAGACAGACATTTTTTAAAAACTATCAATTCGTGTTCAGGACATCCCAAAACGTGTAGATCCGTCAAAAAACGGAGGTCGAAAATTTTCGCGAATCCAATACTTTCTCTATATTTCATATAGAAGAAAGTAAAAAAGACAACAGTTATAATTTTTTAAAATAATTTTTTCTATATATATATATATATAATAAAGATGATCTATTAAGCATAGTAGAAGCCAAGCAACAGATATAAGATCACTGAAACACCAATGACCAATAAGATTAATTTTTTTTTCTCAGTGGATGAAATACACTAATGTAAAGAAACCAGATTTATTAATTAACAGCCTGCAATACAAACGAATCAATAAAGTAACACAACAAATCTCAACTTAAAACCATAAACTTATCAAAATTAATGAAAAAATAACCTAAGAAAGGAAGGAGGCAGGCGGCAAGACTTGTGACTTGCCTGTGGGGTTAAACTAGTTTCACGCCGGCAACACTCACCCAGCCTGCCACGACCAGAACAGGAGCCATACGGATTTTAAAAAAGCAAAATTTCAAAGCAGATGAATAACAATGAAACCATGAAGCAACAATGAAATTCACCGATCGATTACATTGTGTTTAATAGTATAATTAGAATTTTAAATATAGTTGACAACTCAAAAAGGAAGAAACTGAAATTTTATAGGAAAAAGAAAATTTGCATAGTAATACAAAGTAAATGCAACAAGCCTTCTGCTTTTTTTTAAATTTAATTTCACATACCTACCCAACCATCCAGCCTTACAACACCCCCCCCCCCCCCACCTCCGTAATCAAACATCTGCCCACCCAACCGCCACATTTAATTTCACAAACCCATCCAACCATCTAATAAAAATAATAAAATATATAGATAAAAGTGCTTTAAAAGTTTTTATTCTGTTTTAAATTGCAGTAATCACATTAATTACTCTAATAAAAATAATTAAATTAAAATTACAAGACAATTATTTCTCTTTTTATAAAAATTTGGAGTGGCTCCGCTAGACTTTCTGAACATTAAATAATTAATGGTTGTATAGATAAAGTAAGAATGTTATCCCATGACCTACCGAAGATATCTGTGAACCATCAGTCTCATCGCTACAACAGCATCCCCCCCAGCAGGAGCCCCGCAGGCTCCGACACCCCAGGCACCATAACAACACCAACAGTGCCTCGCACAAGGAAGAGTCCAGGGACCAAGCGGACTCGTCCCCACCCAGCAGGCACCACCACCCGCAAACCACCCGAGCAAAGCCCAGGCGCAGCCGCAGCACGCAGCACACGACACCACGCCACAACTCACCAAGAACACCCTCGACAAGACTAACCAAACAGCAAACAGCTAATTAAAAAGTATGTAACTAACTAAATAATACTAAATATCAATAATAATAAAAATTGAAATGGTAAAAATAAGGTGTAGGGGAACGAAGGCCAAAACACAGAAATCAAGAAGCCAGGTCAGGGGCTCGAAACAACTTGTTCACCTAACGCACAAACATAAAAACCACACATTCCCCAATAAAGACAAACACACAACATCAACACTTTATTGAATTTAAGATAAAATACTTAACAATTGTAAGTAAAATAATAACAATAAACATAACCGCAAAATAAACTCTTAGAAAATAACGCACAAAAGAGTAACCAACAAATACCTAAATACCTGCATTAACTTCATTACAGTAAAATTTAACAATTTCAGTAGGTCCAATTATAGTCTTAGAATTGGTAAGTAAAGTAAATAACTTAACATTTTTGTAGTTACTTGGAAAGAACTGAAATCTCAGATTATCGACCAGAGGACAGCTGTAAACAATATGATGAATATCTTGGATTCCATTATTACATCGACACAAATAACTTTTAACGAAAAATGTATTTTGGTATATGCCCATGAATCCATGATTAGTGATTAGTTGATTAAGGTAAAAATTCCCGAAGTTCCGCTTGGCATCCACCCTTGAAAATAACTGAAACGTGTGACGTCCAGTGTCCGAACTCTCCCGTTTTTTCTGCCAATCCACCAACTTTTGAGCACTAAAAATACTTTTAATATGATTTTCTTCATAAGAAAATAAAAATCCATAATATTCAATTCAGTGGTCTCCTTTGCTAAGAGATCAACCTCTTCATTCCATTTGTAACCAATGTGAGCTTTAATCCAATAAAATTCTGTATCTTTTCCTTCTTCACCAACTTCATCATAATAGTATTCTTTACTTCATAGCTTTCAAGAGCCATGAGAACGGACCTGGAGTCAGTGATGATTTTCACATTATTCAAATTGAGAGATTTAGCAAAAATAACAGCTTCTCTAATAGTCATAGCTTCAGCATCTTAAACACTCGTATGATCTGTAATCCTGAAATTCGAATTATTTAAAATAATATTGTTAAAAAAAAAAAAAAAAAAGGCACAACCAACTTTATTGTTCAACTTAGAACCATCCGTACAAAAACAGTTAGCATCCTTTAACTGTTCAAAGTAATCTTCATCATAATATTTCAATTTAATACTATAAGGATTCCATGGAATAGCTCTATAAAACTTCCCCTTCAAAAAATCAACAGCTTTGGGAACCTTATGATTATAACATATGTCTTCTTTCCAATCCAGCAACATAACTTTCAACTTGTTATATTTCAGGGTAAAACCAAGAGGCACGACAACAGTAATGACACAGAGAGCATCCGTAGCCACCTTGGAATAACATTTTGAAAAAAAAAATCTCTGAATACTCTTTAGTTTGTCTAAAATATAGCTATACTCGAAGAACCAAATCTCAGAGCAATAACTAATAATCTTTTCCACTACTATAAAATATAAATACTTCAGGAGATTCTTCTCTAATCCCCAGGTGGCTCTGGAAATACTGTTTACCTTAAAAGCATACTCCAAAATTTTCTCATATAAATAAATCATATGCTCCGTCCAGTTGAATTTATAATCTATCATAATACCCAAATATTTAATAACTTTTCGGTAGTTGATCTTCATATTATTATAACCGATCTTAGGAATATTTGTGATCAGTTTAGCTCCTTTTCGTATCATTGTAAAATTAGACTTATTTCGGTTAATTTCCAAGCCTCTAACAGCACCCCATCTGGCAATTTTCTCTATAAAATAACTTCCTGAGTTATTAAAACGGTAAGAAGCTGAAGCATTAACAATAATTAAAAGGTCATCAGCAAACGCTTGTACGATGCCTTTATCTTCGGGCTCTTCCAATAAGGAATTAATAACTAAATTCCAAATTTTTGGACCCAAACTCGAGCCTTGAGGAACACCTCTGTTATAAATTAAAGTAACATCTTCATAAGAGACTTCTTTATTTTCAAGAAACCTCATAATAATATTGAATAAACTTGGATGCACATTATACTTTAAAAGAGAATCTTGAATTGAATTCCAATAGATGCGGTTAAAGGCGTTCTTAAAACGAATTGAGAAGAGCATCGCACTTTCTTTGTTGTTATTTATTCTAACAATATTGTCGACCACATTCTTTAGAGCCATAGATGTGGAGAAGCCTTTCCTAAATCCAAACTGATACTCTGAAATAATATTATTAATTTCTAAATAATAATCCAACATATTGGTAATAATTTTGTCAAGAACCTTTCCCATTGTTGGAAATAGACAAATGGGTCTAAAACTCTCTGGAAATGCAGGATCCTTATCTTCTTTCAAAATTAAAAGAACACTGGCTTTTTTCCAAGCACTCGGGAAAATACCATTAACCAAACAATAATTCATAATCTCGGTAAACCACAGCCTATCCGTGTAAAACACTTGTTTTATAATTTCGTATTGGATCCCGTCATAACCAGGAACCTTCTTGTCTTGTCATTTGTTAATAATCATGGCGACTTCTTTCTGGGTGACCTCATGGAAATTTTATTCCTGGAGTAATTTACTTCTAGTCCATAAATTATAATATAAACCAAAATGGTGTCTCAAAATGGTTTCAATTCTTTCCTTTCTAGTATCTGCGTTCGAGCCATCTCCCTAAACCACACTCGAAATATTTATCTTCATTTTGGATTTACCAGCAACCGCATTTTACACGCTATTATGAATCGTCTTTTTCGTAATAGAGTCTACTCTACATACTCATTGAAACTTTCCTTTTTGGTCTTGAGGATCAACTTCTTAAATTTAGCTTGTGCTCTTTTAAACTCCAGCAGTTTCACCTGCCTTTCATCATATCTTCTTTCCTTCTGAAATCTTCTACGAAGGGCAGGTACACTGCTACGTAGGCATTGAATTTCTTTCCATGTTCCATCATGGGGCATTCTTTTTGACCTTATGTAAAGGTTTTCTCACACTCGACACGGCCACATCATATAATTTATTTTGAATATCCAATATATAATTTTCAATATCTATAATAGATTTATTTCTAAAATCTTTAATTAACTGAGCAATACCCAACTTCAACTTCCACCAATCCATTCTTCTCAATGATACAAAATTTGTGTCAAAAATAATATTAATGTTTCAATCAATTTTAATTGGAAATAAGGTTATGGTCACTACCATAATGCCTGTCTTCGACATTGAAATGATAAACAACATTCTGATTAAAATTCTTAACCATAACGAGATCGATCCAGCTTTTCTTCTCACTCTGAAAAATGTTGGTCTGGAATCAGCTCGATTCAACAGATATAAATCATATCTCATCAGGAGTTGTTGTCATCAAGTGGTCGTTGGCCCCAAATATAAGACTTCGGATTCCAATCGCCCATGATTATGAAAGGAGTAGATTCGTATTTATTTAAAAGAATTTGAACTGTATTAATTTCTTCAACGATGTTCCCAGAAGGTTTAGAATAGACAAACAAAACATAAAACAAAATCTTTAACTTTAATTTCCACTAAAACAACAGACTCGTTGCAGAAACAATGAGAGGGAATAAACTTCGGATTTGAAATAATAATAGCTGCTTTAACATCAGACTTATGATAAAAAAATTGACAGTGCTTCGAGATATTAGAGATTTTGTTATTAAACTTTTACATCTCATTCAAACTGATAATATCAACATCATATTTATTGATGTCTTGGAATAATGTGGCCGAAACCACTTTGCTATTGCCTAGATTCAAATGCCACAATTCAATTTTGTTTATTGTGTTACTATAGTCCATTCTAAGGATCAATCTCTCTATTTCTTTATTTCAAACATGACAATTTTTGTCTGTTATGATGTGATCAGTTGAATAATTAGTTTTAAAGTTTTGGTTAGCATTGGAACAGTTGGCACATTTAGTCTTTTGCAGTTTACCATCTCATGTCCTTATCCCCACATTTGAGACAAGTTCGAGGGTTTCTACAGTACTTGCTCGTATGACCATAACGTCCACAGTTAAAGCATAACATGGGACGTAAATGTTCTTTATAATCCAAACGACGCCATTTCATTTTGATCTTCTTTTCTTTCATTACATTTACGAAGTCAACCGGATTCAATGAGATGACCCAGTTCCATCCCATTCTGCCTTTATATTTGTACTTGACTTTTAAGTCTTCTACAAATTTAATCTCATTGTTATCTCTAATATCTTCCAGAAGTTGAGCTTCTTCTATTTCATCTTCTACATTAAAAACAACGATTTGTGGATATCTCTTCTTGAGCTCTTGAGCTTCATAAATCTTTAAGGCATCTTTTTCCTTAAATTCTTTGATTAACGTGTCTACATCTTCCTTCTGGGAAACTTCAATTATTACTCCATCATTGTTGATGTTTCTTACAGCATTTATTCCTATCTTCATCCGTTTTGGATCAATGGACTTCTTGATCTCTTTTAGAATATCAGCTGATCTAGTATTTCTGTCAGGAGGAAGAACCTTTACAGTGAAAGTGTTCCGGATCTTTGAACGACTTCTTGCTCTTTCTATTCTGGACGGAGTTGGAGTCTTCTTGACTACGTCACTATACTGTTTACTTTCAATGATTTTGTCCTTTTCTCCCATTATTCCTGTCATATGAGAAATAACGTTGGACTGGTCTATGATAATCTTAACAAGGCCTTGTAATTTCATCCTCATTTTATCACTAAGCTCCTTTCTGATGTCTCTTTTAATAAATAAGGAAAATAATTCTTGAAGGTGGCTACAAACCCTTCAGCACCCTCTTCAGAAACATTGCTGACATCCTCAAGATGTGTATCATCAGCGGTTTCAGACATAATTGTAAAACTATAATAATAATTAGAATATAAAAATCAAATAATCTGAGGTTGTTGCTTACAAACTCTCAAATTTAGCCTCTATTTAATAGAGTTTCCAGTCAGACCTCTCGGAGGTATTGAGAGCGGTCTTGCTGGGGATAGACTATAGGCAGTTGTCCCCAGCAGTAACAATAACACCACACAAAAGGTAATAAGAGACTATTAGATAATCTTTGGCAGTGGTGGACCCCTGACTTGCATAAATAAAGTAAGAGAAGTTGCTAAATAAGCAAAAGAGAAAGTTGTAATAGTGTATTTGAGTAGTTATCGTTATATAGTATGTTGTTTAAATTAACGATATTGACCTACAAGTAACTTAAACACATAGATCATGATGATAAATAAATTTTCGTTGTATCACTGTAAAAGTCTGTAAGTGCTAAACTCACCAAAATCTATATAGTTCGTGCGACTGTGACCTGTAACATGTACATAAATTTTCAGCTCAATCGCATGAGGCGTTTAGATGCTATCATATTTGAAACAATTAGAGCCCACAATGTCTTCCTTTAAAAAATTTATAAGTGTTACATAGTCCAAAATTCATATAGTTAGTATCACGGTAATCTATAATATGTATATAAATTTTCAGTTCAATTCTATATGGCGTTTAGATGCTATCGCGCATTCAAATATATGAACCCATCGGGCATAATGATAAAGAATTTTTCGTTGTGTTCCTGTAAAAAAATTATACGTGCTAGATTCACCAAAATTTATGCATATTGTGCAACGGTGACCTATGTGCATGAATTTTCAGCTTAATCGAATAAGACGTTTAGACGCTAACGTAGTTAAAAAAATTTGGGCCCATATGGGCCATAATGGTAATTCTTTTTTCTTTGTATTCCTGTAAAAAAAATATAAGCGCTAAACTCACCATAATATATAGGGCTCGTGCTATGGTTGTGAGGTATAGCAAAGTTAGCTACAATTAAAATTCGCACTTTACGAGTAAAACGTGAATGTGAAGAATTTAGGATTCGGCTGATCAATAGAGTTAGTTCCTGGGTTGAACGAAATTGTAATATGTTAATTTTATAAAGTATTTTGGAAAGAAACTGTATAAAAGGAGAAAGAAGATTGCTTTTGAGGGTTAGTTGGAAGGAGAGTAAGAGAGTTAGTCGGAAGAGATAATAGTTGCGAGGTTAGCGGCTAGAGGTTAGTTGGAAGTAAGTCGAGTAGATAGTGGTGTCAGGGAATCCTCCCGCTATCGAAAGGTTACTGAGCCGCGAGGGTTAATGAAGTTAAATGTAGTAGTTAAAATTATTTGTGGTTAATTAAGTAAAGTTAAAAAGTATTTAAGAAGGCTGCCCATTGAAATTTATAAAGATATTAAATATAATTATAGTCCAACGCCCACCTTTTTATTTAAGCTCAAAATAAAAGCTCATTTATTGTATATATCTGACTCTGTCATTTCTTCATTAATTAAGCAATCAAGTTTCAGCTTCACCTAAGTTAAATGAGCATTGCGAATACAAATCGTTCGTCACATGGTGACCTATAGCATATGTATCAACTTTCAGCTCATTCAAATAAAGCGTTTAGACGATATCGTGTTCACTCTCATACATACACGCATACATACATGTATCCATACGTCATCGTAAAAATAGTAAATATAAACTCAAGGGACCTCAAAATGTGTAGAAACGCTAAAATCTAAAACTCGGATTTTTGACATGATTACAATATTTTTCTTACATATATTATGTTCGAAAAGTAAAAAGAATAAAAATAAATGAAATATTTTGAAAATTAACAATTATATAAAGGAGTTTTTATTTATTTATTTATTTTTTAATCTAATTGTTACACACTTGTTTTTTTAGTAACATTTTTCGTATTTAAAATTTCCAGACGTATACATCGTTAAAATTAATATAATAGCCAAGATACATAATTATGGATATAATCTACCATAAATTTTGATTACTCTTGTGATACTACATTTTAAGATATTTTCGTATTTAAGATAAAACGAGATATCGCTCAGAATTTAATAATACAAGCTTACAAACAGTTCAATCTTAACCATTTCTTGATATTTTCTTTCATTTTTATATTTCAAAATAAAATATTGTCGGTAGGTATTTCGGCAATGACGCCAATACAGGAAATATCTACAGATCATTAGCTTTAAAATGATATATTCCGCATCCAAATACGTCGAAAATATCGGGATCCAGCTTTAAAATTTTATTACAACAATTTTACCAATTTTAAATACACGTGCTTATAAGTTTCTTCATTTTCACCGGGCAGCCATGTTTTCATCGCATCTTCCCGTTTCCAAGCCCAATTGAGAGGGGGATGCAGCCAGGGAATTTGTTCTGGAAAGTTGTAGAACATCATCGAACATTTCTCGGAAGTGACGAGACGGTAGTCTTCCGGTAGTCTGGTGAAAATGCGCGCAAGCAGATTGGCTGATTACGGCGCGTGGGTTCGAAATTCTACTGCGAAAATTTTCCGTTGGGCATTTCCAGAGGACAGCGACTTGAAGCAGGGCGTGGGTGATGAGCCCGGCAGTTTTTGCCGTGGCCTCTGAGCCTACGTAAGTTCTTTTTTTTTTTTGGCGTCAGCCATTTTGCCATTACATGTAACAGACTTTATATTTCCAAAGTTTTCATGCATGAAGCCGATATGTTTCTACACCAGGCCAGGAATATGGTGTAGATATAAAGATGCTTTATTGAAAAGGATCAACCATCATACCCAGGACTCTGCTTTTTGTGTTGTAAAGGAGACTGATGTTAATGGTAAAGGTTGCGTGACGTGGTGTTCCAGTCTCTCATGAATGCAAAAATCTCTTAGAATGAGATACCTATCACCCAGCGAAATTACGTCCATTAAGTGTTAGTATTTCCGTCCATTGGATTTCAGTTTATCATCGATTTAGTCTCTCATCGAATTTTCGACAAGCATTAGCACATGAATGGAATTTAAGCCTACTTCAGCACTGTGTCAACCTAAAACATCGTATTACCTCGACAAATTCTGCAATCGCTGTGATTAGTCTAAACATCTTATTATCTCTTCAATTTTAAAAATTAGACTAGTACTGGTGACAATTTAAAACCCAGGTAGCACAGTATGGTATTTTCAACGTTGAACAAACGGCAATGCATTCCGTTGAATTATCGTTTGTCCGTAACGTTAATAATCTGAAAATATGTCTCGTTGATTTCCTCATCTTTCAACGGTTGTTTTAATACATTTTACAACGTAAAAAAAAACGTTGTAAAAGGGTTGTACGAAAACGCAATACTGTCGTTTTTTTTATAACCTAAAAAAAAAAAAAGTTGTAAAATGGTTGTTCAGAATCGCAATACTGTCCTGCTTTTTATATCAGTTTTCAACGACTTTTCTTATGTCTTATAAACGTTGAAATCCAAGAAAAATAGCTATCTCCATATATCCATTGAATTTTTGTTTCTAAAATATTGCTAACAATTTTAAAAAGAAAAAAAAAATGGAACATTCTTTTTTACTTAATTTTTAGACCTTTTTTATTTCTAATTTTATTACTTTTTTAATACTCAATATACGAAAATATTAGATTCGTAAAAATTTTCAACTTCCGTTTTTCGAGGAAAGCTAAATTTCATAGCATATACAACTGCACAAAATATAATATGTGAGACAACCAATATACATGACATCTCAACATCAGTTAATTAAAATTGCTGCAAATTCTGTATATAAAACCATTATTCTGAAAAGCTGTATAAAACTTTAGTGCATGTTAAATAACATTATATATAGATTATTTTTTCAGTAAATATGAAAAAAGTAAAATTTTACAAAAGTACAGTTTTAAAAAAGAGTATTAAATATTTAAAGTTAGATCGATCCCTTAAAATTTAAGACAAGAATTCAAACATAAAATTAAAGAAGGGAAAAAGAAACACTCACTTCATTACTTGAAAAATCTTGTTCAAATAAATACAGCATCCACAATTAGACGAGAACTCTGTAATTTTTAATATTATGCTAGCAGGTAAACACACCCAAAACCAAAGAATATTATAACTTTGAGCTTTTAAGGGAATTTACCAGCTAGCAAGTTGTTTGGAAATTACGTAAAATGTCGGAAAACTTTCGTACCATTTTAACGGGAAAGCGATATTCATCTTCTTTCACATCACATTCACTTTCAAAATGGCGCGCGTCGTATCGTAAGACGCTTTTAAGGTTTGCCACAATATACTTGGCGATTTCGCATGTAGAACAGGAGGGAGAAAGCGTACAATATGAACACCTTCGTTAGCTACGGTTTCCGAAAGCCAAAGAACATTCTACTATACTTGTTAATATAATTTGCCAAAAGATCCCCTTCTTATCATGTTAGAAGTTCTTTCCCAGCACACCATATCTTCTAAAACTCTAAAGAAAATTATATTATAACACGCACATCCCGCCAATTCACCATCGTGTATCGATATCAAGTTGAAGAGATTCGACGTCATTTGACAGAAATAATGACTTATAAAAAGCACCTATTAATTCGTTGAAAAAACATATTTTTTATTAGAATCAAAAAGGAAAACAAAAACTTATAAAATATCTATTTTAAAACGTCGAAAAAATAACAAAAATAGTACAACCATAAAACAACGTTTTTTATAGGTTTTCTTTATTACTGAGTAAATATTCGAAATTGTTCAGTGAGAATATTGCGAAATAAAAACTATTTTTCAACGGACATAAAATAACGTAACCAATTTTTCACTGTTCAGACTTATTTGCAACGCTATAACAACGTTATGTGTTACCTGGGAACATCCTTTTATCTACATAATTCTAAAAGTTAGATAAGTTCTAGAGTCAGTCTGAAATAGCTTATCTCCGAAAGTGAAAAATAAAGAGGAAAAGTCTTTACATCGATTTCCTCGATTGCGATAAATATATTAATTTCGCCCACAGTTTATCAATGATTACTCTATGAAAATAATATGTCATTCGGTGCACGATCTATAACAACAATCAAATGTGCGTATCTTCAAGGATGCCATACTGTATACGATTAATCATAATAGTCAAGTGTGTTTTTTGTGTATGTAGTTCTCAAATGTGTGTTTCATCTAATTTTTTGGGTCTGGCCAGACAAGTAAAAATCTGTATCCTGTGGAGTGAATAAAAAAAATGTGTGTGCCTTCCTGTAATTCGTCTTCTCTTTTTATGCTATGAAGTTGGGCAGTTAAAAAAATTTGGGCCCATATGGGCCATAATGGTAATTCTTTTTTCTTTGTGTTCCTGTAAAAAAATTATAAGTGCTAAACTCACCATAATCAATAGGGCTCGTGCTATGGTTGTGAGGTATAGCAAAGTTAGCTACAATTAAAATTCGCACTTTACGAGTAAAACGTGAATGTGAAGAATTTAGGATTCGGCTGATCAATAGAGTTAGTTCCTGGGTTGAACGAAATTGTAATATGTTAATTTTATAAAGTATTTTGGAAAGAAACTGTATAAAAGGAGAAAGAAGATTGCTTTTGAGGGTTAGTTGGAAGGAGAGTAAGAGAGTTAGTCGGAAGAGATAATAGTTGCGAGGTTAGCGGCTAGAGGTTAGTTGGAAGTAAGTCGAGTAGATAGTGGTGTCAGGGAATCCTCCCGCTATCGAAAGGTTACTGAGCCGCGAGGGTTAATGAAGTTAAATGTAGTAGTTGAAATTATTTGTGGTTAATTAAGTAAAGTTAAAAAGTATTTAAGAAGGCTGCCCATTGAAATTTATAAAGATATTAAATATAATTATAGTCCAACGCCCACCTTTTTATTTAAGCTCAAAATAAAAGCTCATTTATTGTATATATCTGACTCTGTCATTTCTTCATTAATTAAGCAATCAAGTTTCAGCTTCACCTAAGTTAAATGAGCATTGCGAATACAAATCGTTCGTCACATGGTGACCTATAGCATATGTATCAACTTTCAGCTCATTCAAATAAAGCGTTTAGACGATATCGTGTTCACTCTCATACATACACGCATACATACATGTATCCATACGTCATCGTAAAAATAGTAAATATAAACTCAAGGGACCTCAAAATGTGTAGAAACGCTAAAATCTAAAACTCGGATTTTTGACATGATTACAATATTTTTCTTACATATATTATGTTCGAAAAGTAAAAAGAATAAAAATAAATGAAATATTTTGAAAATTAACAATTATATAAAAGAGGTTTTATTTTTATTTATTTATTTATTTTTTAATCTAATTGTTACACACTTGTTTTTTTAGTAACATTTTTCGTATTTAAAATTTCCAGACGTATACATCGTTAAAATTAATATAATAGCCAAGATACATAATTATGGATATAATCTACCATAAATTTTGATTACTCTTGTGATACTACATTCTAAGATATTTTCGTATTTAAGATAAAACGAGATATCGCTCAGAATTTAATAATACAAGCATACAAACAGTTCAATCTTAACCATTTCTTGATATTTTCTTTCATTTTTATATTTCAAAATAAAATATTATCGGAAGGTATTTCGGCAATGACGCCAATACAGGAAATATCTACAGATCATTAGCTTTAAAATGATATATTCCGCATCCAAATACGTCGAAAATATCGGGATCCAGCTTTAAAATTTTATTACAACAATTTTACCGATTTTAAATACACGCGCTTATAAGTTTCTTCATTTTCACCGGGCAGCCATGTTTTCATCGCATCTTCCCGTTTCCCCGCCCAATTGAGAGGGGGATGCAGCCAGGGAATTTGTTCTGGAAAGTTGTAGAACATCATCGAACATTTCTCGGAAGTGACGAGACGGTAGTCTTCCGGTAGTCTGGTGAAAATGCGCGCAAGCTGATTGGCTGATTACGGCGCGTGGGTTCGAAATTCTACTGCGAAAATTTTCAGTTGGGCATTTCCAGAGGACAGCGACTTGAAGCAGGGCGTGGGTGAAGAGCCCGGCAGTTTTTGCCGTGGCCTCTGAACCTACGCCAGTTCTTTTTTTTTTTTTTTTTTTTTTTTTTTTTTGGCGTCAGCCATTTTGCCATTACATGTAACAGACTTTAATTTTCCAAAGTTTTCATGCATGAAGCCGATATGTTTCTACACCAGGCCAGGAATATGGTGTAGATATAAAGATGCTTTATTGAAAAGGATCAACCATCACACCCAGGACTCTGTTTTTTTGTGTTGTAAAGGAGACTGATGTTAATGGTAAAGGTTGCGTGACGTGGTGTTCCAGTCTCTCATGAATGCAAAAATCTCTTAGAATGTAGAATGAGATACCTATCACCCAGCGAAATTACGTCCATTAGGTGTTAGTATTTCCGTCCATTGGATTTCAGTTTATCATCGATTTAGTCTCTCATCGAATTTTCGACAAGCATTAGCACATGAATGGAATTTAAGCCTACTTCAGCACTGTGTCAACCTAAAACATCGTATTACCTCGACTAATTCTGCAATCGCTGTGATTAGTCTAAACATCTTATTATCTCTTCAATTTTGAAAATTAGACTAGTACTGGTGACAATTTAAAACATCCTTTTATCAACATAATTCTAAAAATTAGATAAGTTCTAGAGTCAGTCTGAAATAGCTTATCTCCGAAAGTGAAAAATAAAGCGGAAAAGTCTTTACATCGATTTCCTCGATTGCGATAAATATATTAATTTCGCCCACAGTTTATCAATGATTACTCTATGAAAATAATATGTCATTCGGTGCACGATCTATAACAACAATCAAATGTGCGTATCTTCAAGGATACCATACTGTATACGATTAATCATAATAGTCAAGTGTGTTTTTTGTGTATGTAGTTCTCAAATGTGTGTTTCATCTAATTTTTTGGGTCTGGCCAGACAAGTAAAAATCTGTATCTTGTGGAGTGAATAAAACAAATGTGTGTGCCTTCCTGTAATTCGTCTTCTCTTTTTATGCCATGAAGTTGGGTGAGTCATTTATTTTAATTATTTTCCTTTTTAGCTCAAGTTGTCTTTAAGTAACTTATCGGAGCAACAAATCGCCACTATGATTAATGTTACTCCCATTGAAATAATTCATTTGTGAGAATTAGTTACATTATATTTTTCGATTTTAATTTAATACTCTAGAATTCTATAATCTAAGATTAATATATTTATTTTAAACATTTGAATTTTAACTTCCACGAATCCCCTTTATTTTTTGTATTATTATATTTTTAGTGCCGCACAAAAAAAAAAAAAAAAAAAAAAAAAAAAATGAATAAATAAAATTCATTTAGGTTGAGAACCCGGAGCTATTGTTTATAAATTTACTTTTAAAAGTAATTAAAATTTCAATTTTGTTGATATCGCGAGCGATCGCGATTTAATAATAATAATAATAAAAAAAAACACATGTATGATCCGATAATAGAAAATTTGCTTTTGAATATCTCAATCATCTATATTTTGTTATCAAGCATCATCCAAAGAAAAATAAATTCAATTAAAATATTTGGGTTGTGTTTGATCATAAATATTGTTAAATAAATCTATATGGAATAATAAATGTAGTTAAAAAATGTTCATTACATGGGTAGTAATAATATATTTCCCTGGCAATTTTTTTTTATTATTTTGCGTATGAGTGAATTTTTTTTATTTCAAACTGCTTTAACTTTAAATCTCCATCCGGGCGCGGTGGAATGAGCGAGAGATAATTTATTAAATTATTTTGAGTTGGCAGGGTTAAAATATATGAAAATTCAAACTCACATTTCTTCTTTGCATGTCATTGATATATTTATTGCTTTTATTTATTTATTGTGAATATTTTAACAGTATTTTGTTTATATATTTTCCTTTGAAGGGCAAAATTTTACAGTATACCATTTCTTTTTCTCTCTATTTATGCTGCTAGTGGAGAATTTCAAAGAATTTTTTGCAATTCAGTGTTTTTTGATATTTTGAATTTATATTTTTGAAAGGTACATTTGTTTTTAGTTTTCGAAACGTAGGATCAAATATTCCTTTCCTTTTTTTTTCTCTTCATTAAAATTTGATTTACGTTTCATTCAAAATGAACAACCTCATCTCCAAAATCGATAAATTTGCAGGTGAAAAAACTGGAAATGTTAATAATTTCATCAGACAAATATCGGATATAGCTAACCATGCAAATTGGGGCAATAATTTGAGAACGGTAATACTCAGATCCAAATGTACAGGTAAAGCCCTTGATTTTTTAAATAACGACCCTTCAGCTGCACACGAAAACTCATTTAATGCATTAACCCAATTACTAAGGAATAAATTCGACAACCCCGTTTCTCACCATGAACTACAAACTAGATTTTCTGCTATTAAACAAAAACCAGGGCAAACGGTCACTGATCGCTCTGACGAAATTAAACTGCTAGTAAACAAAATTGTTTCAAATCCAGATAACGCCCCACAAATCATTGACATCCAGCATGGGATGATGTTCTCAAAATTTTTAGAGGCACTGAGATCAGATATAAAATTCGAACTAACCAAAAAAGGCCCATCCGATTTAGAGTCAGCCGTCAGGATGGCTAGTAATATAGAAAGAGCTCTAAATATCACAGACGGTTTATTTTCAGTTGCAAACACGACAACACAAGAAACTGATATCCAACTCTTACTTAAACTTCAGTCAGAAAATTCGCAAAAGATTAAGGAATTAACGGACACGATAGAGAAACTTAAAAAAATTTCATGCCACATTTGTGGAAGAGAGCATCTAACGACAGAATGCTATAGATTTCCAGGGACCTCGAGAAATATTCCACAAAATCACAATTCAAACCAGACCAACAATTACAGGGCTAGGGGCAATCATCAAAATTTCAGAAATAGAACAAGACCTTACTACAATGCAAACCGCAAATAAAAATGACATCACAATATAGAGCAGAATCATAAATATTTAGGTAGAAGTGCTTTTTCGGTCAACAATATAGAAGCTAGTCTACCGATTATCACAATAAATATAGGGTTTTTTTCATTTAACGGATTAATTATACAGGGGCAAATTTAAGCCTAGTTCTACCACACGTCATTGAGAGCTTAAGAGAACACATGAAATTAATTTTTTTATCGCGTTCAGTTAACATAAAAACAATTGATAATACTATAATACCATACTACTCAACAGTCAACTTAAAATTCAAAATCTCTCAAAAATGGTTTTCAAATGTTTTTTTTTGTAACAAATTCAAATTGGTCATCCAACTATGATTTCATTTTAGGATACGATTTCCTCAATAGAAATAGAATTATACTTGACTCAGCCAACAAAAGTTTATTAGTTGATAATATTGTTCTTCCTTATGAAAACAAAACACCAAATTCAATTCCCACTACACATCATCATACCTCTAAGTCATCCATGCAAAACAGTAATAAAAATTCTACCCAACAATTTGTAAATTCTCTTAATGTTGTAAAAATCAGTCCCCATCAATCTAAAATTGTTGCTCTAAAAGTTCCTGAACTTGACTCACAAGCAAAAAACCTTCTCTTTACACCAATCAAAACTAAACTCAACTTACAGATAAATGAAAGTCTACATTTAAACGAAAAACTCATTTTTATTTATGCTCACAATCCTTCAGATTCAAATGTGTATATCAGAAAAAACACCAAATTAGGGAAAATTGAAACCATTGAGGACGAAGATATCAACTATAGTAACGAAGATCCCACTTATCAAATAAATGCCTTAAATTCAGAAGAGATATTAAAACTTAGAAAGAATGAACTGACACCAGAAAACTTTAACTTAGATCACTTACCTCCTAACGATAAAACCAGAGTCCTTAACTTGTTAATGTCAAATTTTCATGTTTTTTCCACCTCATACAAAACAACAAAACTTTAGGTAGCACTGATAAGGTTGTACCACAGTTTAAACTTCTACATGATTTTGCTCTACAGACTAAACCATATCCTATACCAAAAATTGCCAAAGAATTCGCGAGAAAAGAAATTGCACAACTCCTTGAGGCGGGTATCATTGAAGAGTCATCATCAAACTATTGTTTTCCTGTCATCTTTGTTAAAAAAAAAACTCTCCCTAACGATTCTACAGACAATTTAAAATTCAGAATGTGCATTGATTACCGTCTTCTAAATAGTATCACCGAATCTTATAAAATTTGCCTTCCTAAAATAAATGACATAGTACAGAACATTTCAGGAAAAAATTATATTCCATACTTGACTTAAAAGGAGCATTTTTTCAGATACAATTAAAAGATCAGGACAAACACTTACTTGCTTTTTCCACAGAATTTGGTAATTTTCAACCATGTCGTTTGCCATTTGGATTGGTGAATAGTACTTCATACTTTCACACTTTAATTAATAAATTCTGGAGGGGATTAAAGGGAATAACATTCAGTATTTTTTAGATGACATCATTGTGGCTGCAGACGATATGGAGGAAATGCTCTTTTGGCTTCAAAAAGTTTTTGATAAACTCAGAGGATTTAATCTAACTTTAGATCCAGCAAAATTACAGTTATGTAAACCAAACATCACTTATTTAGGTTTTAACATCAACCAAGATGGTTATTCACCTTCACCTGAAAATGTATATAAAATAAAAAGTTTTCCAGTACCCACCAATGTAAAACAAATACAATCATTTTTAGGGATAGTTAATTATTTTCGCCCACTTATTTTTAACTTTGCTGAAATTTTAAAACCAATTATCAATCTTACCAAAAAACACGTAAAATTTTTCTGGAACAAGGACTGCCAAGATGCCTTCATGAAAATACAAGACATTCTTCTTTCTAACCCCACCATCAAAACATTGACAACAACAAGGATTTCTATTTAGTTACAGATGCATCAAGGCATGCCATCTGTGGCATACTAATGCAAAGGGATAATAACATCTTTTATCCTATTCATTTTTTTTCAAAACTTCTTTCCACATCAGAGTCAAAGTATCCTTCAATTAAAAGGGAATTGTTTGCAATTTATGCTTCAGTCAGGTATTTTCATGAACACCTCTGTGGCAGACACTTTAAAATTTTAACAGATGCTAAACCTTTAACATATCACTTAAATTTAAGTAAACTACCTGATATCATATCTAGATGGCTAATGTACTTACAAGGTTTTAATTACACCATGGAACACATTCCAGGTATGACTAACCCAGCTGATTTTCTTTCTCGAGTTTATGACAATGTAGATAATGATCTTACGGTTAATGCTATAAATATTTTTGCTCCAGGGGAACATTTGCCCTCTTTTCAAGATATCCTAAAACACCAACTGCAGGACAAAAAACTTATGGAAATTAGAAAAAAGATTACAGACAATAAACCTATTCTCCCAAATTATATCATCGACAAAGACAACAATTTAGTAATGTATAAAACCAAAACAGATGAATTCGATGATTCTTCTAAAATCATGCTACTACAATCATTACAAAACGATGCCATAGCTATTGCCCATCAACCGCATTTTGGTCACAAAAAATTTACGATATTTTGAAAAGGATGTATTATTGGAAAGGTATGTTTCAACAAGTTCAAAAATTTTGCAATGAATGTCATCAATGTCTAATAAATAAATCAAAACCCACAGAAACCAAACCCAAAATGATTTCAAAATCTAACCTTGCACCTGGTGAAATGATAGCCATTGATGTAGTAGGAAAATTACCGAGATCCCTTGATGGAAAATTTTTCATTTTGACAATTGTCGACCATTACTCTCGTTTTCTGGAGGCAGTTCCACTCCTCAACGTAACCTCTCATTCAATAATTAAAACTTTAAATAATTATTTCTCTAGATATGGCATACCTAAAATTATTTTGTCAGACAACGCCAAAAATTTCCAAACACAGGACTTTGAAAACTACTTAAAATCTTTAAATATAGAGCATCGTAATATATCTATCTATTTCCCCAGATCTAATGGTCTTCTAGAACGCATTCACCGTAGTCTCAAACAATCAATTGCTTCACTGGCTGATCAAGTAATAGAATGGTCGGAGAGATTACCATTTTTTGTATTACATTATAACAACTCAAAACATGCAGTGACAAATTTTACACCAGCACAATTATTTTTCGGAAGAAATTTGAATCTTCCAATCCAAATTTTCAGTCCACCAAATTTTGTATAACAACCCTCAGATTATTTGCTACGACAAAGGGAACATTTCCAGAAAACTCAAAAAATGGTTAAGGAAAACGAGCAAAGGTATTTTGATACACATGAAAAATTTTTAAGGGGGGGGGGTCCAAACCGTACTTTTCAATTAGACGATATCGTCTATCTCAAGGAGTTTATTCCTCCATCTACATTTGCCCGAAAATACTCGGGTCCATTCAAGGTAATTAGAAAATACCGAAATAACAACTATTTGATCCAGGATGCTCAGGATGATAAGGCAAAATTGATTAAAACGAACGTATGTAAATTGTACAAAGGGAAATAATATTTTTTTGATTTTATTTTTGTGTATTTGGCAAACAAGGTTTACAATTTTTTAGGCTCAAATCTGCAATTGTAAATATAGATAAATCTCTTGTTCATTTCGTGGTGTTCGGGTGGAGATGCTCTATGCTACATACAAAGGAAATGTGGAAACACAATGTGGGAAAGATATATCAATAGGCTATATAGAGACTCTATAGAAACAATTACTTTCCAATGAAAATTTTCCAGTGCAATATATTATATGATGTTTTTGTGCAATGATCTATAATCCCAGTACACAGTATAATCATCAGTGGTATAAATTTATTTTCAAACCATCTACGCTACATGCTAAACCGTACTTGAGTTTTTTGTTTAGGGACAGGTGTACTCAGTGTAATAAAAATAACTCGGTGACTAAGAAATTTCATATAACCTTATTGAACCAGATTCCCGATTAAAAAAAAAAAAAAAAAAAAATTAAAAGCAAATCTTTAGATGGAAGATACTGTTAGTGCGCATAGCAGGGTCTACCCTCTACTTCTTGCAGGCTGGTCCGGAGTAGTAGAGCCACTGAAAATATATTACTTTTTTTTTGCAATACAATTCTGTACTACATACAAAAAAAAAAAAAAAAAAAAAAAAAATGTTTTTTTACTTACCTGTTTCCGGACAAAACTTCGGGTATATTTGAAACATAAAATGTAGAATGCAGTATCAATAAAATGAACACGTGACAACATAATAAGAATTTTTTTTTTTTTTTTGCTTTATTATTATTTTAATTCTATGCATAGAAGGAATATTTATTATCATGTATAGTACAGACATATCTTTAGCCGTACAAATTAGTCGATATAGACGTACACATTGTAGTCTTGTGGTCTATCTTAGGTAGGCGTAAATCTGTGGCTAGGTTACTCACATGAATGTCTGACAGTGAATACTATACAAAAAAAAATTTTGTTTGGTTTTGATATTTATACTTGAAATCACCCTTGTGAATCACTAAAAGAATTTTTTAAGGACTTGTTTAAGTCGAGCCTCTTTGCAGTGTCATCGATGCGTCCAGAAACTCCACTATGAATTCCTAGGGATGATATATGATAAAAAATAAAATTAATATAATACAAATTTACAATTCCAAAGTATGAGCTAATACAAAAAACCTGTTCATAGTAAACTTACTTTATCAAAATATACTGCAAATCACTGATGATCTGTGCAATATTTAAATCTCTATTTTTCGTAATGCTGATATATTTTTTTTTGTATTTCATTTTTTTATTTTTTTCCCTACCCAAATATCATGTGAATGGATGATTGAGACTCCAACTTGAGCCATTCCAACTATACATCTTGCTCACCAACTTATGGTTTAGCAAAAATCTTGTTTATGTGTTGTTTTAATATTTGTGTTTTACTTATGTTATACAATGTGTTCTTATATATATGTTGTGTTACGTGATCGTGGTTCTATACTTATATGTTACAAATTATACATTTTTATTTTTTTTACCTCATTTAGTATAAAATCAATATACTACACTATTTACATTCATATGTTTACTCATTTACAATTGTTTATATTTTATTTTTATTTTTACTATTGTTTAAGCTATCAAATTACCAAAGAATATGTTATGTTTTCTTTAGATATTGCATTGGTTATTCATAAATATGCACGCTTCAATTGGCGCTCTCTGGAACTGCCTACAAATTTCGTTCAAAATTTACGACTTTATAATGCTGTACTTTCAGTATACAGTGCTTTGGTTTGTTTCAATCGGTACTCTAATATTTTTTTTTTTCCTAAACGGAGGGGGGGGGGGGGGTAAATTTTACACACTTGTTTTTTTAGTAACATTTTTCGTATTTAAAATTTCCAGACGTATACATCGTTAAAATTAATATAATAGCCAAGATACATAATTATGGATATAATCTACCATAAATTTTGATTACTCTTGTGATACTACATTTTAAGATATTTTCGTATTTAAGATAAAACGAGATATCGCTCAGAATTTAATAATACAAGCTTACAAACAGTTCAATCTTAACCATTTCTTGATATTTTCTTTCATTTTTATATTTCAAAATAAAATATTATCGGTAGGTATTTCGGCAATGACGCCAATACAGGAAATATCTACAGATCATTAGCTTTAAAATGATATATTCCGCATCCAAATACGTCGAAAATATCGGGATCCAGCTTTAAAATTTTATTACAACAATTTTACCAATTTTAAATACACGCGCTTATAAGTTTCTTCATTTTCACCGGGCAGCCATGTTTTCATCGCATCTTCCCGTTTCCCCGCCCAATTGAGAGGGGGATGCAGCCAGGGAATTTGTTCTGGAAAGTTGTAGAACATCATCGAACATTTCTCGGAAGTGACGAGACGGTAGTCTTCCGGTAGTCTGGTGAAAATGCGCGCAAGCTGATTGGCTGATTACGGCGCGTGGGTTCGAAATTCTACTGCGAAAATTTTCAGTTGGGCATTTCCAGAGGACAGCGACTTGAAGCAGGGCGTGGGTGAAGAGCCCGGCAGTTTTTGCCGTGGCCTCTGAACCTACGCCAGTTCTTTTTTTTTTTTTGGCGTCAGCCATTTTGCCATTACATGTAACAGACTTTAATTTTCCAAAGTTTTCATGCATGAAGCCGATATGTTTCTACACCAGGCCAGGAATATGGTGTAGATATAAAGATGCTTTATTGAAAAGGATCAACCATCATACCCAGGACTCTGTTTTTTGTGTTGTAAAGGAGACTGATGTTAATGGTAAAGGTTGCGTGACGTGGTGTTCCAGTCTCTCATGAATGCAAAAATCTCTTAGAATGAGATACCTATCACCCAGCGAAATTACGTCCATTAAGTGTTAGTATTTCCGTCCATTGGATTTCAGTTTATCATCGATTTAGTCTCTCATCGAATTTTCGACAAGCATTAGCACATGAATGGGATTTAAGCCTACTTCAGCACTGTGTCAACCTAAAACATCGTATTACCTCGACAAATTCTGCAATCGCTGTGATTAGTCTAAACATCTTATTATCTCTTCAATTTTGAAAATTAGACTAGTACTGGTGACAATTTAAAACATCCTTTTATCTTCATAATTCTAAAAGTTAGATAAGTTCTAGAGTCAGTCTGAAATAGCTTATCTCCGAAAGTGAAAAATAAAGAGGAAAAGTCTTTACATCGATTTCCTCGATTGCGATAAATATATTAATTTCGCCCACAGTTTATCAATGATTACTCTATGAAAATAATATGTCATTCGGTGCACGATCTATAACAACAATCAAGTGTGTTTTTTGTGTATGTAGTTCTCAAATGTGTGTTTCATCTAATTTTTTGGGTCTGGCCAGACAAGTAAAAATCTGTATCCTGTGCAGTGAATAAAACAAATGTGTGTGCCTTCCTGTAATTCGTCTTCTCTTTTTATGCCATGAAGTTGGGTGAGTCATTTATTTTAATTATTTTCCTTTGTAGCTCAAGTTGTCTTCGGATCAACAAATCGCCACTATGATTAATGTTACGGCCATTGAAATAATTCATTTGTGAGAATTAGTTACATTATATTTTTCGATTTTAATTTAATACTCTAGAATTCTATAATCTAAGATTAATATATTTATTTTAAACATTTGAATTTTAACTTCCACGAATCCCCTTTATTTTTTTATATTATTATGCTAATTATCTTATTCTATTTAAATAGTAATTATTAATTAGCATTATTTATTTATTTATTTATTTATTTATTTATTTATTTATTTATTTTTTACGTAAATACGTGTATAAAATAAAAATAAACAAACAAATTTGAAACTTCAGTTATTAATTCTTGAATAGAAATAAATTTTTTGTACACTCTTGCAGATGAAATCAATACATTTAAGACTGGATTATTTTTCCTCTATAAAATAAAGTCATATAGAATATTGTTTTGGAAATTAGACACCATATAAAAGCATAATACAGGGTGGTCCGAAAAACATGATAGAAAATATTTTAAGTTTCTGATTTCAAATGTATTGATGGAAATATAATTCTTCCATATTATAATAGCACATATAGTGACATTTCAGTTGAATGCTTAATTACCGGAAATAAAGAATAAGCAATATAGTATCACAAACCTTTTTAGATCGATTATATATCGTAAGAAAATTTTATGATAATAACCGATGTAATGTCCCCGTTCGACGGGCATGTTGTTCAGAGTTCAAAAAGAAAAAGACGCTTAGTGAAGAGATAATCGCGCAGTAAGTTATAGCACTCTAAAATCGCAGTGATTTTTAAGCCATCAGATGACTGATGTAATGGTCCTAATCTTCCACTGATTTTCATTGTTTACAGGTTGATGGACAGATATGAATCTACAGGGAGTGTTTAGGATGCAAAAAAAAAAAAAAAAAAAAAAAGGCGTCGGGACGAAAATCAGCAGTTGTTACTGACGACATCAAGGAGCCTGCACGCGCATACTTTGAGGATCAGCCAACCACTTCCACCCGACAGGCGGCCCAACAATATAAGCATATCCAAAACATCATTACAAAGGCTAATTAAAGCAGTAGGATTGTGTCCATACAAGATCCAAATGTGACAGCCGCTAAAGGGGGGGGGGGGGATACTGTGCAGCGGAGAGATTTTGCAAACCACATAATCGAGAAACTTAAAAATGGTTCCATCAGTGAATACAAGATCTGGTTCAGTGATGAGACCCATTTTCAGTTGAATTCGTAAACAAACAAAACTGGCGCCACTGAGGTACGGAAAATCCCCATCTCAGCGCCATCTCTTCACTGCATCCACAAAGGGTCATGGTGTGGTGTGCCATATCGTCGAAGCAGATAATTGGTCCGATATTTATTGATGGTGTGGTCACAAGAGTGAAGTATCGAGAGTTGCTAGAGCGTCCTGTTGAGCCTGACTGGCGTGTCCTGTTGAGATGGCCCTGATGCGGGCTATCTCAACAAGACACGCCGGTACTGGTTCAAGCCAGATGGGGCTCGTCCCCAAAAAACTTCTGACGTCTTCACGTGGCTTGAAACGACGTTTGGTGAGCGTTTGATTGCATTGGAGGCAGAGAAATTCACGGGGCACGGGATAGAGTGGACCCCATACAGTCCGGACCCAAATGCGTGCGACTTATTCTTATGGGGTTACATCAAGGTTAGAATCTATAGGAATAGCCCTGATTCACTGGAGGACCTAAAATTGGCTATCAAAAGTGAGATTGATGCACTTGATTACGACACACTCCAGCGCATTATGACAGAGTTTCGGAGCCGGCTTTATAACACTATAGTCGGGGACGGTAGACATTTTAAGCATCTTGTATATTAAATGTCATTCATATCTTTATTCAATAAAATATGTTTCATGTTCTTGCATGTTGTCTTTTTTCCACAATGATCGCTTACTTTCTATCATGTTTTTCGGACCCCCCTGTATCTACTGTTTACAATTTTTTAATTTTTATCATATTCTGTTTAAATATAAATTAACATTAAAATTTTTTTTTAAGTATCATTATATGATGTATGAAATTACAATAATTAAACGAATTTAAAAATATAAATTATAAATTTATAAAGGAGAAAGTAACCTTTTCTGCACTCTCTTGCAGAAATAATTGTGATAAATTTAAGCTAATATAATGTTAGATACAAGCTATGATGAAATAAATTTCTTTTAATGTTTTTCATTTGATTAATCAGTGTCAATAGTGCGACTTCACAATGTATTATAATACGATGAAACGGAGAATTACGCATAATCGGCTTTCCTTTTATCGATAAGACGCCTTTCTTCACCAAATGAAAATCGCGCCAACGAGGCTTCAAAACAATGTACGTTCTGTAAATTTGCGTCCTGTGAACAGCTAAATTTTATTTTGTGCGTCTTTTCTCTTTTCATAGTCTTGAAATGCGATCGTGATTTGACGAACTTTCGAGGTAGTTTTGTGGCAGAAATCAATGAATTAACACAGAAAATCGCAGAACTCCATTTCTATTGAAAATAAAGCTTTCAAACTGGCAACACAAAACTACCATTAGTCTCCAAATCGTTAAGTTTCTCGCCATGTCGTCAAATTTCTTGCCAGGTTTGACGCCAAGGCTAAACTTTATGAAAATGAGTAGGCATCTTTGTTTTCATTTTAATTGTCTCTTTTTATTGCAACATATTTGATGCAGGAAAGAGCTTTAGCCATTTGTAACAATATAATGATAATATTTGAAAGCTGGTCTTGTACTTAATGCAGGGTGTGTTAGCACATATAAATGAGTGTAACAACTTTGTATTTGTACAAATAAAATTTATAACTTCATAAACTAAGAACTTATAATCTCTACATATTAAAAAAGAAGAGTTACTGTGGCTAGCGTTATTTTTATTTATTTTATTTTTTTTTTTTTTGTCTGCGAGCGCATCTTCTTGCGGAGGGCAAAGTTCACCGCATCATGAGAGGTATCAATGTGCGCCGAATACTCCAAGGTGGGTATTTCAGATAGTTAAAAAATTCTATCGTCTTATTGAACGGAATTATTAATTAAAAACGTCGAGTTTATAAAGGTACTCTGTTTGTCATTTTAAAAATAATTTATCTTCCCTAACAGCACAGTTAGGCTTAACTTATCCACAGTACATCTTAAGGACGTTTCTGGGATGTCTTTTCATCCAGAAGACATCTTGAGGATATCCTAGGGAGGCGATGTGCTGTCTGGGTTATTACGTCATTTTCCACAATGACATCAATTTCCATAGGGAAATTAAAATTTTATCAATGGTGTAAAAAAATAAAATAGAATAAAAATAAAATGAAATATATGTCAATGTTGCTATTGGTAACAAATAAATTTAACGTCTTCAAATAAAAAGCATTATCTTAGATATTTTTAAAAGAAAATTGAATTAAGTATTGTATTTAATCGTCTGCAAACATTTTTTTTTTTCTACTTTTAGAAAATTGAATTTCTTACTGGCAATTTTTTATATTGTTTATCAATATTTTTTATGTGTTCTATTTTTTTTTTTTTTTTTTTTTTTTTTGTGTGTGTGTGAATAATGAAATATTTAATTCCTATATTTTTACTTCCATTACACTACTACCGAAGGTAATGGAAGTATTATATTCAGTCCAAAAATTCGATATCGCGTTTACACCTGATTTACTCGTTTTAAGGCCTCCTGAATCCAAAAAAGTAGTTTCTCGCAATTGGTCAGTTTGTGTGTGTGTGTATGTATATGGGGAATCTTCTGGCTATCATATATCCGAAACTAATAAAGATAGAACTACGAAACTTCAGAATTGATCCAGGCCTGGTCTACAGATGATTTTTTTCAAATTTTAGTGAAAATTGAAATGTCAGAAGGGGATCACCGGAAACCGGAAAGGAGGCCGTAAGTTTGTATCTTAAAAACAGCTCTAACGATTTTCTTTAAAATTGCTATATAAACACTCTATTAGACGTCCTTTCGAATGATATAGTTGGTTAGTTCAGGAAAATCGATAGGCGTTCTATATAAATAGCTCAATTTCAGGTCTCGCAAGTGCGTTTCTTTAAAAACAGCTGTACAGATTTTTTTTTTCAAACTCGTCATATTAATCCTCTTTTAAATATCCTTTTGTATGTAATTATTGTTTTCCGGTCAATAATTGAGTATGCCAAGTTTTGGTAAAAGTTGGTATCTCAAAAACGGCTCTAACAATTTTCTTGAAAATTGTTACATAAATAAATTTTAGATATCCTTTCTAATGTATTACGCGGTTATAACAGGAAAATCAACAGTCATCCTGCTTAGGTAGGTTAATTTTAGATCTCGGAAATTGATGTTTCAAAAAATAACTCTACCATATTTTTTTTCTTATTTTTTAACTTGCTATGTAAACTTTGTTTTATATGTTTTTACACGTGTATATAGTTTCTCATACCGAAAAAATTTTAGGTTTCTACTTCGTTAGGTCAATTTTATATCTTCTGATCATATTATCTCCAAAAAATGCATATAATACGTGTAATAATGGGTAATGGAAGTCGTGTGTTTGTTTCACACCAGATTTTTACTTTTGAATTTTTTAAATTAATTTAGGGCAATATATAACAATCTCTCTCTATGTATTTCTATTGTACAGCTAGGTAATAATTTTACACATTTGAAAATATCTGAAAAGAAAAAGTTTCTTCTTATTATTTTAATTTGGAAAAATCTCTTACAGCCTCAATTTTCAATACTCTTTTGTTTACTTCTTAAAATAACGAAGAATAAAATGTACTCTGTTTTCTATAAGATTTTTAGGTGAAGAATTTCTTTCTACCAATAAATAGAAATATGAAATGTATCATAGAAATGTTTATATCTGTAATGGTAAAATTTTTGATTGCGAAATTAGAAGATGCTATAATTCATAAATGAATTTGAATTTGACTATAAAATATTTTTTTTATGCCAAAATATATCCGAAGTATTTTAAAATATGTTTTTAAATAAAAAGGATAAATGCATCTTAAAGACAAAAAGAAATGCAGTCAATTAATTATACAGATATTATTTTATTTAGTATTTTGCTCCCTCCCCACTAAAAATAATCTCAAGGTATTCTGCAGATATTTTTAAAGAAAATCTACAGAATATCTTAAGTTATTTGGCCCATTCTTAAGAAAGTTTACAAATTTTCTTTATAATGTCTTCAAAATTTCTGAAGATATTTTATAGAAAAAGATAAATCTTCAAAATATTTAAAAATATTTGAAGAATGTGTTAAGTATATACCATTTTCTCAAGAATATCTTAGGATTATTTTTCTCTTTCAAAATATTTAGGTATTAGAAACTTTTTCTCAAGAAAAAGTATAATATAAATTTTTGTTTGACATTCTTGCGAAATAGTGCTATAAACACTTAAATGCAAAGCGCAAGAATGAAAAATTTAAAAAAGAATAAGTAATCCGAATCATAAGCAATGCTATTTTGGATATCAAATTTCCAAACCTAAATTCAGTTATTTTTTTTAAGGGGGAACAACACAGTAAAATTTTCGAAAAATGAAAAAAAATTTTATTGTATTTTTTGATAGCTTATACTTTTAAGATTATAATGCCAAAATATTAAATTGATTTTCGTTAAAATGTAGAAGTTACAGTGTAATACGTAAAGCGCGTCATGCGACTCGTGACGCGCTTCAACATGTACGAGCGAGTGAATTTGTTCGCGCGATTAATTGTTACATTTGCTCACTTTTATCGAAACGTTATAGTAGAGTAACATCATTTTAACTGTTTTACGTTTTAACTAAATTAATTCGTTAATTATTTAAACAATAAAGTGTTGATGTGTTTTAATACATAGTGATGTGTTCATTTGACAGTTCTGATTTTTAAAAAAGGATTTTTTATATAAGTAGTTTGTATATAACTAAATATATAAAAATATATATACAAAAAATATAATTAATCACACATATGGATAGAAAATCAACAAAACATGATTATAAAAGACGAAATAGAGATGGGAAGAAACGGAAACGACCTTTTAATCGCCATGAAACTAAAAAAAAAAAGATTATACAAGTACTTCAGCAAAAAAGATAAAAGCATCTGATTGCAATGTTAAAATTGATAATTCCATTGGATACCGAATAATAAATTAAGCATTTTATAAATTATAAACGAATGATTTTTCATAAAACTTTAAACGTGTTTTACTCGAAACCAAGTTTTTCAAAACGGCTGTCGCTCTAACTACTGTAATTTTTTACCGATTTGCTTCAAATTTTGACACCGTGTTCACAGTATGTTTAGTTTTCGTTGCACGTAGGGGTTTTTTGATTTGATTTATAGTTTTTCAGTAATCCAAGAATATGTACTCCTTTTTTTGAATATTTTTTGAGTTTTTTTTAAACACTTCGCCATTTTGTGAAAAATTCAAATTTTCAAAAAAACCTACGTGCAACGAAAACTATATTTATATAGTTTAAAAAAATCTAAACAGATTCAGTTTCGCATTCTTTTTACTAAAGTTATGCATACAGCCAATTATCGATAATTGCAAAGCACAGTTTCAAAGATTGTGTTATATTAAAAATATCTTTTTTGATTTTTGTAATTTTTACATTTTAAAATGAAGATTAAGGTAAGTAGAATAAGACAAAAAAAATATATAATGTTTTATTTATCTCAATCATTGCAAAATTCATTTAAAAAAAATGTATTTTACAAAGCTTCTACTGTGTTGTTCCCCCTTAAAAGCTTGTTATAATACAAATGTAAATATAAAAAATACTGTCACGAAAGTAAACGCTTGCCTATAATGGATAACGGAAAAATTCTGGTTCTCAAAAAGATCCCGAGATTTATGTATTAGATTTTTTTTTTTTTTTCTAACAAAAAATTATACCAAACAATTCATCGCTAAATAGAGAAAAAAAAATTTAAAGTCGCCAAGGGGACCATATACTAAAGCAGTACCGCAAAATGGGCTAGATATTACGAATTTCTTTCTATTAAAAAGAAAAAAAAAAATCTTATTTTCAGCGTATATTTCATGGAAAAAAAAATATGTTAAATATTATGTATTTCATTTTGATATTGATTATAAGGATTTCTATAATATGTCTTGTGTATCTTCTTTTGTCTTGTGTAATGCGCTGTTAATATTCCTATTCAGTTAAAGGCAAAGCAGTGAATAGGAGGGTAGAGCCCAACAGGGAATAATAAACGAAGCAAGCCGGGGGTTGGTGAGCGGACTGAGCAGAGCGCAGAGCCCCCTAGTAATAATAATAATAATAATAATAATAATAATCTCTTGGTGAGTTCAATTTTTCTCACTTTCATTATTAAAAATTCTCGAATAATCTTAAAATCAAATTAAAGTATGACTATCGATACAATGACAAGATTTATATTGGTTTATTGGTAAGTTTCTTTTCTTTACTTTTTAATATTGTAATAAGGGAACAATAAATTTACAAATACATAAAATAAGGACATATAATAAATATTACTTGGTAAAAGCTTGGATTACACGTACTGGAAAAAAAAAAAAAAAACTATTTTATGAAATGAATTTTGTCAGTTTTCCTTATCTGAAGTTTTTAAGTAATATGTATGTAAAAGTGACTAAAATTGTAAGTGTCTCTCCTATGGTGACCATATCAAAGCATGGCTCGAAATTAACAGTGGTCCGTTGGTTCGGGACCACGAAACTGTTTAACCCTTTCATGCGCGATGGGATATATATATATCCCACCTAATTTCACTTCCCAACTGGAAGAATTCATCCCAGAAATTTTTTAGAAAAAACTTACATTTGTAAGATATCAGAAAAGGCCGGTTTTTTTAAACTTAAAATTCAAAATTTCTTTTACTTTAATTTAGTTCACGAATTCCGGTGGCAGTGTAATTTAAAGGATGTGAATTGTCTTGCGCCGGAAAGGGTTAATGGACCTGAAAAATATTAATTCTAGTGGTCCACTAAACTAGTGAAGTTTTTTACTTTTTTCTAAAATTGCTTGTAAATCTGTCACACAGTAGTATGTTATGTTTCTACTTTATTATAATTGTCAATCCACATATTCCCTGTAATTTTTCATTTAATGTCAGTTTAATATATTTTTTTAATACTTACTATTATATAATACTTTATAGTAAATTTGAGACATATTTAGCTTGTTTATTAAAGGATATTTGATTTACATAAGAATTCATTTGTATTTTTAAAATAATTTACAAAAAATTAATTATCATATTCACCATTTAAAATTATTTTGTTTTAGAATGAGTGAACGGACCAGTGAAATCGTAAAATTACTGTTCCTAGGGACCAGTGACTTAATTTTCTTAATTTCTACCTTGTTAAAGTATAGTAAAATAACGTTAAAAATTATTACAACTACTCAATTACGTAGGTATTTTTGTTTCTAAATACATGATCTGAAAAGGTAATAATAATGATAAATAATTTTCTTGTTAATAATTTACTAAAAATTTTTCTTTGAAAAGTGGTTTCGAAATAGGGACTGTTTTTGAATTTCGAAAATATATGGTCTCCTAGTCTCTCCGTATAATGGTAAGAACTGAAAATATGTTTTAAACTATTCTGATATGTCTGTACTCTGAAAAATATAAAATTTTGAATACCGTAATTTTCGGCATATAATCCGCATATGAAATAAGTCAGTTTTGTCCCAAAAGTTTTCATTGTCAAATAAAATCGTATTTGAACGTGTTATTTTTTCGAAAAAATATTCATTTTTCGGTTAAATAATATTTCTGGTGGAAGAATGACATATGCCTTACCTGCGAATTATACGCCAAAATAGGCGGTATATAAAATTATAAGAATTATTGAGTTTTTAAGTGGATTAAATGAATATTTAACCAGAAAATATTAATTAGTGAAGTACACTTTATTTGCTTTCATTTTTGAAAACTCCTGAATGATATAAACGTCCTGTTGTGCGTAGATAATTAATACTTTTCAATTGTACGTACACTCAAAAATTGATGGAAACAGTTAAAATGCTTAACACAAACGGAAATGCATTTCCATCAATTTCCAATCGCAACACTTAATGTATCTGAATATCCCTTGATGCACCAGAAATTTCAACTGTCGTTTGCGCAGTGAGCGAATAGGCTGCTGTAGGCACATCTGCCTACATTCTAATTAATATTATGTAAAATTGTTAGTACCGCCCCCCTTACAACACTACTTAATATTTAGAATAATTTTCTTCAAATGTAATTGCGATTAAATAATAAGAAAAATATTCTAAAAGAGACTAGTTTGAAGAAAAAAAAAAAAAAAGACTGGATTAAAATTTTTACGGAATATTAATTAAAATGTTTGCAGGTATGTGTAGGTGCCTGAAACAGGAAGCGGACGTCGTGGATGCCACTGGGCGAATATTCATTACTGTCAAATTTTTCAAGGATGGCGAATACGACCAGAATTTTTAAGGGCCATTTGGAGGTTAAAGGCCGGTTTCCTTTGGAGTTGGAGCTTCCAGGTTCAAAAAGTCATTAATCACACTTCCGACACAAAGAGCCAAATGTCTTGTCATCAGTTGTAGCCCTTTTTTTTTATCAGATTGCGCAGTTACTTCAAAGGAAAGCATGCAAAATTGACAAAGATATCTGCCTCTGGCCCCTCAATTATCTCAGCTGGGGGTTAGGACCAGGCTCTTTCCCCTTCGAAGCAATCTCGTTGAACTAGGTCCAACGGCTTGACCACATCAAAGGATTCTGAATAGCGCCGCTCGAAACATTTTGAACCTACCCTCAGTGGAAACTGCACTTAAGCGAAGAGGTCGTAATAAGTGTCTGAAATGGGGAAAGGGCACTGTAGTCGCCACTGGAAGCGAGTTTGAGACTTTTCAAGCGTTGCGAATCAGCTGGTCGGCAAAGGCGGCTAGTTAGAAATAAACGATTGACAATGTAAATCTTCCATGCATAAATCGTTTACGTCAATATTTGAGTTTCGTAAATTAATTTTGTTGTAGCTTCTTACAGTTAAATAATAGACATTCTTTATTTTGTGGCGTATTTAAAAACTTATAAATCTAGAATCACGTGCTCTTTTCATAAAGAGAACATTTACGGAAAATGATCTGATATTTCATCGATAATATAAAAGGAAAATAATTATAACATAAAAAAAGAAACTTTTTATATACCATGTTTTTAAATTTTCTGTTTAATCATAGCTATAGAACTATATTAGCACTTTATCAATGTGTATAAAATTTTTAAAGTGATAATCGTGTCAATTTTTGTGAGATGCATAATTTAACTTTTTATAATTTTTAATGTTTACGTTTAATTAAATGTATTAATTTTTATGTCTGAAAAAATGAACTTGTAAATTTTTTTGGCAACAATTAAATTATAGCTAATATTTAAATGGCTAATTTTAAAGCTATCAGGAGGTTATTATTTTCATATTTTAATTAATTAAAAGAAAAGTACACTAAGCGACTAAAAAAAAAAAAAAAAAAAAAAAAAAAATGCACTGCAGAAAAAATGAATTATACCTTTTTTATTTGTAATAACTTTAAAATTAATGTTTGAAACAAATAAAACTGTGTTGTTTGCATAATACCAAAGGGATGAAATGATACCTATGTACATTTTCGATTTAATAATTCGCTTTATTGCACTCTTAAGTACTTTTTAAAAATCTGCTTAAAACTGTCTTTTTGAACATAATGAAATAACCGCACAATTTGTATTATATTGTGATTTATTATATGTGTCGGGGATTCTCCGTTCATTCTTCTGTTTCCAGAACAATTGACAGTCCAGACAAAGTGACGCGCGCCTCTTTTGATTGCGCCACTCTTTCGTTTTAAAATGAGAAGTATGCGACAAATGTGTTTTAGAATCAGAACAGAAAAGGACCTTGAATAGAAATCGGGCCACTAGAAAAGCGGTTTTTGTTTGCAGACGCCACGGTCCTAGAAAATAACTTTTAAAAACTATCAGAACGATGTTAAGAATTAATAATTAAGAACTAATGTTAAGAATTAATAATTAAGAACTAATGTTATTAATTAGTTTAATATCCACATGTAAATACGTGTAAATAATATTTTGTTTGTGTTTTCGTCTCATGTATACTAGCCAAGGATTAAAGTGTATATTCCCGACAAGCAGTGCTCTTCTTTCGTCGACTCTTTATTAATGGATATATTTTATTCATAGCTGCCACCTTCCACACCCGGACCTATTGCGCTAGAAGCTTTCAGGTGAGACCCATTCATACTTTATTAGTTAAGAAGTTTATTTTGGATGAATAAGTATGACTAGATTATTTTTGAGAACTTTTTTATTAGATAACTTAAGAATGCTGTAACGGGTCTGTAAGAAATTGAATTAAGTTTTAAATCAGAAGTAACAATTCTTTGCAGCAATAAACTTTGGCATCCCAGCCGTAGGATGTGGTTCAGCTAATTAAATATCCATTATATATATTGAAAAGATAATAAGTATAAGATTTTAAATTTTGTAACTATCATGGCCAACAATTTAGTGATTGCTAAAAAAGAGAGACCTGTGATAAGAGTATTAACAAATTTATTAATAAATTACAAACTGTGTGTGACGACATAGATCCGGATGCTGTGGATTTAGAAGAAACACTCGAATTATTGATTGAAACGACTACAGATTTTAAAAGTAAAGATTCAGAGATAAAAACATTAACTTAAAAAGTTGAATTAGAAGCTGAATTAGAAACGGCAAATGAATATCGCGAGAAAATACTTACTTGGCGATTTCGAGCCAATAGAAAATTAAAAGAACTAAAGAAAAGTAAAACAAGTCTTTCATTAGAAAGCGAAAGAAGACCTATTTTAAAAGAAGCAATGCACATCAAATTACCGCAGATGGATCCCGTTAAATTTAACGGGAACGCAGCTGAATGGCTGACTTTTTGGTCGTCATTCGAAACGGCTACTTCATAATAATGAAAGTTTAGATCCTGTTGATAAATTCAATTATTTGAAATCATTTTTAGCACCTGATCCCTTAAAATGTATTGAAGGATTCTCTGTTACCGCGAGTAATTATTTAAAGGTAATAGATATTTTAAAACAAAGATATGGAAAAGAAGACCTCTTAGTGAATGTACATTTGAATAAATTATTAAATATCGCCCCACTAAAACATTCAAGTGACATTAAATCGCTCAGGAAAATTTACGATGACATACAGATTAACATTAGGAGTTTAGAGTCATTAGATGTTTCTTTAGATAGCTACGGCAGTTTATTGTCACCGATATTACTAAAAATTTTACCTAAAGATTTAGCATTACAATTTAATATGGAATTTCATGGTGTTAATAACGGTGTAAAAGATACGGTGTCCCTATATTATCTTTCTTAAATAAACAACTCGTATCGCGAGAATGCTTAATAACTACCAGACAAGATGATTGCGGCGATAGCCATTTCTCTCCCCGAGCTCAAAGGTTAGATAATCAAAACCGTAGAGATGTCCCCCTTCCCCGCGCGTTAATAAATTTGATACTCAGAACCGGAAATTGCCTACTGCTTGTGATTTATTAAATGAGAATAAAAGTGATAGGTGTAATTTTTGCTCCGAATCGCATTTAAGTAATAAATGTGTTAAAACTCGTAATTTACCATTTGATGAAAGAGTTAATCTAATGCGTAAGAAAGGCCATTGTAACTTATGTCCTCAGCCCTCGTATCTAGCTAGACACTGTGTATCAAAAATTTTATGCAAGTTATGTAATCGTAGGCATTCAGAAATAATGTGCAATGGAAATAAAGATTTGAAACAGGAAATAAGTAATTACGAAAGAAATGATCAATCTAAATTGGCGTTATCGAATCATAATTTACAAGTGGATGTTTATTTGCAGACGTTAATAGTAGCAATTTCTAACAGTGATGATAGCAAATCATCATATATTCGGCTAATTATTGACTCCGGATATCATAATAGTTACATCAGTAAGTTTGCAGCTGATAAGTAAAAAATTAAAAAGAATGAATAAAGAAACAATCAGACATGGTTTTTTTGTGGGCATGGAAATGTCAGCTGAACATAATCGTTATGAATTTACGATCGGAAGTTTAGATAATAATTTAAGTGTAAAATACTACTCCGATTCAAAAAATTAGAATAATGTAAAAAAGAATGAGTTTGATGTTGCTAACGCGTCAATTTGCATACTGCGTCCAGGAAAAAATATATTAAAAGTATCTAATTATCTTCAGAGCATTTATAAATATAACATAAATATTTATTTTTATCTGATATATTAATAACTAGCAGGCAACGCCCGCTTCGCTGGTCCCTATTTTTAAATGAATCGCTGTAATTACTGAATTCTCAAAATTGCATTAATTTTTATCACGTGAAAAAAAAAAAAAAAAAAAAAAAAATCAGAAAAAAAAATCTTATTAGGAAAAATGTCGCACCTTGTTCTCACTGCCTTTGAAAAATATTCCCAAAATGCTCTAACTCTTATTTATAGTATTTTTTCCCTTCGCCCCCCCTCCCGTCTATCCTAATAATTTTAAAAATTCGAAAACATCCGCAATCGATTTGTAGGTATCGAAAACCTCTATATACCAATTTTGAATGCTCTAACTCTATTCTATTTTTTTGCCCCTCCGCCCCCCTTCCCGGCCCTCCTAACAACTTTACACTTTCGGAAATATCCCCATTCGACTTGCTGGCCTCTAAAACCTATCTGTACCAATTTTGAACGGCCTAACTGTATCTCTATTTGTTTTTGCCCCCACCCCCCTGCCTTCCCGCCCCTCCTAATAATTTTACAAATTCGAAAATATCTGCACTCGATTTATAAATATCGAAAACCTGTATATACCAATTTTGTACGATCTAACTCTATTTTTATTTTTTTGCCCCTCTCTCTCCCCACCCCCCCATCTCTCCCCTCCTAATAACTTTACACTTTCGAAAATATCCCCATTCGCCTTGCAGGCCTTTAAAACCTATCTGTACCAATTTTGAACGGCCTAACTGTATTTCTATTTGTTTTTGCCCATAGCCCCTCATACTGCCCCCCTTTCCCCCCTTCTAATAATTTTACAAATTCGAAAATATCCGCAATCGATTTGTAAGTATCGAAAACCTCTATGTACCAATTTTAAACGATCTGACACTATTTTTATTTTTTTTGCCCCCCCCCCTACCCCCCCCCCCCAAAAAAAAAAAAAAAAAAATCGGAAAAAAATAAAAAAATGAGTTTTTGGAAATATTTTCAAGAAGACGCTTGGCAGTTTTTTTTTTTTTTTTACATCTTTGAGCTATTATTTTTTACTCGAAAATCCGTATTTTTCTAAATTTGCCTCCGAAAATCATTTATGCCCCCTTCTCCCGTTAAAAATCCAAAATTCCAAAATCGCAGGAAATGATTTTTTTGTATTCAAGTCTAGTCTCCCCATCTGCAATTTCTTCACTGTGAAGTAATTTGGAGCCGAGTTATACTTATAAATGTGTTTTTGCCTTATGCGCCTCCGAAAATCATTTATACCCCCTTCCCCCCTTAAAAATCCAAAATTCCAAAATCGCAGAAAATGATTTTTTTGGTTTCAAGTCTAGTTTCTCCCTCTGCAATTTCTTCACCGTGAAGCAATTTGGAACCGAGTTCTGCTTATAAAGGTGGTTTTTGCCTTCTGCATCTTCGAAAATCATTTTCACCCCCTTCCCCCCTTAAAAATCAAAAATTCTATAATCGCAGAAAACGATTTTTTTATATTCAAGTCTAGTCTCCCCATCTGCAACTTCTTCACTGTGAAGTAATTTGGTGCCGAGTTATACTTATAAATGTGTTTTTACCTTATCCGCCTTCGAAAATCTCATTTTTACCCCCTACCCCCCTTAAAAATCCAAAATTCCAAAATCGCAGAAATTGATTTTTTTGTATTCAAGTCTAGTCTCCCTATCTGCAATTTCTTCACTGTGAAGTAATTTGGTGCCGAGTTATACTTATAAATGTGTTTTTGCCTTATGCGCCCCCGAAAATCTCATTTTTACTCCCTATCCCCCTTAAAAATCCAAAATTCCAAAATCGCAGAAAATGATTTTTTTGTATTCAAGTCTAGTCTCCCCATCTGCAATTTCTTCACCGTGAAGCATTTTGGAGCCGAGTTATGCTTATAAAGGTAGTTTTTGCCTTCTGCCCCCCCCCGGGGGGAACGGGGGGGTATTTCGCAAAATCCCGTCTTAATGAGCGTCAGGGTCCTAAAATCAACCTGCTCACCAAAAATTGTGACTCTATCTCCCATAGGATCGCCACAACCGTGTTGAGTCAGTGAATCAGTGAGTGAATCAGTGAGTGAATCAGTCAGTGAGTTTACTCTTTTATATATATAGATTAACTATTTAAAAAAATATTAGAATAATTCAAAGAAATAGAATACCTCGATAGCATGGTTCAAAAAATTAGAATATTCAAATTTTTCTTATAAGTTGAGAGAACGGCTGCGGGATTAACATCTGTGGGACTATAAAATGTGCTCCGTTGAAAATGAAAAGTCGTTTGGCATTTGATTGTAGCGTAGTATTTGCTTAATATGGGACGAAAGAGCGATTTATCTGAGGCTGTGAAATATCGTATTGTGTACTTGCACGAAATAGGAAAAACACAACTTTTTATAGCAAAAGAAGTGAAATGCTCTCAAGCAAGTGTGAGTAGAGTTTTGAGAGAATATTCTAATAATAAGTGTTTTCAAAATAAACACTTTAAAAGTGGTCGAAAGCCAGTAACTTCAAGAAGAGATGAAAGGCAATTGTAAAAGATTGTGAAGAAACATCGTTTTCGGAGTGTGAGATATGTGCATAGAAAATGGAAAGAAATGGGTATAAATGTCTCCAAATCTACAACACTACGACGACTTCGCAAATTAGGTTTTAGATCACGTGTGCCTAAGATAAAGCCATTCTTATCATCTAAGCAAAGGGCTGCTAGAGTTAAATGGTGTAAAAAAAGGCTATTTTGGGATCACGACGATTGGAAAAAGATACTTTTCAGCGATGAAAGTGTGTTTTGTGTGTCGCACGGAAATCAAGGTATACGTGTCTGGAGACTCAAACATGAAGCTTATAAGAAAGAATGTTTAAAACGTTCGTTTAAATTTGCGACCTCTGTTATGGTATGGGGCTGCATGACTGCTGAAGGCCCAGGTAGGTTGTGTATTGTTTCCACAACAGTCAATTCAGAAGTCTATCAAGAAATTCTTGAACATTTCATGATTCCTTCAGCTGAGGATTTATGTGATGACGATTTCTTGTTTCAGCAAGATTCAGCTTCTCCCCACACTTCCAAATCAACAACTAAATGGCTCAAAGAGAAGGACATACCTGTACTCCCTTGGCCTGCAAACTCACCCGATCTAAATCCTATCGAGAATTTGTGGGGAATTATGAAGAAACGACTTCAAGAAGTTGCGCCTAGAGACAAAAAAGAACTTATTTCTAGTATAAAGAGCATATGGGCGAATTTGGATAAAAAAGATTGTGAACCTTTAGTTAAAAACATGCTAAAACGTTTAAGAGCTGTCATTAAAGCTAAGAGTGATGCAACAAAGTACTGATTAGCAAGTAAAAATACTTAGAGTTTAAATTATGTTCAATGTATTTTCATTATTCTAATTTTTTGAACCATGTTAGAAAGTATTCTAATATTTTGAATTTTTTGTTGTTAGCTGATTTAAATATATTTTCTATTTCATTGTAATGTGTTTACATTTTTATAATCTGCAAAATATGCAGATTCATATTATAGTACTTTATATTTGATATTGTTGATTATTTATTTGATAAATTCGATTTTCATTTCCCTTGACCATATTTCTTTTCATTATTCTAATTTTTTGAATCGGAGTAGTACAAGCACTAGATCAAGAAAAAGTATGCACAGGCGTGAATTTATGTCGCGTTGATAAATTAGTAAAACTCTTAGAAAAGGAAGGTGTATATTTATCAGATGTCCCTAGAAATAATAAATATTGTTTATACCAGAAAAATCCAGACGAAGTACATATACTTTTGGGAGCTGATATGTCCGCTAAACTATTCACAGATGACGTAAAATATTTTCCGAAATTGGGATTAACTACATTTAGAACTAAATTGGGTTGGACAATTTTGGGCAAGACAGAAGGTCACAAAAGTGAGCAGGACAATTCTTTAGCGGGTCTATCATTGTCATTACATGTCAAACGCCAGTTTATCATATTTATGGCGCCTTGACACTCTAGGAATTACTAATGAAGATAATAAATCGAAACAGGATTTAGAACATGAAACCAAGAATCATTTTCTAGAAACCGTTATACGAGATAAAAGCGGTCGATATGAAGTCAATTTACCATGGACAGTTGACCATTCGATCTTATCAGATAATTACTCGTTGGCAGAAAAGTGCCTGTACAAGACGGAAAATAAATGAATCAAATCTGATAGGAAAAAGGAATATGGGGAAATTTTTGATTTCTGGGAAAACAATCAGATTATAGAAGAGGTATTGGATCAGAAAAGGGACAAGGTACATTATTTAGCACACAGACCTGTGGTTAAAGAATCTAGTTATACCACTAAGATTCGTCCAGTATTTAACGCCTCAGCACACACTAGAAACAGTCCCTCCCTTAATGATTGTTTAACAAAAGGACCAAATCTTGTAGAAATTATACCTAGCATTTTAAATAAATTTCGTAAATACAAGATAGGAATTTCGTCCGACATAGAGAAAGCCTTCTTGCAAATTAAAATAACAGAGAAAGTTCGCGACTTTTTGAGATCTTTTTGGTTTAATAGCGAAAATAAATTAAAAATTTATAGACATTGTCGTGTGGTTTTCGGCCTAACTTCAAGCCCTTTTTTGCTTATGGCAACATTAAATCACCTTTTAGATAATGTCCCCGAACAGTGGCAAGACACAGCTGGGCTCTTAAGAGATTCTTTCTATTTAGATAATTCCCTCATTAGCCTGAATTCAATTCAAGGAACACAAAATTTTATAGCAGAATCTCAAGGAATTTTGGCTTCGGCACATTTCAATTTGCGATGTTGGCGATCGAATTGGCCCCAGGCTATGATCGACAAAACTGAAGATGAACCGAGGTTTGCACCCGTGTTAGGATTACTCTGGGATTTGGAAAATGACAATTTAGTTTGTAAAATTGAAGAACCCCTGAAGATAAGTGAACCCCTTACAAAAAGAAAACTCTTATCAGTTACCCAAAGAATTTTTGATCCTGTGGGATTCACAGCACCTGTCCGTTTAGTTCCCAGACTAATCCTTCAAGAAACGTGGATTCAGAAGGCGAAGTGGGACGAAGAGCTTTCTGAAACTTTAAAACAACAGTCTTCTAATTGGCTGAAAGGAATAAATTTGTTATCCCAAACTCAAATACCTCGTTGGCTTAACATTTGTCTGGAGAAAGAAAAGAAAACATCATTACATGTTTTTTCTGATGCAAGCAAGCGAACATATGCCACTTGCGTATTCATAAGAGTAGAGACCTCAGAAGGCATCAAGATCCAGTTAATCAATGCTAAAAGTCGAGTTGCACCTTTTAAGGCATTGACCATATCCCGCCTTGAACTGTTATCCTGTATTATTGGCGCTAGGTTTGCCAAAAATGTACAAAACGATTTAGATTTACATGTAAATGCCATATTTTGATCGGATTCAACCACAGCTTTAGGTTGGATAAGAATAAAACAAGAATGTACCTTTGTACATAACAGAGGATTAGAAATCCGAAATCTGACCGAAGTTTGCAGTTTGAGACATGTACCCGGAGATTTGAATCCCGCGGACCTCCCGTCTGGAGGATGTTCTTTTGAACAACTACAGAAATCGAGATGGTGCGAGGGTCCCAGTTGGCTTTATTTACCTGAAATTGAATGGCCTCAAATAGAAGAAGACCCAAACGAAGAACTCATAAACAGCGAAAAAAGGAAGACAATCTTAAATCTGTTAGATAAAAAAAAATATAATTTCAATCGATTTTATCAATATTTTTCTTCTTACAAGAAAACTGTTAGAACCATTGCCTGGATATATAGATTTTATCATAATTCGAAGACTACTGAGAAAATATCCAAATTTTATATTTCAGTTGAAGAATTTTTAAAAGCAGAAAATGTACTTCTCCCATTAGTACAACAAGAATCTTTTTCAGGGAGAACAGATCCAAAATTAAAAAAGCTTAAGGCCTGTCGAAGATAAAGCTGGTCTCTTAAGAGTAAGAACCAATATAATTCAAAGAAATGACAGTGAAAGCTTCGGATATCCTGTAATTTTACCTTACAAGCATCCTGTCGTTCAAAGATTGATATTCGAGAAGCATTTAGAAAATCAGCACGCTGGAGTCAGCACTCTAATGACACTACTAAGAAAAATTTTTGGATACTGAAGTCTAGAAAATGCATTAGAAATACAATAAGAAAATGCCTGATTTGCAGAAAACTCCAGACTTCCAAAATAGATGTTGAACCTGGAGTACCACCCGAGGCCAGAGTACGAGAAGCAGCCATCTTTGAAGTGGCAGGCGTGGATCTAGCCGGTCCTCTTCATCTTTCTGATGGATCTAAAACGTGGATAGCTTTATTTACTTGCGCTGTCTACCGAGCCATACATCTTGAAGCCCTTACGTCTCTGTCTACAGGAAGTTTTCTCCAGTCTCATTTCAAGTTTCATTTCAAGGAGAGGCAGACCCTACATCATCTATTCAGACAACGGGAAAAACTTCCTTGGAACCAGCAATGCTCTCTCGAGTGTTGAGGAGAGGCTTGTTGGAATGGTTAAAGGAATCCTGAAAAGAAACTTAGGTCATGCATCCTTGAATTACGAAGAACTTTAAACCATACTGTGTGACTGTGAACAAGTGATTAATTCACGGCCTATAACCTATGTTTCCGAATGTAACAGAGATCCGTTACCTTTAACCTCAATGATGTTCCTAAGAGAACTACCAACATCAGGAGTACCTGACCTAGATGCTTTAGATTCTAAAGATCTTAACCGCAGAGCCAGATATAGGCAAATAATTAGAGAAAACTTAAGAAACAGATTCAGAGCTGAATATTCAGGGCAATTACCTCAACATGCATTCAAGACCAAAAGATTCAAACAACTGAAAGTCGGCGATGTTGTCCTACTAGACGATTTCAGTAAGAAACGTGTTCACTGGCCTTGGCAAAAGTGATCGAACTTTACCCAGGCAAGGATAATGTGATACGCATAGCTAAGGTGGAGACCGAAAATGGACTTTTTCTGCGTCCATTGCAAAGATTGTTTTCTTTAGAAATTGACAATATCGAACTTAAGAATCACCCCACTTTACATAAATCACTTCAAGAAAATTTAAGTCCTTCGACTTCCGAAAACAAGAACTTCTCACAGAAACCGATACTCAACCCCAGAGAAAAGGAACCTGTAAAAGACCCTCCAGAACCTACCAGTTCCAGAACCAGTAACAAGAAGTCCACAACAGATGATCCCACTTCCAGTTCCCCGGGGGTCACCCGAACTGGCCGTGTGGTGAAACCCCTTCAACGACTTCAACTTGGACTGTTGAGTTCCTCTGATTAGTCGCAACTCAAGGTGGGAGGATGTCGGGGATCACCCGTTCATTCTTCTGTTTCCAGAACAATTGACTGTCCAGACAAAGTGATGCGCGCCTCTTTTGATTTCATTTTAAAATGAGAAGTATGCGACAGATGTGTTTTAGAATCAGAACAGAAAATGACCTTGAATAGAAACGGGGCCACTAGAAAAGCGGTTTTTGTTTGCAGACGGTCCTAGAAATGAACTTTTAAAAACTATCAGAACGATGTTAAGAATTAATAATTAAGAACTAATGTTAAGTATTAGTTTAATATCCACTTGTAAATACGTGTAAATAATATTTTGTTTGTGTTTTCGTCTCATGTATGCTAGCCAAGGATTAAAGTGTATATTCCCGACAAGCAGTGATCTTCTTTCGTCGACTCTTTATTAATGGATATATTTTATTCATAGCTGCCACCTTCACACCCGGACCTATTGCGCTAAAAGCTTTCAGGTGAGACCCATCCATACTTTATTAGTTAAGAAGTTTATTTTGGATGAATAAGTATGACTAGATTATTTTTGAGAACTTTTTTATTAGAAAACTTAAGAATGCTGTAACGGGTCTGTAAGAAATTGAATTGTTTTAAATCAGAAGTAAGAATTCGTTGCAGCAATAATATGAAATAAACAAGTTATATTTTAATATATGAAATAAAACTATTTATTTATTAGATTTAAGCAATTTTTTATTAAAAATATGTATTCTGCATTGGGTTAATTTCACTTTTATGTGGAATTACTGCTTTAATGCGCAATGGCATAGTTTTATATCGTGTTTTAATGTAAACCTCAGAAATTTCAATGTAACAAATATCAGAAATAACTTTTTCTAGTTCTGGCAGAGTTGTAGGCTGTAAATTTCGAATCCACCCCCCTCTCTAGACGAAACATTTCCGAGCGGATCGCGATTAGGACTATTTCTTTGTCTGGTAAAGAAGAAATTCTGCTATATCCTTTGCAGGATTTAAATTAAAGTGAAAAAAAGATATGATTACTTACAGAATTATAGGTTCTCATGGGAATGAATAGGACATTTTGACAATTTGAAGTGAATAAACTTACAACAGACGCCGTGTAGTAAGGTGCATTATCATCTTGAAATGCTGTTTGCGGAAATGTCCAAGATACCTCCAAAATAGTCGGTCAGGCACCACTTTTATGAAGATTGGGTTTTATTTTGTGTTAATTGATCCCTTGAGCATAAAATTTTGCCCGACTGTTTGAAAAGTTATGCACTGCCGTACCATAATGTACGGAGAATGTGTCACTGTTTTAGAAGTGCGATTTTCATTAAGTCTGTCACATTTTCGTTGTCAAATCTGCTTGTTTTCTTTAGCTCAAAATAAGTTAAACTTGACTCATGAAAGAGAACCAGTTCAGCCCAGTAATTAACTAATCATTTAAAAAATTTTTTAGTCATCTGAGGTCGTGCTTTCATAATTCTCTTCACTAAGAATGGAATTTTTTCAAATTTTCTGTCATTTAAGTCTGCTTTGTTTAATTGTTGCTTCACTGATGTTAACATTTTTTCTGAATTTCTTTTATGTTCTAAATGTACAGTTGGTAACAAAATTGTCCGAATGAATGAATGGAATGGTTGGGTTTTACGTCGCACTAGTGCTGCGCAGATGGGCAATTGGCGACGGTCTGGGACACACCCCTAAAGGTGGTCCGGAGACATGCCATCACAATTTTGATCCTCCACGGAAGGAACAAAATTGTCCGAACACTAGCAAAAATTCCTATGTTAAAAAAGTACACTTCATACGGTTTTGTTAAATAAATCCTTGTCGAATTCCTCTTCTTAGTTAGTCTAAGAACATGATTCGATAAGGATTTATTAACAGAACCGTATGAAGTGTACATTTTTTACATAGGAATTTTTGCTAGTATTCGGATATTTTTGTTACGACTGTAATACAAACCGATTTTATAAGCAATGGCTTTTTTACTTACGGTCATCTCGCTTGGATGAGCAACATGGCCCACCTAAAACCAAATTTCCAGTTTAAACGGCCAAAAAGTTTTATATCTTGCTAAAAATACTTTTATCAATATTTCGTCAACATTTAACTATTTTTCCATTTCACGTATTAAAATATTTTTTGATTTTCTTTCAAAAATTAATATTTTTTGTGGCATCGTTAACTGCCTTATTCTTACCATTTAGAAAATAATTGCTAAAATTACAATTTTCCTGACAATTGCACTTTGTTTTTAATTCAAAGCTAAAGTGTATGTGGTAGAGGTCAAGACTTAAAATTTTTGTAAATGGCCAGTGGCCACTGAACATGATTAACTCAGTGGCCACTCGCTAGTCGACGTTATACCTGATATTCACACACATCATTATATATATATATATACAGGGACCGATTTACACACTTGGAGGCCCAGGGCACTCATGTTCAATGGGCCCCTTTTCATCGTACTTTAATATTACATCAAACAAAACAAACCACATATTTTTGATTCACGCATCTAAAAATTCTCTTCATTTCACTTCACTTTTCATTTTATTGGTAAGAGTAAGGCTTAACTAGATCCAATGCTTGTCTGTCGGATCCTGTGTATCTGCTCTGTGATGTGTGCTTCGGATTTAGTTAGCCTTAGTAAGAGTCATTATAACAAATTTGGAAATTTTTCATTTTAAATATTTTTTTTAATGTATGATGAATTTTTCGGAGGCCCCCTCAGTGGGAGGGCCCAGGGAACATGCCCCAAATGCCCTGCCTTAAATTAGGCACTGTATATATATATATATATATAATATACATCTAAAGGCATAAAACACAGATGATATGGTCGGGAGATTAAGAAATAGTGTTCTTTATAGTATTATTTTAATAATAAAAACAATAATAAAAAAATATGTACTTCCACAGATTAAAAAAAAAAAAATCCTTAAATATTGTTTGAATATAAATATTAAAAAAAAAAAAAAACTTTCATACTTCTCGAGCTTAATAGGGTAGTTACAGTAGCATATAATGCAACTTTCAAATGCTATTAATAATTATAGTATTAGAAAAGATTTCAAAGTTTTAGTAATGAGGATAAATATATGGACTTTCGTAGTTAAGTATTAATTTCATTTCGATACAGACAACAGCAGGCTATAATGACGACACACTAACAAAATGTTATTTCTCATACACAATTTTGCAAGAATATTTACTTTGTCTTATTGAAAGAGAAATACAAAAATTTGATTCATTTAATAAATTTCACCTAGTGTGACATATCCATACGGAAAACAGATGTGATTAGCATTAGAAGAAAACAAAATTATTTTGAGTCTGGGGGAAAGGGGGGGGGAGCAAAAAATCTTTTTGGCATATTATCCGAGATTTAATTATATTAACAGACATGCGATTGTTAAATTAGAAATTAGCTGAAATTTTTTTACTAACATGATTGTTTGGTTAATTGATTGAACATTGATAATGTCACTTTTAATCAATTAACTACCTAACTACCTAAACAGTTATATATATATATTTCTTTCTATCTACATTAAAAATTTCAGGATTTTTTTCATTAGCACAAAACAATTATCTAATATTATTGCAATAAGTTTTATATCCACATAAAACCTTATTAAAATTCCATGTCAACATGGGAAAAAAAAATCAAACAAATATGAAATATGATTTTTATTTATGTACATTAATCATACATATTTAAAAAAAAGCTACACTAATTAATTATCAGTTTCTAATTTGCACAAAACTAACTGAGTATTAATTTTCTTAAATTGATTTAGAAAAAATTTTCCTACCTGAAAAATTTAGTCTACATTTTCCCCCTTGTTTAAGCATTTGGAAGAGATATTAAATATAAATATTTAATTTAATTGAGAAAAAATAAGTAGATTTATCAAGTTCAGTAATGAAGTTTAAAAATAATTACATATGTGAGAAACATTGAGCACTTCTATCTCTTTATTGTTTCTAGAATTAATCACTGATCACTATCTGAAGATGTTGGGGGGAGGGGGGTAAAAATTAATTACATGAACACGAAATATTTAACTATTCTATTTGTTTATAGGTTTTAGAATCTCATTAAGCAAGTTTAAAATGAATATTGACATTTATGTTGTGGATGGAGAAAGATTATGAACTGGGTGACTTTCGTAGCGAATTTAATCGCTGATCGTTAATGGGGTTTCTTTTTTAAAAAACGGACGATATCCGCGATTTTTTTTTTTTTTTTAAAGCCGAAGAAGTTAGTTCGCAAAATTCCGCGAATTAGGACGGGGAGGGGGGAATCGCAGATTTCCGCGAAATCGAGAAAACAAATGTCTGATTGGCGATTACAGCAATTTTTTTGGGTCGCCACTTTTTCAAATTACGTTGCCACGTGGCGAGTGGCGACCGCGAATCTTGACCTCTAGTATGTGGAGGACAACATAATAAAATCTGTTCGAAAATTTGTTTTATAAACGATAAAATTGGCGGTTGTAGAAGGCGAAAAGGAAAATATCCAAGTGCGGCTTTTTTATTTTATCGCTTAGTGTAATCGAAAATTTGAAAATCGGGTTTCGAGGTATTGCGTTGTCATAGTGTCTGAGCTATTCGAAAAGTTTCAAATGTTTAGCTAGTCGGGAAGTTAGTTAAAAATCGATTGCAAGATTTGTACTGGATAAACAAACAAGAAAGCGAGTTAATAAAAACATGGTAAAATTAATGTAAATGAAAAATCTGGATTTGTTATATTTTTATTTTCCTTTTGCGATCGAACTACTACGCTGCCTTAATAGTCTTTTACAATCAGGAGTGGGGAAGGGGGTGGGGATTAAAGGGCAATTTTAGGTTTGAAAAGAATGCTTTCATAAATAAAAAAGATAGGTTTTTTTTTCCTTCTGAGGCTGGACACATTTGAACAGCTTTTAACAATAAACTCTCTAATAAATTAAAATTAAAATATGTATAGAACATAAGTTTTGCCAATATATATATATATATATTTTCGTGACGTCTCATGTAGTTGCATAAGTCACGGGGCTTCGGATCGACATTATAAGATCCAGTTCAATAAATCAATATTTTTTTTTCAAATATCAACTCATCGGCAGGCGCCTTTTTTGACGTGGCACTTGTGTGCGCCACATACATCGCACACCGTGTCGGCGCCCCCTGTCTAAAAGAAATGAATAAAGCTAATTAAAAGAAATTGCCTAATCGTAAGTTATAGCTATAATGCATTTTTTTTTTTTTTTTTTTTTTTTTACTGAGTGATAGGAAAGATTTTTTTCTTTAAATTTTTTCTTCTTGTCCCATTTGTACCCTCGGGACAAAATCCTCACTGTAATTAAAAACAAATTAAAAATGCTTTAAAATTCACGTTATAAAACTTTTATTAAAATCATTTTATAAAAACATTTACTAAGCTTTTCACCATCATATCATGGCTTCATCAGGTAAAACATTTTTACAAAAATGTAGAAGATACAGCATCTTTATATATCCGAGGATCTTACAACGGTTACAGCGAAAGACAACGGTCGATTTTTTAACTTGAATTCTTACTGACCTTTTCTGTTCAGTTTAAGTTGTCTTTTGCTGTAACCGTTGCAAGATCCTCGGATGTATAAAGATGCTATATAGTGATGCTTTCACGAGTTGGCACCTGTCAATCACGCGTGAAGTACGCAGAGACGATTTTATTACTTCGAAATCGGTTGAGGGTGAAAAGGAAGGCCGTTTGCTATCGTGACGAGTTTTGCGACATTTTTGCGAAAATATTTTTTTTTAAATGTCTATTTATTTATTTCAAAATTAGGAGAAGTTTTGGGATTTTCCCAGTATGCTATATTATAATATATATATATATATATATATATATATATATATATAATATATATATATTTAAAATTTTCGGATTTCAGTTTTTTTTTTTTTTTTTTTTTTTTTTTTTTTTTTTTAAATCGTAAAAAAAGAATAAAAAATAAATACGTAAATAAATAAAATAAAATAAAATTTATTTTTTTAAAAGTTTAATAACAAATTGAACTCCAGTAATATATGTATTTTTTAATAAATAGTTAGATTTAATACATAGAAATTTAAAGTCATTATAATAAAAATATGAGAAATTATCTCATTTATTTGTAATTGATGTGGATGCAAATATTATTGAGAGTATACACATCTGAGAACAAGTTTGCATAATACTGTAAATTATGTGTATAGCTTACGCTCAATTTATTTCAATTAAATTCCCCATTTGTTTATTCAGTATATGTTCTTACAAAAAGGAAAAAAAAAAAAAAAAACTTTTTTACAGTTTTTTTTTTAAAAATCTCTTTTGACAAAATTAAAAAGTTTAATGGCTTAGTTTGGCCAGTAAAGTCAAACACATTATGCGAAGTAAGTGAAAATTGTTCGAAACGTTTTCAGCTGTATTTTTTTTTGGACACTATACAGGACCACAGAAACGCAGCCTAATTTATACTTCATCTTTAAAAGTAAAATTATTAATTCCTTTTTCTTCCCCTCTGAAATATAAAATAAACTGCAGGGACAGTAATTTATAATCTATACAAACAGCACGATTTTTCTTTCTCGTTTAAATGCATTGCTAGAACTTCCTTATTTAAATAAGGCACTAGTGCCTTAATTAGATAAGTAAAATTCATTTAATCAAGCATTTAATAAATGCCTTTTAATAATAAAATAATAAATGCATTTTGTATGCCTGTTTAAAATATGCATGTTTAAAATGCTTCTCTTAAACAAGCACAAAATAAGCATAAAGGGCATTATTTTATTTTATTCTCAGGCGCGATTTAAAAGTGTTTTATTATTATTGTTATTGTATCGATTTTTAAATTTTAACGCATGTTCTCTTTGACAGGCAAAAGCGATTTCAGATGGCGAGAAGTAAACATTTTTGGCTTGACACTATTCTCATTGCAACCTTCCTTTTTCACCACCCATTCATTTTTTTCACTTCGTGCACCCCTTCTTTAAAGTAAACTCTTCTAAAAAGAGGAGGGGCGAAGTGCCATCTCGTGAAAGTTGAACTATACCTTCTACTTTTTTGTAAAAATGTTTTACCTGATGATGTCATGATATGATGGCGAAAAGCTTAGTAAATGTTTTTATAAAATGATTTTAATAAAAGTTTTATAATGTGTTTTTTAAAAAGTTTTTAATCTGTTTCTAATTACAATGTTAACACGTGGATTTTATACTAAATCTAAACTTCTAGAAGATTCGTGTTTTAATTAAAATCCTCACTGTATAACATATAGAATTTTATCCACTACCTGCATGTTGTTACAGAAAATTAATAAATGTTAGTTGTTACTGAAAAATGAAGCAAATTAGTAAGTAAATAGCTAATGTGTTTAATAAAAGATAATTGCAGTCCCAAAAATACTACTTGTTTAGGAACCGATATCTTTATATATATATATTTATAAAAGAAAAAAAAAAAAAAACCCTAACATTATTTATTAATGGTTGAAATTTTTATTTCAATTTATTTTGCTATTTAGAGCTTTGAAACAGGAAGTGTATGCTTGATTTGTTATGATATTAAGGAAACTCTAAAAATATTTCAATAAAAAATACCTTATGTGAGAAAACTAGATGTGTAGTAATTGATTTAATTGTTATAAATAATTGAATAACAACTAAGGTAGTAAATTTCGATCTTCTAATTACCGAAAAATTCTAAAAATATGTTATGGTGTTCATCTTATTTAATTCCACAGTATAAATTATAATATGAATTTTTATAGTACATATTTAAATTTATTAACATATGTTTGACGAGTATTTGCATATTAGAATATTATAATTGTGAAGTAAATGTAATTTTACTGTCTATTGCATCTTAGACATATGAAGATATTATGTAATATATAAATATGTTGAATTGAGCTTTGTTTGAATGACTTATACGCATTAGTTTTGAAGATAGTGAAATATGCCTATCTGAATCTCTCCAGTTTTTAAATGGGCAGATTATGGTGTAAAGTTGGATGTAAATAAACTGTCTCTCTCTCTCTCTCTCTCTATATATATATATATATATATCTTTTTTTAAAACTTGTAGTTTGATAATTTTACTTTCAAACGTTTATTATTGAGTGTGAATGCTTTAAGCCAGGCTTAGCAAACTTCATATTATTTGAAAACTTTAAAATTAAACATAAACGAAGTTAAATACCCATTATTGTAACTTTAATAGTTATAGAAATAAAATACACAATGAAGTAAGATTAATTTTATTTTCATCAAGTGAAATTTTAGTCATTACTTGAAAGTAAATTGTAAATGTATTCAATCGTTTAACTTAAAATTATTGTGGTAATGAACAAATAATAATTCAAGACACACGATGTGATTTATTTGACTTTCCGTTTACAAATAGGTAAAATATTGAATGATTATACAGTGTAAATATACTCTCACATTTTGTTTTATTCTTTTTATCGTTTTCAAGATCACAGTCATATAACTAATTACATGAAAAAAGACTGAATATGTAAATTTATTTAAAAACAGGCACATATTTTCTCTAACATGAATACATCCATATATAATTAAGAAAAGAAAGGTGCGATAATTATTTTGCAAAACTATGGAGGAAGAAATGGTACAATAAACATCAAAGCCATTTAAACCCATTCGGTGACCAAAACTTGGTCATTAAATCTTGATATGTTAGTAATATACTTGTAGAAAAATCCAAGTAATAACAATCAGTGAGACAATTTTCAAATAGTATCTGAAGAAGCTCATCAGTCATATCTTATAGTCTGCTTTGTTTAAAGATAACAGTTTATACGTCTAAGCTATATAAAAAACAATACAATTTACAAAACTGAAAAATGTACACAAGGAAAAGTAGATTAAATAATTCTAGTGATTGTAATTGAGAATAGTGAGTTTATTATATCTAATATAATTCATTGAAGCACTTTTGAAAGTTCATTAAAATTCGCAAAATGTTAATGCTCATAAAAAGTAGATTCGTTTTTAGAAGTACTGTTAAAATATTAATTTGCACATCAAGAGAATATTTTTCCATTTTAAAACTTTTATTTAATCAAAAATTTAAATTTTATAAAATGGACTTTTTTTTTTTTTCAAGACTCATAAAAGTAGAATTTTTTAATTCCAAATACAGTTGCTTGTTTCCTGAGAAAGCACATCAAAATACAAATATAAGACAAATCTATTTGTACAATAAACCACAAATAGAGTTCTAAAAGAAATTTTTCAACATGATAGATATTTTACAAAATTATAAAACTATTCATTGCGAAGTTAAGGCAACTTCAGTTTATGATATGTTTATTCTTTAGGCCATAAACAGACCAAAACTATTTTTTCCCGAGATTTTTCTGATTTATCAACTATCTTCTTGTATTTAAATGGATTTTAAATTTACTCTATACAAATTAAAATATAACAACTAATCCTAACCATTATAATTAAAATATTTCGGGGATTTTATTTTAAACAACAACAACAACAATAATAATAATAATAATAATAAAGAGATCTAAACATTAACAGCACAGCAGATAACATTAAATGAAACGAATAACAATAAAATCTAGAAAACTGATAAGGTAAAAAAAAAAAAAAAAAAAAAACTAAAGTATATATTTGAATTTCAAGAATTAAAACAATGCAGGAAAATAGAGATTTCTAATATTACCAAAAACTTGTATCAGCGAATATTATCTATATTTCATATCCATTTCATTAATATATATATATATATTCAAAGTTAAACTATTTCTATAACCATTGGAATTTGCTTTATTTATTTAGAAGTCCTTCATCCATGCTTGTCTAATGACATAAATTAATCAGCAATTCCACATTGTTTATTTATGTTACTTATTTATATAATTTGAATAAAACTCTAATTATTTTCATGAGATTAATTAAAAATGTACATATATATATATATATATATATATATATAATATGTGTTCATGAAACTTAAACATATAAGTAGAATCTATCTATATATAATATACAGGATGTACAGTCAAAACCACCCAAACTCTGGGCAACTAGATTCTTCGCTGTTGATACATAAAAAATGTCCGAACTGTACCTCTGTGACATATAGGTTTTAAGAAAAAGGCGAAGGAAAAGTATGATGTCACAAATGCTGCAAAAGAAAAATCTGCATTGGAAATATAAAGGTCGGTATTTGTATTTGTTTAGATTGGAAGATGTTGAAAATGCCAACTATGTATATTGAGGCATGCATGCGTGAGCCCTGGAAAGACAGAATGCATACGTTGGAGCAACGTGGTATCCCCTAAAGTACACGCAGCACGACGACGAACAACTAAGTGACTTTCTGTAGTAACTCTGTCTAACTAATTACTTCAAATGGCTTCCTAAGTAGAAATCTAAGATGTCAGATCTAGCGAACTTGGCGGACATAAAACTGGATACTCGTGTCCAAATACAGCCGCCTGAGTATTTCATATCTAGCATTTTTCTCGAAAACTTTGAGTCGCACAGGCACAATTCTTTGGGCGTTTTTTATGCACGCGAAGTGAGGAATCTGGCGGTGCAAAGTTTGAGCGGTCTTGATGGGACACTCTGTATTTTAACATTTTTAGTACATATTTGCATTTAAAACTAATTTACATAATTTTATTTTAACCTTTTAGTCTAACGATGATAAGAACCATAAAAATAAAATTGTAAAACTTTGTTTAACATACTTTACGAATAATGCAGCCACATTGCTTAAGTTCACATTTGCTTACTATACAAATTGTTTTAATTTAGACAATTTCTACATATTTTCCCTTAAATTATGTTGAACAGAATTTTTTAATTCTGAGAAAGTTTTCATGTAGTGTCATTAGAGAAAGATAGGCATAGTTGAAATTTTCTTAAAATTTAACCAAATAAAATGAAAACAACCACTGAATCTGCTTAAATGGGTGTATGTACCTATATTTTAAATGGTAAATAAACAATTAAAAGTAAGTATGAAACAAACAAAGATGTAAAGAATCATATGAAGGTCAACAATATGGCCGTTTTGTTCATACTATCGGGAAGATGGGCATGGCATGATGTGTGGGGAAATGTGGACATGTTCATATTACTCATATATTACCACAAGTAAAATATCTGCAACCTTTGACCTCCAGAACATGAATCTCCGACGAAGTTCTATAGGTTTCGGACTCCTATAGGTTTCGATCTACTTTTGCTTCAGTGGAATAGAAGTAAGTATTGCAGATATCAGAATAAATTACAGGCAGTGCTTTTCTTCTCTCAAATGGTGTTTTTGAATGTATTGCGTTGCACAGAGCAATCTACAAACATGTGCTGAACAGCAAGCATGTAAAATCTGTTTCTGATCACCACCTAACATTATCTCCTTAAATCACTTTGAGCATTCAACGATACAATCGTCCACATACCGAATTTCGTTTCAATTTAATAAAATGTTACAAATTTGCCTCCTTTTTTGGCATTTTATGTTACCTGGAGCGATCCATTGTTTTATCTTACGACTGAGTTTTGTTAGAATGCGTACGTGTAGCTTGTTTTCTCTTATATGACCTCTGTGATGCTACCTCGTGCATCACATAGAAGTTGCAGGAATATGCCTATCTTTCCCATATGTCTGTCTTGCCCTGACTTACTCTAAATGATATTCATAAGGATTTAGGGAAAATACTTAAAAAGTATAATATAGCAAATGTTCTTTTAATGAGGTGCGATTAAATTAATTCGTGTTAATTAACTTTTATAAATTGGAGGAAATTATCGTGCATTTCTTCTATTTTATTGTCAAGAATAAAGAGTATATGCTCTAGGGAGTGAAATATTTGTTAAATCATAATTTGAAAGAAAAAAGGTTAAAACTTCGAGGTTTAAAATGTTGCTTAAAATGAATATAATGCATTTTCAATATCGCTAACGTTGTGTTTATTAAACTTTAAATAAAAAAATATTAGTTTTATTTTTTCATTTAGTTTTAATCTTTTTCAAGTGTTAAGATTTACTATGTTAAAGTTTGCTAATAATTCTTGTAAATTTTTTATGTTATAAAAGTTTGTGCCTAATATTTTAAGGTGGGTTATTAGGATACTTCACTAGTTATTTTTCATAATTATTTTTCTAGTATAATGTATTGCTTTCATTTAAATATCTGTCAACTCTTAAGAAACATGGACATTGTGCGCAAAAGACAAAAGTACCCGAAACACACACAAACAGCGCGCGCACGAGTTCGTAATCATCATGATCATCACGATGATGATTTAACTATCATGAATATTTGTCTCTATTTTACAAACAAAACTGAATTAAGGATGCTTATTATACACGCCGACAATTGCATACTCAGAATTAAAAAAATTATTATAATATAGTCATAATAAAATTACGAATAAGGAAACATGGAAACATAATATAAAATACCAACAATATTCTCAAAATTTTAAATGGCTTAAGTTTTAAACGGATACGTTATATCATGTATGATTCATTTTAACTTGTTCCAAACACATTTCTATAACAATGAAAAAAAGTTTTCAACATGTACGTTATAGCATGTATGATCCATTTTAACTTGACCCAAACACATTTCTATAACAATAAAAAAATGCATATAATAATGTTCATAGCTCAACATTTCAGCTTTTTCGTTGTGTGGAAGCTTTATAGAAAGCTTTTAAAAAGTTTTAAATTATGCTTACTAAAAGTAATACTTTCCTATCAAAGTTGCATCAAAGTATATAAGAAAAGACTTTCACAAAGTCATTAGTAATATATTTGCACAAGGCATTATTGATAAAATATTCAGTAATCAGTCACAATTAGGTAAAGTATTTAAAATAGATTGGATATCATAATAGTAAATATTAATTTATAGTGAATCAAAGCGGTTTTATTTGCTTACTTTGCAATGCAATTTTTAGTAATTTTTATAAATTATATATTCTGATTTCACATCACTATCTACATATTATTTACAAGACAAATTTTGGAACCAAAAATTTTTTGAAATTTATCACCGAATCGGTTTAAAATCCGTTTTGATTCGTATGATATTTAAATAAACAAAGCACGCCAACGTACAGCATGTCTTTCGTTTACTGTATGACATCAACAACAATAACACCGTTTTTAAAGGGATCCAAAGTGCACCTTTAGTTACAGTTGAAAGGCAAAACAGCATAGTGAGATTACAATTGCTTACAGAAGAAAGAGAGTTTGCAGTTGTCTAATGCTTGAAAAGACGTCGTAGCAAACTCATCTGGCACCGTGAGTTTAGTCAAAATTCTTTCCAGAAAAAAGCATTGTTTAGATTGTAAAAGGTAGGATTGTGTTTCAGGATGTAGCATTTTATTGGTCTCAAAAGATAACTATTGCTATTAATTATGTTCTGAAAAAATTTAATTTTAATGGATCAGTATAAATTTATGTTTATATTAGCTTTATATTAAATAATTGAAAAATAAAATAAAATAAATAAATAAAATAAACTTTTGTGTTAGTTTAAATGATTAATAAAAAAGAAAAAAATTGAATGATTTATGGAATAATATAAATATTTATGTATATACATTCACTCTTTGTCATAATGATGTGTAGTGATTTATGGTTTAATGATCTAATTTAATGATACATATTTCATTAATTTTCAATAAATATCTTTGTAAATGTCTTATTACTATAATGTGACTATATTTTAAAAAAATAGACAATTAGAAAAATTCTATAAAACGGTTGAACAAATTAATTAATTTTTTTATTAATGCATGTATATTTGCATAATTTATTTATTTAGAAATTAAAAGGTATTAATACATTTAGAAAATCAGCATGATATAAATTGTGTAATTCTCTCCTTTATCGGTTTATCGGTTCTCTCCTTTATCTACCTCATTGAATGTTTTATTTAAAAAATGCAACGAACTATTAGAAACTTTTATCGCTTTTTCTGTCAGCAAACTGTGAGATAATTAATATAAATCTTTAAAAATTTTGCCACGGGAAAAGTATTCAACTAATGAAATTTTTACACTTTGAGACCAATAAAGGAATACTGAGCCGCCCACCAAGCATTTGCTAGCAAAAGAAATATTGTGTAAAAACAAAAACAAACTATCTTGAAGTCCAAAACTTGAAATGTTCATTTTTTTTTTTTTCGCTACTAATAATATTTTTTTAGATTAATTTACACACTAATACTATTAATTTAGCAAATTCATTATAAATTTGAATAAATTTTCTGTTATTGGTAAATAAGTATCTCCTTTGACACCAATTAAAATAATGTTAAAACGAAAAATTGACACTTTCCCTCCCAAAAACAATATTTATGGAAAATTTGAGTTTGCTTTCATGCAACAAAGAAGCACTTTTATCATCGTAATTTTTTTTTTCACATTTATATTAAACAAAAGGATATTGTGAATAACTATTCACAAATAGCATAAGCATACATACGAAGGAGCAGATGAAAGTGAATTAACACAAAATGATGGACGATGAATTAAAATCGAGCACTCATTTTACACAAGACATTTTTAACAATTTTTCAAAAGTCAATTGTTAAAAATATTTTATTCTTTTGTTTAGTGAATTTTAGCTTTCAAGTTTTTAATAGTTAATTTCAGATAAAAATTTTCATGAAGAAATAATTTTTAATTTTTGATCTTTATGTTTTGTGTTTATGTTAAAAGCTGAATTGGATTTAAAATATATAACTTTTTTTTTTTTTCTTTTTGTACAAAGATATGTATTTATGCTATACAGCTCAGGAAATCTTTTTTTCCCTTGATTTATCAAAGGCTGTCATGTGATAATTTTTTTTCTTCTAATTTTGTTTGGTGATGACGACTCATTTGGAGTGATTGAGGAGGGAGGATATCTTCCATTTTTGTCGTCTTTAATCCATAAATCCGGTGCTTACTAATTTGTCGAGGAAGAACTTCACATCTCCTAGTTCTGAATCCCTAATGCCCAGCGATTTCAAGAGGCTGAAGTCGCCGTTTTCAACAGCTGTAAACACGTTTCTCAGATGTTCCAGATCGGACCTCATTAGATGAAGGGCCTTTCCGAAATCTTCCAACGTTTCGCTTTCTGAAAATGAAGATTACATTGATGAGGTAATGTATCTGTATACAAAAAAATATAATAATTTGTAAAAACTATTCTCTCTCTTGCTTTCTATATATATACATATCTAACAAAGGAAAATAATTTGAATGGCTAAAAAATAAAATAAAATAAAATATATAATAAAAAATAACAAATTCATATATTTAATGCGCAAGAAAATACAGAAAATAAAAGATATGTGTATGTGTTTGTAAAATCATAATTATAATAAACACAGCAATAATAAACAATGCCTTGAACCCCGAAGGAAATAATAAACTAGCAGACAGCTGCTAATATTTAGAGTTTCATCATCAATGCATAAAAGAAACGAAATAAAAGTCCTATATATAAGAAAGGAACATGATTTTACGACTGTTTAATCAGCCTATAGAATTAGGTGGAATGTGGAGGATTAGCCAATAAGAAATTGAGAAACGGTAGTCGTGGAAAATGTAAAAAAAAATAAGATAGTGCGGATTGAATGTAATATAAAAAAGTTGGAGAATGTGTAGGGAGATGTTTGAGTATGGAGGTAGGGTGGTGGTGTTTAGCTTGGTTGCTTGGGTTGTTGAATTTTACTACTACTACTAAAAAAAAAAAAAAAAAAACTATCACTGCATTTAAAGTATATTTTAAATTTTGATCCCCATTCTGCACACTTATTATATTTGAAGTATATTATAATAATTTTATTATTAATAATTACGACTACTACTAGATAACATTCATGAAGTTAAATAATTATCCCAGTTTTAAGATGATGGTTATAAACAGTAACTGAAAAATAACATAGTTAAAAATAAAAATTATATAGTAATTGTATGCTGTTAAGGTTTATTATGCAGGTGTTTAAGATAACCGTTAATTTATTATATCAATTTGAAATTAATTTTGATTAGTAGAGGAAAGGAGGGTATTATGGAATAGTCGGGAAATATGGAACAGCGAGGTTTCGGCTCCGGTTGGCGCTGCTATCTCGTGAAAATACCATGAATTACTCAAGAAGGATTACCATGATGCAATACAGTATGAAGCGATCGTTTGTTGTTGTCGTACCATTCCCTACAGAACAAAGTGTGTTTTGTGATTTTCAAGAGTTTTTGCAGATAAGTTTTCAAACATTTAAACTGACTAGTGAGCATGTGATTTGAACATTAATGTTAAGCATAATGTATACAGAAAGAATTGTAGTTTATTATGCTTTGGTCGTTTTTCAGCTGAAAGTATATTGTTCATTAATTTAAAAGATCATTTTCCAAGATGGCGTGTCATATATTATGGAATACTTGATAAATTGACTTCATATATTCAACTAAAGAACCAGAAAATCAAAATGCTGAATGTATCTTCTGCAACGGAAAATTCTCCAAAGATGAACGAGGGGAAATTTGGATTATGTGCTTCCGTTCTTCTCTGTGGGCTCATCTTGACTGTACCGGAGCAGAGAACGAAGATTATATCTGTGACTTTTGTAAATAGACTCGAAGCAGAAATGGCATTAACATAATCTTAAGGTATCTGTATACTTAAAATTGTCATTTTTGAAGAAAATTTCTATTTTCTGTTTATTGTTCTGTTTTATAGAGGAATCTTTAAAGTTTCCAAAACACATTTACTTTTGTTTGTACGATAATTAGAACTGCAGTTTTAGCCAATTAAGTTACTTAAATCAAAATTACTTTATTATGCCTTACAAAATTACTTAAGTAATTACTTAAATATTAATGAAAATTACTTAATCATACAAAATTTATTATAAAGCCAATCAAAATTACTTAATTATGAAATTAGTGATGGAGTGATTTATAAATGTGAAGAATTTTAAATGTAGAATATTAATAGAATATAATGTTTGTTTAAAGCGAAACTTTTAAATGCATTTTCTGAAAAACTACGTTTTTAATGATTAGTATACACGATAAATCTGATTACTACAAAAGTTTTGAAGATAATTTGATAAAATTTTTCTACAGTATTTTATGCATTTCTTTTTATGCCTTGAACTAAAAGTTAAGCCCTATGTATAAATTTGATGATTATACAGGCTTATATGTAAAATAATGGAATTTTTTAAAGAAAAATTCTGTATTTTTCTGTGTGATTTGATATATTTCAGTGAATTTAAGGAATATCACAAACATTTTAGTTCATTGCACAGGTAAGTTTCATAGTAATATACAGTAAAAAGGAATTAAAAAAAATATTTTGAGTTGAATTGAATTTACAGAATCTGGCATAAATGTAAAATTTTGCTGAATTTCTGTACAAATTATCCCATTTTTTTTTTTTTTTTTTTTTTTTTTTTTTTTTAATTTTATGGAATATTTGTGAAAATAATATATGTTTTCAAAATTTTAAGTCAGAGAATATGGTTTAAATATACACATTTTTTATTAAAATAATAAAAAATGTGTATATTTAAACCATATTCTGTGGTTTTGCAAAAAAGTGTTCTGAACGTAGACAGATACCTTAAAAATATGGTTTTTATAGTTAAAAATAACTATATTTTATGAAGTCTAATTAAATTTTCTATGGTTTAAACCACCTATTCCATTTTACTCGACTATTTCATATTAACCACCATTTGTAACTCTTTTTTGAAGTAAACTTTTTATAACAGCAAAATATTTTTTTTCAATGACAATTCATTACAAATAATTACACTATGTAGTCATCATTATTTTGGGGATTTTTATTAAAAACAAGTAAAGCTACATTAAGAAATGTAAATGGTATTCCATAATACTCGCCTCTCCTCTACTATTAAATAATATTAAATATTATCTGACATAATTACTAATAAAGCTTATTTGTTTATTTATTTACAAATTAATTAAACACTATAGTTTTAAAATATTACACTGCTCTGGGAAAAAAAATATCGAGATCTGATATCATTTTTGCTGATTATTATGTAAAATGACCTCCTGAATCTGAATATCACTCCCATTTTGCCCAGTCACCCACTGTTTTTTAGATGCACCACCCCCTCCCTCAATTTCTTTCCCTGTTCGATAATTTTATGACCATGAATTAGATTTGAAGAATGAAAAATAATTCATTTAACACCTAAAAACAAAAAATATATATATAAAGTTTAAAAAATAACATTAGTAATAGATTAAAAAATATATATAAGGTAAGTATCGCATAATTTCAATGCCAAATTCCCCCTCCCCTTCTAAATTTTTCCCTTGTCGCAAATGTCCATGTTTTAGAATTTTCCAACTCTGTAGCCCATTAGAAGATATTTAACGGTTAAAATAATCCCCCCCCCCCATCCTAAAAATCAAATTTATAGCTATAAAATCACCGAAAAATGATAAAAATAGGGGCCATTCCTAAAAAACAATGGGTGATAGGTACAGTCGGTAACAAAAGTGTCCGAACACTAGCGAAAATTCCTATGTAAAAAAAAGTACACTTCATATGGTTTTGTTAAATAAATCCTTGTCGAATCCTGTTCTTACTCAGTGTAAGAACATGATTCGATAAGGATTTATTTAACAAAACAGCATGAAGTGTAACTTTTTTACATAGGGATTTTTGCTAGTGTTCGGACACTTTTGTTACCGACTGTAGGCTGACCAGATCAAAGAACCTTTATAATAGAGAAGCATTAAAAATTGCTACAATTATCAAATTATGGATGTATTTTTTTGATTCCTAATAAATAAGGACTAAAAATAAAGTGTTACTGATTAATAATTTAGTTTCTACAATTTTTTAAAACTTAGAAAAATGCCTTAAAAAAAAAAAAAAAAAAAAAAAAAAGCCGTCCCTTTTTGTCCCCAGAAAATGGGGACGTTTGGTCAGTATAGTGATAGGGCAAAATGGGCGTCATATTCGGATTCAGGAGGTCATTTTACATAAGAATATGCTGAAATGGTGTCAGAGGCAATTTTTATGCCGAGCAGAGTTGTTAGTGCAATGCATTAAGCTTTACACATAAATGTTAAACCTTTAAATTTTATGAATGTACAGTCGGTAACAAAAGTATCCGAACACTAGCAAAAATTCCTATGTAAAAAAAAGTAGAGTTAATACTGTTTTGTCCAATAAATCCTTGTCGAATCATGTTCTTAGTCAGTCTAAGAACATGATTAGACAAGGATTTATTTAACAGAACTGTATTAAGTGTACTTTTTTTACATAAGAATTTTTTCCAGTGTTCGGATACTTTTGTTACCGATTGTATATGCTTAATTCTAAAATGGTATACATAGAGTTATAATGACATACACTAATCTCATTAATCAAAGATTTTAATTTTACTTTTATTTTGCAATACAGTTATTCGAGCACTAGCAGTACAAAACTATTCGAGCACTAGCAATAATTCCTATGTAAAAAAGGTACACGTAATACTGTTTTGTTCAATAAATCCTTGTCGAATCGTGTTCTCAGATTGACTAAGAACATGACTCGACAAGGATTTATTTAACAAAGCAGTATTAAGTGTAATTTTTTAAATAAGAATGATTGCTAGCGCTTCAATAATTTTGCTGCTGACTGTAATTATGGTATATTTTATAATAAAAATACTGTCGGTAACAAAAGTGTCCGAACAGTAGCAAAAATTCCTATATAAAAAAAGTACACTTAATACTAATAATAACAGGAGACTTGGCGTTGGAATATTAAAACTCGAATAAACTACTACGTCAGAAACGTCAAAGAAAAATATTTGACATGCATACAGCTGTTTCGGTAGCCTTAAGCGTGCCGTCTTCAGTGCAAAAAGAATTCTGAAACTGGAGAAGTGCTCGTATATAAAGGAGAGGGGGCCGAATTTAGTTCAACCAATAGGATTACGGAAGAGGTGGGGAGTGTGGCCAATAGGAAATTAGGAATGTTAGCTGTGTAAACAGTAGAAAAATTAAGAAAATGTGGACTGAATGTAAAATTTCCAACAATCAGACAAATAGGGAACAGCGAAATCACAATTTACAAAGTTTTTAAAATTTTTTATAAATATAAAAAGCTTCAAAGAAATCGAGTTCATGAATGGATTTAGGTCTGCAAATTATTTTAGTTGAATTAAATTTAAAATTATGATTTTCCTCCCAGCAATGTTTAGAAATAGTCGATTTATTGGTTTCTTGTTTCCGGACGTAATTCATATGTTCTTTTAGACGAAATTTAAGACTGCGTTTAGTTTGGCCAATATATGATAAACCACACTGATAGGAAATACTATAAATGCCCCAAGAATTATGCATATCAATTATACATGTCAAAGCACGTATCCAAACTTTTCAAGTATTTTTATTTATTTATTTTTTTTTTTTTTAATCACCAACTCACTTTTTTATGAACGGTATAAAACTAAGATCATGACTCGAAAAATATTTACTTAACAAGACAGTATTAGGCGCCCATCTTTTAAGTAGGAATTATTGCTAGTGCTTCAATAATTTTGCTGCCGACTGAACAGTCGGTAACAAAAGTATCTGAGCACTAGCAAAAATTCCTATGTTAAAACTGTACACTTAAAACTGTTTTGTTAAATAAATCCTTGTCGAATCATGTGCTTAGTCAGTCTAAGAACATGATCCGACAAGAATTTATTTAACAAAACAGTATTAACTAGTGCTGGACGATATCAGAAATTAAATATCGCGATGTATCAGCAAGTTAATATCGATATTAGTGATATATTGCGATATTTCTTTCGAGATAGGAAAAAATAGACATTTCTTATTTTTTAAAGACATATGCAAACGAATTTTAAAGTATACAAGTATAGAGTGTTTTCCATGTATTTTCTGGTATATTACTACCATAACTTTATCATAAAAAAAAAAAAAAATAAAAAAAAAAAAAATCATAAAAAGTGAATCAATATTTTGTGTTTCTTATAACTTATACTATTGCTAGTATACCTCTGTATAGTTTATCCTCTATTCTTCCCATTTTAAGCTTTAATTATTTTAAAATCATATTTTAACACAGCTAATATGTGATCTGTGTTTTATTTGTACCATGTATATCAAAATTCCTAATTCTACTAAAAATAAAGCTTAAGAAAAATTGTCTTAAGATGTAGGTATTAAATAAAAAGGAAAATCATTTTAAATAGTTAAGAAATGCCATTGGATACACCTTTTTTGGTCGTAGAGAGTAATATTTTTTACTTAAAACTCTTATATGCATCCTAAATGTCAGTTACTTGTCATTTTTATTTTTGTATCTGCTTACCAAATCATTACAATATCTTTTAAATATATATGTGTTCAATTCACATTCGTAATAGTTTCACAACAATTGAAAATTGAATTATATATATATATTATATATATATATATATGCATACATTGTCAGTATAAAAATTATATTATTTAAAAAAAATTATGTTAAAGTTTCATTTTGTTACTTAAAGTAACTCATTTTGCATTTAAACCAATTTTATTTAGCATGTACGGCTTTAAAAAAAAAGAAAGAAGGAAAAGGAAAGAGAAAAAATAAATGCTACATAAAAAAAGTAATAAACTATCCAATATTATATAATTCTATAAAGAAACTGTCACTTTAAAATTACTGAAGATAAAACTTTATTTTACATCAGTCAGATAGCACCCTTTCTCCCTTCCCATGTTATCCAATGGGATTTTTGTCGCGTCCTTTTATAAAAATATTTTATTAAAAAATGAACTTTTTCGAATTCTGTTTTTTGAATATTACTCTTTGAACAGGTCGTCTTTTAGCTTAGTGAGCAATTTTTCGAAAAAATAAATTTAAATATTTTACTTAGAGATCCACACTTAGAGTCCATAATTTACTTATTGAAATAAAATATTTAAATTAATTTTTTCGAAAATTTGTTCACCAAGCTAAAAGGCGACCCGTTCAAAGAGTAATATTCAAAAAACAGAATTCGAAAAACTTCATTTTTGAATGAGATATTTTTATAAAACGAAGCAACGAAAATCCCATTGGATAACATGGGAAAGAAGAAAGGGAGCTATCTGACTGAAGCAGTGTTGCCAGATGGTCGAAAATTATTTCCCCAACCAGGTCTTCAAATTTCCCCAAATCAGGGGTTTTTTTCGAAAAAATCCCCAACTTAATTTTTACTAAAAAGGGAAAATAATTTTTTTTTTCAAAAAAAAAAAAAAAAAAAAAAAAAAATATATATATATATATATATATATATATAAAGCAGATTTTTCTATGATTTAAGATAAGATTTTTCCCCAAATGAAGGCAATTTTTGAAAAAAATCCCCAAATAACAATAAACCTATCGAAAGTCTCTAGTCGTAGGGATAAATCATTACGTAGCCAACATTGACAGAAAGTTGAAGAACTCCCCAGATTTGTCCCCAAAAATTTTAGAATTCCCCAAAAAAGTCCCCACGAACATTTGGTCCCCAAAATTGTCCCCAGAAGCCTCAAAAATCCCCAAAATGGGGACAAAATCCCCAATCTGGCATCACTGGACTGAAGCGGCCCAAAGCGAGTTAAACACATGTTGAAGGTCGCATCTTATTGGCCAGAAGTTATCGATACTTTGAAATAAACCAATATCAATGAACCAATAGCAGGAAATGAGCTAAAACAAAAGATATTGTTTTCATTCGTCATAATAAGCGTTTGTTTTTATATCGCCTTGTCTGTGGTTACTGTGGTATTACACCTACGATCCACGAGTGGTGATGTGCAATATTATCAAATACTAACGGTAGTATAAATTCTTTCATATTATCGTTTAGGGTGAGTAAATGCATGAATGTATCAATATATTGTGGGAAGTCAATATACTGTGGAAAAAGCAGATGGCTTTCAATAAATACTGTTTATTTTTTTATTATGCGGTGGACTTATTAAAACAGTGATATTTTAGATTTGAGGTTTCGCACGCAGGAATAAAGGAAGAGGAAGTATATGCATTGTGGGAGTGATCGTTTGGGGTGGGGTTATATTTTTTTATTTTATCAGTGAGGGATGGGAGAAAAATAAGAGAATGGGTATTAGTATAAGATATTGCGCGCTCTTTTTGTTCGGGTTCCGTTCGCTGATCGCGGTTCGTTCGCTCGGGTTTCATTCGGGTTTCATTCGTGATGCGCGCTAGCGCGGAAGCGTAATTCTATTAATCCGTGGTTGGCGTTTAACGGTACTTATCGGCATATCGATTGATCGCGCGGTGCGCACTAGGTAATATCTTTAAAGGGATATATCGGCAGGCAAAATCTTAAATATTGTTATCGGGATATTTAAAAAATATCGATACTTGGGGATATATTGATAAATAATCCAGCCCTAGTATTAACTCTACTTTTTTTACATAGGAATTTTTGCTAGTGTTCGGATACTTTTGTTACCGACTGTATAATAGGGGATTTCGCTAATAAATGTCTTTGTACAAGATCAAAATATGTTTTTGCATTTACTTTGTTTGGAAGGACAATTATAAAAGTTTTCCCACTAGTGCTACTGGTGCACGTAAAATCTGTCGTGACCGCAATGGCCTCCATTTTCCCATCAAAATTTATACTTCTGGGGGTCACCGAAACGGGAGAGCCATCCCTTCCGTGGAGGATCAAAATTGTGGTGGGATGTCTCCGGACCACCTCTAGGAGTGTGTCCCAGACCGTCGCCAATTGCCCATCTGCGAACACTAGTGCGACGTAAAACCCAACCATCCATCCCACTATTGCTAATTGCAGCCCAAGAACGTGGCAAAGCCACCATTCATTTGTTATTGTGAAAAATTACGTTCCTCTTTACGCAAATCGTGATAATAATAATCGCACCTGCCTGGCGCATCCAAGCCGTTTGACCCATGCACAAAAACACCAAACTGGCATTTCTGTTCAAATCAGTTAAAGGTGGCTTCCTTATTTTTTTACAGTTAATGATTGGAAACTTCTTTAAAAGTCTTTGAACATTCCATACATATTCGCACAGTCGGTAACAAAAGTATCCGAACACTAGCAAAAATTCCTATATAAAAAAAGTACACTTAATACAGTTCTGTTAAATAAATCCTTGACGGATCATGTTCTTAGACTGACTAAGAACATGATTCGACAAGGATTTATTTAACAAAACAGTTTTAAGCGTATTTTTTTTATGTACAAATTTTTGCTAGTGTTTGGATACTTTTGTTACCGACTGTATTAACACCGGCGTCATTAACTATTCCTCGTGCAAACGTGTAGAATTCCACGTAACTTTCGAAATAGCCCTTTTCATACGTGTGTTTTATACGGAAGGTCGTTCGAGAAAATCCTTTTCCCCCTAATTTGCCTTATTAAAAAAAACAAAAAAATCACATGACATTAAAGGTTGAATTATTCCTGAATTTGTCGATAAGTTAAACATTCCTTACACAAATGATAATTTTGCCTTTCCCAGCTGAACTCAAACATTTATCGCATTTCGTTCTTAAAATCTGATTTCAGAAAAAGTAAGACAGCGGATTTGACAATAACAACTTTATTTATGCAAAAATCAAGTAACTGAGATTATAATCCTAACCAATTAAATGCTTTCGTCGCCAACAAAAATGTTTTCCCTATCTTTTTGGAATACCCACTTATCGATATTCCAGGAAAAAATTATTAATAAAATTATTAAATCATTGTAAACTATTATTTATGTATATATATATATACAGTCGGTAACAAAAGTGTCCGAACACTAGCAAAAATTCCTATATAAAAAAAGTACACTAAATACTGTTTTGTTAAATAAATCCTTGTCGAATCCTGTTCTTAACCAGTCTAAGAACAGGATTAGACAAGGATCTATTTAACAAAGCAGTATTAAGCATTCTTTTTTTACATAGGAATTTTTGCTAGTGTTCGGACACTTTTGTTACCGACTGTATATATAACAGTTTACAACAAAAAATCTGCACAAAGTTTGTTAACTTATAAGATACCTATAACATATTGCAATTTATGCCGATATCCATTATTAAATAACTATAATAAGTGAATAATACGTTTAAAGATTTTTTTTAACACTTTCCAACAAGGTTGAAAAGTGTTTATGACTTGGGTTTGTCTGTCTGTCTGTCTGTCCGCGCTCTAACACCCGTAAATATTTATGGAATTTCTTGAAATTGAAATATGTTATACAAGTTCACTATCGGATGTTCCCTATTGAAAATGCAGTTTATACCTCTACTGGTTTGTGTACAGGGACCCCCGAAAATATTTCAAAGCATTGTGTTCTATAGGAGGCATTTTTATAAACCATATTTTCATACCCTTACTGTACAAAAATCTTAATGAAATTGAAATATGTTATACACGCTCACTATCGGATGCTCCCTGTTCAAAATGGAGTTCATACCTCTACTAGATTGTGTACAAGGACCCCCGAAAATATTTCAAAGCATTGTGTTCTATAAAAGGCATTTTTATAAACCATATTTTCATACCCTTACTGTACAAAAATCTTAATGAAATTGAAATATGTTATACAAGTTCACTATCGGATGTTCCCTATTGAAAATGGAGTTTATACCTCTACTGGTTTGTGTACAGGGACCCCCGAAAAAATTTAAGGCATTGTGTTGTATGAGAGGCATTTCTATAAACCATATTTTCAAACCCATACTGAACAAAAATCTTAATGAAATTGAAATATTTTATACAAGTTCACTATCGGATGTTCCCTATTGAAAATGGAGTTTATACCTCTACTGGTTTGTGTACAGGGACCCCCGAAAATATTTGAAAGCATTGTGTTCTATGAGAGGCATTTCTATAAACCATATTTCCATACCCTTACTGTACACAAATCTTAATGAAATTGAAATATGTTATACACGCTCACTATCGGATGCTCCCTGTTCAAATTGGAGTCTATACCTCTACTAGATTGTGTATAGGGGCCCCCTAAAATATTTCAAAACATTGTGTTCTATGAGAGGCATTTCTATAAACCATATTTCCATACCATTACTGTACACAAATCTTAATGAAATTCAAATATGTTATTCAAGTTCACTATCGGATGTTTCCTGTATAAAATGGAGCAACTACTATCACTGATTTGTGTACAGGGACACACAAAAGTATTCCAAAGCACTGCGTTTTAAGAGATATTTCTATAAACTAAATTTTAATGACTTTACTTTGCACCAAGATTTATGAAATTGAAATGAGTTATTTATAAGCACAAACGAAAATGCTTTGCATAGAATATAGCATGATTAGCATTAGATTTACAGGCTGACACAAAAATATTCAGTTATATAAAGAGCTATTAATAAATATTTGCTAAAAGTGTACTTTCGTTTACATTAAGCGTTTTTAACACTTTCTAACATTTTTAAAACTTCCCAACAAGGTTGAAAATTATTAATGACTTCGGTTTGTCTGTCTGTCTGTCCGTCTGTCTGCCTCTCCGTGCTCTAATTCCCGTAAATATTTGTAGAATTTCTTGAAACTGATATATATTATTCAAGTTCACTAGCAGATGTTCCCTTTTGAAAATGGAGTTTATACCTTTAATGGTTTGTATACAGGGACACCCGAAAGTAGTTCAAAGCATTGTGTTCTATGAGAGGTATTTCTATAAATCATATTTTCATACCTTTACTGTACACATATCTTAATGAAACTGAAATATATTATTCAAGTTCACTATTCAATTTTTCCTGTATAAAATGGAGTAAATACCAACTCTGTTTTATATACAAGGACACTCAAAAGTATTCTAAAGCATTGCATTCTATGAGAGATATTTCTATAAATCAAATTTTAATAACTTTACTTTCCACGAAGTTTAGGAAATTGAAATATGTTATTTATATGTACAAAAGAATGATTTACATAGAATATAGCATGATTAGCATTAGATTTACAGAGTGACACAAAAGTATTCTGTTATATTAAGAGCCATTATTAAAAATTCTACTTTCGTTTACATTAAGCGTTTTTAACACTTCCTAACATTTTTTTAAGTGTGAATATGATATCAATTTGTGTATCTGTCCGTCAGTCCGTCTGCCTGCCTGCCCGCGCTCTAACTCTCGTAAATATTTATGGAATTTTTTGAAACTGATATATGTTATTCAAGTTCACTATCGGATGTTTCCTATTGAACTTGGAGTTTATACCTCTACTGGTTTGTGTACAGGAACACCCGAAAGTATTTCAAAGAATTGTGTTCTATGAGAGGTATTTCTATAAACTATATTTTCATACCTTTACTGTACAATATCTTCATGAAATTGAAATATGTTATTCAGGTTCACTATTGGATGTTTCCTATATAAAATAGATTACACACCACCACTAGTTTATGTACAGGGACACTCAAAAGTACTCCAAAGCATTGCGTTTTTTTGTGAGATATTTCTATAAATCAAATTTTAATAACTTTACTTTCCACGAAGTTTTAGGAAATTGAAATATGTTACTTATATGCACAAAGAATATAGCATGGTTACCATTAGATTTACAGGGTGACACAAAAATATTCAGTTATATTAAGAGCTATTAACCTTTTCAAAGGGGCTCTTACGAAATCCTATGGTGAAGCGTGACAGGTGCTGTCACAGCCCCTTTCAAAAGGTTAATAAGAAATTGCTAGAATTGTACTTTCGTTTACATTAAACGTTTTTGACACTTTCAAATTTTTTTTAGTGTGAATATAATTTTAATTTGTGTATATGTCCTTCTGTATGTTGTGCGATAACGTAGGCAAAGAATATTAATAGTTATTCGATACAACAATTGCGTACAGTTGGAAAGTGTTACTAATCAATGCGTACTGCATGATTTTTCTTTCTTGTTTTTTGTTCCAGATGGAGATATAAAGTAAAAAACTGTATCTAAAGAGATCTTTCGCAAGCATTCCGTCCAGTTCTATCTGAAGCATTAGGAATTAGGAAACTGTTACTGTATGAAGCATTTCAATGCTGTAAGTGTTTCTACTCTCATCTCCAAAATTACTGTTACATGCAAAAATTAACGGATTTATCAGAAACTATGAACTATAATTTTATAATTTTTTCTGAAATTATAGGGGAATGTCTCCTGTTATGGGCATTCTCTGGTTATGGGTACCCTACTATACCTTTTAATAGAAAGCAAACATGGTGGATTTGAGAACTGTCAAACTTGTATTTTGACAGTACGCAGTTTTTGTGCAAAACCAAAACGAATAGATGCATTCGCATAGTAAGTGCAAGCATCGGAGAAAAAAAAAAAAAAAAAAGATGAAATATCGAATTCAGAAAAAATATGGATCGAAAATTGCTTTTTCGTCATTATAAAAATGGCTGCCATTCCCGGTTGTGGGCACTTTCGTTTAACCGGTTGTGCGCACATTTTTTTTTTTTTTTTTTTTTTTTTTTTTTTTATTTACAGCATGTATTTGACTTACAAATTGTCAAATATGGTCGTTTATGACAACATAACATATATTATTAGTGTTTTTGTGTTTTTTTAGGCATTTTTAGCCATGTCAACCCGGAAAAAGTCAACCGATCCAAAATAAATGGATTTTAATGCGCTGGTTAAAGACATTTAGGACTGCTTAGTAAATAAGAAATCCATAAAATCTACTACCTGAGAATATATACTTCCTCGCAGCATCTGTGTCCCTCCAGAAGAATCCTAAAAAAATTAAGGCAACTCCACCTGTCAGACTGCCGTCCAAGCGCGTTAAAAATAGGGACATCACAATATGATAATGATGTTGACTTCTGCATCACCTGTTTGGAGCACCTGCTAACTATGCCTAACAAGAGTCAACTCAATTAAATGCAACGAGTGTGATCGTCTGGTGCATTTGAAGTATGCCAATATACATGCAAATTATTTTACTTACAAGCATTGCTCTTCTGATTTGGAGGACGAAGAAGATTACAATTATGGAAGAATGCAATTAGAAACATGTCATTTTCTGTTGTTATTTTGGCCACTGAATCCTCACAAAATGAATGAATTTTGCTATTTTCTGTATTTATATTTTCATATTTTTCAAATGTGCCCACAACCGTATACACTTTTTTTTTTTTTGAGGGGGAGGGGGGGGGGCAAAATGACCACTTCACAAAATTGGTGATAAAAATTTTCTGGTTAACGGAATCGATACAGTTACTTTATCAAACGTTAGCTAAAGGTTCTAGCTTTCCATTGGTATTCATATGTTTACATAATAATTACTCTGTCAAAAGTTATAACCCAAAATCAAAACTGTGCCCACAACCGGAAACATTCCCCTGCATAACATTATGAGATTATGACACATTAAAACAAAGAAAAAATTTAAGAGCACTGAATAAGATATATAATTGTAGCATGAAAAAATAAAATTAGTAATAAAATGTTAGAAAGAGAATTCAGAAAAAAAAGGGGAATAACTCAGAAAAAAAAAATAATAAAATAAAATAAAATAAAATAAAATAAAATAAAGCCGTATGAATTCAATATAGAATGTGGTTTCCTCTGACTGGTACCCACAAATCAAAACGTGTTTTCATAGAGGCAGTCCCATATGTTCTTTATTGGGCTTAGATCAAGAGACTTTGCTAGCCATTGCATTCGCTCAATGTATTATATTCGCTTTCAAGGAATTTGTCAACGAAATTTTCTCAAAGTGGACGAGTATTATCGTGCATAAATAAAAATTCAGATCCATATGCACCTCTGAAAAGACTTACATAAGGTTCTAAGACATTATCTCGATATCTCTAGACAGTCACAGATGTTGAAAGCGTGTAAGGGCGTACGTCAATGGACTACACTATCTACCAATAAGTATTTGGATACTTTCGAATTCAAGCGTATTATCAAATATCTAGAAAAATTCTTTAAAAATTATCTTGAAACTTTGGGAATATAATTAACATATTACACCTCACATATTTCAGCAAAACTTTTGTTCTGAAGAGGGAAAGGGGACCAGTCAAAAATTAAACAGAAATCAAAATGCTTTTGCATCACCCTGTAAAAAGTAATTCTTAAAATGCTTTTTGGTCGTAGCATGTGATTATAAGGATTCTTCTAATTACCTGCATAAAGAATATTATTTAGTTTTTAACTGGTCCCCTTTTCCTGTTTTGGACAAAACTTTTACTGAAATATATGAGATATAACATGTTCTTTATACTCCCAAAGTTTCACCAACGATTCATAAAGAATTTTTCTAGATATTTGACAAAACGTCTAAATTCGAAAGTGTCCAAATACTTATTGGTTGATAGTTTATATCTCCCCATACCATCACACCTCCGATATCGAAAAGGTCACATTCCATAATGTTCGAGGTATAATTTCGTGTTCCTGACTACAATTATATATCACTAGCAGGCTACGCCCGCTTCACTGTTCACTATTTTTAAATGAATCACTATACTTAATGATTTTTCAAAATTGCATTAATTTTTATCATGCGAAAAAAAAAAAAGAGAAAAAAAAATTCTCATTGGAAAAAATGTCGCTCCGGGTCCCCGCTGCCTTCGGCAGCGCAGGCGATTGTGTGTTGCGCGCGCGCATTTATGTTCGATACTCTTAATGAACTTATATTATTATCATAAGGGAAAAACATAAATATAAAATACAAAAAAAAACCAGTTCTTCTCCCATCGGTGTAATAATGGGTCCGGGCCCCCAGAGTATGCAGGCACGCATGTTCCGTCACCTACCGTTCCCGCCCCTCCTAATTATTTTAGACCTTAAAAAATACTCGCATTCGTTCTCGCGGGCTTTTAAACCAAATAATACTAATTTCCGACATTCTATCTAAATTTCTTTATTTTTACCCCTGCGCCCGTTCCCCTTCCCGCCCCTCGTAATAATTCTGTACTTTCGAAAATATCCGCAATCGATTTATCGGGTCTCAAAACCTAACAACACTAATTTTAAGCGCTCTAACACTTATTTATATATTTTTGTCCTTTACCTACTTTCCCATCTATTTTAATAATTTTACAAATTCGAAAATATTCTCAATCGATTTGTAGGTATCAAAAACCTTTCATGAACCAATTTTCAGCGACCTAACCCTATTTATATTTTTTTTGCCCCTCCGCCCCCTTTCCCACCTCTCCTAATAACTTTACAAATTCGAAAATATTCGCAATCAATTTGTAAGTATCAAAAACCTCTGTGTACCAATTTTGAACGACCTAACTCTATTTTTATTTTTTGCCCTTCCACCCCCCCCCCCCCCCCCCCCTCCCTTCCCACACCTCCTAATAATTTTACAATTTCGAAGATATCCTCAATCTATTTGTTGGTATCAAAAACCTCTATGTACCAATTTTGAACGGTCTAACTCTATTTTTATTTTTTTGCCCCCCCCCTTTCTGTCCCCCCTAATAACTTTACACTTTCGAAAATATCCACATTCGACTTGCAGGCCTCTAAAGCCTATCTGTACCAATTTTGAACGGTCTAACTGTATTTCTATTTTTTTGCCCTTCCCGCCCCACCTGGGACGAATTTCTAAAACTAAAGAAATTAGTTATTTGTGGGAGCTATATTTTAGAGCAAAAATCTCCCATATATCTTTTTTTCTGTTTGCGATATAAAGGATTATTTCAAATCATTCTGCCCCCTCTCCCCCCTCTTGGGGGCTGAATTTCTAAAATTCCAGAAATTGGTTTTTAGGTATTTGTATTAGCTGTATATTAAAACAAAAATCGATTTGTCGGTATCAAAAACCTCTATGCACCAATTTTGAACGGTCTAACTCTATTTTTATTTTTTTACCCCTACGCCCCCCCTTTCTGACCCTCCTAATAACTTTACATTTTCGAAAATATCCTCATTCGACTAGCCTCTAAAACCTATCTGTACCAATTTTGAACGCTCTAACTCTATTTTTTTGCCCCATAGACCCCCTTTTCCGCCCCACCTGGGACGAATTTCTAAAATTAAAGGAAGTAGGTTTTATGTATTTGTGGAAGCTATATTTTAGAGCAAAAATCTCACATATATCTTTTTTGTTTGTTTGTTTGCGATTTAAAAGATTATTTCAAATCATTTTGCCCCCTCTCCACATCTTGGGGGGCTGAATTTCTAAAATTCCAGAAATTGATTTTTAGGTATTTGTATTAGCTATATATTGGAGCAAAAATTTCACGTTTCTGTTTTTTTATTTGAGATATATAGGAGTACGTGAAACCAAGTTTTGCACATGTGAAATCACGTTTTGCCTTTTTTACCCCTTGGGGACCGAATTTCTAAAATTCCAGAAATTGTTTTTTAGATATTTTTGTTAGCTATATTTTAAAGAACAAAATTTACGGATATCTGTTTTTGTCTTTGCGATATGAAGGTTTTTGTGAAATCACATTTTGCCCTCTAATACCCCTTGGGGGGCGAATTTCGCAAAATCGCTTCTTAGGGGTGCTTACACTACATGACCACATCTGACCAACTTTCGAGTTAGTGGCTCCAGTAGATTTTGCTGTGCGTTGATAAGTCAGTGTGTGAGTGAGTGGAAATACTCTCTTATATGTATAGATATACAGTACTCTTAATATTTTCCTTTTGTATTTATGTGTCATAATGTTATGTATCCATAAAAGTTCATAATATTACTGTGTACAGTTTCAGAGAAATCGATGAATTTATGCATGTAAAGATATTTTTAGAGATAAGTGTAGTAGAACAATGTATGCAACTTTGAAAAGTGGAACAGTTGAATAAAAGTGGGATGTGGTCAAAAAGCAGAAATTATGACAAGAAAATCAAAACTGAAATTTCTGCTTTTTCATGACAAGGACAATGTGAGCCAGAATGAGGGTAATTGCAATACATATATTAAAACAATGTACTATTTTAATATAACCAATTTAAATATCTCACATTACAACTAAAAAAGTCTTTAAAAAGTCTAAAAAGTTTCACAAAAAACATTCTCAGTTTATACATTAAAATATTTCAACTAGTTATATATTTCTTCTTAGCTTTCAACTCTTTATCGTTGAATCTTCATCAGAGTTATAAGTATAGTAAAATTTTTCGTTAAAATATATAAGTTCAAAAATATATAATAAAAAATAAGTCATTAATATAAAATTTGTTAGAGTCAATACGGTATAAAAGGATAAAATCCACATACTGTGTTCTACTATTTTAAAAAGCCACATTCACAGTTTAATACTTCTCTGTAATGACAAGTTCATTGAATTTTTCGCTAAATACTTGGACAAATTCCTAAAAACTATTTGTGCAAACCCAATATTCATCAAGCAAATATAAACGTACAATTGGTAAAACACTATTTTAACTCTATTAACACGCCGTTCATTTTACAAGTTTTAATCTATGGTTTATGCATTTCTTACAGATTTTTGAAAAGTTTTAGATTATTTCACCCCCTAGCAGGAACTAACACTTTTCAAAATCTGTAAGAAATGCTCAAACCATAAATTATAACTTGTAAAATGAACGGCGCGTTAATAGAGTTAAAAAAGTGTTTTACCAATTGTACGTTTATATTTGTTTGATGAATATTGGGTTTGCACAAATAGTTTTTATGAATTTGTCCAAGTGTTTAGCGAATAATTCAGTGAAATTCTCATTACAAAGAAGTATTAAATTGTGGATGTGGCTTTTTAAAATAGTAAAACATAGTATGTGGATTTTATCCTTTTGCAGTGTACTAGCAGGCGACGCCCGCTTCGCTGGTCCCTATTTTTAAATGAATCACTATAATTACTGAATTCTCAGAATTGCATTAATTTTTATCATGTGAAAAAAAAAAGAGAAACAAAATCTGATTAGGAAAAATATCGCACCGAGTTCTCACTGCCTTCGGAAAAAACTCCCAAAATGCTCTAACACTTATTTCTATTATTTTCCCCCTTCGCCCCCCCTCCCGTCTATCCTAATAATTTTACAAATTCGAAAATATCCGCAATCGATTTGTAAGTATCGAAAACCTCTATGCACCAGTTTTGAACGATCTATCTCTATTTTATTTTTTTGCCCCTCCCAATTATTTAAAAAATTCAAAAATATCCGCAATCGATTTGTAGGTATCGAAAATCTATATGTACCAATTTTGAATGATCTAACTCTATTTTATTTATTTTGCCCCTCCGCCCTTCTAATAACTTTACACTTTCGAAAATATCCCCATTCGACTTGCAGGCCTCTAAAACCTATCTGTACCAATTTTGAACGGCCTAACTGTATTTCTATTTGTTTTTGCCCATAGCCCCCTTACTGCCCCACCCCTTCCCGCCTCTCCTAATAATTTTACAAATTCGAAAATATCCCCAATCGATTTATAAGTATCGAAAACCTCTATATACCAATTTTGAACGATCTAACTCTATTTTTATTTTTTTGCCCCCCTCCCTCTCCGCTCCCCCTTCTCGCCCCTCCTAATAACTTTACACTTTCGAAAATATCCCCATTCGACTTGCAGGCCTTTAAAACCTGTCTGTACCAATTTTGAACGGCCTAACTATATTTCTATTTGTTTTTGCCCATAGCCCCCCTTACCGCCCCACCCCCTTTACCGCCCCTCCTAATAATTTTACAAATTCGAAAATATCCCCAATCGGTGAAACGGCCTACGATTCTATAGCGGACAGACACACACACATACACACACAGACAGACTCTGCTCTTTTATATATATAGATTAACTCTAACGGATTTTATATTAACAGTTTGGGTACATTTGACAAGTGAGACTCGTCATCTGCTTATTTGGACGAAGTTACGGTGGACGAGTCTGACTCGTCATCTGAATTTAAGAAGCAGGCGTTGATGTTTGCGGCACACCAGCTAGTGGGCGGGGACTGATATACCGGTATCTGAGAGTGTTGTTCTAGAAGTGGCGCAACTAATTTTGAAAAAAGGCTACACACTATACATGGACAATTAGTATTCGTCTCCACAATTATATTTAAAATTACTAGAACAAGATACAAATGTAGTTGGAACTGTGCGAAGGAACAGAAAACACAAGCCAAAAGAGCTTGCTTCCTTCAAACTAAAAAAAGTAGGGGCTAAAATGTTATCCTCCCACGGTTTGTTAGCACTAAGATGGAAAGACAAGAAAGATGTATACATGCTTAGCACAAAACATTCAAATATTGATTTAGTTGGAAGGGGAAGCAAAAAAGAATGGTGACAATTTTGACGAAATCATCAAACCATCATGTGTAATCGAATATAATACAGATATGGGAGGCGTTGATTAACCCTTTGCCCGGAACATGTTTCCATCATGCTTACCGGGAACACCGGTCTCACAGACCGCTATTTTTAGAAAAAGGTACTGAATGTATTCAGCGAAATTTCGTGGCGATAAATTATGAATTCTTGCAGCCATAACTTTACTTTCTCAATCATGACGTATTATAGGGACGATAGGATATCATATGGTTGATTGGATTTAATGCCGCATTAGTACTGCGCAACTGGTAATTGGCGACGGTGTGGGACGCACCCCTAAGGATGGTCTGGAGACGTGCCATCATAATTTTGATCCTTCCCAATTAGGTGTCCCCCAGAGCTATAATTTGGTATATTATATGATTGAATCCTCTGGTTTCTGAAATTATTCTTTTTTAATATGTTTATAGTGACCAGTTTTGAGTACTTTTATAAATACGAAGCATTAAAATTATTAAAAGAACGTAATTACGGCGTGATTTTTTTTTAATTCTAAATAACCACACTAAGAAAAAGTTATAAATAAACAATTTCTTATTATTTTTCAAACTACAGGAAATGAGTCTGTGCTCGGATTGGAAGAAATTTTGTCACCCTATGTTTCGATTATTGAGTTACCGAATTTCGTGCACTTAGAGATGCATTCACAAGCGGTACGATCGACAAGATATTCGAGTATACCCCGGACTAGTAACCTTTTTGCTATCCAACAGCAGATCTCCACCATTTAGTCAAATCATCCACCAAACCGACATGAAAATTCCACCAAGGCAAGTTTCCTCCACCTTTTGTTATCGCTGTTTTATATTTCGATTGGGTGTAAATTAAACATATACCAAAACCTACACTAGCTGAAATGGAAAGCAAGTAACCTAATTCTTGTTATTGTTTAAAAGCTGTTCCGTTTGAATTTTGTTTGGATGAATGAATGGTTGGGTTTTACGTCGCACTAGTGTTGCTCAGATGGGATATTGGCGACTGTCTGGGACGCACCTTTTAGAGGTGGTCCGGAGACATGCCATCACAATTTTGATCCTCCACGGAAGTGATCCTCTCCCGTTTCGGTGACCCCCAGAGGGACATTTGTTTAGAGTTTTGGTGGTAAGAGGAACAAACCATTTAAAACATGCAAAATCCCAAGAAGCAGTTGCCAAGACAGCGATTATTACCAAAAGAAAACGCAAAAACCGTAGTGATGTTCCGGGAATTTTTTTCCATAGACAATATAGGGAATCCGTACTCTACTAGTATATCTGCTCAATGAGGGTTGCACAGTCATTTTTTTTTTTATGTGTGCAAAGAGTACATTCGTGTGTCTAAGTGATTGCTGTGCTTTCTTGTACAACCGGCAGCAAAAGTATCCGAGCACTAGAAAATAATTCTGATGCCAAACAATTACACTTAACACTGTTTTGTTAAATAAATCCTTGTTGAATCATGTTAGACTAAGAACATGACTCGACAGAGTTTATTTAACAAAGCAGTATTAAGTGTACTTTTTTTTAGAGGGATTATTGCTAGTGCTCGGATACTTTTGGTGGTACACACAATGGTAATGACATGCCTCGTCCTGGACCACTTGTTCGGGTGGACTCTAGACTTCCACAAATTGCTCATTACGTAGCTATCATGTGATATTTAAACTAGGGTGACCAAATGTCCTGAAATTAAGGGGTTAACTAAAGTGACTGTATGTCTCAATTTATTGGGGACAGTTACCACTTTTGGCAGTTTGTCACTATGAACATGATTCGACAAGGATTTATTTAACAAAACTGTATTAAGCGTACTTTTTTTTACATAGAAATTTTTGCTACTGCTCGAATACTTTTGCTGCCGAATGTACAGTCGGTAACAAAAGTATCCGAACACTAGCAAAATTTCCTATGTAAAAAAAAGTACGCTTAATACAGTTTTGCTAAATAAATCCTTGTCGAACCCTGTTCTTAAACTGGCTAAGAACATGATTCGACAAGGATTTATTTAGCAAAACTGTATTAAGTGTACTTTTTTTTATATAGGAATTTTTGCTAGTGTTCGGACACTTTTGTTACCGACTGTACTCTTGCCAGTAGTCAAAAGCAATGTTATTCTGTGAGGATATCTGTTTCCACAATACCCATTACCTAATATTCTTTTTCCGAAAATTGGTTTTTTGCATTTTATTTTCTAGCCCCCTTCCCCCCCCCCAAAAAAAAAATGCAGTTTATTTTTTTATTTTTTATTTGTATTATTGTTTTTTATTCAAAAATAAAATGTAAAATATAAAAATAATTAAACTTTTTTTAGAAAATGAGTGCAAATTTAACGGTTGTGAAATTTTCTAAATGTGAAAATGGAATTTAAATAATCATCAATTGTGGAAGCATATTTCCCCACTGAATAACATCACCTGTCGGTGAAGTTTTGTATTATACAGTCGGCAACAAAAGTCTCCGAACACTAGCAAAAATTTCTATATAAAAAAAAGTACACTTAAAACAGTTTTGTTAAATGAATCCTGTTTTTAGACTGACTAAGAACAGGATTCGACAACGATTTATTTAACAAAACTGTATTAAGTGTACATTTTTTACATAGGAATTTTTGCTAGTGTTCGGAGACTTTTGTTACCGACTGTACTAAGAAAAGCAATCAAACTTAAAAAACAAAACTTTTAGAAAGAAGTTGCAATTATTGTCATATCTATGTAATGTGCTGTTAGCGCTCAAAAATTGAGATTCCTAATATCCTCATAACATTTTACAAGTTTTTTTTTTTTTTTCAACATTAAGGGGATTGCCCATTGCGCAGCACTAGTGCGACGTAAAACTCATCCAAACAACCGTGAACACTAAGCGGCTCCGGGCCCTGTTCACTCTTCCAATCCGAAAGGGTAGTTTCCTTGTTTGAACAGATTTTACGTTGTACTAGTGCCACGCTGTGGACAATTGGCAACGGTCCGGGACTCATAGGGTTGTTCTGAGATATGCCATCCTTTACAGGTTGAGTGTATTTTACGTCGCACTAGTACTGCAGTTAAATAGACTTGGCGTCTTCGACGTTTATCGCCAAACGTGCCGGTACCCTATTCTAGAAATCTGCATCCGCAATTCCCTGCACTAAGCCTAACCTTTAGCGGTCTCAGAGACCGATGTTCCGGTATAAGGGTTAACAGGACCAATTGCTAGCGTGCTTTCCTATTATGAGAAAATGCATGAAAGGTTACAAAAAAATGGCGTTTTATCTAATAGACATATCTGTTTTCAATTCACATGTTCTACATAGTAAAGTCAATTGTGAAACCAAAACAAGCATTGTCCAATTTCGTTAAGAAATCGCTGAAGAATTATTGCCACAAGTGGTCCTGCCAAATTATAATATCTGTGGGCGTCCTACAAGTATCGATGCGCCACATCGTTTGCAAGCGAAAAATTGGGCACATTTTCCGGGGAATATTCCGGCAACAGAATTAAAGAAACACCTTACAAAATGGTGTCGTGCATGTTATAAACATAAAATAAGAAAATAAACTACATGGCAGTGCAAACAATGCCAGGTACCTTTGCATTTATCGACATGTTTTGACAAATACCACACGGTACAAAATTATTAGACTTTAAGTTGGTTCTTGATCTATATAAATATTTCTATTTTGTTTCATTAGAAGGTTTTTAATTGAAATTGAGTTGGTCATCGTGTCTTCGTGTCACGCTAGTAAACAAGGCGCCTTCATTTTAAAGTAAATACATAAGCTGTTTCGGTTGTCGTTCTGTGGCTCAGTTGGTATGAGCGTCCCGTTAGTAGCACGGTGGTCATGAGTTCGGTCCCCAGAAGGTACAGCGTGTTAATTTTTGCAGATAATTAGTAGAAAAGGTGTCAATTGATACAAGAAAATTTTTCGTTGCTTACACTAAGAATTTTTTAGGAGTTTTTTTAAGAAGCATTTTATTTATTTATTTATTTAGATATTGGGAAAACACAAAACATTTTAGATATTAAAAAAGCACAAAATGAAATGTTTTAAGTAAAAAATACATAAAAAAATATTTTTAGAAGCTTTATATGTATATATGTATATTATATATTACTATTACATGAAACTAGATTTGTCATCGGCTTTTTGTCACGTTAAAAAACCAAGATGCTTCCATTATATATATATTTAAAAAAAAAAAAAAAAAAAAAAAGTAAGCAACTCATTGTATCTTTTAATAAATTAGCTGGTTACAGCGTCATGTTGATAGTGCGAGAGTCGTGTGTTCGATCCTCGCCGGGCCGAAGTGCTATTTTTTGCAAATCATTAAGAGAAAAAATGTCAATTGATAAAAGAAAATATTTCGTTGTGTACACAGTATCATAATAACGTTTGAAGATTTCATTTAAATAGCTTTTTATCTAGTAACTAAAAAGCACAAAATAAAAATTTAAATAAAAATAAAGAAATAAATAAACATTTTTTGGAAGCTTTTTATTGAAATTGTATTTTGTTATCGCGTCTTCATGTTACGCTAATAAATAAGGCACCTCAACTTTAAAGTAAATATCAGCAGTCTTAATAGTCACTCGTTGGCTCAGTTGGTTAGAGCGTCAAGTTCCTAATACGATAGTGGTGAGTTCCATTCTCGAAGGATCGATGTGCTAAATTTTACAGATGGAATGTGTAATAGAAAATATGCCATTTGATAAGAGAAAATTTTTTATTGTCTACACAGTATTCTAAGAATTTTTGAAGAGTTTTTTTAAAGAAATCTTTTTTTAGATACTAAAAAACACAAAATATAAAGTTAAATATATAATATTCTTTGAAAAGCTTTTTATTGAAATTGGATTTTTATCATTGTGTCTTTGTGTCATTCTGAAAAAGAAGGCGCCTCCACTTTAACGTAAATTTAAACAACCTTTTTCGTCGCTTGTTAGCGCATTTAGTTAGAGCGTCATGGTGATAACGCGATGCTCGTGGGTTCGATCCTCGCAAGCCGATGTGTTACTTTTTTGCACATAATTAACAGAAACTATGTCAATTGATAAAAGAAAATCATTCGTTGCCTACACAGTGTCCTAAGGAATTTTGATAGTTTTTAAAAGAACTTCCTTTTGAGTTACTAAACGCACAAAATAAAAACTTCAGTAAAAATAAAAATAAAAATAGTAAATAAATAAATAAAAATAACACTGAAAGTTTTTTTATTATTGTGAACCCCTAAAAAGCCTAAAATTAAAATTTATTCTTGCAGAGACATGCTATAAAATCATAAAAGTTTCAACAACAAGAAAATTTTAAAGAAAAATATAGATATTTCACTTTTGAAAAACATGAAAAATTTTAAATATTCCAAATAATAAATATTAAATTAAATTATTAAAATAATAAATATTAATAATAAATTTTAAATATTCCAAAAAAGCATTCGAAAACAATATTTCTTTTGTATAAGTATTTGTTAGATTTTTTTAGAATGTTCTATGATTTTTCTTGACAGTTCTTAGACTTTTGTTTCGAGCGTCATGCTGATAACGCGATGGTCCCGGATTCGGTCCTCGAAAGACGATATTGTACTTTTTTTGCTGATAAATAACAGAAAAAAAAAAATGTCAATTGATAAACGAAAATCTTCCGTTGTCTACATAATATCCTAAGAAATTTTAATTAGTTTTCTTAAGAAGCTTTTTTCTTTTTTGTAACTAAAAAGCACAAAATAAAATTTAAATAAAAACTCATTTTTTAAAGTAAGAAGCTTTTTATTGTGAAGCCCTAAAAAGCATAAAATAAAATGCATTCTGGCAAAGACATGCTACAAAGAAATGAAAGTTTCAACACTAAGAAAATTTTAGAGAAAAATATAGGTACTTTCCTTTAGCAAGAGATAAAAATTTTTTAATGTTCAAAATATTTTAAAAAGCTTTCGAGACATTTGAGATTTCTGGCCTAATGAATGATTTTACAAAAACTAATGACTAAGAATATTGGTCTCAAAAGCTTTTTAAAATATTTTGAACATTAAAACATTTTCATCTCTTGCAAAAGGAAAGTACCTATATTTTTCTCTAAAATTTTCTTAGTGTTGAAACTTTCATTTCTTTGTAGCATGTCTTTGCCAGAATACATTTTATTTTATGCTTTTTAGGGCTTGCACAATAAAAAGCTTCTTACTTTAAAAAATGATTTTTTACTTAAATTTTATTTATATGTTTTTTTGTATTTTGTAACTAAAATGCTGTTTCAAAAATATATTTATATCACCAATATAACTATATTTCAAATAAAATGTATTACTTTTACATATTAATCTATGTAGCGACAGATTAAATCCAGAGCTGCCAACCAAATCCGGCAAAGTGTCAGCACCACCTCTTTTCCTACATCACTTAAATTTTAGAGTAATTATCTTCAAATATTTTTACGATGAATGAAGAAAACAAGTACCCTAAAAATTAAGTGTTGCAGAAAAAGGGGTGGTACTAACAATTTGCCAGATTAGGTTAGCAGCTCTGTAAATCCGTCCCATGGACATTAAAATCTTTAAATAATTCAGTACTCAAAGGGTTAATGACTTATTTTTGATTATACATCTTTGAACTTATATATTTTAACGAAAAATTTTACTATACCTATAACTCTGATGAAGACTCAACGATAAAGAGTTGAAAGCTAAGAAAAAATATATAACTAATTGAAATGTTTTAATGTATAAACTGAGAATGTTTTTGTGAAACTTTTTAGACTTTATAAAGACTTCACAGTTGTAATGTGAGATATTTAAATTGGTTATATTAAAATAATGCATTGTTTTAGTATATGTACTACAATTATAATTTATACAATGTAATCAAATTATAATTTTACAGAATGGATGGTGTCAGAAAATTTATGTGCTCACAACATTACATCACTAAGACTTTTGAAATCAATTGGTGTCAAGACCTGCGCAGAAATTTTGGAGAAAAAATGTGTGTTTTGGATGATGAAAGTTATTCAGTTTTTCCAACTCCCAGGTGCCTGAAAATAACATTTATTATTCATCAGACAAACACAGTACTCCGAATGTAAAATATACATTTAAAAAGAAATTATAATAAAAAAAAAATAATGCTATATTCAGCCATATCTGAAATAGAGGTTTCTCAGCCTCAATTGCAGCTCAGTGGGTTACCAATTGATCAGGAATTATGCCAAAGGGAATGAATGTCTTCAAAATATTTTTGTCACATGTCTAAGAGAATATCACTCTGACAGTTATTTCATATTTTTTAGCCTGACAAAAGTTAGTCCCATTGTGGGAAAAAAAAAAAAAAAAAAAAAAAAAAAAAGAAAAGGAAAGCTCAGAATAAATATCTTTTATGCTCAATGGTAGAAATCTAAGTAATCTGCCTCAGTGTTAACCAATTGAAGATTTCTTTGGTGAACTGAGTGCAAAAGTATATGAACATAACTAAAAAGCATGAAATTTCCAACAATTTAAAAGGAGAATCCGAAAATGCTTTAAACACCCAACAAACACATGCCTTTCGGCATAGACGCCGCCCGTAATCGGCAATGTCGGTTTACTATCGGTAAAATCGTACTTCTCTCAGCGAGTAGTCATTAAAATGTCGGCAACTGTCAGCAGAAAAATAATGTTGGTAGCTGTTACCGAATCATTTATGGAAAAAATCGCGAACCATTTCTATTGGCATACGATAAGGAACCGATATCTGACATCCGGTAGTGACCCGAAAAAAAAAAAAAAAAAAAAAAAAAAAAGTATGCCAACGTCGTGTCGGTCCGAATTAGAGACAGTTTGACTTAAGTTTGAATTTTTAATTAAATATATTTAAAAAAAGAAATATATTTTTTATTTGTTTTTTGTTATTGTTTAACTTTCAACTTTGTTGTGAATGTTGGTGTTTTATAGTATTAAAAATGCATATATTAGTCAAAATAATAATAATAAATAAAATAAAAATAAATAAATAATAGGTTTTTTTCTTTGAAAAGATCAAAGAGGTAATATATTTTTTTCTTTCTTTTCTCTACAAAGATAGATAAACGAATGAAACAAACGACATGTTTATTTTGACAGACGTAAAAATATTTTACATGAGAAACAAAATTACTTAGAAATATTGCCAACAGGTGGCGCTGTAATCAAATAGAAGAGTTTTAGACATTTACGGATTCATCCTCTTTGAGGAGTTATTGCCTTGCCTCCCATCGCAATCTTTTCAAAATGCCCCCCTTTCGCTGTGCAGAGGTGGCGCAAGCTAAGAATGAATTTTTCAATCACTATCTGTAGTCTGTCAATAATAATGCTCGCACATGCCTCACAGATTAACTGTTCGAGTTCCTCCGATGTTGTAGGACTCTCATGGAAGACAGTGTCCTTCAATGCGCCACACAAAAAGTAGTCAGAAGGGGTAAGATCAGGCGAATATGGGGGCTGTAAAGATGTATTATTTGTCCGTGAACTTGGTGGATCAATCATTTAGTACATTGCTTACTAAAAATACCCAGGCTGAAAATCCATACAGTCTTTCAAAAGAGTGTCACTTGACATAAATAATAGAAGTCACTTGGAAAAGAAACAGTTCTTTATTTTTATGTTAAAAGCATGAATGTCAAGCAATCACTTACAATGGTCCTCATATGATCTATAGGGCAGAGAGAGAGAGGGAGAGCAAACGAGGGCAGTTGTTTCTTAAACCAGTAAATAAGAGGTACTAACTGTTTGAATGCGAAAGGTGTACTCAATTGCATTCGCCAATTCAAACCCGAAATTAATAAACTAATGCCAAATAAATCGCCAAAAGAATGTTCTAATTGGTTAATTCAAAAATTTAATCCGTTATTCAAAAAACAAAGCCAAGCTTGGCAACATAAATTATGCCAAAGTAATTACTTTTTGTCGGCGCCTCCAATATATCATTAAGAATTTATCTGTTCTTTTTTATTTTATTATTATTATTAAAAGAAACGAATCCAGCTCCTGTTGACGCCAAAGAGACTGAACAAAGTCATTATGATAGCACAAAACACCGGAAATGAAATAAATTTTGCAACTTCAGTTTATATTATAAAGTAATTTAGACAAATAAATTATTTTCTATCTATGATTAAATGAGATATTGAACCTAACGTTGTTGAACAGGGGAAAATGTATCTATCTACAAATGAATAAGTCCCTTAGTAAAAATACGAATTAAATTAGAATGAATTGATTTCAGAGGATATTGCAGAATAAAATGTTCTTTTTTTATTGGAATAAATTAAATTAAATTAAACTTGTTAAAAGAATTAATTAATTTTATAACTATTCTTAATAAATTGACTTTTTTTATTTAAAATTTTAAATTGAATTATTTAGAAAGAAATAAATATTTAAAAGAACATATGTGTGAACTTGTTCTCACATATTTCTCCCCAATGCCCTAAAAAAAAAGAAAAAAAGTTTGCTCTCTCTCACCTAGAAACAGCACATGACAAATTGAATATCTCAAGTAATATTGCTGAAAACAATACAAATAATCTTTTGTGAAACAACAATAGAAACAAAAGTGGCATATAAGAATAAATTTGAAAATCTGAATAATATACATAGTTATAGAACAACTCACAAGACATATCATTGTTATAATACTGTGTATTGAACATGAAATAGTCATCTAATAAGTGAAGTATACTAGTGTGACACAATATATAACTTGTTGAAAATATCAAAGTTCCCGTTCACAAAATGGCATATATGCTTGAGAAAAGGAAAAGGAAATCAGTAGCAATAAAGATGTAAATCAACTGATTTAAATTTTTAATTGTTAATTTAAATAAAATAATATAGCATTAATATGAAAAAAAATTAAATTATATAAAAAAACTATTATATTCTACCCGTGAAAATCTAAATTTTAACAAAATGAGCCAGAGAGTGTAGAACAGTATAACAGCTATGACCAGCATGGTTTTGTGATGCCATACCGAACATAGCATAATGAACTGTATGAGAAGCAGAAGAGGCTTCATGTTGTGCAAAACAATGACAACCAGCATTCTGCAAAGAGACATAATGAAATGTCTTATGTGTAAAAATGTGTAGGATAAAAAATCTAGCCCTATGTTAAAATAAGAGCGCACATGTAATAGTTCTAGTAATATTTTAAAGAAAAACAAACTATTTTTATTTTTATATTATACTTTATTTTATCTGCAGAAATTATGAAGAAACTTTATTTCAATATATTGTGTTGTTCAAAAATTAAAAAAAAAAAAAAAAAAAAAAAAAATACTCTTATGACATAATTTCCTTTTCCTGAACAGAACTTTAACCAAGTAATTATTATTTGAAAAATTAATTTATATAATTTTTTTTAACAAAATTGGCAGCGATAAAAATTAAAATTATTTCAACTTAGATGTAACAAGACAAAACCATGAAGAAAAATTGTCAAAAACTGCAAAATTTCTAAATATATATAGTTTTAGTATTAAGTTGAATTATTATTCCATCAAGCCTAAGTAATATCTAATATATTTCTTACGAATGTGAACAAATAGGCTCTAAAAATACCAGAAATTACTGTAAATTGACAAAGAAATAAAAATTATTTATCTATTTATTTACTTTTGTGAATGTACTATTATAACCAGTTTTTTTTTTTTTTTTTTTTTTTTTTTTTTGGTAAAAATTTAATAAACAAAAATGTAAAACGACATCACCACATGTGAAGTAATAAAATATCAACTAAATAGGTCAGAGAAAATTTTGTGAAAGTGTGTGTGTGTGTGTCAAACATTGGGTTGTGAGGTCAAGTCTGATAAAAAAAATGCAGAAAAGCATTGTAAACATGTGTGTACAAGCGAATAAAATAATACTATTGGATATATTTGCATTATGACTGACAAACTGATAAATCAGCCAATAATACAATGAAATTCCGACCCAAAAGAAAACATATACGGGAACACACATAGAGATCTAGCAACAAAAATATATAAATTTAAACTCCTTTTATTTGTGTGAATTAATTATTAATTTATAACTTTAAAAAAATGTTGTAAAAAAAATAGAAGTCCCCTACACAATTACAGGTGTTGAAACCAATATAATGGTCGAAATCCAAAGATTATAGAAGTCATTATTATACTGACAACCAGAGCAACACAATTGTGTTTAAAAGGCAAATGTGTATGTGTAATTAAACTTTTAATCAAATGGGTGATATGTCTTAATATTTAAATAGGTTTGTAAACTATCAACTGAAATAATTGGAACTATTAAAAAAAATTAGTATATGTCTGTAAGTGTTCCACAATATATTAAAATTAAAATAAATTGCCACAAAAACAAATTACCATAGCTGTAGTGAAAGCTCTCTAATCACGAATTTAACGTGCACTAAAATGTAAAAAAAAAGAAAAAGTAAAAAAAAAAAAATGTTTATTAGCCCAGGTAGCACAATATGGTATTTTCAACGTTGAACAAACGGCAATGCATTCCGTTGAATGATCGTTTTTCTGTAACGTTAATAATCTGAAAATATGTCTCGTTGATTTCCTCATCTTTCAACGGTTGTTTTAATACATTTTACAACGTAAAAAAAACCGTTGTAAAAGGGTTGTACGAAATCGCAATACTGTCGTTTTTTTTTATAACTTAAAAAAAAAAACAGTTGTAAAATGGTTGTTCAGAATCGCAATACTGTTGTGATTTTTATATCAGTTTTCAACGGTTTTTCTTATGTCTTATAAACGTTGAAATCCAAGAAAAATTGCTAGCTCTATATATCCATTGAATTTTCGTTTCTAAAATATTGCTAATAATTTAAAAAAGAAAAAATTCATGTGTTAAAAAGTTTTGGAACATTCTTTTAAAGAAGGGAAAAAGAAACACTCACTTCATTCCTTGAAAAATCTTGTTTAAATAAATATACAGCATCCACAATTAGACGAGAACTCATTTATTTTTAATATTATGCTAACTGGTAAACAAACCCAAAACCAAAGGATATTATAACTTTGAGCTTTTAAGGAAATTACCAGCTAGCAAGTTTTTTGGAAATTACGTAAAATGTCATTTACCTTTCACTACACTTTCGATGAAAAAGTTTTAAGTTGCGTTTAATTAATTATTGTTTTACAGAAAACTTTCGTACCATTTTAACAGGAAAGCGATAACATTATCTTCATTCACATCACATTCACTTTCAAAATGGCACTCGTCGTATCGTAAGATGCTTTTAAGGTTTGCTACAATATACTTGGCGATTTCGCGTGTAGAACGGGAGAAAGCGTACAATATAAACTCCTTCGTTAGTTACGGTTTCCGAAAGCCGAAGAACATCTACTATACTTTAATATAATTTGCTGAAAGCTTTATCATGTTACAAGTTCTTTCGCAGCACACCTTCTTCTAAAACTCTAAAGAAAATTAAAACACGCACATTCTGCCAATTCACAATCGTGTATCGATATCAAGTTGAAGAGATTCAACGTCATTTGACGGAAATAATGACTTATAAAAAGTACCTATTAATTCGTTGAAAAAACATATTTTTTATTAGAATCAAAAAGGAAAACAAAAACTAATAAAACACCTATTTTAAAACGTCGAAAAAATAACAGAAAAAGTACAACCATAAAACAACGTTTGTTATAGGTTTTCTTTATTACTGAATAAATATTCGAAATTGTTCAGTGAGAATATTGCGAAATAAAAACTATTTTTCAACGGACATAAAATAACATAACCAATTTTTCACTGTTCAGACTTATTTGCAACGCTATAACAACGTTATGTGCTACCTGGGAGTGTACACGTAAAAAAAAATATAGGCCTTTTCTTTATTTACCTATTATTTTTTCTTTTTGTGTGTGTGTGTGTGAGGATCCTCTTAAAATATCATAAATAACATGTAAAGCATGGCCATAATAATAACGGTTGACCTTTTCAACAGAATACGTCAACTCAAATAAATCAGTGCATATGCAAAATATATAAATATTAGTTGACCTTTTCAACAGAATACGTCAACACAATTTAAATCATCAGCTGGAATAAAATGAAATGGCAATTATATTTGCCTTCAACAAGTGTAGAAAAAAATATGATTCATATGATTGAATCTGCAAGCATATTTATTCATGAATTTCTAATTGACAAAAATCAGTTGATCTCATTTATCATAAATCAGTTCCCTTTTTTTTTGTTTTTATCTTATTATTTCTCTTAAATAATTCTCTTCATCATCACCATGTGTTTATACGAAAATAGTCAATTAAGGTAAAGGAGAAAAATAAAACAAATGTGTAATTCAGAATATTTGATCATTTAAAAAAATAACCCTCAATTAATTGCATTAATTATTAAGTATGGTAAATTGACAAATGAAATAAATAATGTATTTTAAAATGAGTAAGTGTGTGATTGTATTTTAAGACATGATGTGTTTAATTCACGACTGACATAATTCAAGATCTCGATGATCCAGCCAGGTTTATGTGAACACGTCATAAGTAAAATTTAATCTTTATGTGTGTCAAAATAAACTTATAAATAACTTTATGTAACCAAAATCACATTTGGCACAACAATTAATTTTTCGTTATAATGTAAAAAAAAAAAAAATTAAAAATGTGTCTTGAAGAAATGCAATTTCTGTGCCAATACCATAAATAAAATTGTAATGTGCAAAATAAAATATAAAAAATGTTAAAAAAATATGAAAGTTGATAAACTTATACCTCTATGAAAACAAAATTGCATTATGATTTATTTAAAAAAATTAGCATATCAATATATATATATATATATATATATATCTGAGCAGACCAAAAATAATTATATATTATGCAGTAAGAGGGGAAAAACTGAATACGATTTGTAATAGTTTAAATAAATTTAATGTACAAAGTATTTAATATTCCTTTTTCTTTTCTGTTTTTATCGAAGATGAATTATTTTCCTGAAAATTTACTCAAGACCCAATACCTGCAATACAACTTTCAATTTTTAAAACATAAATAAATTGTGTAAATAAAATTATAAACTTTTGTGTTCCCTTAAAGGTTTAAAAATGGGCAAATAGATATTTTGTACAACTGAAAAAAAAAAAAAAATACATGTAAAAAAATGGTGTAATAATTTTGCAGAAAATATTTTAGATTGTGTGAACTATGCATGTATAATACTGTGACTAGCAAAGTTTTTTTTTTTTTTTTAAATAAAACAGATCAGGCTAGATTTACACAATCATGCATAGTTTGTTTTGTAAAATAAGAAATCAAAACTAGCAAAACAGTTTTAAGCTACTGACACGGCTAGAATTACTTGATATTTTAAAAATGTTAAATGACAATGTTATTAGCTAAAATTATTTTATGTAAGTGTAACAAAATGTGTATTATGCAAATTAAGTTACTCAAAGTACACCCTTACTCAAGACAATTTTTGGCCAGAAATCAAGAGAAAGGATTATGCGTTGAGCATCAAAATACCATTTCCATATTTAAGTCAACATTCAACACAGCAATGGGGCATAAATACACAACGTAAAAAAATAAAATGCAATTATGATTAGTTGTTCAAAATTATATTTCTTAGGAAAAAAAAGTGTGAATATTATCAATTCAATGTGATACGTGTGTACAGTGTTCAAGTTTTTAATTAGTAAAAAAAATATTGCAGTGTAAAAGCTTCGTATCTAGCTTAATTAAAGCAGATAAAATTAATCCTAAGCCATGATCTCAGTAATGAGTTACAATGTAAATCATCCATCAATGTATAAATCAACATTATCTACCAATGAAATAAAAAAAAGGTCTTTTTTTGTTATAATTTCCTGGTAAATATTCATGTAATTGAGTAAATTTGAAAATGACATGGGCAAAAACATAATTTTCAAATATCTATAAATATTCATGTCAATAGAAAAATTATTTAAGAAATAACAATAATCATTTTATGCAAAATAATTTTGAGAAAATAAATATATTACTACATATTACTGAAAATCAGAGTGCATGCACAATTTCTTTCTTTCTTTCTTTTTTTTTTTAACTATAATTTTAAATTATTACCTTATGTAAATTTATGTAAAAGGTCCATAAGTTATAAATTTATAGTATACTTTTTAGGAAATTGTTTGTAAATGTGAATTTAAATGGGAAGTACAAATGTACACATTTGTTGTAAATATATTATAATTATACACGTCCCTAAAAATAGTTTGTTTGCTATAATAGTGTAAAAATGAGTTTTACATCTATGTAAATTAAATTATTAAGTTTACATTTAAAAATTTCTCAAATAGGTTGCTTAAAAGTGTATGTGAAAGTGTAAAATAAAAATAAGAAACATCGGTGTAAAGTTATTTCAAACACTATAATGTGCATTTTCTATTATATTTAACACATTATTTACACTAGTTCCTAAAAAAAATAAAAACTAATTAAAAAAAATATGTATATATGTATTATTTAAACCTATCGAGAAATTCCAAAAAAAAAAATAAATAAATAAAATAAAAAAAATCATTTGTAGAAATTCAAAATCCTAACAAAATTTTAAATTAAAATTCCAATAATACATTTTCATGCACACCATTTTCAAGCAAGAGTATTGAAAAATTTAACCTTAATACAATTTCCTCTTCACACAAAAATTAACCATATCAAGTATAAGTATAAACACATATATAAACATAACAAAGAAAAATAGATTATTAAAAAGCATATTAAAGCAAGTTATAAGTGGAAAATTTTCAATCTTTTTTTTTTTTTTTTTTTTTTTTTTTTTTTTTTTTTTTTTAAGAGTTCAACTTTTTTCTAACTTCACCAAATTGTTTATTTAAAAGAACAAATGCACACATATCTATTACTTTCTTTTAAAAAAATTGGTACTTAAAATTCAAAAGTACAATTAAAGATTTATTTATTTATTTTAAATTAGTTCTGGTTAAATATTTGCATTGAAATATAAGTGCATTTGTTTATATATATATCTATATACTGAAAAAAAATATATATAATAAATCTTATCTGGAAAAATGTTATCCCAAAATAGAAATTCTTGAGACGTCACATAATGTAACAATCCTCAGGATCTTCCGAGAGTAAATTATGTTTATTTTGTCCTCTTTAGTTCTAAAATATTCCTATTCTGAAGTAATATATTCGTAAAAACAGATACATGCCGATCTACAGAAAAATGTCAACACACAGTATGTTCCCATGTGCTTTTGACACAAATACTAATTAAATAAACATGGCCGGCTTTTCTCCTGTATGAGAAAAGAAAAGTAGAAAGGAAGATATAATTCACGCAACATACTTTCTCCTTTTTTTTTTTTTTTTTTTTTTTTTTTTTTTGTACGTGAAGAATCGGTGAAGAAAAACACAATAACTCACACTTGATATACCACTAAATATCTTATATAAAACTGTCTTGGTAATCCGTTATTCCGCATTTATCAATCATGGGGAGTGCAGTGGGCAATGGGAAATCTCTAATTCCGATCTGGCAAATGGACTTCCGCAGACACATGGTAATAGGAAAGGAAACAACTTTTTTTTTTTTTTTTTTTTTTTTGTTTTTTAAAGCTTCGCCTCAGATGGTATTCAATGATCTGTAGAAGTCTTTAAAAATTTAGATTCATAAAGTTTTAAAAGAATCCAGTACTGACCATTTTTTTAGTCTTAAGGAAAACAAATTTGATAGTCGAATGGCGAATGAGACAAAGTAATAGTTTTTTTTAATAGTCCGACTGAGAATGCAACGAATAAAAGTTTTTGTAACAGCCCCTCCCTCTCTCTTGATCCTAGTAGAAAAAAAATGAAGAACCAATGGTCACGGAGACCAAGTCTTGTAAAGAAGGATTATTTGTCCGTGAACTTAGTGGATCCATCATTTAGTACATTGCTTACTAAAAATACCCAGGATGAAAATCCATACAGTCTTTCAAAAGAGTGTCACTTGACATAAATAATAGAAGTCACTTGAAAAAGAAACAGTTCTTTATTTTTATGTTAAAAGCATGAATGTCAAGCAATCACTTACAATGGTCCTCATATGATCTATAGGGCAGAGAGAGAGAGGGAGAGCAAACGAGGGCAGTTGTTTCTTAAACCAGTAAACAAGAGATACTAACTGTTTGAATGCGAAAGGTGTACTCAATTGCATTCGCCAATTCAAACCCGAAATTAATAAACTAATGCCAAATAAATCGCCAAAAGAATGTTCTAATTGGTTAATTCAAAAATTTAATCCGTTATTCAAAAAACAAAGCCAAGCTTGGCAACATAAATTATGCCAAAGTAATTATTTTTTGTCGGCGCCACCAATATATCATTAAGAATTTATCTGTTCTTTTTTATTTTATTATTATTATTAAAAGAAACGAATCCAGCTCCTGTTGACGCCAAAGAGACTGAACAGTCATTATGATAGCACAAATCACCGGAAATGAAATAAATTTTGCAACTTCTGTTTATATTATAAAGTAATTTAGACAAATAAATTATTTTCTATCTGTGATTAAATGAGATATTGAACCTAACGTTGTTGAACAGGGGTAAATGTATCTATCTACAAATGAATAAGTCCCTTAGTAAAAATACAAACTAAATTAAATAGAGATTGACTTTTTTAATAGAATGAATTGATTTCAGAGGATATTGCAGAATAAAATGTTCTTTTTTTATTGGAATAAATTAAATTAAATTAAACTTGTTAAAAGAATTAATTAATTTTATAACTATTCTTAATAAATTGACTTTTTTTATTTAAAATTTTAAATTGAATTATTTAGAAAAGAAATAAATATTTAAAAGAACATATGTGTGAACTTGTTCTCACAGGGGCCAATCATTTGCTTTTCCATTAAATGAAGTATTGTCCAAATCAATTACTCTGTTGTCTTCGTCTTGTTGCTGTTGGACTTTTGCATCACTTTTTTCTCTGGATTTAGAGTGCTATTAATAATAACATGATTTTGGGACTACAACGTCTTCTGTTGATGACATTTGAAACTAAATGTTGAACTTGTGCATAAGATTTTTACATTCAAAATAAACATGCCGTTTATTTCATTCTTCTGTCTATCTTTATTTACGAGTAATTTAATTTTAAAATCGGGGGGGGGGGGGCAATTAAAAGATATCCTGTATGTTGATATTCTTGAAGAAAATTTCTCCCAAAATAACTATTTTATCATATTAAAATAACTTAGACTGTTATATCGAATGAGTTTTCAGTCAAAAGAATTTAGCTATATTTTATTGCCATTAATTATTAACTACTGTGCACGTAGTTAGTTTTGACGTTCAATTAAATTTAATGTAAGAAATTTAGGAATTGCACCGCAAGATACGTAAAAAAGTTTACAAAGAAAACAAATTTTATAATCAGTGTGAAATATTGTTTTAACTATTTTACCTGAAAGAGCAATTGCTACTTTCTGCATTCCACCCAATGGGGCTAAAGCATTTCGAGCTTTGCTTCCAAATAACTTTTCCAAGTAGTTGGGTCCATGATTTTGAATAAGTGTATGTAAGAAATTAGCTGTCTCTTCTACTGGAGGCCTTTTAGCTGAAAAAAAAAAAAAGAAAATAATATGAATATTTTATTACAACTGTAAACAAATAAATTTATATATGAATATGTTAATGTTAATGTTAAAAAAATAATAATAATACTTATCTATATATAAAAATTTTTTTAGTCAAATGTCTATTTAACTTGACAAGAATGATGGCCATTTTAAAAATAAAAGTAAGTCTAATATTTGTTGTGGACTTTTCATATGCTATTTATCCATTGAAAATATGTCTTAATCTAGAACGGTCGATTTTGGACAAAACGCTTAATTTTTTGTCAATAGCTCAATTAAATATTCATTTCAATGAATTCATAAACTTAACTTCGATGAACGTAGTCATATTTAATCATTGTTATCATCTGATAAGTCAACAAGTTACGGAGATTTATGGTTTATTTGTAGCTATTTTAAATTAAAAGAATTGTTCCAATGACTTGGTCAGGTTTATCAAAAATCATTATATTATTCCCAGCAAGCGTCATTTCTTTCTTTCTTTTTTTTTTTAATAAGCAACAACATGAAACTGTCAACATATCAAGTTAAATTTACTGATTAATCGTATTCGTGAATTTGTTGTAAATGGTTCAGCGATATGATAGTATGTGAGCGATAGTTATCTTGAACATTTTTCGTATTTCAACAAGGAAAATCGCTAATTACGGTAGGACAAATGAAACTAAGGACGTTAGATTAATAAATCTTTCGTATTTTAAAATTCATGTTTTTTTTTTTTCTTCTTTTTTTATGTTCGTGTGTTTGAGAAGATTTTGCTTTAACACTTAAATATATGATTTTTTTATTTTGGTTCAAAAAATTAAATTTAATTCCAAGAAAGGATTGTAACACAGGAAAAATAACAAAAAAATTCAGATGTCCTTTTTTTTTTTTGTTTATTTCTGTAAAGTTTTTCTTACGTTGCATATTTGCTACAATGCGTGCAAAATTACAAATCTTACATGCTAAAAAAAAAAAAAAAAAAAAAAAGAAATATATATATATATATATATATATATATAAAGATTTATTTATTTATTAGAAATTACAAAAGAATAGGTATTTATAATATTCTATATCCTTTAATAAATGACAGTTGCAAAATTATGTGGCTTTATTTATGGAAATTTGTGTAGTAATTTTTGTCTTTGTTGAAGCACAGAAATACGAGGAATTTTGTGCATGACACATAGATGAATACATTGCAACTATGCATATTGCGCTTGTTTCTTTTAGCATTCTAATTCGAACCAAATGACTGTCTAATAAGTCCATTGCATCCGTATGCTTATTGTAGATTGTCACAACTTCTAGACAGTCAACTTTTTTATAACTTTCGTAGATCCCTCAAAACGATCCATTTTCTCGCACCTTGCCTGTGAGTGTTGACAGAAATATTACACAATAATTGTCTTTCAAGATTACAGATGATACATCAACACCATTCACATTTGTTACAAATTCATCTGATGAACCTCGGGGAAATTTCGTAAAAAATACAATATTCACATAATGTTGCACATCTGCAACACAAGTAAAAACCACTGTCATTACTTAAGTAATAAACATTATGTAATTATTTCAATCAATTAATCATGAATTTACATACCTTATTTTATGTCGAGTAATTATTATTTTGCAATAACTATATTCTAAGTACACAATAAATAAAGCAAAATATCAGGGAATTCGTAAAATATGATGTTCTTGATTGTTCCCGCTGAAATTTAATAAAACCCAGTGCTATTGCATTCTGTTGGAAGAACAGTGTAATGATCCTTCTGTAAACACATGTAGAAGAAAAGCAACATAGATTAGTCACTTAACATCTCTCTAGGTACGAAAGCACAGTTGTTTTACATGTAGCAGCTATGATTGATTAGATGTATTCAAGGGTTAAGAAAAATCATGAACAGAGGACCTCCAATTCGCTATACAGGAGTTCGCTTTGTTTCTGGCATCAATGTTGCGTAGCATAATTAAGAGATGACCTAACTTATTAGGAAAATTTGTATTCTAATTAAAAAGAGAGATATTAAAAAAAAAAAAAAAAAAAACAAGTACGAAAAGAAGTTTTTCAATTATAATACAAGGTGGGGAAAATAAAAGTGGCCCGGAGAACAGAGTTCCAGATTACAAAGAAACACAGCAAAAGAAAGGAAATACTAGGTTGCTAATCTGCTTATAGCAGATGTTACAAAAGATCTTCTTTCATTTCTTGATCTTTTGGGCCCTGGTCAGCAAGTTGCTGAAGGCAGGTCGAAGCTGGGCTTCTGGAATTGCTGCAATCTTATCAGAAATGTTCTGCTGCAGTTCTTGAAGACTATTAGAGTTGCTGCGATACACCTTAGACTTAAGGGTACCCCGTAAAAAGTAATCGCACGCTGACAGATCAGGTGACCACACTGTTTCACGAAAATTTTAACGTAACTTTCAACAACGAACACCCTCTGTTGCACTGTGAGTACCATTTTCCCCTTTGCACTGACCAACTCACACTTACACAGCCCGCACTAAGATCTGAATCGGTTTCGATCACGTGGTGTGCGTACACATGGTGTGCGCGTTAATCATTCACGTCCAATCGTATCCGCTCACTGTAAAAAATTTTGTGTAACTTTACTCAACAATGCTGAGGCAGCTTACTTGCCCCAACCATATTGAGAAACCTTACAACTGCATTTGTATAACCTTTGTACTCCGTGAAGAAAATTTACACTACTAAAATCGGTGATATTTCACAAGTTTGTTGTGTAATGTATGCAGAGCAAAAAGTAAGGTTCCATTCTCACAAATGGTAATTTTACATAGCATTGTTGTGTATTGTATGCAGATCAGTAGCTAAGGTTCCTCTCTCGTAAACAGCAACTTTATATACCATTGTTGTGTAACGTACGCACATCAGTAGGTAAGTTTCCACTCTCGCAAACGGCAAATTTACACTACAATGCTATGTAACGTATGCAGATCAGTAAGAAAGTTTCTACTCTCGCAAATGATAACTTTACACAACAATGTTGTGTAACGTATGCAGATCAGTAGGTAAAGTTCCACTATGGCAAATGGCAACTTTACACAACGTTGTTGTGCAACGTATGCTGACCAGTAGGTAAAGTTTCACTCTGCCAAACGGTAACTTTATATAACATTTTTGTGTAACGTATGTATATTAATAGGTAAGATTCCTATCTCGCAAACAGTAACTTTACACAACATTCTAGTGGAGCGTAGGCAGATCAGTAGGTTAAGATTTCACTTTCAAAAACGGTTACCTCATGCAAGGATGCTGCGCAATCTGTTTGTATCAATAGGTAAGGTCACTGTAATGTGATTGGGGACTTAACAAAAGTTTTTTAATCCCTAATTATTGATAGCCTATTGATACCCTAATTATTGATCTGTATAACATATGTAGATCAATAATTAGATTTCCACACTTATGTTTAGTAATTTTACACAACTTTCTTTTATAAAGTATGCAAGCGTGTAGGAAATATTTTAATTTTTTAATCGTTTACTATACATAACTTTGATGTGTAGGATACGCAGACCAGTACGTAAAGTCCAACTTTTAACTCTGGGACTTATGTAATTTTATTGTATTAAGTAGGTAGACCAGAAAGTAAGGTTTCATTTTGGAAATTCTGAAAGTTTACCCTTATTTCATAAAAAAGAATTTCTAATTAGTTTAAGATGATGCTGGGCTTCCTCATAAATCTTTAGTACATTACCGTCTTAGAATTATGAATGTTTTCATACACTGTAAAAAATGTACATGCCAGATTACAGCACAATGTGCGGGTAAAAAAATCGCCAACACCATGTGCGCTAAATTTCAAGTGTGATGTAAATAAATGCGTGCTTGAATTTTCAAAGAGGCTGTTTTAATTTTACAACACGCTGTATTGTATTTATTTTTTTCAATCATTCATTCAAAAAAAAAGGGGGGGGGGTGGACTATAATTGTTTTATTTTTTAATTCATTTTTATTTATTTATTAAACTTAATCTGTATGTGTTTTAATCTTTATTTAAGTTATTTTGTTTTAATTTTTTATTTATTTCATCTTTATTATTCTGTCAATATAAGTTTGAAAAGGTTATGATTTTTTAACATGAAATATAATACCTTTAAAGCTTTCAATAAATTCTATTTTATGAATGAATATTAGAATTATAATACAGTAACGACTTCGTTTCAAAATAAAAGTATTTAAGCATTTAAATAATAATAATAATAAAGTGTTTTATTAACAACTTATATTACTATTACTATTAAAATAATAATAATAATAATGCTTAAATTTTTAATGCACTGAAGAATTATTTAAAAAAAAATAGTCAAATCAGAAGCACTATATTTAATAAGTACATCAAATAATTAAAACTTATAATTAATATTTTTTAGAACGCATGAAAATTAAAATGACCGTTTTCCAATGCTTTATTAAACTACATTTTGTAGCATACATATATATGTACAATTTTAGCAAATATATTAATTTTACAAAATAAACAAGAAATAAAAACTTTATCAATACATTCTACGTAACAAACTACAACGAAATTATCTGAAAAAGCGAACAAAATTTTAAAAATAAAATATAATCATAATACATACAATTTATAAAAGAAACTTGAAAGAAATAAAACTAAACTAAAAAGTAATGAAATACTAAAAAACGTACAAAAATTTCATATTAAATATTTATTAAATAATGTTCTATTTTAATTGCCATATTATTTTTCAGAATTAAAAACTAATACATCATTTTCATCATCAATAGGTAATAGTAATTGAAATCATTTTTAAAATAAATTAGTCTGAAAATGTTGGAGTTTAATAGTTTTATTTCGGGAGGAAATAATTATTCTGTTGGAAAATTATAATGCTCATAATTTAAAATACAGTTTCATGAGACAGAGCTTTTAAATAAGATTAAATTTTATTAATAAAACGCAGACACTTATCAAACTTATATTGACAGAATTAAAAAAGAGAAGAAATAAAATCAAAATTAAAACAATTATAACTTACTTGTTACTTAAAATTTTGTGTTGGTCATAATATGAATCCTAATCGTGGCTTCGTTCCTCCATTTTTTGCGTTTTCCGTTTATGATAGCAAAAGGCGTGGCGTAACATAACAAACATTTAAAAGTTTTAGTTCATGTTTGAAGGTCATTGGCGTATCTGTGTCACATGACTCTTTGCCGCCATAGTGAATGTAAAAAAATAGCACGTTTTGCTTGAAAATTTTTTGCAACACGAATGCGTGATTTTATCACATCACAAGATGAGGGATATTCGTTGTAATTTTACAACATTTTTTTACAGCGTACATTTAAAATGTATCAATATATTAAAATTTCTCAAAAAATATTTAAATTACCCCCCCCCCCCTTTTTTTTTTTTAAACATTAAAATGTTTATAGCAAAACTAGTTTTAATTTTCCCCCTCAATTTTACATTATTATAGTTTAATTAACTATTTCAAACATATTTGGGTTAAGAATTATGTTAATAAAGAAGAATCACTGAAATGGCGTTTTGCAGTAATAAGTACAAAACTTTAAATAAACACCATAAAATGCAACAAACTCGCAACAGTTTTCTCGGGTCTGCGTTGTCGCTTTTATTGCAGTGCTCGTGCCTATTTTGTTCGCCTGAAAACGGGTTGTCTGTTTTTTCAACCAGAAACAACTGTTGCGAGTTTATTGCATTTTATGGTGTTTATTCAAAGTTTTCTATTTGTACTGCATTATTTGGTTAATTTATTGATAAGCGAATTTTTTTTAAATATATACTTTTGTTTCAATACAGAAATTTCATGCAAATTTTGTCATTCAAACAAAGTATTTAAAAACTTATCAATCAATCGACAAAGTAATACCAAAATTTGTTTAGAACATGCTGTTTTACAACAATAACGTAAAATCAAAGGGGCAATTTTAAAAGTACTCTCATGCAGCATTCTAAAATTTATATATATATATATATATTTTGACAGTTGCATACGAATGTTTAATTTTATAATTCTGAAAACCAATAGATAAAAAAAAAAAAAAAAAAAGAACTATAATGTCCGTCATCCCGTTAAACATGGAGATATTGCCGAACATATTGATATTTTTATAGTCATTTTAAAAATTGTATAATAAGTGGCAAAATATCTGAAAAATTTCAATTGTTTATGCATTAAATAAACGATCTTTCGTTATAATTATGTCTTCTGCCGGCATGGTGACAAAGCGGAACATGTTACCCAGTTATTAACAAATGTTGCCAAATCACTCATATGGGCGACACATTTGTCCGCTAAAATATTTTTATAAATCTATGTGGACATTCATAATCTTCTAACAGTAATTTCGATACTTGTTGGCAAACATCATTAATTTTTATGGTCGATTTAAAGATTTTTTCTGATTTCAGAGTTCTTTTACCAGATGTGATAGATTGCTGTTAAATGTTTACGATGCTGTTGAATTACATGTTCATTGTACCACAATGTTTATTTATTTTCTGTAAATGGCTTTTAAATTACAGTTTCATGTCATCATCAGAAGTCTTCTGGCTTTAAGACAATACATTAAGAAATGTAATTCTTGTTTAATTTTATTTGACTTTTTAAATAATGGGTATATCTTTACTTTTTTTTTTTTTTTTTTTAATTTAATTTATTTTATATTTATTTGTATTTGAATTACTTTTTGATATGGAGTTGATTGAAATTGTGTTGAGAAGTAAGCTTTTATGTTTAACTGAGGATTTAACTGAGTGTTTAACATCATATTATAATTAGTATATAATAAAAGTCATTTTATCAAAAATATTGCTGTACATTTGTGTAAGCAATTTAATTTGCAAAATTGTTTTCCTGTTAAATAAAAAAATGAATAAATAAATAAGACAGAAATAGAAGTTAGATAGGTTAAAGAGAAATTTGAACTCAAACCTTAAGTCAAAATTATCGTTAATATATTCTTTTTAAATGAAACCATATCTTGATTTGATAATTATTTTTTTTTTCTAGATTTAAAGTAATTTAACATTTTGATTTCTCTGTATATAATTCTTTTGCTATCTGTCTGCCGTAGAATAGATCGGTTCTGTTCAACTTAAAAATCTACTTTGGAAATGCATGTTATTCCGGCGGGCCGTATTGTACATATACGTATACATAGATTTTCCACTATATTCTGTTTCCACCCTTTTAACTGCAAAACGGTTGTAGCTGTACTTATAAAAGTGGTGCATGAGTAAAGTGGTTATGCGGTACAATGTGCGACCACTGGTGGAAAAAGGCAAAGTTAGCGTTCCTATCTCTAAAACGGCACGAGATAGGGGGGGGGGATGAATACAAAATTGCAGAGCATCATTGATTTAGTACGGAAAGATAATTCTTTTGCATGAATACTTAAAATAGAACGTTTAAAACGTGCATTTGTTAGTTCACGATATCTACAACGTAACGTGAGAAAACTATCTTAGAAAGAAAAGAAAAACTAATTCTCACAAGATATCTTTATTTCAGATGCTCAAACGTCTGTCCGTCAGCTGCAATGCACATTTAGAACCTCGTTTGAACTTAACGTAGCATACCCTGCAACGTGAAGTTTATACAAAGGTCCAAATGAGCATTGGAGCTGACGGACAGAAGTTTGAATATCGAAAATAAAGATATTTATGGTGTCTAGTGGTCTTTCTCTTTCTCTCTGACTAGTGGTCTTTCTCTCTCTTTTGGCAAATCATTGCGTAACAAATTGCAAACAAACAAATGCACGTTTTAACAGTTTCGCTTTTAGCATTCAAGCTTACAAAGCGTGTTTTCGTACTAAATCGATGATGCTCTATAAATTGTTTCACCATCTCGTACTCTTTTCAAGATGAGAACGCTAACTCTGCTGTATTCTACTAAGCAACGCTATGAGCGGACGCATCTAGCAGAGCATAGCCGCTTTACTATATTTAGACAATACACTGAGAAAAAATTCTGTGGCTGACATCTGGAAACTAAATTACGACTATAGTTCCACGTCATTCTTATAAATTCGAGTCCCCTTTGAAAGTAAGTTCTAGATGCCCCTATTAAAATTCTAGAGCGTTTTTGTATATTATCGAGGTCATATTTATTTAAAAATCTCTGCAAATAAATCCGAACACAAGAGGCAAGTTTTAGCAACTGTAATTTTAGTTTATGGCCTAATTCTAAGAAATAAAGTAAGAATTTCTCGCTATACAATTCATAATATTCATAATACTGTTTCACCATCTTTAAATGTGTAGACTATAAATTCTCGATCATTTTGCTTAATCAGTTTATTAGCTTAACTTATAAGCATGGCTCGGAAATCTATATTTCTAGTTCAGGAATTCAGAAAATGGCTAATTAATCGTTCTAGATGAAGGCGGTATATATATTTTTCTCAGTGTACTTTTATAATTTAGTTACAGCTGTTTTGCAGTTAAAAGGGTGCGAACAGACTTTAGTGGGTACTCTTCTTTTAAATCATTAACTAGGTTTATTCTATATCATAATTATATCTTATTTAAGAATGTTATTTATAAGCAAGGAACCAGATTGCCACAAGGTGGTATTGCTTTCAGCCTACTAGCTGATTTATATCAATATTATTAGGAAAGAAATATATTGTGTACTAATTTTAGGTTATTTAGGTATATTGATGATATTATTGAGTCATTCCACGTCAAATCAACACAAAAACAGCACTTTTAATATGATTCCCTCAGATTTTTATGAAATTGGGCTCATTTATTTGTCCTATTGAGAAATGAATGTATACTAATTAACTAGCCCCTACCTCTTTTAGTTTTTGATATACTGGGCTGCAGAAACGGGTAAAAAAGGCAAAATTCCAAAATTCTTCTACTACAAATGTACTCATATTTTCTGTCCTAAATAACTTAGTGATAAAAGATTGGTATCATCAGAAAGCTTATAATATAGGCTTTCAAATGATATATCACAAGTATATATTGTTAAATTTTTACACTTTAAGATAAAATATTTTGACCTTTGACCTCCAATATCTCAAAAAGTACACATTTAATTTTCTTAGAAAAATTATATGTTATTTTTGCATTTATTATCTATAACTATTGCAAATTTAACATGGGACAGCTATGGGATGTTTAGTTATAAATTAATATGCAACCTTAGATCAGTATTTTCATACTAATATAACGTAAATTTCCCCCATGTTTTGTTTCCTAATTAACTTAGAGATATAAGATTGTTATCATTAGAAAGCTTATAATACAGGCTTTTAAATGATATATCACATGTATATATTTTTAAAAAATTTTTCATTTTAAGGTCAAACATTTTGATATTTAAATTTCAATATTACAAAAAGTATATATTTAATTTTCATTTAAAAATTTCATGTTATTATTAAGTTTATTATGTATAATTATTGTAAGTTTCAACATGGGGCGGCCATTTTTCTTAAAACGTACGTTATGTTAATATGGAAATATTTGTAGAGTTGTATTTTAATTTATAACTCAGTATTACATTGCCGTGCCCTGATGAAACTTACAGCAATTATAGACAATAAACGTAAGAATAACATATAATTTAAAAAGAAAATTAAACATGTGCATTTTGAGATATTGAAGGTCAAAGATCAAAATGATCGACCTTAAAATGAAATATTTTAAAAATGTATACATTTGATATATCATTTAAAAGCCTGTATTATAAGTTTTCTAATGATACCAATCTTATAGTAAGTTAATTAGGGAACAAAATATGGGGAAAACTTACATTATGTTCGTATGAAAATACTGATTTAGGGTTGAACATTAATTTATAACTCAGTATCCCATGGCCGTCCGATGTTGAAATTTGCAATAGTTATAGATAATAAATCTAAAAATAATATATAATTTTTAAAAGAAAATTAAATGTGTATTTTTTGAGATACTGGAGGTCAAAGTTCAAAATATTTTATCTTAAAGTAAAAAAAATTAAAAATATATACTTGTGATATATCATCTCAAAGCCTGTATTATAAGCTTTCTAATTATACCAATCTTTTATCTGTAAGTTAATTATGATAGAACATACGGGTACATTTGTAGGAGGAGAATTTCGGAAATTTGCCTTTTTTACCGCTTTTTGTAGCCCTGTGTATCAAAAACTAAAAGAGGTAGGAACCTAGGGTATAAATTCATTTCTCTATAGAACAAACAAATGAATCCAATTTCATAAAAATCTGAGGGGGGGGGGTCAGGTTTTTAGCTGCGTTGATTTGACATGGAATGACTCCATTATATTTTATTTAAATAACAATAACAATAATCTAGCTTTACTAGTTAATTATCTTAATAATCTTTCACTTAGTGAAACTGCTTTAAATTCTAATAAAATTTATTTCTCAGATATGAAAATTGTTTTTAATCATAATTTACAACTAAATTTTAACTTATATGATAGATGTAAAGATTTCTCTTTTAAAGTTATTTTATTTTATTTTATTTTATTTTATTCGAATTTTTTTTTACAAATTTTTAAACCTGCTCACATAAATCTTATTTGCTAAAATTCTTATAAATTTTAATTTACGTATTCTATATTTAGTTTCGGAAATACATAAGAAAAATCAATATAACTATATTAAAAATCTAACCTTAGCCAGTGGGTGTCCTGAAAATTTAATCAGTTTTTTCATAATTAAAATCATTATATATTCTAATTGTTAATAAATGGTCTTAATAAATGGTCTTAATTTTCATTGTTTAATAAATAATTACAGATATATATAATTACTTCTTTGATTAACAAATCTAATTTTTATTGTTTAATATATAAATAATTACATTTATTAATAATTACATCTCTTTGTTTAATAAATTTATTTTTTATTATTTAATAAATAATCACATTTTTCATTGATAATTTTTATTGTTAAATAAATTCATTGATAAATTTAATTGTTTAATGAGTTTAATTTTCATTGTTTAATAAATTTAATTTTCATAGTTAAATAAATAATTGCATTTATTCATTATTTTAAATTTACCTATTAATTTTCTTGTAAATTTTATCAAATTTCTTAAGTAACCTAATACTTTTGAATAGTAATATTAAAACTATTTAACTTTTACATAATTTTAAATTAATTTGTATACTATATAAATTTCATGCTAACTATTACTTTAGAACATTAATATGTATTTTCTAAGATTGTATTAAAATAGTCATGTAATTTTAATTAAAAATATTATCTATAAATGGCAGCACTTCTCGTTAGATCTACAGGTTTTAAAAATGTTAAAAGTAAATTATATTCAATTATATTTAATAAAATTAAACATAATTTATACGTCTCATTAATATATTAAAACCAATGTAACAATTAAAATGAGATAAAAGATACAAAAATTTAAAACTTTGAAAATACATTTTAATTAAAAAACATTAAAACATAAGACAGTCGTTTCGGCCCTCCTCAGTGTCAAACATACAAGCACACCATTTACAAAAATTCTAAATACATTCTGCCTTGAACGAGGCTAAAGCTATTCCTCCTGTATATTTAATCTTGCTATGATGTATTTAGAATATTTGTAAATGTTGTGCTTGTATGTTTGACACAAAGGAGGGCTAGTGTTCTAGCCGAAACGTCTGTCTTATGTTTTAATGTTTTTTAATTAAAATGTATTTTTAAAGTTTTAAATTTTTGTATCTTTTATCTCATTTTAATTGTTACATTGGTTTCAATTACATTTAATTTATTATTTTAAAATATTTATTTATTTTAAAATAAATATTATCATGTTTATTTAATTAAATTAAATTATTTTTAAATAAGCCAAAATTAATTTTGCATCCTTGTATTTTTTACTTTTTTTCTCCGTGTTTAAAGTGGCCTTAATTTTTTGGGTTAGTACCGTTTTTATTTTATTTTATTTTATTTTATTTAGTTTGGTTATTATGATTTTTTTTCTTTTGGTTATTATGGTTCGGGCATTAGTTAAAGAGAAATTTCCATTTTATGCACTCTTTAACATTTAAAAAAAAAAAAAAAAAAAAAAAAAAAACACCTTTAAAGGCTATATTCTCACAAGGTTCTTGAAAAAGTTAGGAATCAGCATGCTTTTATTCATCTCATTTTGTCTTGTTTTGATCTTTTTTTAATCAGACTTACTTATTACATTAAGTTTGATCATTCTCTATCTTTTTTCAATAATTACATCTATATATTAGAAAGGAATGCGGGTGAATAATTAAAAATGAAAGTAGGCAAAATAAATAAATACAGTTCTCGCAGCTTGTTAAAATCACATTTGTTCTGAGCGAAATTGGTTTTATTAGGCGGCTGATTTCTTTATCCGGCGAACGTTCTTGCATTCAAGTAAATAAAAATTACTTACCTGAATTTGGGATAAAATTTCAAAAGGTAACAAATAATGGTATTAGTAAAAAATATTAATTCATTTTTGATAGATAATTAATTGTTCCTTCGATGTAAGTAAATTAAACGCATTCTAAGTTCCTATGCGCTTTCCTTTGAGGAAAATCATCATTACTGTACCAAAAGTTTACGCTGTTCTTATAAATTTTAAATCTTTCCGTTTAAACCTCATGAATTATAGTAATCTCAAAATGAGAACTAGAAATCGCCTTTAAATAATTAGAAATTAAAAAAAATATATATTATTTCAAATCAGATTTATAACTTATTACTGCGTTTTGAAAAACACGTTCCTTGAAATTGTTACGGAGATAATTGATGGGGCGTGTTTAATTTGTAACTGTGCTGCAAGTATAAAATCTTTGACAATGAGCGATACCGGAGGGTTAGTTATGCTTTCATTTCTTTTTCTATTTAAAAATAAATAAATAAATAATCAAAATGTAAGTAAAATAATCAATCAATAAATAAATAAAAATAAAATAAATAAATAAATTGTGCATAAATGATATTTTTGGCTGCTGAGGAGATATTTTTGAGTTTATGAACCGGCGATGCTGATTTCATTAAGCGGCGGCTTCAAAAGTAGTTTGTATTGATTTGATTCCGGTACTGGCAATTTGATCAGATTAAGCGTCTGATTTTATTAACCAGTGAGTTTATTAAGCTGCGGTTACTGTAAATAAAATTAAAAAGAAAGAAAGGAAAAAAAAAAAAAAAAGACAAATTTATTCCTAACACAAAAAATATTGAGGCCATTTTTGGTTAGGTGTAATTTGCAGGTTTTTTTTTTTTTTTTTTTTTTTTTTTTTTACTGTTTTCCAATTTTTACATTACTTTAACATTGTACTTCCGTAGCTTCTATTTCGCTGCATGTTCTTGTGCATTAATTATGCAATTATGTTGTTTTTTCAGTAATTATTCCAATATTTTTGGTTATATAACCTTTAAATAATATTATTTTTTAATACACACACACACACACATACGTATAATATGTATTCGTTTTAACGTATGAATTTGTATATTTTATTGATTTTTGAATGAGCTGATATATTTGAATAATAAACAGAATGCATTACTATAACATTTTTAAACTTTTATAAATTAACACTAGAACAGTTAAAACGCTTAATACGATACTCAAATAATTACATTAATAATATAATAATGAATAAAACAATCGAATGTTGTTTTATTTATAAAATTGAGGGCGACATTCATTCATCTTTCTTTCACTTACTGTTTTCTTTTGACAGCTATCATAACTGTTCATAATGTTTTCGTACAAACGAGTGGGAACGAATTTATTAATTTTTGTTGTGTTAACAAAAAAGTCAGATTGTAAATATCGTGAATGCTGTCGAACGCTGCAAAATTTTACACGGCGGGATAAGAACTGGTTGAAAGTTATTTAGATTTCATCTAAAAATTTACTTCGAAATTACTTTAAAGTTTAAACTTGATCAGTTAAATCTAATTTTAACGTGGAATGTATTATTTAATTGCACATCTGTTTTTCTTTGTACCTAAAACCAGAGGTGGATTTAAGTTAGATTGTGCCTTAAGTTCATTTGCTATGGCGCTCCCCCCCCCCCTTAATAAATGTAATGTAACTAAGGATAACTATTTCTATTTATAAAGTGAAAACATACAGAGTGGTTGTAGAGATCTTCCAAATTTCTTTATACTGTCGATTTAAAACTTAATCGGTTTTGAATTCCAGTTGATTTTCATATTTAAATTTAGGTTTAATATTAAATTGTTTTTAAAATTTTAATAGGCTTATGAATTTTATTTCCATATGCTCTGGCCTAGCGGATCTGAGCATAAATTTCATCCTGGTTGTTCCCTCTCTGTATGAATATAGGAGCATCTCGTAGTTACATACAAAATTATCCAGTCCATCTGATCAATCGTACAAATATAATCTATTTTCATGTGCTTCAAACCAGTTCGAAAAATCCTTAATAGATCAAAGTGGCTTAGAAAGTGTTCTTTTCCCTACAAGGCACCCAGTTCCATATGTGGAACACCGACTTTAATCATTCCTATAGCTATAAAACTATAAGTAGCGACATCTCTTGACATCTTGATAGAAGCTACTGACATTTAGCAATGTAGTAATACAAATCTTTACCTAAAGATGTCGTTCGTGTTTTTTTTATAGTGCACTCAGTGTGAAATTTGAATGAAAGTGATGCATTAGTCATTTGTTTGAATTCAAAAATAAAAAAAAGAGTAGTTATTGAACAGTTTTGACTCGAAAAAAAAAAAAATACTGTGTGTTATAATGAAGTGTATATTTTGCAGAGGAAAGTGTTTTTTTTTTTATTTTTTTTATTTTTTTTTATTATTATATATATTGCAATAGTAAACGTATTAGTAAATCATATTTTTATCTATGTTCCACATACGGTACGTTGAGCTAAAAAGTTGATTTTTCCCTAAAATATGGTTTTATTTCTATTTTTATAAGTTTTCCCTATCTTCTGATCACTAATTACAACCTATATATTTTTGTTGCGCGCTAACAAAAAAAAAAAAAAAAAAAAAAAAAAAAAAATGAGCCTTGTAGGGTTAAATTGATGAAAACCCTAATCGGTTTTCATTTTCAATAAACTTTTAAATTGGAGTTACTTTTCAAACTTTAGCTATTTTTCAAATTTTAATTTCCTTCATCTAACAAATATTAATCACTTGTAAAAATTTGATGCCCTTAAAACACAGGCACTCCTAGGCCGGGCCTCGAGAGCTTAGGCCTAAATCTACCACTGTCTAAATACCATTATTGTACCGTTTGCGCTCATTTTTACATAAGAATTTTACATTATTATTATTATTGTTCAAATTTTTATCTGCGCTTTTTAACACTTTCCAACAAGGTTGAAAAGTGTTTATGACTTCGGTTTGTCTGTCTGTCTGCCCGTCTGTCCGTCTGTCTGTCCGCGCTTATTTATGGAATTTCTTGAAACTGATACATGTTATTCAAGTTCACTATCGGACGTTCCCTATTAAAAATGGAGTTCATACCTCTATTAGTTTGTGTACAGGAACACCCGAAAGTATTTCAAAGCATTGTGTTCTATGAGAGGTATTTCTATAAAACATATTTTCCTACCTTTACTGTAGACATAAGTTAATGAAATTGAAATATGTTATTCAAGTTCACTATCGGACTTCCCTATTGAAAATGGAGTTTATACCTCTACTGGTTTGTGTACAAGGACACCCGAAAGTATTTCAAAGCATTGTGATCTATGAGAGGTATTTCTATAAACCATATTTTCATACCTTTACTGTAGACATATCTGAATGAAATTGACATATGTTATTCAAGTTCACTATTGGATGTTTCCTGTATAAAATGAAGGAAATACCACCATCGGTTTATGTACAGGGACACTCAAAAGCATTCCAAAGCATTGCGTTCTATGAGAGATATTTCTATAAATCAAATTTTAATAACTTTACAATCCACGAAGTTTTTTGAAATTGAAATATATTATTTATATGCACAAAAGAATGCTTTGCACAGAATACAGCATGATTAGCATTAGATTTACAGGGTGGCACAAAAATATCCAGTTACATTAAAAGCTATTAATAAAAAATTGCTAGAATTGTACCTTCGTTTGCGTTAAGGATTTAACACTTTCTAACATTTTTTAAGTGCGAATATGATTTCAGTTTTGTGTATCTGCCTGTCCGTCTGTCTACCTGCCTGTCTGTCTGTCTGAGCTCTAACTCCCGTAAATATTTATGGAATATCTTGAAACTGAAATATGTTATCTAAGTTCACTATCGGACGTTCCCTATTGAAAATGGAGTTTATACCTCTACTCCTATGTGTACAGGGACACCCGGAAGTATTTCAAAGCATTGTGTTCTATGAGAGGTATTTCTGTTGGTTTTACTGTAGACATATCGCAATTAAATTGAAATATGTTATTCAAGTTCACTATTGGATGTTTCCTGTATAAAATGGAGGAAATACCGCCACCGATTTATGTACAGGGACACTTAAAAGTATTCCAAAGCATTGCGTTCTATGAGAGATATTTCTATAAATCAAATTTTAATAACTTTATTTTCCACGAAGTTTTAGGAAATTGAAATATGTTATTTATATGCACAAAAAAATGCTTTGCATAGAATGTAGCATGATTAGCATTAGCTTTACATGGTGACACAAAATTATCCATTTATATTAAGAGCTATTTATAAAAAATTGCTAGAATTGTACTTTCGTTTACATTAAGCGTTTTTAACACTTTCTAACATTTTTAAGTGTGAATATGATTTCAGTTTGTGTATCTGTCCATATGTCTGTCTGTCTGTCTGCCAGCGCTCTAACTCCTGTAAATATTTATGGAATTTCTCGAAACTGATATATTTTATTGAAGTTCACTATCGGATGTTCCATATTGAAAATGGAGTGAATATCTCTTCTGGTTTGTGTACAGGGACACCCAAAAGCATTCGAAAGCATTGTGTTCCATGAGTGTTATTTTTATAAATATTTTCCCATTAGAATGTTCCCCATTTAAAATGAAATTAATAGGTCCTGTATAACTAGTTTCTTTACAGGGACAAAAAAAAAATGAAAAAAAAAACTGCCACTGCATTACGTTTTAGGACAGAATTTTTTTAAAGTTACATTTAAAAATCTTTCTACTGTAAAAATCATAAAAATATTGAAATGTATTGTTAATATTCTAAAATAATGTTTTGTGTAGAATATGATATGATTAACTCTCTGATTTACAGGGCTACACTAAAATATTCAGAGAGATCAAAAGCTGCAATTATAATCTAATGGCTGCATTTTCTTTTGCGTTAAACCTTTTTAACTCTTTCCAAAATGCCTAAGAGTAATTTTAAAATCAATTAGTCTATCTGTATATTTTTCAGTCCTTCTGTCTGCTGTGTGATAACGTAGGCAAAGAATATTAAAAGTTTTTCGGTACAACAATTACTTACAATTGGAAAGTGTTATTAATCAATGCGTACTGCATGATTTTTAAATTTTAATCACATTAAAAACTGAGACAGATAATATACACTAAAAATATACATTTTAAAATATTAAAAACACAAAACACAAATTTAAACGTTTCGAGCCTTTTACAGGCTCCTCATCAGTAAAAACATCAAATGTAAATGTTGAGATGAACAACAGACTTTCATTAAGTGAGTACAACGTATATTCATCAGGAACTGCGCATGCCTCATTAAGTGGCGAAAAATGTTGATTTGTGTACCAGCCCTCCAGGAAAATTCTTGAGTGATAATTTAAACAATTAGACATGATTATTTTAGTATTGTTAAAATCAGGTAAATGGTCAGTTTCTATGGCATGCTGTACTATTTTCGAACGTATATCACGGTTTTTGAAATTTGTTTTATGTTCCTTAATTCGAGTATGAAGAGAACGGCCTGTTTGACCAATATAAACCGAACTACAAGATTTATAAGGGATATTATAAATAACACCTGTACGGGAAAAGGGGGGGGGGGATAACAGTTTTAAAATTAGAAAGGAAATTACGAATTAGAAATTGTGGTTTATAGGAAATAGATAAATTAGCAATGCGTAAAACTTTGGCAATAGATTCAGAAATATTTTTATAGTAAGGAATAGTAACGAACGATTTAGATGATTTAGATGAATTAGTTTTATAATTATCCTTATTACATATACTCTTTTAACATACTCTTTTAATTTTCTTTTAAGCCAGCGAGAGGGATAATTATTACGCTTTAAGTCCGAAAAAATCCTTTTTAATTCCAACTGGAAAAGTTCATCGGTACTGCAATATAATTTTGCGCGGTGAAGTAACGTATGGAAAACAGCAGATTTATGTGAAGAAGGGTTAGCTGAATTAAAATTTAAATACTGGCCTGAAAATGTAGGTTTCCTATAAACAGAAGTAGCAAATTTAGAATAAGTATCAGAAGGCGAACGCTCAATTAAAATATCTAAGAAATGGAGTTTATTATCTTTTTCTTGTTCTAAGGTAAACTGAATTGAAGGATTAACGGAATTAGCATAATTAAGAATATCAGAAACATATTGATTATCAGTGATTATAAAAATATCGTCCACATATCTACGCCAAAAAACATGAAAAAATTTATTTTTGGCGTAGATATGTGGACGATATTTTTCATTTCTAAAAATCTTAAATCAAATCTCAGTCCTGCAGAAAAAAACGCCTTGAAGGAATTAAGATTTAATGAAAATATCATCATTACTAAAGCTGATAAAGGTGGTTAAATTGTTATTTTGGATAAAAAACAATAGACTGAAAGTGTTACCGAATTAATTCATGATGGCCCATATATTCCTCTGCCCCGTGACCCCTCTACTCAAGAGTTAAATAAAATTAAATCTGCTATAAAATCTTGCTCCTTGTTATTTGAATCGACTAAATCTCATCTTATCCCTTCTATTGCTAATTGTGCCAGATTTTATGCTTTACCGAAAGTTCACAAACCCAATATTCCATTTCGTCCCATAGTCTCTAATATCGGTACTGCTTCCTATAATTTAGCTACATTTCTCACCACAGTTTTTGCTCCCCTTCTTGCTGCTAATAGTTATACTGTTAAGAATTCCATAAAATTTGCAAGAAAATTTCAAAACTGCCCTCTCACTATGGTTTCTTTTGATGTAAAATCTCTTTTCACTAAGGTTCCAATAAGTGGCGCCCTCTGCTGTCTCGAAAATAGATTAGAAGAGTTTCATTTCACATCTTTTGAAATAACAAGAATTAATCTCTCTTACCCGCATTTTTTTTTTTTTTTATCACAAACCACATTTTCTTTCTAAAATAAATTCTATCGTCAGTCTGAAGGTTTAGCTATGGGTTCCCCTCTCTCCCCAATTCTCGCAGATATTTACATGCACTATTTCGAAAGCAAGCTTTTTAAGAAAATATCTTTTCCTTTTTGGACCCGTTACGTTGACGACACCTTCACGCTTATCGACACATCTCATCACAATATTGACCATGCCTTAGAAACTTTAAATTCAATTGACAGTAATATCCAGTTTACATATGAAATAGAAAATAATGGCTCCCTTCCATTTCTTGATACCCTCGTCTCTCGCACTGTAAATGGATTTTCAACCGAAAAAATTTTGCTGTCTCCCTTCCTCCCCATGCGCGTTCATGTCACCCACCTAACCAAAAAATGTCTGCTTTCTATACTTTTGTAAACCGTGCACTTAATATTTGTTCAAATCCTATTTTATTAAAATCTGTAATTAAATACCTGAAAGCCATTGCAATTGACAGAGGTTATGACCTTTCCATTATAGACAAAGCTATCCAAAAATTACAACTCCCTCGTATTTCGTCTACTAAATCAGTCTCTTCTAATATCAGTATTGTCTTACCCTATTTTCCTGAATCCAGTCAAACCACAGCTAAAATTCTCAAACAATATGATTTTAAAATAATATTTTCGCCTTCCAAAACTCACCTTTTCTCAGTTAAAAGATCGCATTGATATGCATAATTCTTGGGGTATTTATAGTATTTCCTGTCAGTGTGGTTTATCATATATTGGCCAAACTAAACGCAGTCTTAAATTTCGTCTAAAAGAACGTATGAATTACGTCCGCAAACAAGAAACCAATAAATCGGCTATTTCTAAACATTGCTGGGAGGAAAATCATAATTTTAAAACTAATTCAGCTAAAATAATTTGCAGACCTAAATCTCGATTTCTTTGAAGCTTTTCATATTTATAAAAATTTTAAAAACCTTGTAAATTGTGATTTCGCTATTCCCTATTTGTCTGACTGTTGGAAATTTTATATTCAGTCCACATTTTCCTAATTTTTCTACTGTTTACACAGCTAACTTTCCTAAATTCCTATTGGCCACTCTCCCCACCTTTCCCGTAATCCTATTGGTTGAACTAAATCCGGCCCCTCTCCTATATATACGAGCTCATCTCCTGATTCAGAATCCTTTTTGCACTGAAGACGGTACGCTTAAGGCTACCGAAACAGCTGTATGCATTTCCAATATTCTTTGGCGTTTCTAACGTAGTAGTTTATTCGGGTTTTTGAAAATGAGCTTAGCGTATATAAAAGTTGCAAGCTATAACAGCCATAGTTATTTTCTGGCAATGACATACAATCATTTATTCACTGAGTCAAGATCAATAATGGTCCTTATAAATGCTATTAAGTTCTTTAAAAATATTTTTATTTCTTAAATACTTATTTATTTTTTAACAAGTATGAATTTTTTTGTCTGCCAGTTCAAAAAACAAATCACCAACAACAGAAAGTAGATAAAATGATTTCTCTTAGAGTCCTGCATCGGGTCGGGTAACCCGATTTTACCGGAACCCGACCCGCAAGAGAAAAAAAGTTGTCGACCCGACCCGACCCGCGGATCGGGTTCGGGTCGGGTCGACTACTTTTTTTCTCTTGCGGGTCGGGTTGACTGGATTTTTTTTATTGCGGGTCGTGTTCGGGCTCGGTTCGGGTTTAGTTTTGAACAAATCGGGTCGACTTGAGAACATCTTTCAAAAAATTTTCATCTTTATAAAGTAGAAATTTGTGTGCTCTATTTTCTCATGATAAATGTACGCTTACCCAAATTATCATAGTAAAATAAACATCCATATCCGAATAAAGCAATGAAAAAACAAAGTAATTATTATTTAGAATGTAAGCTGTTGAAAATAGGCTACTTCTCCCAGAGTAACCAGATGTATGATTCATCTATTTTGGTGACTCATATCCTTTTGAAATCGATTGTGAATTTAAACTGATAATTAATATTTTTTTATCTTGAAGATGTTTTTAAGAAGTTATAGGAATGTATATTTAGATGAGTATAGCGGACGTTTATTTGGCGTCTGTAACGCTGTATATTTTAATACTGTGTGTGTGATAAGCTTTAAACAATAAAACTACAAACACTAAAAACAAAAACTATTTTATTTACGAGACAAAACTTAAGTTAAAATACATTTAAAATCAAAATATTCATATAAAAATAATTAAAATCTAGACATTTCGAAACCCGTCCGGGTTTCCTCACCTCATTTCGATAATGTAAATGTTCTGAATTCTGTTTTGATAATTATAAATCACGTATTTTCCTTGAGAGCTGGCACATTAACAGGCATCTCCACACTATCAATGAAGCATGCGCACTGGCTCTTCAATATTCTGTACTTCTATAAATTCCTTGGGTATTCATGTAATGCTTGCATATTATGTTGTAACTGACAGTGATAAGGAAACCCGGACGGGTTTCGAAACGTCTAGATTTTAATTATTTTTATATGTATATTTTGTTTTTAAATGTATTTTAACTTAAGTTTTGTCTCGTAAATAAAATAGTTTTTATTTTTAACATATATAATTGAGACGGTTTGATGTTTGTGTACGTTAAAAATACAAACACTGAGCTTGAAACCCATTTTTGTACACTTGAAGGACACAAGACACATAAATAGCTAAAAATTATTATAAATCCATTTTTCAGATTTTTTAATTTTAACTTAGTGTATTATTAATTATATTTTTAATTCTTTTTAAAATGATTTACCAGCAGCATGACAATGAAAATTTACTTTATTTTATAAATTAAAACTGTTTTGGATGATTTTTAGATTAATTATTAACTTTCATTTAAATGCGGGTTTCGGGTCGGGTTCGGGTAAAAAAAACGGGTTTCGGATCGAGTTCGGGTATAAAGCAATCGGGTTCAGGTCGGGTGCGGGTTGCCAAAAATTCTTTAGTGCGGGTTCGGGTCGGTTTTCGGGTCGAATAAAATTTATTTGTCGGGTTCGGGTCGGGTTTCGGGTTGATTCAAAAGTCACTTGTCGGGTTCGGGTCGGTAAAACCCGACCCGTGCAGGACTCTACAGTAGATAAGAATTGCCGGTTTTGTCTCAGCAGACTGGGCTGCTGGGCACCCCAGCCTGCCGAGAGTCTGTCTTATCAACATCCTGTTCTGTTATCAGCTTCCTGCCCAGCCTGCCGTGGGTCGTGAAAGATTTCCGGTGCATCCTGTCGAGGGTAGAACTCCTAGATAGATAGGCTGACGCATCTGCCATTTTCTAGCCCACAAGACTGACTGACTATTTATTATTGGTGGTTTTTCGGCTATAAATTGCACGGATAACTCCAAAAAAGAGCACCGCCTGTTTATATTTTCTTCTAATCCAGGAAGAAGGAAAAAGTGGATTATAAATTGCAGATGTAACTCGTGGATACCCGGAGCAGGAACACAAATTTGTAGCGTAAGATTTCCCTTATTTTTAAATTATTTCATTTTATTTTCAAAGTTGTTTGACAAATTTAATATGAATGTACTGTTTTTTCAAGTTATTACTTTAAATTCTTTTAAAATTAACTTTAATATTACATTTCTTTTAACGTGAAGGGTTGCAGTTTTGAGAATGTTGGCGATGTTCTTAAAATTACCAATTTGTTTTTTTCGTGATAAGAAGTTCTAGCTCACTTGATCTGTATAGAAGTTTAAAAGCGATAGCAACGCTAATCAGGTAACCTAGCTTTTTCTACGCCAACACTTTCCCAGACGGGCTAGAAAATGGCGGACACTGCGAAAGCTCTTATCATATTGGAATCTTAGTCGAGGGTCGTGAAAGATAAGAGATAAGGTTTTGATAGTGTAATGAAGAGATTAGATAATTAGAATTAAGAGATAATATTTTGAATGCGTAATGAAGCGATTTTTCTCAAACATATTTTTTCTGTGGTCCTAACATCTATTGAGAAAGTATTGAACTCCTTTATTTTCAAAAATCTTGTTTTTCTCCTTTGCCGTCACTTAGGATCGATCTCATAACCTATAGGTTTGCAGTCTAGTGTCTTGACCACTCACCCAACTGGCGTTAAAAGCTCAAGTTTTAATTGTTTAGAGTACCGTATTCAGATTAAATTGATTTTAAAGATACATCATACTAGGCAATGTCATGTGACGTAGTAGATAAGAAAGCTCACCACGTGATCTTGATAAGAAATAGCGTTATCGCTCCTTTCACCCTGTGCGACTAAAAAAGAAGGACGCAAATTAACAACTGTGTAGAGGTAAGTCCAATTTTTATATCATTTATTTAATATATATATTTAAACATAAATAAAGAGACAAGTGTTTTACATAAAAAAATATTTTTATTAAAAATTTATCCAATATAGGGTTAATAGTTTTCCCTTAATTAATTAGAATTTTGAATGAAAAAATAGTGTAGGGGTAATAAAATGCTTACTTTTGTCAAATAAATAAATAAATAAGTAAAGAAATAAATAGTTAAGTATGTACAAGTTTAAAGAATGGAATGTTTAAATTCTGGAATGAATGCTAAAAAAATTTCTTTCTGTATGTAATCTCTGTCGTTTAAAAAGGCTTTTGTTTCTCGAATTTTGTATATGTGTCCCTTTGTATATTTCTGTAAATAGGATTTAAATGTATACTATTCTGAAACTATAAGAATGTATCTCACGAGAATTTATGTTTGACAAGCATTAACGTGGGCTGAATGCAATATGTTAAATCCTCGTCTTATTCCATTGTATTGCATTTTTGAATTCCCATTTTACTCGAAAAATATTCTGTGGATTAACATTCTCAATCTCATTGTGAACGAAGCTGAAAAAATATCAGTGTCTCGGGAATTCTAAATCTACTGAATAATGTAGTTAAAATTCTTATCTATAGCATTTTTTTTTCTTTGCTGGAATTCAAAGCTACTGACTAGCACATGTGTTTCAGTAACCCAGCTGATGTCTAGGGGTGTGTCTTCCTTCTTTCCTCTCTGTGATGTCCGAACGTAAAGTAGCGTATGGGCAACGTTTGAATGCAAAGGAAGTCTTATCCCACGTTGTATTAGAACTGCTCAATTGGATGGGAGGCGAAAGGGGTTGGTGTATGTCCCCCCCCCCGCCTCGATAAATATGGGTAGTCTGCTTCGCTCAAGGGAGACGGAAAAAGAAGAAACAGAGATAGTAAGATTAAGATTTTGATTCTTGTTCTCGGCTCTGGTCCCCCTCCCTGTTTTGGTGAACAAGGTTACGCTGGGATTTTTTTAATGCGGTGAAGCAGGACTGGAGTGAGTTTTTTTCTTCTTGTGTTGATGCTTCCGAGGCAGGCGAAGTCGTAAGAAGCCGGGTTAGCTCGGCTAATCTTCAAGAGTGCTCGGAAAGCCTGTCGTGTGTGAAGCGGCTAGGATGCAATCTGGTAATAAGAGGGGTGAAGAAGCTGTTTAAATGAATGTTGGCTTATAAAAATAGACCCTCTCGGGTAGTACTTCCGGCTGGATGCAACTTTGGGTGGTGCTGCGGAGGACATCAACTGTGTTAGTCATGGAATGCTAATTTGGAAGCTTGCCACTGGGGGGGGGGGGGGGGGGGTAGGAAGAGATATTTTTTGTGTGCATAGTGGTAATTTTTTGACTTGGCTGGGTCTGAGAGAGGAAAAAAAATTAAAAATACAATGCACTGGGTGACCTGAAGGGAGAAAAAGTGGGGACCATCACAATTTTGATCCTCCACGGGGGGATGGTCCCCTGCGTTGGTAGCCCGATGACTGCTTAACGACCCCATTGAGCACTTGATGGTGCAGCACAATTTAACGAGGACCAGACACCGCCACACCCTCGTAAAAAAATTAAATAAACATTGAGAGTTTGTTAACTGAATAATCTTTGAGAGCTGTTAACTGAATTATTTTTGTGGCTGACCTGGGAGACCAAAGTGAGTGAGCGCAAGAGGTCCAGAACAATTAGGTTGAGCAGGAAGGACGGTTGATGTAATGTAGTTATTTACGAAGTGGAGTACCATCACAACGACAATTATTGCAGGGTAGAGAGGAGGAGGGAGGGAAAAAATTAAAATTGGGGGGGGGGGAGCTAAGCCACGCATGCTTGGCTCCCGGTCACCTTACCCACTTAAGGGTCTGGTTCGGGAAAACCAAGGGACTTAGCGAGAGAAAAAAAGGGGGTGGAGCTAAGTCACGCAAGCTTGGCTCCCGGTCACCTTACCCACTTAAGGGTCCAGTTCAGGAAAACCAAGAGACTTAGCGAAAAAAAAAACTTGGGATGGGGGGAACTAAGCCCCACAAGCTTGGCTCCCGGTCACCTTACCCACTTAAGGGTCCGGTTCGGGTATACCAAGGGACTTAGTGAGGAAGAAGAGAAGAAAAAATAAATAAAAATAAAAAAAGAGAAAGAGAAAAAAAAACTTGGGGTGGGGGGAACTAAGCCACACAAGCTTGGCTCCCGGTCACCTTACCCACTTAAGGGTCCGGTTCGGGTTTACCAAGGGACTTAACTAAAATAGGAAAAATAAATAAATAAATAAGTAAATAAATAATAAAAAAAAAGAATAAAAAACAGTGGGAAAGTGACTATTGGGGCGCCTATTATTTGCGCAGCAGATGACTCACTGGTTGAATGTGGTGATAAGTGGTAGCTGAGACACCTTTTGCTAAAGACTCACTAGGATCAATAGGGCAGATAGAATGACAAAATGTCAGATCAATTATCAATGAGATACTTATTAATGTAGTAAATAATTAAATAATTAAATAAATAATTAAAATATTAGAAATGAATTAGTTGATTAATTGATAAGCTTAAATAGAATCAGTCTAATTGGGTTCTAAGTTCAATAAATAAATAAATAAATAAATCGATAAAAGGTTTTTAAATTTATTCTGTTTTTATTGTTGTTGAAAGTAATCAGCTGAGTTAGTTTCTGGTTGAGAGAAAAAAAAATTAAATAAATAAATAAAAATAATTAAATAAAAGGCATAATTGAAGATTAATTAAGTTATTTAAAAAAAGGGAAAAAGAATAATTGAAGTTTAATTAAAAGGTGTATGATCAAGATTCTAATGAGCCCTACATACGAAGGGTGGCATGCGAGGCCCGATTGCGAGGATTCAACCTTTTTCGGATCCCTTTCTGGGACTCTGGAGTTCTGGATTTTATCAGTGCGGACCTAAGAAAGTTGTTAGGAGAGTCCTGCGCAGGAAAAGTTGCTGAGCGGTAATACTCTCTTTTTAATCATACCATTCATCCCAAAATGAATAAATAAATAAATAAATAAATAGAGTAAAAAATAAATAAATAAATAAAAAACATTAATTACTCATTTTTGCGCGGCCATTTGTGCGGGCTTACAGACCAATTATTACCAAGGACCGTTTACATTTATAAAATTTTTTATACAGTTTTTTTTTTTTAAATATATATATTATTAGTTTTTTTATACATTTTACAGTTTTTAATAATTTTTATATTACAAAGATTTTTTAGTTTTTCCCTTTTTATTTTTTCCGGGCCAAAAGTAATATCGATACTAGCCGCTTTAACAACAAGGACCTCGTTCATGACCTAAAATAAACAAAAAGTGGCGGTAGCGGTGGATGCCTCTTATTTGTGTGGGCGGAGAGGTCCTCTTCATCTGTTAGTCCTATTTCCATTTGCTGCTGAAGTTTGTAGCTTTTTCTTGTTAGTGTTGATACTGCTTTTTGTTATTGTGATATGTCATCTATGTTGTTCGTGAGCCATCTGACTATGTGTTTAGCCTTGTTTTGTACATGTGTGTTCTGAGCTAATTGTTTGTACCATAGTTGTTCGTTAATTTGTGTTATTTGGGCCAGATGGCTTTTGTCCGTTAATGGGCAGGCCGTTAAATAGTGTATGGATGTACCTAGCGCTCCACAGGCGCAGTCCGGGCTTCTCTTCTTCTTGAATCGATGAAGATAGGTTGGGAAGGCTCCGTGTCCTGTAAATAATTGTGTTAGGAGCTTGCAGCTAACGAGTGTCTTTGTGTCTACTGTTGGAAAGTATTTATGTGTTAGCCTGCCCGTGTCCCCATAGTCCGACTCGAAATGCCATTGTGTCATTGTGTAACTTCTGAGTTTTTTCTTGAGGTGCGATATCGGCTTTTCGAGGTAGTATTGCGTCCTATGGTCGCTGTTTTCTGCTGCTAGCTTTGCTAGCTTATCTGCTTCTTCATTTCCTACAATGCCTACATGCGCTTTAACCCATTCAATCTTAAAGGTATTGTTTGATCTGTTTATTTCCGAGTGGATTTTATGGATTAGGCTATCCACTGTAAAGGGTTTGGAAATTGCTTGTATGGCAGACATGCAGTCCGAGTGGATACTATATGCGATGCCCTTGGTGTTTCCCCACTCAGCAGATTTGAGTATTGACAGTAGTTCGGCCTGAAAAACACTGTTGCACTTTCTTAATGGCGCTCACCACTCGTGTATTTTTGTGTTATTTTTGAAGGCTACAATGGCCGAGTCTGTAGCTCCTGATTCCAGCTTCGAGCCATCCGTGTATATTTGTGTGCCTTTTTCTGATGAGCCAATTTGTGGCTCTGGTGTGTCAGCAGGGTGCTTCCGCCAAATGTTCTGCTTTTTGACGTAATCTGTGTGGTTGATGATGTAGTCTTGTATTGTGTAATTTCTGTGTAATCTTGTTATTGTACAGTAGGCTGCTTCGTATCGTACTTGGAGGTGTACTGGAATCAGGCCAGAAAGAACCAGAAGTGGCGATGTTGGGGCTGTTTGTATGCCCTGACGATGGCCAGCGCAAAGTGCCTTTGGCAGCTCAGCAGTTTATCTTTGTTAGGCTGCGTGAGGTTGTTTCCCCAAATTGGGGCTGCAGAGGTCAGTGTTTTTTCAACTACTGCCTTGTACCAAGTTTGTATTAGGTCTGGTTTTAGTCCCCATCCCCTAGAGACCATTCACCCGAACAAATTAAAGAATTTGTATATTTTTTTTACTTGTGATTCAATGTGCGGGTGCCATCTGAGGTTTTTGTGCAGAATGACTCTTAGGTATTTCATTTGTTCTTTCGTTTCTAATGTTGTTCCATTATAGTGAATATTCTCTAATTTGTAGTATTTTATTTCTGTCTGAAAGTTTCCTATGCTCGGTTTATTAAGGTATAGCAGTTTCGTTTTGCTCCAATTGATTGTGAGGTCGTTTTCGTTTGCCCAAATGCCAAATTTCTGTAATGCTGTGTTTGCTGTGGTGACTAGTATGTCTATGTTTACTGTTATTGTTAGCATGAAATCGTCTGCGAAGGCGTGGATCCATGTGTTGTTCCCCCAGCTATGGTTGAGTGCTGCCTCGGCTATTAGTAGCCAAAGGAGTGGGCCTAAGCAACTTCCTTGCGGACATCCTCCGTATGTTTGTTTAGTGGTGGTTATGCCATTTTCTTCCAGTGTCACATACCTGTCTTCCAGAAAGCTAGCTATCCAGTTGACGAGGTATGTTGGACAACCGGAGTTTTTAAGATTTTGGAGCAGTGTTGGCCAGCGAATGTTGTCAAAGGCACCTTTAATGTCTATCGAGATTAGTAGTGTCTGTTTTCTGTTGGTTTTGTCCTTGTTTATATTGTCTATTATTTTTTGTAGTGCCTTTTCTGTGGAGGTGCCTCGTTTGAAGCCGAATTGATTTTGGTTCCAGTAATTTTGTGTCGTTAGATGATGATTAATTCTTCCGTGTATTATCCTTTTAAAAATTTTGCTAATAGCTGATAGGAGGCATATTGGCCTATAATTTTTTGGGTCTTTGGGATCCTTGCCTTCTTTGTGGAACAGAACTACTATACCTTTTTTGAATTGTTTCGGGAAGTGCTCCAGTTGAAGGCATTTATTAAATAGCACGAGTAGGAGGTTTTGGCTCGTTCTGTTAATTCTTTTAATCAGGTTGTAGTCTTCGTAGTCGTGGCCTGGGGCTTTGTTCTGTTTAATGAGTTTAATAATTCTGTTTAACTCTTGCGGTGTTATCTTGCGAGGGGTACCTTCGTCGAAGCGAAGAGGAAGCGTGTTCTGCCTGTGTGGGGTGTGTTCGTCAGTTATGTACAGTGTGTCTAGGAATTTGTTCAGTGTGCGGTCTATTGTGACTTGGTCGTTGTTATCTAGTATGTTGCATAGTTTTGCTGGTGTTGCTAGTTTACCCGAGGCGATTTTATGTTGTGGGCCGTAGGAATCTTTCGTTCTTTCACAGAAAGCCATTCATGCCTTTGATCTTTCTCTATTAATAAGCTTCTTATAAATTAATAAGCTTCTTATAAGCGCTCTCTTTTGTATTGTATGTGTTGCCGATTTTTAAGGGTGGGGTCCGGCTGGGACTGATACCTACGGCGAAACGCTCTAACCCTATTCCTGGCAGTTTTTATTTTATCTGTCCACCAGGTCGGCTCTTTTTGGTCTGGTGTTTTGCGCTGCTTATAGCAGGTGAATGCCAGAGTTTTGAGGTCGTGCATAAGTTCCTCCGTGATGGTATCAAGCGAGTTCCTGTCTGTCGTCCTGGTAATCGGACCGATATACCGCTTACTAATTTTCTTGATCTGATTTTCAAATTTTGAATGTTTCCTATGTTTCGTCTCTAATGTGTGGCGGTGGTAACTGTGATTACTGTAGTCTAACGTGTATCTGATATAATTATGGTCGCTTCCCGAGTGGTCATCACTCACTTCCCAGTCAATGACTTTGTCAAGTAGGCTGGCCGTTGTGATCGTTAGGTCGGGCCAGCCCCTGCTTCTTCCCGTTTGAAACGAGGGGGTCGCTCCTGGGGTGTTTTTGATTAGTAGCGAGTGCTGTGCTAGGAAATCTGTTAGTTCTCTACCCTTTTTGTCAATGTCATCATATCCCCATTGATTTGAGTGTGCATTGAAGTCTCCTGCCAGCAGGACTCTACCCTGTGTTTTTAGTAATAATTGATCAATTTCCCGGAGTATTGTGGTGAAGCTAGAGCTTGGGGGGGGGGCGTATGTGTTTATCAGTGTAACTTTTTCTTTTACGTTTTCTATTAAAATTGCCATCGCATGGTCTGTACTTCCCAGTTCTATAGGATTTCTGCCTAATTTTGTGATTATTGCCGCTCTATTATTGGGGGTTTTAAAAGCCTGCCATCCCGACCCCAGGCCCGTTATTTTGACCGTGTGAATGCTCTGGTGGAAATCCTGTATCATTGCAACCTTAATGTTGTGCTGGGCAAGGTACCCGAACAGATCTTTTGTTGCTGCCTCGCTAGAGTGTAGATTTATCGGGGTTTTAATGATAGATAATTTATCTGGAAGTTAACTTTAGCTAAATTTACTTTATTGGCATGTTTTTGGTTTGAAAGCTATACGATCATGTGAGGTAATTGTTTAATGCATGCCTTATTACTAAATGAGAATTAAAATTAATAATTAAGCCCCTAAGGCAATGACTTCATTTATTAAAATTTAATAGTAAAAGGTTCTATTAAGCTTTATATATAACAAAAGAAAATATTATAATGAGCACTTAAGTTGAAAAGTAGCGGGTTCGATTCCAAATTCAATACGTTTCTAAGTGGTTAACCTAAGTACCATTCAGTTTAAAACACATATTTATATCTTAAATCACTTCATTAGGGTGTATTCCTATGTTACTTTTTTCTATTATGCTTAACTTTTAACAATAATAAATAATAATCACTCATTTCGTTAAACATAGATTAAATTTTCTTAATATGGTTAACCTAAGTACCGTTCAGTTTAAAACACATATTTATATTTAAATCACTTCATTAGGGTGTATTCCTATGTTACTTTTTTCTATTATGCTTAACTTTTAATAATAATAAATAATAATCACTCATTTCGTTAAACATAGATTAAATTTTCTTAATATGGTTAACCTAAGTACCGTTCAGTTTAAAACACATATTTATATTTAAATCACTTTATTAGGGTGTATTCCTATGTTACTTTTTACTTTCTCCTATATGTAATATAGAGAAAGTATTGGATTCGCGAAAATTTTCGACCTCCGTTTTTTGACGGATCTACACGTTTTGGAATGTCCTGAACACGAATTGATAGTTTTTAGAAAATGTCTGTCTGTCTGTCTGTCTGTCTGTCTGTCTGTCTGTGTGTCTGTCTGTATCATTTTTTTGTGGACGCTGTATCTCACGAACATATGAATGAAATTTAACCAAACTTGGTATTTAGTTGCACCCTGACATGAACTGGTGCCCATTAGATTTGGGGATCAATAGCTCAAGAGGTGGCGCTGTAATCGCATTTTATGCAAATTTTTAACATGGCAGCATAGGACAAAATTCCGTATAAATGGGCATAATGAGAGTTATTTTAAACTTGTGATTGTAAAATTAATTTGAATTATTGATGATAGTAGTAGTTAACTAGGAAAAAAAATTGTGCATGGGGGGGGCATCGGTTCCCCCCTGGGGGGGAAGTACGCCCCCGGGGGGGGGGGGTTAAATTTTGAAGATGGGTATCATTCGAAAGATCTCGTCAATACCTTTAAAACGAATGGTTGAACCATAAATCTGTGATAATTTAAAACAAAGTTATCGATTTTTTTTACTTTTAACAAAAAAAAAACTTAGAAAAATAATCGTATTTTTTTTTTTTTTTTTTTTTTTTTTTTTTTTTTTAACGAAATTTTACCAAACTTGGTATTTAGTTGGTCCCCGACATAAACTGTTGCTGATTATATTTGGGGATCAATAGCTCAACAGGTGGCGCTGTGATAGCATTTTATCTAAATTTTTAACATGGCAGCATAGGACAAAAATTCGTATAAATGTGCATAATAAGAGTTATTTTACACTTGTGTTTGTAAAATTAACATGAATTATTGATAATAGTAGTACGTAACTAGGAAAAAAATTTTGTGCATGGGGGGGCATCGCTTCTCCCCCTGGGGGGGAAGTACCCCCCCCGGGGGGGGGGGTAAATTTTGAAGATGGGTATCATTCGAAAGGTCTCGTCAATACCTTTAAAACGAATGGTTGAACTATAAATCTGTGATAATTTAAAACAAAGTTATCGATTTTTTTTACTTTTAGCCAAAAAAAAAAAAAACTTAGAAAAAAATTCGCATTTTTTTTTTTTTTTTTTTAATATTGTTACTGATTGAATATGTATAGGAAAATATAGAAGAAAGTCTTGTGGTGGCTACAACATACTAGTTTCTATTATGCTTAACTTTTAATAATAATAAATAATAATCACTCATTTCGTTAAACATAGATTAAATTTTCTTAATATTTCAAATTTAGTTTAATTTTATTATTTTTTCATCTTATATGAACCAAGGATGTACCCAAGATTTTATTTAGGGAAGGGGGGGGGGTCCAGATTCAGAGTTTGATTAAATCACGTACAGTGCTAAACCTAAACAACTTTTTTTTTCGGGGGGGGGGGGGCTCTTACCTAGTACTTTAAACTTAAAGTTGAGAATCCTTTGAGTATATGTGTTGAAGCTCAAACTTTCAAATACAATTAATTTAAAATTCCATCTATTAGTAAAACACACAGACACACATTAGCTGTGGCTCTAATTAATAAACAGAACACAGACATATAAGAAAAATATATAAAATAATTGTAATAAGTGAAAACTTTGAACAAACTTCATAAAATGAAGAACTCGCAACAATTGTTTCGGGTCAAAAGAAGACACTACCCTAAGAAAGTAGGCATGACACGAGTGCTGCAAACAAAGCGGCAACTTTGCAGCACTCATGCCTATTTTGTTCGCTTGGAAAAGGTTTGCGTTTTCTTTCGACTTGAAACAATTGTTACGATTTCTTGCATCTTATAGTGTTTATTCAAAGTTTACACTTATTACCTATAAGCGCCAGCTTTGCTGAGCTTTTTTCAAAATGCTTGTAAATTAAAACATAAAAACTTATATGAAAAATTCTCTTATTGACTATCATATATAACTGAAAAATAAAATAAATAAATGTCTTCTGAATGCTATAATCACAAAATACTGCTCAATATCTCTAGGCCAACAATTTAAAGAATTAATAGAATTTTATTAAGTAAGTAAAGTATTTTTTTTTTAAGCTAAGTTATATATCTGACTATTATAATTCAATTTTTAGGTATAAAAAAAGAGAATATTTTAGAATAGTTTATACATAGATATATATATATATATATATATATATATATTCAACTAGTCTTTGAAATCATTGGAAATTAATGAAAACAGTAAATGATTAAACTATAATTATATACATCTTGTTACAATAAATAAATATGTAAACATGAAAAAACATAAAATGTATATGGAACTTTGTAATATATATATATATATATATATATATATATATATATATATATATATATATATACATTATTCAGAAAAGACTTACAGAAAAAAAAAAAAATCTTTGGTGGCACATGAACAATTTAAATATGAAATTTGGGCTTGAACATATGGAAAAATTTACATTATTGTATTAAAATTTTTGAATTTGTTTAGCGTCTTGCAAAATCCAGGGACTTTAGACAAATACTAATTGACCTTGATTAAAGTTTTGTTCTGTACAGATATCAGACTATGCTAAAGAAATGTAAGATGCAAAATATTAAATATATACAATGAATTAATGTTTTATTACATACTGTAACACTTTCCTTATTTAGGTAACCCTATCACTTGGCATGTCATTTTAAGTACAACATAAGAACTAAAAAAATTATAAAATTAAATATTTTTCTATGAATACTCATTTATTTATATACTATAAAATTACTTACATATTAATAAAATTTACATAAGCAAACTGAGACGTCGTTGTTTTAAAGCCATTTTGTTCAATACATCTTCAGGAGTTAATGGTATATTACGGTGTATTGACAGCAATGCCAAGCAGGAGAGTCTTTCATGTCCAGTTCTGTTTCTGGTAAATGTCTTTACTCTTTTCATAGTAGAAAAAGATCTCTCTGCGCTCGCAGTAGATACTGGTAAAGTGCATAAAATTTTGATAATGCGATAAATATTTGGAAAAAAAAATTTATCACACGAGTCAAGTGCCTCTAATGCATTTCTTCGTCTGGCTTTTACTTCTATATCTCTCCACTTTTCACACCACAATACAAATTCTGATTTTACGGCTGTATCTGAAATTTCATTTTCATAATAAACAGATAACTTTTCTATTTGATCTAATTTTTCAGAACTGCAATTTCTCGGTATCACAATTTCAATAGCCGATAATATTTTTCGGTTTTCTTCAAATCAGCTGTCTAATTGTTGGATTAACAAGTCAAGACAGGGTAAGAATATTGTTCTTCTATAATATTCTTCAGGTGTATTGTGTTCAGGGTTGTCACGTTGTTTTTTTTTTTTTTTTTTTTTTTTTTTTGTTATGCGTGGAAGAGTAATTTCAGAGTTGAAATTTTCAAATGCCATATCTGAAGCTGCTTTATATATCTGCTCAAAGCTGTCTTCAGCATTTATTCTCAAATCCTTTGGTTTCGCAACCACATTTGAAGCATGTTCCAAAGCTGATACCAGATCATGTTCTGGGTTTTGTAAATACAATGATAAATTTCGCTTAAAACTTAAAAGTTTTTCGCATACTAATAAAGAAATCAGAAATGATCCTTTAGCAATGGCCGACAGTAAAATTGTTGCAGTAGATGATATTTGACGATCACACTCTGCTAACTCTTGCAGACTAATGGCAATTGCTTTGAACAGCTCAACAAATACTATAATAGAATCATGCCTTTCTACAAACCTTGTTTCACAGACCTTCAATAGTCCGCTTTTTTTATTGTGTGGGAGATAGCTCTTTATATTTTCTTTTAACATTTCTCCTGAATAAGTGTTGTTTCTGAACAAATTACAGATTTCACTTATTGTGCCATGAGAGTTTTTAACGGATGGTATGTGTAATCCTGAAGATAAAGCAAGATTTAAACGATGATTAGCACAATAAACATAAAGAGCTTTGGGATACTGTACTGGCCTGTACTCCATTAAATTGTCTTCGCATATTCCATGCTCCATCATATCCTTGACCAACAAGTTTATTCATATCCAGTCCTAAACTTCTATACTGATTTAAAAGGGAAGAAATCAGTCTTTCCGAAGTTAGATCAAAAACTGGAACAAAACCCAAGAAATTTTCACAGATCATATTTTCAGTGTTTACGTATCTGACACACAAGGAAAATTGTTCTACACCAGATACATCTAAAGTTTCATCAGCTAAGATGCTGAAGTAATCAGCATTATTTGCTTCAGCAACGATATGATTTTGAATAATGCTTCCACACGTTTCAAGAATTTTATATTGAATTTTTGGACTGATATAAGATGCATTTTTTTTTACAATTTAAAAGGTGATTTTTTAAGTTCAAATCGCCTGCATTTGCTCGGAAACGCAAAAGGGCTCGAAAATTGCCATCATTTTTTTCAGGGTTTTCTAAGTCTAAAATACCGCTATCATCATCTCCTCGTAATGAAATTTCCTGCTCTCCACAAAATATTACAGTTTCAATAATTGGTAATAAAGCGGCTCTATTTTCTTCTATTTCTTTCTTATGCTGAGAATTAATTTGAGCTATAATGTTAAAAGATTTTCTGTTAGTAATTTTAAGGAAATTTTCTGCTGAAACTTCACATGATTTGTGGTACGATGTTTGTAAATACTTATTAAATTTTTCCACAGCATCCTTCCACTTAATCAAGGGTTTTGCAACCAGTGAACCAATCTTTTGATGAGAACTTTTTCCGACAGTATCGCTACAAAACAGCACACAAAACTTGCAAAATGCCCCATCACAGCATTGGGAGTAGGCCAACCATGGCCATTTATCTAGCCAATTCAGCTGAAATCTCAATTTTTTTTTATTAATTTCTCTTGTGGGAAAAACATAATTTTGGTTCGAAATGAATGGATTAATTAATATTTCATGTCTCAATTCGGTTAAATTCAGTAAAGAAGTTGGAGAGGAAAAAAGTTTAGTTGAAATTTCTCCAATGTCGTTTAAAGCTGGTGAGCGAGGAAAAGGATTACTTGAGGTAGAAGCAGTCTCTGTAGGAAGGGATTCAGCTAATATATCTTCATTCTCTTTTGTGTGAATAATCTTTCTCTTTATGTTCGGGCAAATATCATTTTGAATATTATTCTCGTTTACACAGTCCTCTTCTTTTAACGCACATGCACTGTTTGTAGTTGGTTTAAAAAAGCTTGTTATTCTGCTTCGATTCATGTTTGGAAAAAAGATACCTATTTCTATCGTCTATATTTCTTCACAAAGTTTCTACTTTCAGTAAAATAACTCAATATATCCTTGAGCAAGTATAAATCCGCAAAAAGAAATAATCCCTTTCTTGCTTAAAACAGAGCAATATGCGTATGTTTTTATTTATTTTAAGGAAAACAATATCGTGAAACATCTGTGCGACGTCAGGCATTTACAAGTGCATACAAATCTATTCGTGATTGACACATTGATGAATGACACTGTGGGAGGGGAGGTGGGAAAGAAAATCCCTTCATACTTTTACATGAATGCATTCTTTATCTGCAGTCAAGTGTTCAATTTTTAAGATTACTAAAAGTTGAAGAAAAATTATAAACAGATTCCAATTTTACAGAAAATTTACCCCCAATTGCATTACTTGAAATAACATGAATAATTGAATTACGAACCTAAACCGTAAATTTTACTTTTACGCTAATTATGCCGTTAATACAGACTGTTAAATTATGTAAATTATTTTCAAAAATTGTATAAATGTGAAACAACAACATAAATAATAATAATAATAAAGATCCTTCTAAATATAATAATTTTACTACATGTAATATGAAAATTATAATTATACATAGAATTTAATTAACAAGTAAATTATTTAAAAAAAAAATAGTTAATCTTATGTAAGCTAGACTAAATGATAAATTAATAGATATTCATGAAATATATGTACCAAATTGAATCAGCATAATGTTTCATAATGAATCTCTCTGAAATCAAAATCGTTCGATTGTATATAATAGAACCTGAGAACCTTCCCTTAGTTGAGAAAAATCGCAGAATACCAGTGTCATATTTTAAACAACTTGTACCAATAGTTGACAGACAACAATTAATGTCCAGGTGCACATAAATCTATAAGCAATTCTGTATAGTAGTTCCTGAGGTACAGTCGCCAAAAAACTTTTGTCTCAGACAGAGAGATAGATGTTCTCTAAAAATGGTCAACCAGGCTCCATACCTCTCAAAAAGCGTAAATCCATCGAAAACTGGAAGTAGAAATTTTTTATGAATTCAATACTTTCCTCTATTTAATATAGAAAAATGTAGCAATCATAATTTTTCCCTCGACAGATTTTGCCCATATGCCCACTACGAATTGCCCCCCCCCCAGTCCTCTTCCGATAATTAATCTAATGAAAGACCATTATTACTTACAAACTTTGAATAAACACCATAAAATGCAATAAACTCGCAACAATTGTTTGGGGTCGAAAACACACACGACCCTTCATCAGGCGAACAAAGTAAGCACGAGTGCTGCAGACAAAGCGGTGTGTGTTTTCGACCCGAAACAATTGTTGCGAGTTTATTGCATTTTATGGTGTTTATTCAAAGTTTGTAAGTAATAATTTTTACAACGCCAGTTTTGTGATGCTTCTTTATTAATGAAAGACCATGTTTTCTTTTATAAGTTATCGCTACTATAAAACAGTTTTCAACAGGTTTCAAACTGCTATAAAACACATTTTAACGGCAATGGTTATTAAATTATATTTTATTCAATTTTATTTCGGGGAAGGGGGGGTTCCGGACCCCATCCCCCCCCCTTGGGTACGTCCTTGATATGAACGCATTCTTTTGAACGCATTCTTTATACGAGTGTTCAGCGTTCAAAGCTGGTAGACGTGAGAGTATCCGTTTGAAATTTTCCGCGGTTTTTTTCCGAAACTTGCGTAAATATGTACTAGAATCAGTTAGAAAGACCCCTACGGAAGGCACTCTCCCTCAAATCTAAATATGGTAGGTACCCTTTAAATAAAAATGCATTTTATATGACTGTACCCGATGTCAGACATCTAAGGTTCCTTCTTCGAAGAGGGAAAGTGTTGGGTTCGATTCCAACTTAGAGTAAAGGTGAGTATATTTCTTTCTAAAATTAAGAAATTCTCTTTTTAAGAATTTTTAAGTATAAGGAATTCTACAGAATAAATAATTACCTAGATTTTATATATATATATATATAAATCTGTTTGAACAAAAAATTAAGAATTTCACAGAAAAGTTATATATACATTTAAACACTTATCTCTTTTCTAATTACCCAATCGCTTCATTAATAATTAAAATTTAATTCATTGTTTTTCTATTCTTCCTTTTTCAAAAGTTCTCTTTTAAAAATCATAACATTCTAGAATCAGTTAGAAAGATCCCCCACGGAAGGCACTCCTCCTCAAACCTAAGACCGCACACGAGAAAAATCATATATTTTCATCGATTTTATTAGTCTAACTAAAACACTTTAAACAAAAATGTTAATCATTTATTTCGTTAAATAAATAAATAAATATTTTTTTTTAATCATTCACTTCATTAAAAAACTGAAAATTAAATTAATTTTCTTAATATATTTATCTTATATGAATCCATTCTTCACACGAGAAAAATCATATATATTCACTGATTTTATTAATGTAACACACTTAAAAAAATAATAATAATCATTAAAAATACAAAATTTCAAGAGTATATTTCTAAATTCTCACTTTATATCGCTAACACGTCTCATAGATGGCAGCACATACGTTGTATGAATCCGTTCTTCACATGAGAAAAATCATTTATTTTCACTGATTTTATTAATCTCACGCACTTGAAACAAAAGTTTTTAATCATTCATTTTGTTAAACATAAGAAAAATTTTCTTAATATTTCATCGCAAATTATCATTAAAATATTAATTATGTTGTAAAAATTTACGAAAACAATTCATAATCAACAGAAAAATAGTTCAATTTTATATAACTAAAAAATACATTTAATACTATCTAACTTTAAAAAAAATTAAAGTTTTAAACAATTATTTCATTAATTTCTCAAAAAACCTAACTAATATTAATACATCCGTCTCTTAAATCGGAAAATAACTTGCATTTAAAATCAATTTCATCTGAATACGGTACTCTAAATAATTAAAACTTGAGCCGTTAACGCCAGTTGGAAAGGAGTTCAATACTTTCTCAATAGATGTCAACACCACAGAAAAAATATGTTTGAGAAAAATTGCTTCATTACGCATGCAAAATATTATCTCTTAATTCTAATTATCTAATCTCTTCATTACACAATCAAAACCTTATCTCTTTATCTTTCACGACCCTCGAGAGGATGCACCGGAAATCGTTCACGACCCTCGGCAGGCTGGGCAGGAAGCTGATAACAGAACAGGATAATGATAAGACAGACCCTCCGCAGGCTGGAATGCCCAGCAGCCCAGCCTGATGAGACTAAACCGGCAATTCTTATCTACTCTCTCCTCTGTTCTTTAGGAGTCTCCTCTGTTCTTACTGAGTTGCGCTTAAGAATAGGAGGTACTACTCAATTGCGTTTAAGGCCTTCATCCTCATGTGCATCAGTTGCGCCGAGATCATATCACCCACCCCCCCCCCAAAAAAAAAAAGCGTAAACGCAGCTCTCGTAGGTTTTTCAGAAAATTTGAAATCAGAAAACAAATTCTAAATGATTTTGACTATTCAAATTTGCATAATTGATTAATAAATCATTCTGATAATCATTAATATCTGATTTTTTTTTTTTTTTTTTTTTTTTTTTTTTTTTTTTTAATTTTTTCAGGAATAAATTTGTTTTTCAAAAAATATTTTGCATACCAGAACAAATTGTTCAGCTTATTCTATCATAAGTTATTGATGGCATGGGGTTTTTGGATTTCTTTTTGAAGTATTTATGTTTTATTTAAATGTGAAAATATTTAGAAAATATTACAGGTATGACAAAACTAAATAAAAATGTGGTATATATTCAATATAACTTTAAAACGTCTTCACACACCATAAAATTTAAACCAGCGCAACCGGTTTCGAAAGGACATGGCCTTTCTTCATCAGGTACAAAAAACACGCGCTACTACTTTGGAGGCAAAATCAAGACTTGCTTTTATTTGTGTATTTATTTGCTTTCATTTATTAGACAAGTTTTATTTGTGTAATTTAAATATTTCTTTAAATAAATAATATAATATATATATATATATATATGTATACATATATATTTATTTATTGCTCTTGTTTGAATTTATTGGAGCCTATTTGCGTTACCCAGGAAATAACACGAGAATAAGTAAAGAATTTTTTCCTTCCTAGAAATTATCATTCGTTACCTTCCGGTATACAAGGGGGGGGGTGACAATGAACGTTATGAGTAATTTTTCTCGTGAGCACAATTGATGCATTTTTAACAATAGGGGGATTAACGTACAGTCGGTAACAAAAGTCTCCGAACACTAGCAAAAATCCCTATATAACAAAAGTACACTTAATACAGTTTTGTTAAATAAATCCTTGTCGAATCTTGTTTTTAGACTGACTAAGAACAGGATTCGACAAGGATTTATTTAACAAAACTATATTAAGTGTACTTTTTTTACATAGGAATTTTTGTTAGTGTTCGGAGACGTTTGTTACCGACTGTAAGCGCAATTTATGTGTGCCCCTTCTTTATCAGTAACGAGAGATGGTGAGTCATATTCTAATTCCTGACGCTATTTGCCGTTCACCTCTATGTTCCCCTCCTCCCTCCAGAAACAATAAAAAATAAAGAAAAGAAAAAAAATCAAGGCTCTTTTATTCATTTGCCTAAAAACTTGTCAAACGACAGAATTTTTCAAGTGGCAACCTAACAAGAACTTCAAAATACCAAATTTAAATTTCCTGCAGTTATTTCTTTTTAAGCTATGCTGATAACAGATATGCATACAGTAATAATTACAAAACTGAATAAGCACCCTAAAATTCAATAAACTCGCAACAATTGTTTCGCGACGAAAGTACACACGATTCTTCGTCAGGTGAACAAAGTAAGCATGAGTTCTGCAATCGAAGCGGCAATGCACAAAACCGCTTATAAGAAGAGTAAAAATTTATAAAGACGAATATAAGTATAAATATTGGTGTGAGAAGAATTATGAAACAACAAAAGAAAATAAATAAATAAATAAGATTAAAACATAATACAAAAATTAAAAATATCAAAATTAAACGAAAATCGAACTTATGTGAATAATTTCCAAGCATCAGACAAGAACAGAGTGGATGAAATATCATTAACAAGATTTTTCGATTTTTTAAATAAGTAAAAAGCTTCATGGATGTCCAAATGGGAAGAGAACACAGGAGATGAAATTGTGTTAATTTTAAAGAAACCAAAACTATGATTTTTAGATTTTGTTACATGTCTTATAATGTAACCACGTTTCCTAAAACTAGCAGTGAGAACGTGCCCAAAAGCTTGGAGGGGTGCCAAATTGACCGACAGGTTTGGATTTGGAAGATATACAGTAATTCGGTGCTTTGTTATTCCTTATCTTCTCTGAATCAAATGACTATCACCCCTATTTTAATACTGGATTCATTGAGTCAGAATTTGCACAGAGGCTTCCATGGTCTCAAGAATGTGGTCGAAGAATAATCTTATTTATTTATTTTCTTCTTTTATTTCATAATTCTGCTCACACCAGTATTTATATTTCCATTCATCTTTATATATTTTTGTTCTTCTTTTTAAACGGTTTTGTGCATTGCCGCTTTGATTGGGGGCACTCCTGCCTACTTTGTTCGCCTGACGAATGGTCGTGTGTTCTTTCGATCTGAAACAATTGTTGCGAGATTATTGCATTTTATGGTGTTTATTAAAAGTTTTGTAATATTACTTTAAAACGTCAGTTCTATGGGGCTTTCTTATTTTTAGATATGCATACAGACCAACCGCTAAAAATTGGACTTTTTTTATTCATGTAACCTCCAAACTGGATATCATACAAAAAACCAGAATTAAAAACAGAACTTAAAGAAAAAAGAAGTCTACACTATGGTTATAAAAAAGTTAATTTTCCCTCTTGAACAGTGTTTGTCGACACAGTAAAATGTAGCAAAGCACATCTATCAATTACATTCAATTGAAAAGAACGTATAACTTAATTTGGTTAGCCCTGTATATCGTCTATAACTATATGCACATAACATTGTGTACTTAAATTTAATTTCATATGTAAAGCACTTAACACAAAATGAAATGCACTTTCTGCAATTTCCAAGAATAACCCAATATAACCAAATACATTTTGGGTAGCCCTGTAAATAAATGATGAATAAGTTTCATAACACAATATACAATCCACAAAATGGCAAAACTTACTTTTATGCAAATAATAAATATTTTCATTCATACCATTATGTTTAGGACAGCTCTAAATGCTAAACTGTACTTACAAGAAATTTCCCTCGTAGAAGTAATGTATTTGAATTCTCTTGGATGTGCTTGTACAATAATCATATTTGATCTCAACGAAAAGTTTAGTATAGCAACACCATAGAATACGGATTTTGAATAGCGAGTTTCGACTTCCTGCTTTTATTTGTTCTTGAGATAAGCTGATAACAGGCACACATACACACACACACACACACAAACATTCACACAGTCCAACCGCTCAAAAGTGATTTTCGAATTCAGGAAGCCTCAAAACTTGTAACATAACATAAATCAATTTTGAAAATTTGACCCAAAAATAATACTTTCTCTAGCATGGTAAGAAAAAGGAAAAATCATAGAAGAAGCATTTCTTTAAAATCCTATTATTGTAATTTATTTGTTTAACTGATCACATATATCACTGAAAGCTCTGACAATAGAAAACCCTCACTTGGTCTTGGTTGTGACTGCGGTACCCTCATATGCGCTTTCTCTTGAAATACCCTGTTTGCTCATCGTGAAAAGACCTTTAAAAATACTGACAGTAACAAACTCCCACCTAGTGGCGCCTACAATTCCTCAGTGTATCATCCTAATAATTTTACACTTTGATAATACAGTTAAAATAAAAAATAAATTAAATTTGTGTAATTCTATTTCAAGATAAGGGGAAAAAAATAATCAGCAACAGCTTAAACTTTATGTGGATATCGGATGGCAGGTAGCGCTGTCATGCTCTGCTGAAATAGTTTAATCTTGTGTATTTTAAGAAAGAAAATAATTAATCAGCGACTGTATAAACTTTGTGTCTATAAAAAAAACAAATTGATCTTGATCGTATTTGGGTGTTCATCGTTTGGAAGATGGTGCTACTCTTCTGCCTATTCCATCATTTAGGTTTGAGACTATATCTCAGTTTCTATTGAACATTACGGACTTAACAAATAATATTGGCCGAAAAGTGGTGCTGTTGTGTTGTAATATTTTTCTTTTTTCGAAAAAGCCATACCTCAAAATCTAATGTGCATTTATTGTTTTCCTTATTGAAGTTTACATTTCTGAGCATGTCGACCGAAAGGTGGTGCTGATACGTTGTAAATTTTGTTTAAATGTCTGTGTATACTGGCCGAAAGGTAGCGCTGATATGCTGAAATTTTCTTTGTTTATGAAAAAGCTTATTTTAAAATCTAATGTGCATAACTAACTACACATTTTTTTAGTTTGAGTGTATATTAAACGAAATGTTGTTTGTTGTCAGCTGAAAGGGGGTGCTGTTATGTTATAAATTTCCTTTAAATGCACTTGTTTGTGAAAAATTATACCATAAAATCTTATGAGTATAACTCCACTAATTTTTTTCCTTACTCATGTTTAAATATTTCTGTATATCGGCCAAAAGGTTACGCTGATATGTACTAATATTCACTGTTTCTTAAAAAGCTATATCTCAAAATCTCATGTGCATAATTACATCAGTTTTAATTTTGTGTGTATACTGAGGGAAAGTTTTTTTTTTAAAGAAATCATTAAAAAAAAATCCTCAGTGTAGGGCCAAATATATATATATATATAATTGTAAAGTTAAAACAATCATCATGAGCGACAAAGGGTGCATATAGTAATGAATAACATTGATTAATTTTAGACTCAAATTGTTTAAATTTCTACAAATGACTAATGAATTTCGCATGTTTAATATATTAATCGAATCAATGAACGAATCTTCCAGAAAAATACAAACCACGGATAAAATTTCCCTTTCTTTATCTCAATACATTGTAGGGACTGTGATGTAATTTTTTCCACTAAATTATCCTTTTTCATTATTTCGATCAGTTGGAAGTGCATACATGGAAACTATGGATAAAATTTTAGTTTCTTCATTCCATTTCGTTATTTTATCTGTGACATCATTTTCATATTTAGTTTCAAGGGCTTTTTTTATTAGAAAGATGATTTTTAACAAAAAATAATTAAAAACAAAATTCTCTCATAAAAAGAGAATTTAATTTTGTACCCGAGAAATATTCATGACTTACACTTTTCCTCATTAGATATTTGTAAATACTTAGAATCTGTAAGACTATTAATTCTTATGAAAAATTCAAGGTAAGGCAAATTTTTCCTATCTGAAAGAAAAATAGTACTCTGGTTTTAATAAAAAAGAAAATTTTGCGTTCCGCATACACTTTATACAATATCAAATAAATTTCATTTGGTACCGAATTTGTAACGATCGGACCGATATTTCTAATTTATTTGTCCATTTAACGCTTGCTCAAACGCTTTTTAAGTTCAGAACTAACTCGTTTATTAACTGACATGCTTTGACATTTTAATTAATATATCCACATCTAATTGAAATTTTAATTTTAATTTTTACTATCCCCCTCCCCCTCCGAAAGGCTTCTGAGCACCCACGTGTTCTTCCCTTTGTACTTCTACGTGTTAAAGTCTCTTCACTCATGTTTTAGCAATAAGTAAGCACCATGCAATTTTACACAGATACACGCATACACACAAAAAGGAAAAAAAAAAAAAAAAAAAGGAAAGAAAGAAAGAAAGAGAGAGAGAGAAAGAAAAATGTTTTAATGTTTGTATTATATGGATACAACCATCGAGCTTTAATTTAGGTTGAGAGCGAAATGGCAACCCCTTTGTGTGGCCAACATCATCGAGAAGTGTCACGTGACAATAACTTTGAGATTTCTCCTTTCTCCTGTGCGCGTGAACTACTACGGTATTGTGTTAGCCGAAAGCCGAATCATAGAGGTATTGCGCCCGCGTGGTTTGTGGTCTTTCCTCGTTGTGCGTAAGCGCATAGCGTCAAGCCACAGTGTGTGCCAAGCGTGAATTCTCGCCAAACTCACTTAGCTCCGTAAGCTCCGTAGAGGTCTGCCGCTACAAAGAGACGCTAGTAACATCGAAATATAGTCTTGATCTTCAATTTTCATAGGAATTATGTATTAAAATAATATTTTTAATTTTCATTATTGATGATATTGGCATTAAAAAAAAAATCCCATTGGCATAAAAAAAAAATAAACCCATCAAAAATCGGAGCAAAAATTTATAGGAATATAATACTTTCATCTTATAACTGTAAAAGGAATTGCATTATAATAGTATAAAAAAGCATAGGACAGATTCTATTTTTTAATGTCTTCATAATATTTTTATTAATAATCTAGATGCATCATTATTTAAGATATTTGTTTTATTTATTATTCTCTTCTTTATATTTAAGAAGAAAGTATTCGATTAATGGAAAGTTTTAGTCACTGGTTTCCAATGAATTTATACGTTTTGACATATATCCTGTACACGATTGCACTATTTTAAGTGTCTTCGTGTGTACCTAAACTTTTGTGGATGCTCTATCTCATAAATAAGTGGACGAAATTTAACCAAACTTGATATTTAGTTCTAACATCGAAAATTAGTGTTTATAAGCTGTTACTGAAAATCGCCCACCAGCGACCGAACGGTTCCGCGCTCAAAGCTCGTAGACGTGAGGTGCCGGATTCGATCCCAGCTCGCGCTCGTTGGCTTAGTCGTTTGGAGTTTTCCGTGGTTTTCTCCGAAACTTGCGTACATACGGACTAGGACCCCTTAGAAAGAACTCCTCCACGGAGGGCACTCCTCTTTATGCCTAGGATCCTAGGGTAGTCAATCAGCGTTACTTCCAAAACACCAAACGCCCAATAGGTAGCGCTGTCATCCCGTATATATTTATTTTATTGTATTTATTTATTTGTTTCAACAAAGTACGAAACTTCGCATAAATATGCACAGTGAGAATTGTTTTTTAAAGATTTTTTGTGGATTAAAAAGAATTGTTTAAAATAGTAATAACCAATTATGGGGGCGGGGGGGGGGGGGAGGTTGTAAATGTAAACGCATCACTTTTCACTGGGAAGGGGGGGGGGATGCAAATTTTTAATATTAGTGTTTTTAAAAAGAACCCGTCAATACCTTTAAAACGAATGATTGAACCATAAGTCTAGAATAATTAAAAGCAAATTTATCAGGTTTTTTTTTTTTTTTTTTCGTTGTTTTAATAAATAAATAAATAAAAAACTTACGAAAAATGCAGTTTTTAAAATATGAATGTGGTCTATAAGACACAAAATAAACTTTCTTTAGATTATATATATCTTTGAAATGAAAATCATTTGCATTCATCATGAAACGAAATTAGATTTTTTTTTTTTTTTTTTTTATCCTTTTTCTAAATTGTAATTTATTTGAATAAAAATCGCTTGGCTGAGTTTTCATTGGAAAAAGAAATAATAATGATAAATACATAACTCTTATAATATAGTTGTCAAAGAATATCTAATGACGTAAATATTCTTTGGTATTTACAACCTAAAAAAATGTTTTTTATGGGAAAAAAACTATCGCCAAGAGAGCGATAAGTAGCGAAAAAAGTTAGCTCAACAAAATAACAGGTGATACATGTTGGACACGTTTTCTTCCGTAGAAAAGAATAGGGATTCTCCCTCTACTAGTATATCTGCTCGATGGTTGGATCATGACGGAATCACAAGCGTCTAGAGCCATCCAGGCTGCAGCCAATCAAAAAGCATAGTAGCAGTTCCATATTATTAAGTGAATTTTTAGTAGTTTCGCCATCTATTATTAAATAACTGAAACATATTTCGATAATCTTAGAATTTATTTTTCTTTTCAACTTTATTAAATAACACGTATTCTTAAAGTTTGATGCTTTTATTTATTTATTTATTTTTAAGTTAATTTCTATATCAATTTAAAATTTCGATGATTTAGAAACAGATTGTAATACATATTTTAATTTAAAGGAGTCTCTTAATATATATTTTTATTATATCTTTAATCTATTAAAAATTCTTTCCAATAATTTATTTAAAAATATGTATATACTTAAAAGTTTAATTAAAATTTTTATTTGTAGTTTATTGAATTTTTTTGTAGATATTTTTATTTAAAGGTACATTTTAAAAAATTTATAAGCCTTTTTTAATAATTTAATAATGACTCTTTAAACTTAATTTGATCAAATTAAAATTTGCATGCTTAATAAATAGAACAAACTAAATATTTTAAAAAGCTATAAAAATGATAATTATAGTTGAAAATTTCGATGCACGAGAATTTATTTTATTTTTATATTGTAAATAATAATAATAATTAATAAAATAAATAATTATATGAGCTATCTCCATAATATGACCAAAAATAAGTATAATACATGATATGAATACTGTAAGTTTTAGTCATGTTAATGTCATTAAAATTTCGATTTTTATTAATATGCTTAATTTTGTTATCATTGAATATTTCAATACCATTTCCTTTTGAAATGTTTTGAAAACGTGTACAAAGCAATAGATGTTTAATTTTAACCTACCTCATGCAAAAATAAATTACTTTTTATTTTGGGTATAAAAGTTTCAAATAAATGTATAATTAAAAATATATATATATATTTAAAAAAATATATATATATATAAATATTTCTTTTATGCATTACATTTGTTTGTAATATATCATGGAAAGCTCTTATAATTTATTTTTCTTCTTATAATTTTTTACATTACTTTATGAAAAGTATATTATATTTATTCACTTACATATACATATGCATATATAAAAATAAAGATATGATTTTAAAACATTAAAAAAAAAAAAAAAAAAAAAAAAAAAGAAGAAGAAGAAGAAAGAGAGAGGAGGAGGAGGAGGAGGAGGGAGGAAAATTAAATAGATCAAGCACAGCACCATTAAATTAATTTCAAGTAAAATAACATAAAAATATTAAAATAGAAAAAAAAAAAAATAATAATAATTTTTCACATTTCTTTTTTAAGTAAACTAGTTATTTTTTTTCTCTTTTATGCAGATATTATATAGTTGCACATTATTGTAAATTTTCAAAGTAAAGAAACGTCTGAGTAAATAGCATTAAGAAAATTTGTTGTATTAATTAGTATAATAATAATAATAATAATAATAAATTGCCTAAAACAAATTGTAAAAACATTTTAAAATCTTGATGCAGCTCCAATACATCAAGTTTAAAGTGATTTGTTTTTATAATCTGAAAAATTAAATATTTTGAACTTTGAACAGATGCAGCGTGAAAAAAAGAATTTATGCTTTTTTCTAAATTTATGGTTAATTGTGGAATTAATAAAATATAAAATTTAGAACTACATCATTATATTTTATCTATTATATTATTATATGTCTATTGTGTTCCATGTACTGGCTAAAAGGAGTTTTAATTTTTTCGTTTTCTGTTTTAACTAGTATCTTGCCAAGTGTAATTATTACCCTAGACACAACATATATATACAGTATAAATACATATATTTATTTTATTTTATTTATTTTATTTTTTTAATAAAGTCACAGTTTAAATTCTATTTTAATGTATTATGCATGTTCCATTATGCTTCTTTCCTGCAACTTAAAAGCGCACTTTTTCAGTACACACACACACACACACACACACACAAACACATAATTGTTTGCAATTTATTTACAATACTTTATACATTTGAAATTTATATTTGCAGTCTTTCGGTTAAGTTAATCATCCATCCTACATGAGAATGTTTATCTAATTGCCCAATAGGTGGCGGATGCATGCATTTTGAAACTTGTAGGTTGATTTTTAAGCGAAAATACTGTTCTGACTTTTGATTGGCTACAGCCAGGCTGTCTCTAGACGTCTGCGACGGAATCTACTGAGCAACGTGTTTGCATCAAATTTTGTAGTAAAATTGGAAAAACGGCAACCGAAACGTTCGATTTGCTTAAGAAAGCATACGGTGAGGATGTTATGGGCCGAACTCAAGTGTTTCAATGGCTTAGACATTTTAAAGATGGAAGGGAATCTGTGGAAAATGATGCATGATCAGGGCGTCCATCAATATCGAGAAATGATGTCAAAGTAGAATAGGTTCGTACTGTGGTGCGATCAGATCGACTAATGACAGTTCGAGAGATTGCGGACGAGGTGGGAATATCAAAGACTGTTTGCCACGAAATTTTAATCGAAGGTTTGGGCATGCGGCGTGTATCGGCTAAGTTTGTTCCACGTTTGCTTACCGAATATCAACGAGAAGTTCGCATGCATATGGCCTCCGAGTTGTTCGAACGGTCGTGTGAGGATCCGGAATTTCTGAATAACAACATAACAGGGGACGAGACATGGGTGTATGGATACGATCCGGAAACCAAACAACAATCATCTGAGTGGAAGACTCCGAGTTCCCCCCGATCAAAGAAAGCCCGGCAAGTTCGAAGCAAAATCAAAGTGATGTTAATTCTTTTCTTCGACTGTGATGGAGTTGTGCATTACAAATTTGCCCCGGATGGACAAACCATTAATAAAGAGTTCTACCGTGATGTGCTCAGGCGACTTCGTGATTCCGTGAAGAGGAAACGACCACCAAAGTGGAAATCTGGGAAATGGATGCTTCACCACGATAATGCCCCTGCTCACTCCTCATACGTGGTTCAAAATTTTTTAACCAAACATGGCACCGTTCAAGTCCCGCAACCTCCCTACTCCCCAGACCTCGCTCCGTGCGACTTTTTTGCATTTCCAAAGCTACAGAGAACGCTTAAAGGACGACGATTTGAGGATGTGACAACCATCAAACAAAAAGCAATTGAACAGCTGTTGGCCATTCCAAAGGACGACTTCCAATCCTGCTTCCAAACATTTTTATACATGAATTTTTGCTAGTGTTCGGATACTTTTGTTACCGACTGTACAGAGTGCTCCAAAAGTGATAGAAACGTGGGTTAATTCTTTATTATTATATATAAATGAGCAATAAAATTGCAAAATTGTTCAAAATAAGGTACAAAGTAATACTAACAGACATAGAATTTTCTTGTCGTGAAAAGGAATTTTTTGTAATTTTTCAAAAAGTTACATTTTTAATTTTTAAAACAAATTTTCTATGCAATTTTGGTGAACAAGAAAATTTAAATTTTAATTTAAAAACTCCATTACAAAAAACTGCGTACATATATCTTTAAAACTACAGAATTTCACTTACTTGAAAATTTAACATTGAACATAATTCGAAAGACAAACTTAAGGCTGCATATTTTGAATATTACTCTTTAAGCATGTTGCCGTTTAGCTTGATGAGCAGTTAAAAATAAATAAATAAATAAATAAATAAATAAATTTAAATATTTCTGTTAAAGATTGAAAATTAGAGTCTCAAGTTTATTTAATGAAATAAAATATTTAGATTTATTAAAAAAAATTGCTCATTACGCTAAAAGGCATCAAGTTCAAAGAGTAATAATAATAATAATAATAATAATAATAATAATAATAATAAAAGAATTTGAAAAAAGTTATTTTTGATCGAGATATTTTTATAATACGAAACGATAATTTTTCCATTTTCATATGTCTAAAATAAGTATGCAGAATTTCTTCACTGTATTAATTTTTAAATTTTGTTTTAACATATAATAATTTTACTAGGTGTTTACTTCTGGTATCACAAAACGCCATCATCACCTGTACAATGAGAAAAAATATATATATACCGCCTTCATCTAGAATGAATAAGTGGCCAATTTCTAAATCCCTTAATTAGAAATATAGATTTCCGAGCTATGCGCATAAGACACGGCAATAAACTAAATAGACGAAATCGAGAATTTCTAGTCTACACATTTCTAGATGGAAAAACAATATTCTGAATCTTCTGAATCTTTTGTATGGCGAGAAATTATCGCTTGATTATCTAGAATTGGGTCATAAACCAAGATTATAGTTGCTGAAACCCGCCTCTTGTGTTCGCATTTATTTGGAGATATTTTCAAATAGCTTTGACCTCGTTAATATAGACAAACTCTCTAGAATTCTAATAGGGGTTTCTATAACTCGCTTTGAAAGGGGACTAGAATTTATAAGGATGACATGGAATTATTTTTTCTAGAGCTGCAATTTAGATTCTAGATGTCAGTTACAGAATTTTTTCTCAATGTAGAGAACAGGTGATGATGGTTCGTTTGACTTTTAAGGACAGATCCAATCGTTGACGTAGATCAGTATTTTCCCAAATTTGAAATGTACATGAATATTAATTCATTTCACTCGAAATTCGATCGGAATACTTCAATATATTAATAAGAAGTTATTCTTTCTGCACTTTTTCTGCACTTTCAATCAGTTCGCATTTTATTTCGCTATTTCTGAAGATATTCAAAGGTGTCCATTAACGGATTCTGAAGTGTCCACTACTAGAGCATTTTAAGATCTCTTGAGTTAAGTATAAAAATGTTCGAATATAAAAAAGTTTAATTAGCATTTTCCCTATACAAAAAGAGTTTATGAGGTATCGAACATAGGTTATAGTTACCACCTTTAAAATTAAAAACATTCCCCAAAATATAGCCACAAAACATTTTAAAATGTCCACTACTGGTGCAGTTAACCTACCCAGAGAATAACAGCTTTCTAATTGACAGAAATTTATATATAGGGGCCATATAGAAATTTAAATTGTCTAATTTTTTGAAACTTAACGGACGGAATTTTTTTCTTAATGTAGTTTCTTTTCTTTCTTGTTTTGAACACATTTTAATTTACATTGCTTACTTTTCTCTAACGGATAAAGATATAAAGCGTATTTCAATTTTTTGTGGCAACTTGTATATACCTATAAGAAGCCATTTGATGTAATACCTGAGAATGCTGATTATTAGCAGTAGACAGCTTCGTGTTTTTAATACATTTTAGCTCTTTTGATATACAGTCATTATAAAAATCATTTGTCGTGTAAATATACAGTGATTTTTTTTTTTTTTTTCAGAAATATATTTCTTATTATTTCTTTGTCTGTACAGAGCGCGGTATACCGGTGACAGCTAATTTTTCTGTAGGTGAGGAAAATTCCAATCGAATTATCTTCTTAAATTCCTAACTATAAATTTTTATCAAAACCGTCCAAGCAGTTTTCCAGAAAAACAGGTTTCTGCTATATTTTGTTCTTGGCAAAGCACAGGTTACCAGCGATTCACAATATTTCCGTGGAAAAAAAAAAAAAAAAATAATACAGATCGGCTTTTCGTCTCAAAAATACCTCTAACCCTATTTTTAAAAAATTGTTCCAGCTATTTTTTTTTAAACCTAGTTTCTGCGTATTTTTGCCGGGAGGAATGCGAGTCACCAATGAACGCTAACTATCCTGAAGATGAGGTTAGTGTCGAAAGAGAGAATCGATCGAAATGTCATCTCAAAAACACTTTAACTCTAAATTTTTATCAAAGCCATTCAAGTATTTTCGAAGAAAATGAAGTTTATACCATTTTTTACCAGGGCAAAGCCCGGGTTCAAGGTGAATGCAAATTGTTTTGAAGAGAAAGACATTTCAGATTGCATTGCAAACTCAAAAATCCCCAAATTTAAATCATTCAACTGGTTTCTAAGAAAACCAAATCTCTGCCATATTTTACCACGGATGGAGTTAGGTTTAACAGTAAACGCTAATTTTAGAGAAAATGTGGATTAGTCAGATGTGTTTCTCATCTCAAAGACCTTTAAACGATTAAAATCTCTGAAAAAACTCAGTTTCTGCCATACGTTGCAAACAGCGTATGAAGGGTTAACAGAAAACGCGAATTTTCCTGATAATGACCAATTGATTTTTAACACCAAAAAACCCTTAACTCCGAACTTTTATCAAAATAGTTACACATATTTCTGAGTAAACACGATTTCTGCCACATGTAACAAATGGCAGATGAAGGGTTAACAGTGAACGCAAATTTTAGTGAAGATGAGGATACGTCAAATCGATTTTTCACACGAAAAAAGTCTTAATCCAAAACTTTTATCAACATCGTTGCATATATTTCTGAGTAAATCCAACTTTTTCCATATGTTGCAAACGAAATACGCAGGGTTAACAGTGAACTCAAATTTTCGTAAAGATGATGATATGTTCAATCGATTTTTAACACTATAAAACCCTTAACCTCAAAGTTTCATCGAAATCACTACACATATTTTTGAGTAAATCCATTTTCTGCCATATGTTGCAAATGGCGGATGAAGGGTTAACAACAGACGCAAATTTTCCTGAAAATGAGGCTAAAATCAATCAATTTTTCACACTATAAAACCTTTAACCGCAAACTTTCATCAATTTCGTTAGAGTCATTTCCCAAGAGAGTCAAATCCAAGAGAAATATACATACTATATATGTACATATATATATATATATATTCCTAGATGACTGAATTCACTTTGTCTCATTGTAAAAATCATATTCGCAATGTAAATAAAATGATTTGTTTTTAGATAATTATTTTTCTTATTTGTTTGCCTAGGACGGAACGAGGATTACCACTGAAATAAAGTTTTTCTGGACATAAGGATAATTCAAATCGAATTATCATATCAAAATCGTTCAAGTAGTTAAAAAAAAAAAAAAAAAAAAAAAAAAAAACAGATTTTGCTATTTTTTCTGAAGAAGAAGATAAGTGAGATAGGTTTTTATAAAAATAAAATAAAATAAACAAATTAAAAAAGTCTTTTTTTTTTTTTTTTTTTTTTTGATTGTTACAGAGATTTTCAAGAAAACAAAGTCTATTCCGTATTTATCCTGGGCGTATTTAAAAAACGAAGTTTCTGCCATTTTTTTCTGGAAGATATACAGGTGAATGCTAAATGTTCTAAAGAGAATGGCAGAATTTTATGTTTACAATTTAACTGTAAACTCAAAAATTCACTAAATCTAAATTTTTATCAAAATCATTCAAATAGTTTCTACGAAAACCATGATAAACTCACAACCTTTTTTTCTTTTCAACAGTTTTTTAAGATACCAAGAAAGTTCAGATTTAACCGATCTTATTCTAAATAATAATTAGATTATATCCAACCCCTGCAAAGTGTATTTTTTTAACCATGAACCTGACATTTTGTCAATTTGATTATAAAATTTTTCTTATAATATTATTCAAATACTTGAGAATCGAATAACGTTTAACGTTTTTTTTTTTATATTTATATATAAGTATTATATTTCCTAATTGTGTGCGTAAGTTTTTAAAGCCTATTGCTCTCTGATAATCGTCAGTCAACTGCCGTTATGCTTTGAAAGCCAATTCAATTTATTAATTTTGACCATGTTTACGAAAAGAAAAAAATGCTCATAGCGCAGCAATAGTGCGACTTATAACTCACTCTCTCATTAAAAAAAAAAAAAAAAGGAAAAACTGTTCTCTGTAAGAAAAAGAAAAACTGCATAGATTTTTTCGAATCCAAATAAGATTCTAATATGAAAATTTCCTTCATTTAGGAGGTTGAGTGGGTTTTACTTCGCACTAGTGTTACGCAATAAGCAACTGGCGATGGCCTGGGACTCATCTGTATTGGTGATCCGGAAACATGACACCACCTTTTTAATTCTCCGAGGAGGGGATGACTCGCCCGTTTCAGTAACCTTCAGAAGTATTAATTTCGAAATATGGAGGACATTGTGGATTTTACGAGCACCAGGCATCCTTCACCACGGTCTTCCCCGCAATTTTCCAATTACGAGTTCGGCTCTTTACCAATCAGGGTACTGCGGTTCTCTCTTTCATTTATGAATAAAAAGGCGTTGATGAATGCGTAAAAATAAAGTCAATTTATATTTAAGAACTGCTACTAAAAGCAATCTCTTCTTACCATCAGTTTTTCGCATTTTACAAAATACTTTAAAATGGAGTTGTAATGAAACATACGGAATAAGAATTTGCTATTATGTTACGCTATTAATAAATGTCGCTTAGTGTAACTCAAGTTTCATAGTTCTACCAAAAGGTTAGGAAAACAGGAAAGCAGAACGACAATTTTACTATTAAAGGCATAATTGAATGGTTTTTACGGTAAAATTTTGGTGTATAAATGAGAATTCTAAAGAATGCGATTCTTCATACACACACACATAAGCCGGTTATGACCTATGTTCCCATCACTGAGCTAAGTAAGATTTTATTTTCATACAAATTTATTCTCTTATTACTTTTTTTTTTTTTTTTTTTTTTTTTTTTTTTTTTTAAATAAGTATTATAGAGAACATTTGATTTATAATTTATATAAAAATTTATTTTACACAAAACTCTAGTTTATAAACAGAATTAGTAAAAAATTGCCTGTTTTATTTTGTTATAATCTTATGTAGTTTAATCTACTGGGTAAATTGAAATTTAAGAAACAGTTTTCTGCAAAGCAAGCAAAAACGAAGAATTTATAAGCAAAATTGTATTTTAATTTGAAAAAAAAAAAAAAAAAAAAAAAAAAAAAAAAAAAACGCAAAATAATTCTTTAGGTTACAACCTGTTGCAAAAATTGTAAACGTATAAAAAGGTTGAGTCAGCATAATACAAAGGTGTGTGAACACATAGCTTAAATTTTAAAATGCTAATTAGAATTACCATGTGTAAGAATTTAATGTAACTAATGTATACATCGAAAAATGGATCCGTATGTTTCAAAGTTTGTGAATATATTTTAATCAGCACGTGTTTGTATTCTACTATACAAAATTTTTACATCATAATTTTATGCTATCATTTGATAATAACTAATCTCACTACATTTAATAAAATTAATTTTCGAACATAATCGATTATTTCTACAAATATTTATTACCTGCAGTGCAAAGGCGAGGATCTTCATCATAACCATCTGCGCAATCTCGAGCTCCATCACATAAGTATTGGATAGAGATGCATACTGTGTGGTCGCCTGGACAACGAAAGGGCTGTGTTGGATGACATCTGTCGGTATCGGCTTAAAAAAAAAAAAGAAAAAAGTGAGAGAGAAATGAAAGTCTGCTTACTGCTGAAGTATATACAGTATCTAAGTAACAAATAAAAATAATAAAATTACAATAACAAGAGAGATGCTCTAAAAATGGTTCACAAATTCAGATTAATGATTCCTAAAATGCTACAAAATACGGCGATATATATTAGATAATAAATTACTTTGGTATGCAGCATTAATGAAAGACGGATTATTCATATTACATCTTACATGAAGTTAAAAAGTACAGGTAATTATAAACTTCCTGAACTGGAAGACATTAAATGAAGTTAACTAAGACTCTACTCGAACTCGATCAAATAATACTCATTGAATTTCGAACCTATACGAACCCACAAAATAATGTTCATAAACTCATTCAGCGCAAAATCATACAGTAGCATAGATTAGGTAATTAAACTTCTGCTGTGAACAACACTTGCAGCTAAAACAGACGATTATATTACCCCTAAATTCGATATGGGAACAATTTATGAGATACATAGAGGGGATTAGAATAATTAGTTAAAAAATTTACCCTAGGTGGCGCATTACATAAAAAAATAGGAAATGTAAAAAAGGTGGTGCCTCATACAGAATGCAGAAGTAACTTTGAGATAATAAGTTAAAAACTTTAAATAAACATCATAAAATTCAAAAACTCTGAATAATTGTTTCAGATCGAAATAAATTACGATCCTTGTTAGGAGAACAAAGTAGGCACGAGTTCTGCAAACAAATCACTCCTCTGGTGCATATTTATTATTAATTTTAAGATTTAAGATTTATGGATTAACTTTTGATTCTTTATGGGTCAACCCATTTGTTAAACTTGTTATTTCCCTTAAAAATTGCCATCTGATGGACTTATTTTGAATTAATTTTTTTGATATATTGAGCCCACCTCATGAATTATACACATAACAAATTTGGTGGTAATCCACTCTCTAGTTTTAGCTGCAGGATGCTGTTCATAAAGAAAATTTAATTTTAATTATTTTGAACATTGCCATTTTTTTCTTATGCATTATATGGACATTCATTTTAAAAATTCTGTTCTTTTCCACGTATATGCATTATTATTTCACAATGTAGTATAACACGAATCATCATAGGTGGAAACACAGTTCTGATTTATTTGTGAGCTACTTTTTAAACAAAACTATCAAACACGAACTGTTAATGCAATAAGAGAAAACTGATGGTTGTTACAGAAAGACTATTGCAGATACAAATTAAATGAACGTGTTAAATGGATTTTGTATTTTGCACTAATCTTGCTCTATGTAATTTTAGGCATTTAAAAGACTTATCTCAATTCCAAAACTACTTGCTTAGAAAAGGAACCGGTGGATTTTAATTTAAATATGAAGAGTAATTAACAAGAAAATTTACACAGACACACTGACAGATACACAAAAGATAATTTACGCAGTTTATATAATAAGATATATAGTTTTTCTTAAAAAGAAACTGTTAAAAAATCGTGCATATTAAGTTTAAAGTCGAATTTTACTAAACACTTTACGTCATTATACTACAACTATGGAGTAGCCTGTCGAATTTTTATACACTCTTCATTATATCGCAAATTTTCTGAGCCCAATAACCATATCGTTTCTTTCACAAGGGATGTATGAATCCGTAAAATTCCTATTGAAACCAAGCCAAGCTTAAATTAAAGAGTGTGGTTGAAAACATACGGTAGAGTGCAAATTTTTTGCAACAATCATCCCCCATGGGGCAAGATAGGGCCCGAGAAGATTCAGCTGTTTCTCTCAAAACCAACGAAACAAAGTCGGAGAATAAGAAAACGTGGCGCAATGCCACATATTTGGCTTGAATAAAGAAGGTCTTCAATTCGATCCCCATCTCGACCAAATTTTGAATTTTCCTTTTGCTTAATTTAAAATTATTATTTTTTTTTATTTTTTTTTTAATTTTAAAATTAAAATAAATGAATAATTTTAGGAGAATTATTTTTATATTATATTTAGATAAAATTTTGTAAACAATTTGTGCTAGTGTTTGTAAAATTTTATTTCGCATTTTTTATCAATGACACTAATAGTAAACGTTAATCGTCTGCTCTTAATTGTGTTATTCATTATTCATGCAATTTTTAGAATCCTGAATGGGCAAAACTGTTGTCCAACTCTTCGCGTGGTTCACATTAACTTTTATTTCAAATATTTTATTGAATAATTGTTAAATTTTGTGTTCTTGGAGGAACAGACATTGAGATTGAGCATATGGATACATTTTCTCAAAATGATTTTTCTAATTTAGAATCAATTTACATCTCAAAAATTTAAAAATCTAGGCAAATATGAATTTTACAAACCTAATTATCTCGACGAAAAGCAAATATTTTCGAAAAGGATCGCGATAACAATATTTGATGGTCAACAAGATTGTAATACAATTAACTGTGATCAGTTTTGTTTTATATCGTGTTCTCTTTGTGAAAAATGCATATACTTTCATTAATTTTCTACTTCTAATCATAGTCACTATAAATAAGAAACTAAATTTATAAATTTAAATATGATTTTCTTTTTTATAATTAAATAAAAAATATTTTTGAACTTTTGGTTAATATCTTATTAATTGGTACATTTGTTAAAAAAAACCTTAATATAATATTTTTTTTCTAAAACTAATAATTTAATTATTAGTTTACATTATTAGTTATTAGTTATTGTAAAAAAATCAGAAAAAAGAACTTGGTGGGAATCGTACTCAAGACCTTCTGTACTCAAGTCAAACACTCTGACACTGCGCCATTTTTCCTGCTACACTGTCTGTTTTGTTGGTTTTATAAAAGAAAAAGGATCAAAGTCTGTTTCGATGGTTTTTATAAAGAAATAGCTTAAACTTCCAGAGTCATATCTTGCCCCATGGGAGGTTGTTGCACAAAATTTGAACTCTACCCTATGTTTCGACCATGCTCTTTAATTTAAGCTTGGTTTAGTTTCAATAGGAATTTTACTGATTTATACTTCCCTTGTCAGTAATGGTACTTCCATGTCAGATCGAATCACTTATCTCCAAGAAAAACTAGACCTGTGTTATATAGCTGTCAATTTTTACACTCTTCTGGTACCAGTAATTTTTAATAGAAATCTTTTATAATTTTCTGCAACAGTTTTCAGTGATTAAATAAAATAGAAATTTCTTCTCAATTAAAGTGTTGTTAAAAAGAGTAAAAATTGGCGGCTATGATAATATGAGAATGAAAATAATTTGAAAAATTAGGTACTAAAATTATAAAATTGTTGTTATAATATTTTTTTCTTGTTTGTCATTATGGTAAGACGACTAAATATTCAAAATTAAAACTGGGAACAAATTATCGTGGTGTCTCCGTTTTCAAAATAAGGAATGGGGACAAAAGCAGTAAATAAAATGTGCATTAACATAAATTTTAAATTATAAATTGCGACAAAAACTTTACTTAGAAAACAAGTTTATGGAAAAAAAAATTACGAAAAGTCGGGACTGTCTTCACAAAATGGAGACGTTTAGTATCTTACTATGGCGATTAGACATGAAATGTCAAACAATCCTTTAATTTTTATGATACTACATGATCTCGAAACGCTTTTCTTGCGCCTTCGGTGTTCGATAAGTTGTTCCAAGCAATGCTCTGCAGAAGAGGAAGTTTGAATACTTGTCACATGGCGAAAATTTTCAAGTTTTATTAGTGTCAGTTCCAACTAGGCTATGAAAAATTTCTTTTTGTTTTTATTCTGATAATTCTACAAAATAATGCTATAAGACTGTGTCAATCTCGATACAGAATTTTTGTTTTCCCTATAAAATGTTTGTTTTACAATAGTTCAGTGTCAGGCTAAACTGATATATTTCTGTATCCAACGCATTTTATTCTTTTGGTTGAGCTGTTGAATTTAGTTTTTTCTGTTGTTGTTGCTGTGGAAAGGGTCGGATACCAAGATTGTGTACTGTCTAATTCCCTATTTCAAAACTGAAGGTCACCGAAGTGGGAATGGCATCCCCTTCGTGAAGGATCAAAACTATGATGGCATGTCTTTCGGACCATCGGACCACCCTTAATAGTAAGTCCCAGACCGTCATCATATGGCTATAGCATAGCACTAGTGCGATTTAAAATTGATTCAATTTTCAAACCCGTTTCAAAAATGATCCGCTGAGTTAATAGGGATAAACACTGCGCAAGTGCGCAGCGTCACAACTATCGCTCAAGCGCAGCGCCAACAATCACAATAAAGGTCATTCACAGAGGCGCTACGACTTAGCATACAAGATTCTTGGCATTGGTACATTTTTAGACTGTCGAAAATAGCACACTGTGCAGCTTTAGTGCGACATTAAATCCACTCAACCCGAATCTCATCTGAACACTTTGCAGACAAACTTCATGTACTTTTATTGATCTTATTACGTAACATTGATTTTATTTTCGATTTGCTGATTTTACAAAATTAGAATCTCTTTTATACATTTTGTTAATCCGTTTAAAGTGCCTTCAAAGAAGGCACCAACTACCATTGGAAAATATTTTGAGCTTAGTAATAGGAATAAATTATTTGGAAAACGATATTATTTTAAAAGCATATCGCAATGGTTGTATGTTTTGTAATTCAGATCATAAAGAGAAATAAGCTATTTTGAGAATATGTGTACAAATAATTTGTTCATATTTTGCACCTATGTATCATAATAGCTTGTCTATTTTCAAATATGTTGTAGCTAAATAAAAAAAAAATATTGAAATTTGCTCATGCCCACTTAATGACTTTCAAGATATGGTTGTTGGTTGCTTGGATTTAACGCCGCACTAATTCTGTGCTAGAGGCAATTGGAGACGGTCTGGAACACACACCTAAGGGAGGTGCGGAGACATGTCATAACAACTTTGATTCCCCACGGAGGGGATGGCTCCCCCGCTTTGGTGACCCTCCAGAGGTATAATTTGGATGGGAACATAGAGGAGATTGCGGCCACGACGGATTTTAAGTGCAACAGCCACCATTAGTGTACACGACGTCTTTAGCTGGATCGAGTTCGAACCCGCAATCTTCTAATTACGAGCTCGGTGCTCTACCGACCGGGCTACCGCAGTCCTCTTTCAAGATATGTTTCGCTATTATTAAAAAAAAAAAAAAAAAAAAAAAAAAAATTTTTTCACACTCCTTCCGTACCAAACTATCTATTTTGGACAATTTAATCTTTTATAGAGTATAAATGAATTTAAGAAACATTTTTTTTTTTTAAATATTTAACTGTATGCCATAAATAAATTGGTATTAAAACTATTGCCATGTATTGTTTTTTATTTATTTATTTTTTTTAATATTGGGAATACACGAACGAGACCGATTCCGACCTGCGTCTTAAAAAAAAATTAAAAATAATAACATATCCCGTTCTGAACTGAATTTGGTCGAGTATTTTTTATATCATTATGTAAGAAAACTCAGAGACTGAAACATGACATGAAAAATTCTGAAAAATATCGCCCTCTGAATCTATATTCTACTTATTGTCTCAACAGAGTTCTTCGTGCAATAGAATGTGTCAAATCTTATTTGATAAAAACATTTGTCCTGTCATTTTCTTTAATAAAACAAGAGACATTCATTGAACGCATACTTTTATATATAAGAATATTTACAAATACTGAGTAATACTAAAAAGAAACAGAAGTTTTTGAAAAATTTTAATGAAAAAAAAACGTTTTCATTATTTTCAGATATCGAAATATTAGATATATATGTAAAGTATGATAGTGTTTGTTTTATTCAAAGGAAAATTAAATCCGCTTATGCGAATGATATTGTAAAATTACGTTAAAAATAATTTCTTAAATCTGTCTGTAAAAGTTCTATAATTATATTTACGATTTGTATTTAAATTGAATTTTGCGAAACATATAATTTTAAGGTTGTAGACTAACTGTTTTGAATATTTTACAATTTTTAAGGAGTTCTTATATTTCTAGAAATTTTCACTTCAAATGAATGAAAATTTAAAAAGAATAAATATCATCAAAATTATAAATATTCTCGCATTATGAAAACATAAGAAAATATAAAGAAAAAATACTGCTTTTTGCTTTCAGAATCTAATAATAAAAATAATAATAACAATGATTTTTTTCTTGAAATAATCTTTTTAGAAGGTACTTCATTACAATTTAGTTCAAATATATAGTTTTTCAGAGAATGCATTTAAAAATTAATGTTCTATTGAAAATGCAATTATAAAGTTTTTAAAAATATTAATTTAATTTACTTAGTTGTCAAACTCTTCGATTTCTGGATACCAATATTTATTTTTATAGAAATTTTTTATAACTTTTTGCAGCAGTTTTTTTGTGATTAAATAAGGTGAAGATTTCCATTACAAAATAAATAAATACTTATAACGAAAATTTCGAACTGTTGGCAGCTGGAAATTTATGACAAAATTCTATATTTTTTGGAATAAAATTGATACTGTTTGTTCTAAATAACGAAACAAAAATCGATTATTTTTTATATAACAAAATAAATAATTGTGTAACAAATTGCGACATGAAGAGATAAACAAAAACATGTTTCACATTACTTAAATTTTAGAAGCTACTTTGAAAGGTTCAAAAATATATTTGATTAAGTATCCACTAAACTTACCTAAGTTAAGTTTATTTTCGTTACCGAAGTGCTTCACGCAAAGCTAAAAACACCGATTTTATATTTTTTATATAACGTCATTTTTGAAGAAAAATTGTTTTCATATTCTAGGAAATGTTTGCTGGTTTAAAGCTTTGTAAATTTTGATATTAATGAGAATTTATTTAATTCTAACGGACAGTTCATGAAAATCTGAGGTAAAATAAATTAAAAAGAATAAAATTTGAAAGTTTATTTTTTCGCTAGAATTTGCCTTACATTTTTACTTTTAGCATTAAATACGAATTAATGTGCTTAGTTAAATCAATAGTTCAAATTTATAACTGAATCTTTTAGCGACGGTTTATCAAAAATGAGTATTTACTTTTATTTGACTTTGCATTAGTTATTGGTAAATTTAATATTAAGAAATAATTGTATGAAATAAGAAAATTGAATCAAATAATTCTTTAGTATGAACTAAGCTTTTTCTTTTAACTGAAAATACTATTAATCACATTTAGCAAATATAATAATTCGCACATAAAAGAACTTTTTGCAGTTAATCAAACATTATTTACAATGTTTTATCAAACCATGGAGAAAGGCCATGCAATGAAATAATATAATGAAAAAATACTTCAGTTATCAGCGAATTAAAAAAAAAAAAGAAAATTTATTTCTTTATATATATATATATATATTAATAGTTTAATTACAGAAAGTTTGTCCGATATATCATAAAAAAAAAAAAAAAAAAAAAAAAAAAAAAAAATCATTTTTGATAAATCTGTTCAATAATGAAAAAGAAAATGTGTTAGAATATGTATTGCTTTACGTTAAAGAAAAATTATTGTTCTAAAAATTAATAACAGAGAACATACTTTCTTTTAAATAAAAACGCAAAAAATAACCCGTAGTTAAAAAAAAAAAAAAAAGATTTAGTATATTTGAATTATATGAAAAACTAATATTCTGAATAATAAAATATTATAACACTTTGCGCAATATAGTACATATATATGCATATGTATAAATATATATATATACTAGCAGGCTACGCCCGCTTCGCTGGTCACTATTTTTAAATGAATCACAATAATTAATGAATTCTCAAAATTGCATTAATTTTTATCATGTGATAAAAAAAGAAAAAAAAAATCTGATCAGGAAAAATGTCGCACCGGGTCCCCACTGCCTTCGGCAGCGTAGACCCGTGCACTGCGCGCAAGTATTCCTTCACCATCCTTATGACTTCTCAAAATTCCATGTTATTACTCATAAACTTTCATTCTCAAGAAAAGGAATTAAAAAATATATCATTTAGCATCGGGTAAAAACTCACACCGGGACGCCACTGCCTTCGGCAGCGCAGACCCATGCGCGCTGCGCGCGCACGTTTGAGGATATACGTGCGCTGTACACGCATATTCCTTCTCAACTCAAACTTTTATTAAGAAAATTAAATTTTAAAAAAATCTTTTATCATCGGGTAAAAACTCGCACCGGGTCCCAAACCCATGCGCGCTGCGCGCCTATTCCTTCCCCACCGTTCCAGCCCCTCCTAATTAACTTGCATATACCAATTTTGAACGGTCTTACTCAATTAGCTGAGATGCAAAAGAAAACCTGATCAGGACACTTTAAATTGTAAATCAGGTGAAATCTCGAATTCCACTTTCGATAATGTAAAAGAACTTTAAAATATCTTTCGAGCGATGTATTAAAAATAATTTAATCATAATTAGAATATGAAATATTGAAATTAAAAATATTACAGCGCCATCTGGCGGTAGAAATTTCTGTAATCTATTGTTCCATTCCAGATCAACAAAGCTTTCAAATGATGTATTACTCATGAAATTATTTTAATTAGTAGATGAGATACAAAAGAAAACCTAATCAGGACACCTCAAAACGTGTAAATCGGGTGAAATCTCGAATTCCATTTTCGATAATGCAAAAGTACTTTAAAATGTGTATCAACTAAAATAAGCTTTCAAATGATGTATTACTTATGAATTTTTTTAATTAATAATTGAGATACAAAAAAAAAAACTGATTCAGGGCACCTCAAAACGTGTAAATCTGGTGAAAACTTTCAATAATTTAAAAGAACTTTAAAATATCTTTCGAATGCTGTATTAAAAATAATTTAATCATAATTAGAAATTGAAATATTGAAATTTTAAAATATTACAGCGCCATCTGGCGGTACAAATTTCTGTATTCCACTGTTCGAAAAGCTTTCTAATGATGTATTACTTACGAAATTATTTTAATTAGTAGCTGAGATACAAAAGAAAACTAATTCAGGAGACCTCAAAACGTGTAAATCTGGTGAAAACTGTCGATAATATAAAAGAACTTTAAAATATCTTTCGAATGATGCATTAAAAATAATTTAATCATAATTAGAAATTGAAATATTGAAATTTGAATGTATTACAGCGCCATCTGGCGGTAGAAATTTCTGTAATCCACTGTTCGATTCCAAATCAAAAAAAGCTTTCTAATGATCTATTACTTATAAAATTATTTTAATTAGTAGCTGAGATAAAAAAAAAAAAAACCTAATCAGGACACCTCAAAACGTGTAAATCGGGTGAAATCTCGAATTCCATTTTCGATAATGTAAAAGTACTTTAAAATGTGTATCAAGTCAACAAAGCTTTCAAATGATGTATTACTTATGAAATTTTTTTAAATTAATTTCTGAGATATAAAAGAAAACTGATTCAGGACACCTCAAAACGTGTAAATCTGGTGAAAACTTTCGATAATTTAAAAGAACTTTAAAATATCTTTCGAATGATGTATTCAAAATAATTTAATCATAATTAGAAATTGAAATAATGAAATATTGAAATTATAACAAATAATTAGCAATAAATTAAAATTGCGACTATAATTTGAGATTTAAACTATCCTATCTCTCAAGTTGGATCGAACTGCACATGGTGTGCGAATTTTATTATAATCGGTTAAGTGGTTTAGGAGTCCATTGAGGACAAACATTGTGACACGAGATTTATATATATTAAGATATATATATATAAAGCAGAATACAAAATATTAGCTTCAAAATAAAATAAAATTAATTACCAAATGCAATGAAATGAAAACAAATAAATAAATAAATCCGGAAGATGCAGTTAAGCGTACTGTCACCAGTGCAGAATATGCATTCGGCACTGATAACGGTGCACTTAACGCTACCAAAAGAAATCATTATTATAATTATAATTGTTATTAATTTGGCATTTTCAGCGCTGATTTAAATTTACTTTGCTGTAAAGATATAATTGTTGCTAAGAGGTAACTGACATATCAGGATACATTTTATTCTGCATATTATTTGGATCTTATGTATGTAATATTGTAAATTACGGCTATTAATATTGATTTGTTTGGTTTCAGGATTCAAGTAACCTTTATCCACCCTGTCATTCAAAAGCGGCCTTCGAAAGAATCAAGAAACGCTGAGAGAAATGTATAATTTTGAATTGTGACTATGTAGTGCACTGTTAAAACTTTTTGTGATGAACCAAAATTTGGTACTACAGTAGTTGCAATATAATAGGTTGAACGAAATCTTGGTATTACTGAAGCTATAACCATGCGATTGTAAAATTTTCTCTCATGATTTGGAGCTTGTTGTTGAAAAAAAAGCAGGAAGTAATAGTAAAAGATTTCTCAATCTTATAGTTACAGTTATTATCGTACCAAGTTTTGGTTAAACCAAGCACCAATTCACGGTAAAAGGTTTCACCCTCTTATAATTGCAACTACAGTGTACAATGTTTTGGCTTAACCTAGTACATTCTTTTTTTTATAAATAAGGATGAGAATAAGTCTTAAGAATAACAAAAAATGACAAATTTCTGTTTCGATTATTTTTTAGTAATAAATAATGCTTTACGTTAACTCCTATGTATAATATGTTATGAAATGTGGAGTGAATAAATTATTCCATAGTATAGGATAACACCATTCACATTTCTTTTTACCCCCTCATGGGCGGTGGGACATTTTTAATTCCCCACTGCAAAATTATATCCCAGAAGTTTTTAATAAAGTTTTACTTTTTGGATAAGACGAAAAAAAAAAAAAAAAAAAAAAAAAAAAAAATTATTTTCTTTCAATCTTGTTCTCAAATTCTGGTGGCTCTTGGTTTTAAATGAGATGAATTACATTGCCCCTGAAACGATTTAAATAGAAAATTATTCTATGTAATCTTATGTAAAATTTTTGAAATAAAAATCTGTTAAAAAGAATTTAAATAAATTGCATTTAAGTAGTTTTTAATATTAAACTTAATATATTATATTCCTTATACAGTAAGGTTGAAAAGCATATGTAATATATTTTTTAAGTTTAAAATTTCTAAAATTGACATTTTGCGAACGAGCGTCTGCAAATAGCATACAGCAAAAGAAGAGTAGGTGTTTCTCTAAGTAATATATTATTATTATTATTATTGTTGTTGTTTTAAAAAGGATTTTACGTATTCCTGTTTAACCCATCAAGTGCCGTAGGCTTATATATACGAGATAAGCATTTACCGCATGAATTTTGTGAGTAAAATTTACAGGATTTTAACTCGAATACGCAAAAATCTTTTGTTAAATACAGTAATGGTTTAGAGGGACGACAGAAAGCGAGACTTAGTGTTTAAAGTATGAAATTTCGCCGACCAAAAAGAATCAAATTCATTAAAGTAAAAGCAATACAATAATTTTACAACCAATATAACATCTGCAAATTTGGAGCAGAGAGAGAGAAAAAAAAAAATATATTGTGCAAAGCTACCGTGTGAAACATAGAAATAAAACCTAGAGTTTAAATAAGTTATTTAAAAAAAGTTTTTATTTAAAATTATTTACCACGCAAATTTAAATATTTTATTTATGATAACAGCGATATAAGGCATTTATAGGGAGAAAAACTGTTATCTGAATTTATTCGATACTATAAACGTATAAAAAATACCTAAATATTAAAATAACCCAAAATGAATAATATTTTTCTTTCTTTCATTCATTCTTTCTTTTTCTTTCTTTTATTATTATTATTATTATTATTATTTTTTTATTGCAACTAATTTTACATGACTATACACAGAGAAGAATGTACCGAAAATTGCACTGTTTGCATACAACTCGGCTAAAAACTCAAATTTCAATTTCAAAAAAAAAAAAAACCTTTCGTTCAAGAACTAGTCAATTCTTTTCTGAAGAAGCATGCAAAATTTCAAAAAAAAAAAAAAAAAAATGGTGGATTAGTTTTTGAGAAATCGTGTCCACCGCTTTTCTAAAGTGTCTCCGGAAACGAGGATTTACTAGCTGAATTTTCCAAAATTTTTAGTGAAAAATTTTTTATACTGTTTAAATGTTGCTCTTTTATGTGCTTAAAGTTTTAAATAAAAATTTTTATTTATTATGATTAAAAAAAAAATCTGGAGTGACTCCACTCGACTTTCCGAACATTGAGTAATTAACAGTTTTCTACATAAAGTAAAGAAAGAGGAGTTGTTAAACAAACAAAAGAGATAAAACCATAATAAAGTGTTTGAGTATTTTTCTACATATATTACACGATGTTTTATTTAACGCTACTGAACTTTGAGCCCATAGATCATAATGATAAAGAATTTTCGTTGTGTCCCTGTAAAAAACCTATAAATGCTAGATTAACCAAAATGCTTATAGTTAGAGCAACAGTGATTTATAATATTCATATAAATTTTCAGCTGAATTGAATAAGGCGTTTAGATGCTATCGCACTTTTAAATGGTATGTTGTGGCCACCACATGACTTTCTTCTATATTTTCCTATACAAATTCACCCAGTAAAAATAATTTATTAAAATTATTATTTAAAAAAATTATCTTCCATAATAATGCAGATGATTTCTGTTGACGCATGCGCGCCACCCCGTCGCGGATCACCGGGCAGAAGGCTATGAGAAGCCAAGTACAATGGACGTGGGCAAAGAACTTTAAATTTATTGACGCCCACAATTATTATTTTATGTTCTACCTATTATAAATCTTATTCTTCGTTGTAAATAGTGTAAATACTTGATGTATGTGATCGTACAAATTAAAAATATTAAAACAACGAAGATGGTCCGTCGAAAATTAGTTATTTGTAGTTAAGTTCCTACAAAAATTGGCTCCGTCGAGAAAGGAGCTTGTAATAAGCGACTTATGGATAAAAATAATAAATTGAAATCTTCCTTGAAAGGGAAGATAACTAGAATTGAAAACTATGTAGAAGGCACGAATGCCGAAAATTACGATATAGATGTAGTGGAACTAAAAGTGAAATTAAAGAACATAGAACTGCTACAAACAAAAATCGATGAATTACGACAAAAATACTACGAAATTCAAGACTTGAAAGATGCTGAACAAGCAACCATAGATGACGACCTTGACTCATGTGAAGAACGTCTGGAAAAATTAGAGGTAAGAATTAATACTCTTATTAATTCTTATAAGAAATTTGATTCTCATAAAAAAATAAATGCGACTGAAAATGCATCTCAAGATAACTTTGAAATTAAAACTCAAATTCCTCCTTTAGTATTACCTGAATTTTCAGGAAAATATGAGGAATTCAGTTCTTTTAAAGAACAATTTGATGATTTAATAACCAATAATGTTCACATTAATCAGTCGCAGAAATTATATTATCTTAGATCTTGTCTCAAATCTGATGCTAAAAATCTAGTTAGTAATTTTGATACATTTGAATCATTATATAATGCATTAGAAAATCGCTATGATAACGAGCGATTAATTGTTGATATTCATGTACAAAATATTCTGAATTTTGAGAAAATGCAAACTGAAAATCCCAAAGAGATAAGAAACATGATTGATTGTATACAGAAAAATCTGCGTGCCTTGAAAGTTCTGAAATACGTACAGAATAAATTATCAGATGTTTTCATTATAAATATTCTCGTAGCAAAGTTAGACAGAGAATCTAGAAAGAATTTTGAGTTGTCCCATAAATCCAAAAATGTTCCCACCTTTGAAGAATTTATCAAATTTTTGGAACAACGAGAATCAGTTTTATTATCTATTAATAGAACGAATATGACTAGCGGAAATAAAAATACTAACAAAAACTTTCCGGCTATTAACAAATCTAAAACTCTTTTAATGCATGAAAATAAAAACAAAAATTGTGTTGTTTGTAAAAATACTTATCACCCTATTTATAAATGTGATGCATTTTTGAAATTAAACATTAACGAAAGATTAAGTATAATACGCCTTCACAAGCTTTGTGAGGTTTGTTTTAGGCAAAATCATAAGAAAAATAAAATTTAAGTAAAAAATCATTTTTTAAAATTAGAAGCTTTTTATTGTGAAGCCCTAAAAAGCATAAAATAAAATTTATTCTGGCAAAGACATGCTACAAAGAAATGAAAGTTTCAACACTAAGAAAATTTTAGAGAAAAGTATAAGTACTTTCCTTTTCAAAAGATGAAAATTTTTTAATGTTCAAAATATTTTAAAAACCTTTCGAGACCAATATTCTTAGTTATTAGTTTTTATATAATCGTTCGTTTGGCCAGAAATTTCAAATGTCTCGAAAGCTTTTTAAAATATTTTGAACATTAAAAAATTTTCATCTTTTGAAAAGGAAAGTACTTATACTTTTCTCTAAAATTTTCTTAGTGTTGAAACTTTCATTTCTTTGTAGCATGTCTTTGCCAGAATAAATTTTATTTTATGCTTTTTAGGGCTTCACAATAAAAAGCTTCTAATTTTAAAAAATGATTTTTTACTTAAATTTTATTTTGTGCTTTTTAGTTACAAAAAGAAAAAAGCTTCTTAAAAAAAACTAATTAAAATTTCTTAGGATATTTTGTAGACAACGGAAGATTGTCTTTTATCAATTGAATTTTTTTTTTTTTTTTTTTTCCGATTATTTATCTGGAAAAAAAGTACTATATCGTCTTTCGAGGACCGAATCCAACGATCATTGCATTATCAGCATGACGTTCTAACCAAAAGTCTAACTGACAAGAAAAACCATAGAACATTCTAGAAAAATCTCACAAATACTTATACAAAAGGAACATTGTTCTCGAAGGCTTTTTAAAATATTTAGAATATTTAAAATTTTTCACCTTTTGCAAAAGTGAAATATCTATATTTTTCTTTAAAATTTTCTTGTTGTTGACACTTTTATGATTTTATAGCATGTCTCTGCAAGAATAAATTTTTATTTTGGGCTTGTTAGGGCTACACAATAATAATAAAAAAAGCTTTCAGTGTTATTTTTATTTATATTTTTATTAAAATTTTTATTTTGTGCGTTTTAGTAACTCAAAAAACAGCTTCTTTAAATATTCCTTATGATAATGTGTAGACAATGAAAGATTTTCTTTTATCAATTGACACCTTTTCTAGTAATTATCCTCAAAAAATAACACTCCGTACCTCCCGGGGACCGAACTCGCGACCACGGCGTTATTAAATTGACGCTCTGACCAACTGAGCCACGTAGCCACAAACGGAGCGGCTTATATTTACTTTAATTCTTTACTAGCGTGATAGGAAGACACGATGACCAAGTCAATTTCATATAAAAAGCTTCTAACTAATAAAAAGCTTCTAAAAAATTTTATTTATTTATTTATTTTTACTTACATTTTAATTTTATGCTTTTTGTAACTAGATAAAAAGCCGTTTAAAAACTTTTGAAAAATTATTAGGATACTGTGTACACAACGAAATATTTTCTTTTATTAATTGACACTTTTTCTATTAATTATTTGCAAAAAACACCTCGGCCTGGCAAGGAGCGAACACACGACTCTCGCATTATCAACATGACGCTGTAACCAGCTGATTCATTAAGAAATACAATGAGTTGCTTACATTTTTTTTTTTTTTTTTTTTTTTTTTAATATATATAATGGAAGCGTCTTGGTTTTTTAACGTGACAAAAAGCCGATGACAAATCCAATTTCATATAATAGTAATATATAATGTTTATATATACATATATATAAAGCCTCTAAAAATATTTTTTAATGTATTTTTTACTTAAAACATTTTATTTTGTGCTTTTTTAATATCTAAAATGTTTTGTGTTTTCCACTATCTAAATAAAAAAAAATGCTTCTTAAAAAAACTCCTCAAAAAATTCTTAGTGCAAGCAACGAAAAGTTTTCTTGTTTCAATTAAGACCTTTTCTACTAATTATCTGCAAAAACTAACACGCTGGACCTTCCAGGGACCGAACTCACAACCACCGCGTTATTAACAGGACGCTCTTACCAACCGAGCCACAGAGCGACAAACAAATCAGCTTATATTTACTTTAAAATGAAGGCGCATTGTTTACTAGCGTGACACGAGGACACGATGACAAAGTCAATTTCAATTAAAAACCTTCTAACTTCTAATGATTGCTTATCAAAATTCAAATGCACCTGCGGAATGAAGCACAACAGATTATTATGTTTTTCTTCTGGCGCCAAAACCCCGGTTCCAGACTCAGATGAATACAAAAGGGTTGCGCAATTAAATGCTTCCGTTTTGAGTAATAATAGCAGATATTTAAAAGAAAATAGAAAAAGTATTCTGTTTTCGACAGCTTATATTTATGTTCAATGCGAAAACAAAAAAAGAATAAAAATAAGATGCGTTCTGGATTCGGCTTCAAATGTGTGCGTATTAACTGAAAAGATGAGTGAATGTTTAGGAATTAAAAGAGAAAAAATAAAAACTCCAGTTTCAGGTTTGAATGGATTGACCCAAAATATTAAGTGGAAATTAGATACCTTTATTTCAAATGAAGATTGTTCTTTTAGTGAACCAGTAGAATTTTTGATTGTAGATAAAATAACTGGGCTTACACCATGCAATAAATTAAACATTTCAGACATAAAAATTCCAGAATTTTTGAAATTGAGTGACGAAACATTTTTTGAACCGAATGAAATAGAAGCGTTAATCAGTGCAGATATATTATTCAAAGTTTTAAAGGATAATACTTATAAAATAAATGACGATTTGTTTTTTAAAGAAACCGAATTTGGATGGCTAGCGTGTGGAAAGGTTGAAGAAACAGAACTGAATAATTCGAAACAGTGTTTCGTTTTGTCAGACGATTCCCTTAGTAGCACTCTTAAACTCTTTTTCGATCTAGAAAGCATTGGAATAAGAGACGATCCAATTCAAAAAGAAAGTGATAAAGCTATAGAAATTTTTAATGAAACGATTCAGTTTAAAAACAAACGCTACGTTGTACACTTGCCCTTTAGAAGACCCTATAATGAACTTTCCGATAATTACACGTTAGCGAAACAACGATTTTTAAGTTTATGGAGACGTTTTAAATATGATAGAGAATTATATGAACAGTATAGAGAGATTATTCGTGATTACGTAAATCAAAAAATAATAGAAATAGTTGAACCCAGTACAGCAGAAAATAATTTAAACAAACCTATTTATTATTTGCCTCATCAGGCAGTAAGAAAGGAAGGTCGCTTAACATCCAAAACAAGAATCGTATTTGATGCAGGGAGTCATCAAAATAATCAGCTGTCACTGAATGATTGCCTATGGCAGGGGATAAATTTAAATCCGAATCTTTTGGATGTTTTAATTAATTTTAGATTAAACAAAATAGCATTTTGTTCTGATATTAAACAAGCCTTTCTACAAATCTGTCTCGCTGATGAACATAAAGACGCTGTTCGTTTTTTCTGGAGTGATGAAGAACCGCATGCAGACAAAAAACCCAAATTACAGATTTATCGTTTCAATCGAGTTAATTTTGGGGTGTGTTCAAGTCCATTCTTACTCGCTGCTACTATTAGACATCACATTGAGAAGTATAGAGAAGAATTTCCCGCTACTGTTCGACTTTTAGATAAATGTTTTTACGTAGACGACTTAATTTCTGGAGGTAATGATTTTAACGAAGCACTTGAATTATCACGAAGTGCAAAATATATTATGGAAGCCGCAGGAATGTCCCTTAGAAAATGGATAAGTAACGATACCGAATTAACAGAGCAGTGGAAAAGCGAAAAATTTGATACATACCCTGTAGAATCTACCATCAGCTTAGGTATAAATCAGACAAAGATCTTGGGACTATCTTGGGATACTAATAAAGATAATTTGATTGTAGATATCAAGAGTTTGTTGAACTTTATATCCATAAATAAAATTACAAAACGTACCATTCTTCAAGCCGTAGGGAGAATTTTCGACCCCTTAGGGTTAATTTCTCCATTCACTGTCAGGGCAAAAATTATCATTCAAGATATCTGGACAACTAAAACCAAATGGGATGAATCATTATCACCAAATATCGAAAAAGAGTGGATGAAATGGTGTTCGGAATTACCCTTGTTAAAAGAGCTTGAAGTCCCTAGATTCATCCTTGATGCCACTTCCCCAGAAGATGTAGTTGAATTACATAGTTTTTGCGATGCTAGCAAAAAAGCATATGGCGCTGCCATTTATGTACGAACAAAATCAGAAAATGGTATTTCAGTAAAACTTTTGACTTCCAAGAGCCGTGTAGCTCCCCTCAGCGGTGTTACACTACCTCGCCTTGAATTATTGGGTGCCCTGGTCGCAGCTCGTCTGATCACCAAAGTGAAAAATACTGTAAACCTTAAAAGACCTTCTGTTGAATATCACTGGACTGATTCGCAGATAGTGCTTTTCTGGATAAAGGGTACTAAAACCCGATGGAAGCAGTTTGTCGCCAACCGTGTTCAAGAAATTGCCAGCCTGACAAACCCTAACTCTTGGTTCCATTGTGCAAGTAAAGAAAATCCTGCTGACCTGTTGTCCCGAGGGATGACTGCTGAAAGCCTAACAACCAGCGCCACATGGTGGACAGGTGCTGAATTTCTGAAAGATCCTGAATTTCCAAAAAACAAACAATCTTTTATTGACTTTTCAGAACTAAATGAGGAAGACTACACTCCTGAATTAAAATCTGAAAATGCAGTGACTCTAAATTTGAAAAAGGACTTTACTATTTTGAACTATCTGATAAATCGTAGTAATAGATTTTTAAAAATATTACGTATATGTAGTTTTCTTTTCAGGTTTCTTCACAATCTAAGAAATCCTTTAGAAAAGAAGAAAGGACCGCTGATGCCTGAAGAGCTGACAAAAGCAGAAGACTTCCTACTGAAACAGCTGCAGGAGGAGGAATTTCCTAATGAAATATCTGCCTTGAAAAGTGGCGGTAATGTATCGCATAAAAGTAAAATTTTTAATTTATCCCCATTCTTGGATGACAATGGTTTAATAAGGGTAGGGGGGAGACTGCAAAATTCGCAGTTATCTTATTCGATTAAGCATCCTTATGTACTTCCTTCAAAAAATAAATTAACGGAATTAATTGTAAAATATTATCATGAAAAATATTTTCATATTGGTCCCCAACATCTTCTGTTTCAGGTTAGGCAAAAATATTGGCCCATTCATGGGAGAAATCTTTGTAAAAAAATTGTGCACAGATGTTTAGTCTGTTTTAAAGCAAATCCGAAAGTATGTGTACAAAAAATGGGAAACTTGCCAAAACAAAGAATAACGCCAGATAAAACATTTAATTCAACTGGAGTAGATTTGTCTGGACCCTTTTTAATCAAAAATAAATATGGAAGGAAAGGTCCAGAAATCAAAATTTATGTTTGTATTTTCATTTGTCTAGTAACAAAGGCTATACATCTTGAACTTATCAGTGATTTAACTTCACAAGCTCTGATAGCTGCGTTAAAAAGATTTATTTCGAGAAGGGGCAAGTGTCATAAAATATTTTCGGATAATGGGACCAATATGGTAGGCGCCAACAGGGAACTAAATGCCTTGTATAAATTGGTAAGAGATAAGGAAGAATCCTTATTCAATTTTTTTGCAGAGGAAAAAATAGAATGGGTTTTTATTCCTCCAAGGAGTCCAAATTGGGGTGGTCTATGGGAAGCAAATATCAAAGCGTTTAAATACCATTTTAAACGCATAGCGGGTAATTCAAAATTTACATTTGAAGAAATGCTTACACTTGTTACTCAAGTGGAAGCGATCTTGAACTCGAGACCACTGACTCCGCTAACTTCAAGTATTGAAGATTTAGAGGTTTTAACTCCAGCCCATTTTCTTATTGGAAGGCCAATAACGGCTGTTGTTGAACCCTCTTTAACCAATATTGAAAAAAATCGCCTAAATGCTTGGCAAAATATTACGAAGTCAGTTCAGGCAATCTGGAAAAGATGGAGTCTTTCTTACTTAAATAACTTACAACAGCGCAGAAAATGGATAATTGATAAAGAAAATTTAAAAATCGGAGACATGGTTTTAGTCAGGGAAGAAAATCTTCCACCATGCAAGTGGTTTTTAGGGCGTGTAATAAAGCTATATCCTGGTCAGGATAATAAAGTTAGATTGGTAGATATAAAAACTACCAAAGGGATTTACAAAAGATCCATCTCCAGATTGTGTGTGCTGCCTATCGAGGAGTAAAAATGAATATGAACATTTATTATATTAATTTACTGTATTATATATATTACTCTAAATTTGTTAGTTAATTATGAAAATTTCTGTTTATTATAATCAGTTAATCTTTTTTCTAATTCTATGTGTTGTGCGAAATATTGATATTATGTTACATTCATTTATTTGTTATTATTTTATCTATTCATGTTATGTGAAATTGTAAATTTGAAGTTTTGCAAAAAAAAAAAAAAAATATTGTAAGTTCTTGCATGACAACATAGCAAGGCCGGGCGGGATGTTGACGCATGCGCGAGACCCCGTCGCGGATCACCGGGCAGAAGGCTATGAGAAGCCAAGTACAATGGACGTGGGCAAAGAACTTTAAATTTATTGACGCCCACAATTATTATTTTATGTTCTACCTATTATAAATCTTATTCTTCGTTGTAAATAGTGTAAATACTTGATGTATGTGATCGTACAAATTAAAAATATTAAAACAACGAAGATGGTCCGTCGAAAATTAGTTATTTGTAGTTAAGTTCCTACAATTTCCATATTAGAGAAGTAGTATAACACTAAATATCCAAAAAAGTCAATTTTATTGTCAATATTACATTTAAAAAAAGAATATATATATATATATATTTGTTAAAAATGAAAAAAAAAATCGATAACTTCATATTAAATTATCGTAGATCTATGGTTCAACCATTCGTTTTAAAGGTACTGGCGAGCTCTTTTGAAAGATACCCATCATGAAAATTTACTCCCCTCGAGGAGGGAATTCCCCCCCCCCCAGGGGGTGGAGAAGGCTCTTACACATACAAAAAAATTTTCCCAGTTGACTATCTCTATTATAAATAATTCTGGTAAATTTCATAATGATTATTAAAAAATAATTCTCTTTATGCACATTTATACAAAATTTTGTACTATACCACCATGTTAAAAATTTAGAAAAAGCGGGATGGCAACGCAACCTGTAAAACACTTTTTACCAAAAGTTGATAGGCACTAATTTATGTCAAGGTGCAACTACATACCAATTTGTATGAAATTCTGTGAAGTAGTTCCTGAGATACAGTTGCCACAGAAGTTTGTCACACACACAGAGACTGACAGACAAACAGACAGACATTTTCTAAAAATGGTCAAATCGTGTTATATAGCTCTCAAAACGTCTAAATCCATCAAAAACCCGAGGTCGAAATTTTTTACGAATCCAATACTTCCTTCTATTGAATATAGAAGAAAGCAAAAATTTGGCCCCACAGGCCATAATGATAAAGAATTTTTCTTGTGTCCCTGTAAAAAAAAACTGTAAGTGCTAAATTTACCAAAATCTATACAGTTCGTGCAACTGTGACCTATAACATGCGTACTATTTTTTTGTTCAGATTAAATAAGCGTTTAGACGCTATCGCACTTTTAAAAATTTAGCCCCATAGGCCATAATGATAAACAATTTTTCTTTGTGCCCCTGTTAAAAAACTGTAAGTGCCAGATTCTCCAAACTCTATACAGATTGAGTAACTGTGACCTATAATACGTGTATAAAGTTTTGCTCAATTGAACAAGGCGTTTAGATGCTATCGCACTTTTAAGATTTTGGTCCCATAGACCATAATGATAAAGAATTTTTCTTTGTATCCCTGTAAAAAAAACTATAAGTGCTAGATTCACTAAAATCTGTAGGGTTCGTACTATGGTGACTTACAATATACGCACCAACTTTCAGCTTATTCGAACAAAGCGTTTAGACGCTAGCGTGTTCACTCACAGACATACACGCACACACATACATACACACACACATACACACACACATACATACATCATCGTAAACATAGTGAAAACGGACTCAGGAGACCTCGAAACGTATAGAAACATCAAAATCTCGAATTCGGATTTTTGACATGATTACAATACTTTCCTCACTATAGTGTTCGGAAAGTAAAAAGAGAGAAAATATGCTTTTCTTAGCCTTCGAAACCCATGTAACTCCTTAATTCTCGTTTATGAATGCCAAAAAAAAAAAACTTTAATAGTTTAGCAGAAGTTCTAGTTCAACAAAAGTTAGAAAAGTTCAGCAAAAATATAATAAAAGTGATGTCACGTCTTTATATTATATCTAATATTTTCATTTATTTTGTGTAGTTTTTAAATATTGTAAAGATTTAAAATTATGTAAATTAGATTTCAGATCTACTTTCACATTACATTATATCACATTACATTTACATTATGATACATATCCTCGGTATGTGCATTTACATTAATTTGTAAACTATAAAAAAAAAGAAAGAAAGAAAAGAAAAGAAATCGCATTAAAGCCAATTTAGGTGACTTTTAAAATTAATTTAAATGTCTATTAGAATACTCAAATCAATTTATTTAAATTATCATAGAAGTAAATAATGCTAAATTGCTTATAATTCTGGCGATATATTTTATTTGACTGTATGAACACTAATAACATCAACATTTTGTAAAAATCTGAATTAGAATTTCATAGTTGATCAACTGTGAAATCTTGCGCTTTTGATAATTTTGTAACTGCATTGATAATCTCGCTGAATAATTTGATAATCTTGATTAATAATTTTATTATCTTGAAGCTTTTGTCTTGCAATTTTGCAATTACAAAGAGGCATTCATAATCATAATGATGAAAGTGGGCAAGAAATCTCGACTTTTTTTTTTTTTTTTTTTTTTTTTTTTTTAAGTCCTGATTATTTTTAGTAATTTTTTTTTTCAGTTTTTCTATTGCAATACTGTAACTAATATCTCAGGCAAATACTATTTATGATTAAACATTGTGTCAGCAACTTTTTCAAGAGAATTGGTGATTGGCATTTGAATGCGTTTCCTTGTCGCCTATGTTCCTTATTGCCTATGTCGAATTGTTACCAGAATATCTCCAGAAATGTAACAATGAAATAAATTATTATGTTTTATTAACTTTCTTATGTACATATTTTTGCTTAATTTATCAGTTTATTTAATCATGCAGTTTCAATTTAAATGGTGTAGTTGTTATTTTGCGCTGGCAAATTCCTTTGTTTTGTGTTATTGCAATAATGGAAATTTTTTCCAGCGGGTACTACAAAGCATAGAACTTCTCTTAAATGTTTCAATTTTCTGCAATTGGAAATTTCACAAAGCCATTTCACCATTTAAATATTTTAAATAGTAAAAAAATTGTTAATTACTAATATATTTTGATAATTAGACACATCAAATTATAATTTTAAATATAATACGATGAAAACATCTAAAATTTCCGATTATGATCAATTGTCGAGGTGAATTTTTTAATAGATGAAACATTTCTCATGCTAGAATGAACTGAATAGAAAGTGCAGGGATATTGTCAAAAGAAGTGTTATATAGGAAGATTTTTCGCACAATTAATTTTTTTGGAAATCATGAAAAATCGTGTAATATTCTACAATAAATTTCTTTTCCATAATCTGAGTATTTACTGTGCCCAGAAGAGAGCTGCTTTCTTCAGCATGAGCAGAATCAATAATCCAGGGGAAATGAATACGAAAGGCTTCGCCTAATTTGAAGAGGTGGTAAATATCTGCAAAAATTGTAATATCTTTTTGATTCTAGTAGATAAAAGTATTGAGTTCGAAAGTTTATTATAACTGCACTCCCGCCTACTTTCCCTGCTTTGTCTAGACGCTATTCTGGAAAACATACTTGGCAAATTGGATTCTAAAAGTACGCGTAATTTTTTAAAAATTTAACGAAATAAAGTTATTAAAATATTTATGAAGTAGTATTATTTAAGACACTAGGGGGCTCTGCCCCCTGCTCGCTCCGCTCACCAACCCCCGAGGGAGGCTTCGCTTCCCCCGGACTCACTTTATTTATTAACACATGTAGAGTTCTGCCCGCCTATTCGCTGTTTTCTTTCACTGAAAAGGAATATTAATAGTGCATATTACAAGACAAATGCAGAAAATTATTATGGAAATCCTCATATACAATGTCAAATTGAAATATATAATACTTATATATATTTTTAATAGAAATAAATTCATAATATCTAGACCATTTTGCATTACAGCTTTAGTATATGACCCTTTTTATTTATTTTTTACAACCTTAGATCTGGACCGCGGTACCTCTTCGTAATTGGAAGATTGCGAGTTCGGTTCTCTAGCCGGCCAAAGACTGTCGTGTACACTAATGGTGGCTGGTGCACGTAAAATATGTCGTGTCCGCAATATCCTCCATGTTCCCATCAAAATTATACCTGTAGGCTCCACTGAAGCGGGGGACAATCCCCTTCGTGTAGGACCAAAATTGTGGTGGCATGTCTCCGGAACATACGTACGGGTGCGTCCCAGACCGTCGCCAATTATCCATAGCGCAGTAATGGTGCGACGTCAAACACAACCTGCCTAATTATCTACCTACCTACAACCATGGATCATATTTTAATTTTCCCGTGTAGGAAAGGACTGCGGTAGCCCAGCCGGTAGAGCGCCGGCCTCGTAATTGGAAAATTGCGGGTTCGGTAATCGAGCCGGCGAAAGACCGTTGTGTACACTAATGGTGGCTGGTGCACGTAAAATCTGTCGCGGCCAGAATATCCTTCATGTTCCCATAAAAAATTATACCTCTGGGGGTCACCGAAGCGGGAGTGATCAAAATTGTGATGGCATGTCTCCGGACCACCTCTAGGGGTGTGTCCCAGACCGTCGACAATTGCCCATCTGCGCAGCACTAGTGCGACGTAAACCCAACTATCCATCTATCCCGTGTAAGAAAATTAATTTTCTAAAAGTAGAGAAAAAAAATTGTACTTATTTTCTTTCTTTTTTACATCCATGGTTTCGGGCCGCGGAACCCTAGTCTGTAAAGCGCCGAGCACGTAACTGGAAGATTGCCGATTTGATACTTGAGCCGGCCGAACACCGTCGTGTACACTAATGGTTGCTGGTGCACATAAAATCTGTCGTGACCGCAAAGTTCTCTATGTTCCCGCCCACATTTTACCTCTGGGGATCACCAAAGCGGGGGGGGGGGGATCCGTTCCGGGAAGGATCAAAATTAGGATGGCATGTGACCGGAACATCTCTAGGGTTGCGTCCCAGACCGTCGCCAGTTACCCATAGCGCAGTACTGGTGCGACGTTAAGTCGAACCTACCTACCTACCTACGTATAACCATGGATCATATTTTAATTTTCCCGTCTAAAATGACTTCATGACAGAAGAACAACGTCACTGGGAGAAACTTTCTTCAAAATGGCAAATAGAGTACCTTCCTAAACTTGTCGTTTTTAGTTAATAACTTCTTTAATTAAAATGATAGAAATTTCTAGGCAGCTGAAATGTCTCCCTTGGAGTATTCGGAACACATTGCTACCTCTCAGGACGCGAAGGACCCTGCCCTCCGCTAGAAGATGCTGTCGCAGACAAAAAAATTTGACGCCAGTGTCAGTAACTTTTTTACTTTCTCTTACCAATAAAGTAGAGAAAGTAATGTATGTGTCAAATTTTCGAACGCGAGATTTTGTTATATTTACACGTTTTGAGGTCCCCTGAATACGAAAATCATGTTTTTAGGAAATGGTCTGTGTGTATGTCTGTGTGTACGTCTGTGTGTCTGTGTGTCTGTGTGTGTGTCTATCTGTTATCAGCATATCTCAAGAACAAATGGTAGCAGACAATTCAAACTTGGTATTCTAAATGTGTATCATATATAGATGCTACAGTAAGCTTTTCGTTAAGATCTAATTTCTTGCTTTTTAAAACAAAATTTGTATTCTTTAATATATGTCTGACATATGGAAATGAGTTTTTGTAAAAGAAGAAAAAAAAAAAAAAAAAAAAAAGAGCATTAGTTTCCGTATTTGAGTCAAAAGTGGGCACTTTTGTAACATATATCTGAACTAGTATTTATTTCTTAATGCATGAAATTAAGAGACTTTCGTTGTCAAATATAAAAATTTTAAATGCGTTTTATTTTTATTTAATTATTTATTTGTTCAGAAAAATGGTGCTAAAAGTGCGATCTATTTTTACTTTATCTTACCATAAGGTAGAGAAAGTATTGTTATAGGGTCAAATTTTTGAACGTGAGTTTTTGTTATATTTTCACATTTTGAGGTCCCTGAATCCGAAAATCATGTTTTTAGTGGTTGGTCTGTCTGTGTGTCTGCTATCAGAATATCTCAAGAACAAATAGTAGCAGAAAGTCCAAACTTGGTATTCTAAATGTGTATCATATATAGAAGCTACATTAAGCTTTTCGTTATTATCAAGCAAATGGTTCGTGAACAGGGACAATCAAGAGAATTCTAATACATTACGTAAATGGGGGAAATTGCAGGTAAATAGAGTTTAACGTCTATAGACTGCACTAAATCAAATGAAACGAATATATATATTTTCTAATAGTGATAGTCAACTGGGAAAAAAAAAATTGTATGTAGAATCCTCCCCTCCCCCCCCAACCTGGGGGGGAAGTCCCCCTCGAGGGGAGTAAATTTTCTTGATGGGTGTCTTTCAAAAGAGCTCGCCAATACCTTTAAAACGAATGGTTGAACCATCGATCTGCGATAATTTAAAAGAAAATAATCGATTTTTTTCACTTTTGACGAAAAAAAATTTAGAAAATTTTTTTTTTTTTTTTTTTTTTTTTTTTTTTTTTTTAAATATTGAGAATAAAATGATTTTTTTTTTTTTTTTTTTTTGGATATTTAGTGTTATACTACTTCTCTAATATGGAAATCGTCTGCATTATCATAAAAGATAATTTTTTAAAATAATAATTTTAATAAATTATTTTTTAAAAACAGAATTATTTTGTAATAACCGAATTAAATTTTATATAAATCTAGGTGCATTAATGAAACGGGGGGTTGAGGGGGGCGGCAGCCCCCTTCACAAAGAATTAATTATCATATAAAACTCTTCCGAAGCCTAATTGGAATTGTTTAACATAGGTTTACATATCATCGTTATCTTACCTCTTAATCTCCAACCTATATTTATAGTATTAAATTTTAGGGTAAGAGAAAGTCGTGTGAGTGACACACCAGATTATTTAATATATAGAGATTATTTTTGTGTAGTTAAAAACAAACTTAAAATAATAATAATAATAATAATAATTCCGGATTTAACGTTTTAAGAAATATACGAAATTTACTCTGCTAAATTTATTCCTTCATTCGAATTTAATCGCGACATTATCTTTGTGCAGCATTTACTTGCATTGTTACCTTCATCTAACTGTTAAAATCGATTGCTATGAAAATAATTTTTTCTGTTTGAAATACACTCAAAAAAAAAAAAAAAAAAATCAACGCACCAAGAAGGACAAATTGGACGAAAATCGGTAGATGTGATATACAGTCATTAAAACCCGAATAAACTACTACGTCAGAAACGCCAATAGAAAAAGTATTTGCGATGCATACAGCTGTTTCGGTAGCCTTAAGCGTCATTCTTTTTGCACTGAAGACGGTACGCTTAAGGCTACCGAAAAAGCTGTATACATCGCAAATATTTTTCTTTTGGCGTTTCTGACGTAGTAGTTTATTCGGGTTTTAATTTCCAACGCCAAGTCTCCTGTTATTATGATGTACAGTCAACAAAAAAAAAAAAAAAAAAAAAAAAACACCCCCTACCTAATTTCGCTATAAATTATAGTAGAAACATGCAGCTGGTACCGATCGATTTGTAATAAAGTCTAGTTTATAATGGTATAGTTAAATTTTGCTTGGGGGGTCGTCTACATATTAAAACTGGCATCAACTTAAATTTTTTCAATACCAACCCCCTCCCTTTTTTTAAAAAAAATAACTTATTTGATGTATTTGGATCAAATCACAGAAGAAAATGGTATAGTTTATATATTTCGCTCAATTTTTCATAGAGATATAAGCTCTCAAAGTTTGGGGATGCTAATTTTAAAAGAATGTGGCAAACATTAATTCATATCTTCTAAAATAATTATATTTAAATTCTTTTTTTTTTTTTTTAAATATACACTCCTTCTCATATTTATAAGGACACTTTATATTTTGAAATAGCTAATATAAAAGTAATTGCGAACAAGACTAACTAAGTGCACTTAATATATCTAGTATTCTAAAAATCAAAATTGCTATAATTTTTTTAATCTGAAACAAAATTAATAAAAAATAATGCAAAATGTGTTTTTCTTCACGTTTTTAGATGTTCATAATTATAGGGACAATCCAGATTTTATCGTTTTATTTAAATTACTAGCGGATAAATTACAGTTGGCTTGCGAATTTGTTAACTACTGGGCTAGATTAATTCATATATAAGCCTTCAATTTTTCTTGGACGGACATTACTGATAATTACACGAAAAAAAGAACGTTCAAGTAGTGAAGTATGATAAATGTGTTTTTTAAGTGGAAGGATAATTTCAGTCCGCCGAATTTCTAATGAAATTCGAAGATCTAAAATTACTGAAGGAAATGTGATCAAACGTTGAACTGCTGGTTCGATAGGAGAGAGATCTGATGCAAAATCAGAGTTGTTTTACAGAGATCGAAGACTCATAATTCCTTTTACTGTTCTACTCATAATGACTGCTGCTAAATTTGCTCGTAATTTTTAACGAAAGGTTAGGGTCCACAATTATGCATGTTTAAAATAATTAATAATATGTTAAAATGAATAAAAAACCTGTAATAATCAATCAGCATTTAATGGGGGAAAAGAACGTCTGTGTTAAAGTTGAATAAAGACAATATTAAATGGTAAAATGTTGCATTTTCGGATGAAAAACATTTTATTCTTGATTAACCAAATGGTTTTAACAGTTACTGGCACGATCTGGAATTAGCGAAAGACAGAGCAGATTTTTTAAACGCAGATATGAATCGGGCATTTTAAAGTGGATCTATGGTGCTCTGGGGAGCTGCTTCTACTGAAGGCAGAACGAATTTAGTATTTTTTCCAATTATTATGAACATCAAGAGAATATCCGCAAATTTTAAACGTCGAATTATCAGATTTTTGTTAGATTTTGGGGGGTAATAATATTTTTTTTCAACAAGACTTACATTTTTGCTCTACTTTTAGAGCAATAGGAAATAGTTTTAAGAAAGAAACTTCTGTATTATTGCCTTTCCCATGGTCTAAAAGTTGAAAAAACCTTAACGTATGATATTAGAAATGTGCATGCAAGTGGAAAGCAATTTTAAATAGTTTAAATGTATTATGAATATCATATATGCTATATGAAATGGTATTGAAACTGAATATTAAAAAAAAAAAAATGTATATATAAATATATATATATATATATATATACCAGAGAGAATGTCTGACTGTTTAACCTTAAAAAGAGACCCCATAAAATATTAATTTAAAGAATAACTGAAAACAATTACTAAAATTCGAGCTGTCCTTATAATTGTGAACACCTGAAAAATCATCTTTTTACCATATTTAAAGTTTTTTAAGATAGAAAAACGATAAAACTTTTTAAATATAGTCTATTAATGAAATTCAAATTAATTAAAAATGTATTTGTTTAAATAATAGTGTGCAGTGTTTAGTTAATATAGAAAAACGGGTGTCCTTATAGTTATGAGAAGGAGTGTATATATATATATATATGTTAGAATGAAGTGATCCAAACATATTCCATGCATATTTTTGATAATAAAACATTTTTTGAATTATGAAAATTATTAATAAATTCATATTCGAAAAAATTGTGAACCTATATTAATTTTTGTACGAATAGAACACGAATCATTAAAAACATGGTTTTAAGGATTTATAGCTCTTTTCTAACATTGTATTTTGAGTTACAGTGGTAATTCATTTTTTACTCCTGTTAGGGGGCCGTCACTTGTTATAATCTGTATCCTCAGCAAGTAAATATATGTATATAATTTGATGAAAAACTATTTTAATTTACCTTTATGTTATTCTTATTGTTCTCTAAGTAACTTACCGAAGTCTATTATGCAAATTGGCTTATTTTTGTAAAATTATCGCAATGCAGGCGAAAGATTGTGAAAGAATTCCAAAAGAAAACGAGTCCCGCCTCTATATCACTGAAACAGTATTTAAATAAACTACACTCCTCATAATTATAAGGACACTTTATGTTTTGAAATAACTAATGTATAAATAATTGTGAATAAGATTATACTAAGTGCACTTAATATATCTAGTATACTAAAAACCAAAACTGCTATAATTTTTTTAATATGAAACAAAATTAATAAAAAATAATGCAAAATATTTTTTTCTCCATGCTTTTACATGTTCATAATTATAGGGACAATCAAGATTTTTTTGTTTTATTTAATTTACTAGCGGATAAATTACAGTTGGCATGCGAATTTGTTAACTACTAGGCTAGATTAATTCATATATATGCCTTCAATTTTTCTTGGACGGACATTACTGATAATTCCTCGAAAAAAGAAAAAGAACGTTCATGTGGTGAAATATGATAAATGTGTTTTTTAAGTGGAAGGATAATTTAAATCCGCCGAATTTCTAATGAAATTCGAAGATCTAAAATTGCTGAAGGAAACGTGATCAAACGTTGAACTGCTGATTCGATAGGAGAGAGATCTGATGCAAAATCATAGTTGTTTTACAGAGATCGAAGACTCATAATTCCTCTTACTGTTCTATTCATAATGACTGCTGCGGAATTTGCTCGTAATTTTTAACGAAAGGTTGGGGTCCACATTTACGCATGCTTAAAATAATTAATAATATGTTAAAAAATAAAAAACCTGTAATAATCAACAAGCATTTAATGGGGGAAAGCATAGGCGTAGCCAGCTTTCCGAGCGGGGGGTGCCCAAATTTTAAACTAAAAGTTACAATATGAATACATTATGAACATAGTGCGCATATGTATGCATATGTGCGTTTTAACACATGTATAAAAGTTACACAAGTTAATACATGTACGTTTTAACATATAAATTAAGTAACTTTCTCTTAGAATAAATAACTAGACTTGACGCAGAACAGAAATATCAATATTTACACAACGTTAAAAATGCCAATGTACAAAAATGTTAAATGCAGACTGCAGTTTCGGTAGCGTAAATCGGTGCATTTGGCTTCTTTTGAAATATCATTTGATAAAGTTTGGACTTTCAGAGTAGTGCCGCTATCCGTCTAACAGAAAAGGAACAGAAGTTTGAAAATTGATTAAAACAAGGAAAGAATGTTGCATAAAAAATATTAAATGGTGTCGAATATTTGGTTTCAGTACGAAACCAATGAATGTAAAAAGGTTAAATAAAAATCTTAAACCTTAAGTTGTAAACGAAAACCTAAAAACTAAGCTACGGAAAAACTTATACTATGGAACGTAAATTGCGCACACAAAGTGATAAAGTAGAATTATAATGATATGTTTACTTTATTTATAATCTCATTTCATTTCTTTTATTTTACCAGTTTCAAATTATGAACCTATATATATACATATTAAATATATTTATATATATATATTATGTTAATACAATCTTGTAGCTACTTTTTAAAAAATATTATTTTATTCGTTCCCATACTCATGAATAATATTTATTTTCTATATTTTAAAACATTGTTGTATTGTTGTAGTTGTGATGTTAGTTTCAAACAGAATAGTACAAACGGGTATTGTGATCGCTATAAAATTAAAGTGATACTTATTAAGATTGTAATAAACTGCTGTGTGTACCATAATATAAAATGTGATGTGTGTAAATGTCGCAAAAAATAAAATCAGCATTAAATAAATGTTTCCAATCGGGGAAAGTGTAGAAACATGCCACAGACCGGACCAAGCGCTGACCATTAGCCAAATAAATTTACGAATTACCTCTGTACATAAGAATTCCATGAAAAAATGCATAAAGTAAAATGAAAACATTAAAAGGGACACATACCATCATACCAATAAAATTGCACTGAAAATCCCCGCAAAGTAAATGTATCAAAATGGAGGGCAGATACAAAGCTAGTGGGGTGTCTCATTATCCGACCGTGTACTGGCCATCAGCCGAAAATATTGTCTAGCAACCACCACAATTCAAAATTGCATATATAATCGAATCCAGAAACATTCATTAATAAAATAGTACGAAAAATCATCTTAATATAATGTCGAAAATTTTCTACCCACACAAATAAACGCCTTTGCCATTTAAAAAATTAAAAGACTAAATAATGGAGCATATTTTGCGCATACCTTCCTTTGATGTTTGTATTTTTTGTGTTGTTTTGAGCTTCCTCTTCAAACTCTCTCTTTTTCTTTGATTAGAATAATTATCAAGTCCTTCACATTTTTGCACAATTGCAGAACAGTTTTGCGTTTCTTTAGTCATTCAATACAGCTTTAATAGAATTATATACCACCTTCTCCAGATGCAGGATTTTCAGGAAAGTGGAAATAGTGTTATAAAATCGCATAAGAAGAAGGAATCCGAATAAATATTTATAGTACAGTCAAATTAGACCAAAAAACACCAAATTTATAAAGTTTTGAAACTTTGGAATAACATTCCTGGGGGCTTTAGTAATGCAAAACAAAAAAGTTCCCCCTTCCTGGGGGGAGCTTCCCCCCCATCCCCCTCCCCTTTTCCTCTCTAGACCATATAGCTCTTTCATATTAGGAAAAACAGATATAATAATTTATAAACGCTTGAAATTTTAGGATAACATTCATGACAAGTCTAGTAATGGACAAGATTTTTTTTTTCTCCCTGTGGGTATGCTACCCCCCCTCCCTTTCCCCCCAAAATTGTTTAGCTCCTTAATTTTTTTTTTTTTTTTTTTTAAATGAGGGACTATAAAAGGATTATATTATAGGAATAAATATTTATAAAGTTATAAAATTTCGAATTAATACTCTTGAGGGTTCTCCCCCCTCCCCCCCCCCAAAAAAAAAAACAAAAAAAAAAACAGTGTAAGCTGTTTTAGATTTAAAAAAAAAAAGGGAAATAATTTATAAACATTTGAAACTTTGAAACATTGAAATCACACTCATGAATAGACTATTATTAAAAAAGAAGACATTCCCCTTCCCTGAATAAGCACTCCCCCCCCCCCCCTTCTCCCCAAAACATACAGTTCCTTTAAATTATGAAAAATAAGAGACTCTAAAGGATTAAAGGAATTTATTACAGAGGTATATATTTATAATGTTCTGATATTTTGAAATAGTGCTCTCGAGAGCTCTAGCAATGGAAAAACGAAAATTCCACACCCCTCTTCATCTGTGGGCGGAGGATAACTCTTTTCCTTCTGAATTTGTACAACTTTTTCAGATTAAAAAAAAACGATAAAATAATTTACAATGTTTTAAAATTTTAGGATAGCCCTTATGAATTTTCCAGCAATGGTAAATAGAATAGGTCTCCCTACTTGGGTATGTGTGTATGTGGGGAGGAGGGGGGGGAGGGAGAGCTCCCCTCCTTTTTCTCAAAATCCCGTTTTCTCTTTTCGATCTAAGGAAATCCAACCATGACTTTTCAGTTTTTACACAAAATCATTAAGTTTGCTATTACAAAAAAAAAAAAAAAAAAAAAAAAATTCTTTTTTAAGACCTCATATATGATATATATATATTATATATATAAATACGATCAATCTTTTCAGAGTAATTGGCAACAAAAAAATTGAGTTCCTTATTTTGGTATGTTTTATATTAGTTATTACCTGAATTTTATTATTATCATTTCAATTTATTTTATATTTTAGAATTTAGTAGCTTTTAAAAACTTAAAGGAAAAATAATTTTCCGTTTATGCATAATGGAGAGGACAGAATTTTTTGTGCAGAATTTTTCAAGACACATATATATATATTTTAATTATTATAATAGTAGCTGTCTTTGAAAACTAAATAATTCTGTGTTAATTAAAAAAAAAAAAAAAAAAAAAACTAGTATGTTGTGGCCACCACAAGACTTTCTTCTATATTTACCTATACATATTCAATCAGTAACAATATTAAAAAAAAAAAAAAAAAAAAAAAGTACGATTTTTTTTTTCTAAGGTTTTTTTTTTTTTTTTTTTTTTTGTTAAAAGTAAAAAAAATCGATAACTTTGGTTTAAATTATCACAGATTTATCGTTCAGCCATTCGTTTTAAAGGTATTGACGAGATCTTTCGAAAGATACCCATCTTGAAATTTTGCCCCCCCCGGGTGGGAACTTCCCCCCCCCCCCCCACATGCCCAAAAATTTTTTCCTAGTTAACTACTACTATTATCAACCTGATTTTTCGAAAGATACCCAATGTGAAAATTTCCCCCCTAGGGGGGGGGGGGGAAGCGATGCCCCCCATGCAGAAATTTTTTTTCCTAGTTACATACTACTATTATCAATAATTCATATTAATTTTACAATCACAAGTTTAAAACAACTCTAATTATGCACATTTATACGAATTTTTGTCCTATGCTGCCATGTTAAAAATTTAGATAAAATGCTATCACAGCGCCACCTGTTGAGCTATTGATCCCCAAACATAATCAGCACCAGTTTATGTTGGGGACCAACTAAATACCAAGTTTGATTAAATTTCGTTAAAAAAAAAAAAAAAAAATTGCGATATTTTTCTGGTTTTTTTTTGTTAAAAGTAAAAAAAATCGATAACTTTGGTTTAAATCATCACAGATTTATCGTTCAACCATTCGTTTTAAAGGTATTGACGAGATCTTTCGAAAGATACCCATCTTGAAACTTTGCCCCCCCCCGGGTGGGAACTTCCCCCCCCCGGTGGGGGGGGCAACCGATGCCCCCACATGCACAAAATTTTTTTCCAAGTTAACTATTACTATTATCAACGAGACCTTTCGAAAGATACCCATCTTGAAAATTTTCCCCCCGGGGGTAACCGATGCCCCCTCATGCACAAAATTTTTTTCCTAGCTAACTACTACTATTATCAATAATTCATATTAATTTTACAATCACAAGTGTAAAATAACTCTCTTTATGCCCATTTATACGGAATTTTGTCGTATGCTGCCATGTTAAAAATTTGCATAAAATGCGATCACAACGCCACCTATTGAGCGATTGATCCCAAAATCTCACCAGTTTATGTCAGGGGTCAACTAAATACCAAGTTTGGCTAAATTTCATTTAATTTTTTTTTATTATTATTATTTTCTAAGTTTTTTTTTTCGTAAAAAGTAAAAAAATAAAATCGATAACTTTGTTTTAAATTATCACAGATTTATAGTTTAACCATTCGTTTTAAAGGTATTGACGAGACCTTTCGAAAGATACCCATCTTGAAAATTTACTCCCCTCGAGGGGGGGTTGACGAGGCTCCTACACATACAAAAAAATTTTCCCAGTTGACTATCTCTATTATAAATATTTCTTGTAAATTTCATAATGATTACTAAAAAATAATTCTCTTTATGCACATTTATACAAAATTTTGTCCTATATCACCATGTTAAAAATTTAGAAAAAGCGGGATGGCAACGCAACCTGTAAGACAATTTTTACCAAAAGTTGATAGGCACTAATTTATGTCAAGGTACAACTACATACCAATTTGTATGAAATTCTGTGCAGTAGTTCTTGAGATACAGTTGCCACAAAATTTTGTCACACACACACACACACACAGACAGACAGACAGACAGACATTTTCTAAAAATGGTCAAATCGTGTTCTACAGCTCTCAAAACGTGTAAATTCATCAAAAACCCGAAGTCGAAAATTTTTACGAATCCAATACTTTCTCTATATTACATATAGAAGAAAGTAATAAATAAATAAAATATCAGTGACATACACACGCACAAAAGTATGGGACCCCATTGGTGACTTCAAATATTTTAAGCCATTTTTGCGATGAATTAAAATGGCTATCTCAATTGTGGAACTAAAGATCTTGGCGAGAAGCGTCCGAGCTACTTCGGTGTCAAATTTCAAATTTTGCCAAAGGGATCCGATACTAAAGGTGTTCCATACAAAAAATAAATAAATAAATATCAGTGACATACACACGCACAAAAGTATGGGACCCCACTGGTGACTTTAAATATTTTAAGCCATTTTTGCGATGAATTGAAATGGCTATCTCAATTGTGGAACTAAAGATCTTGGCGAGAAGCGTCTGAACTACCTCGGTGCCAAATTTTCCATGCTAAAAATAAATAAATAAAATATCAGTGACATACACGCGCACAAAAGTTTGGGACCCCTTTGGTGACTTTAAATATTTTAAGCCATTTTTGCGATGAATTGAAATGGCTATCTCAATTGTGGTACTAAAGATCTTGGCGATAAGCGTCCGAGCTACTTCGGTGCCAAATTTCAAATTTTGCCAAAGGGATCCGATACTAAAGGTGTTCCATTCAAAAAAATAAATAAATAAAATATAATAAATTAGCTACACAAATAAATTTGTAGGTTAGGTTGGTTGTTAATCAACGCGCGTGTAAATTTGATAGAAAATTATATAAAATCACTCCAATTCCGCAATAAATTTGCAAAATGTATAGTTTTTTATGCACACTTCAAAACTCTTCAAACACTAATTACATCTTGATGTAATATTTCAATTAGGACACAATATTTTGTATAACAATAATAACACGAAGTTACAAAATATTTTCCTGAATTCGATCGCAGCACCAACTGTCGGGACAAACTGGAATTACAATAGAATATACGCAAGCGAAGTGTGACGTCACTGACCGTCAGTGGATGCAAGAAAAGGATTTCCTATGTTAATCTCCCATTGGATTTTTTATAAAAATTTATTAAAAATCGAGGGAAATTATTTCTCGATTTTAATCCCCGTATTTGGGTATAGATATGTATTAGTTATCGTATGCATGTGTTAGATTGAGCTATTTTGCTCTCAAATTGACAAAATTTTAATTTTAAATTTGAAAACTCTGTCTTCCTTGGCGTTTTTTGTATTTGGCGATCAAAAACGTAATACGAAAATATACATTCCAGATGTATATTTTCGTAATATGTATTGTACGAAATTGTTTCATATTATTCATTACTCTCTTAATATAAGTTATTGAAATAACCATTGTTTTTGAAAGAAATTAAATATGTTCACCAGATGATATGGCGATATTTTTTTATCCCGCCAAGGATGACAGAGTTTTGAGATTAAAAATTCAAATTTTATCAATTTTACAGCAAAAACAACTCAATCTAACGCATGCACATGATAACTAATACATATCTATACCCAAATATGGGGATTAAAATCGGGATTTTTAGTAATTTTTTACAAAAAATCCAATGGGCGATTAATATAGGAAATATTTTTCTTGCATCCACGGACGGTCGGTGACGTCATCACTTCGCTTGCGTATTATTGAATATTCGATACTACGATCGTAGCGCAGTCTGCCGGATCCAATGTGAAACATTCCAAAATCAACAACAATTTATAAGTGATAAATTAATTAAATAAACAATTTAAATTGGACTGAATTGTAAATCTAAACCATTCTTGAATCCACCTGAAGACGCACAAAAAATTTCATTAAACTCGATCCAGCCGTTTAGGAGGAGTTCAGTGACATACACACGCACAAAAGAAATATACATATAAAGATAATAAATTCAGTATGTAAAATTCAACTGCGTCACGAGAAGTTAATAATATAAATAATTATATGAAAAAAAAAAAAAAAACTTTTTATAAACCATGTTTTTAAATTTTCTGTTGAATCATAGAACTAACTACATTAGCACTTTATCAATGCGTATGAAATCTTTAAACCGATTTAAACAATTTTTTAAAGCTCACGTTTAATTAAATTATTTATTTAATCACGTTTATTTATTTTTATGTCGAAAGAAAACGAACTCGTAAATTTTTTTGGCAACAATTAAATTATAGCTAATATTTTAATGGCTCTTTATAAGGTATTAGGAGGTTATTATTTTCATATTTTAATTAATAACAAGAAAATTATTCGAAAATTTGGACTGAATTGTAAATCTAAACCATTCTCGAATCCACCTGAAGACACAAAAAAAAAATTTCATTAAACTTGGTCCAGCCGTTTAGGAGGAGTTCAGTGACATACACACGCACAAAAGAAATATATATATAAAGATAAAGCTTCTAAAAATATTTTTTTATGTATTTTTTACTTAAAATATTTTATTTTGTGCTTTTTTAATATCTAAAATGTTTTGTGTTTTCCAATATCTAAATTAAAAAAAAAAGGATGCTTCTTAAAAAAGCTCCTCAAAAGTTCTTAGTGTAAGCAACGAAAAACTTTCTTGTACCAATTGACAACTTTTCTACTAATTAGCTGCAAAAATTACAAGCTGGACCTTACAGGTACCGAGCCCACCGCTCTATTAACGGGACGCTCTTACCAACTGAGCCAAAGAATGACAAATAAAACGGCTTATATTTACTTTAAAATGAAGGCTCCTTGTTTACTAGCGTGACACGAAGACACTATGACCAAGTCGATTTCAATTAAAAACCTTCTAACTAATAACAAAGGAAACTTACCGTTTCTATTGTTGATGATAAAATTTCAGTTATTTAATCATTGTGTAGTCATCAATTTGTGAAATAATTTGATGTTTTAGAAAAACGTATAAAGGCGTGACTTATTACTCAAAATAGGAATGGTTTTAAACAGTATCTCCATTTTATTGTGTATTAAATATCCTTTCTTAGATTTTTGTTTAAATCTTGTTATCTATATTTTTGCATATTGTGTATTTTAGTTTTGTATGCCTTAAATTAAATGTAACACTTTAGAGAAACACTTACATGCGGGGGCTTACTGTATAAAATAAAAGTATACCCAACAGAAGTAGATAGATTATTTTTTCTTATAAATAAATAAATATATATATATATATATAAACCGCCTATTGTTATTATTGTTATTATTGTCATTATTACTATTTTTATTTTGTTTTGCTATCTATATTTTTGTAACTGAATATTGTAGGGTTCATATGACTCAAGCTATTTAAATTTTAACGTACGAAGTGATGTAATAAGCTATTTCATTTTTATTGAATATAAACTATTTAAAAATTTTTAATTTAAAAGCTATATTTAAGAATTTATAAAGAAAAAATATAAACCATTTACGCATTATAGGGATAAAAAATCTGATTTACTGTATGAAAACGTTAAATTTGTTTATCGTGCTGGATAAGTACTAGTCTCTATTGGTCGTATTTTGCACTTCTGCATTATTCGTGAGTCAACTGTATCATTCAGATAAGTTTAAAAGCAAACACAATAGTTCTGTAGATTAACTTAGTTTTTTGTTTTATAATTAATATTTTTACCTTTTTTTTTTTACCGGTATGAATCTTAATGATTAATGCCAATTCTGTGGTAGATGATGATTTATTTTTTCTAAAAGTATAGACGAACCCCTAATACATTTTCGCTCGTAACTCCCTTAAAACTTGATTTAAAGTATATAAATAGGACTTTTTCTGGACCGCCTTGATCTCAGAAATTTGAATATGAGGTCAAAAACAGAGTTGGATCACTTTTTTCTAACACACACACATATATGTATATATATTACATATATAAAAGAATTTAAATATAATTATTTTAGAAGATATGAATTAACCCTTTAACCGTGTCAAGTTTTTTAGCATATCTGTTTAATAACTCATAATATCAATACTAAGTGAAGTAAGAATAAAGCATATTAGTTTTTGAAATAAGTGGATATTCAGTAATCTTATGTCCTAAGAAAAAATATCATATTTTTCCAAAATTTGTCACATTAGCCTCTTATTTCAACTATTAAGTGACAGAAAAAGCCGTTTGCAACGGTTAAAGGGTTTTAAAACAGGCATCAACTTCTTTTTTTTCAATAGCAATCCCCCCCCCCCTTTTTTTATAATTTATTTGATTTATTTGGATCAAATCATGGAAGAAAATGGCATAGTTTATATATTTCGCTCAAATTTTCATAGAGTTATAAGATCTCAAAGTATGGGGATGCTAATTTTAAAAGAATGTGGCAAACATATGTAGATGACCTGTTAAGCAAAATCTAACTATACCATTATAAACTAGACGTTATTATAAATCGATCGGTACCAGCCGCATGTTTCTACGATAATTTACGGCGAAATTAGGTGCGGGGGTGGGGCTTTTTTTTAATGACTGTACATGTACAGAAAAACATATGGTTAAAATCTAAAAAAAATTGGATGATTTATTTAAGAGAAAGAGCGTTACAAAATGAGAAAGCCAATAATGCGCTGTTCTATACCCCTGGCTCTTACTCAAGCAGTTATTCCAACTGGCGTTGATGGATAGAGATGGCGGATGCCCTCCTGCGGGATATCGTGCATAATAATTCTGTTCAATTGGCGCGTTAGATCGGTAAAATCCCGAGCTGGCTGTAGGGCCTTTTTCCTAATGCTCCAAACGTTTTCAATGGGGGAGCGATCCGATGATCTTGCTGGGCACGGGAGCATAGCTTTGGGAAAGCACGTAGAAACTATCGCCGTTCGCGGACGGGCATTATCTTGCTGAAATGTAGACCCAGGATGGCGTGATATGAAGGGCAACACAACGGGCGTAGATTGTCGTCGACGTACCGCTGTGCTGTAGGTGTGCCGCGGATGACAACCAAAGGTGTCCAGGGGATCTAGAACGAGCTTACCGAAATCCTTTCGTTATCGGAATTTCTCCGATGTGACCTCACATCCCGACAGCCTTTCTTATTTCGCTAGAATGAACTTATCGAATCGCTTTCATTATTGGAATTGTCTAGCGGAATCGTTTTCTGTAATTTCGACAGGTCTTTTCTGAGTGGAATCGTCGTGAGATAAACAATTCACAGTTCCAAAGGCGTCTATCTTGTCATTAGGTGTTATTCAAGAAAATGAAAGAACAAGTTTTAAATACATTTAAATCTTAAAAATTAAATTAAATGAAAATTGTTATATACATATATATAGGTAACTAAAATTTTTATTTAAAAAGTATGAAGAATAGCATTTCTTAATACTTAAAGTTATTGAAAACCAATTTCTGGAATTTTAGAATTTCGGTCCCCAAGAGGGGAAAGGGGGTAAAACGTGATTTCACATGCGCAAAACGTGGTTTCACATACTCCTATATATCTCAAAAAAACAGATATACGTGAAATTTTTGCTCTAATATATAGCTAATATAAATACCTGAAAACTATTTTCTGGAATTTTAGAAATTCAGCCCCCAAAAGGGGGGTGAGGGGGCAAAACGTGATTTAAAATAATCCTTTTTATATCGCAAACAGAAAAAAAAAGATAAATCAGAGATTTTCGCTCTAAAATATAGTTCTCACAAATACATAAAAATTAATTTCTTTAATTTTAGAAATTTGTCCCAGGTGGGGCGGGAAAAGGGGGGGGGGGCTATGGGGCAAAAAAATAGAAATACAGTTAGACTGTTAAAAATTGGTACAGATAGGTTTCAGAGGCCTGCAAGTCGAATGGGTATATATTCGAAAGTGTAAAGTTATTAGGAGGGTCAGAAAGGGAGGGGGGGCGGAGCGACAAAAAAAATAAAAAATAAAATATAGTTAGACCGTTCAAAATAGTTACATAGAAGTTTTTGATACCTGAAATCGATTGCGGATATTTTCGAATTTGTAAAGTTATTAGGAGGGGCGGAAAGAGGGGGGCGGAGGGACAAAAAATAAAAATAGAATTAGATCGTTCAAAATTGGTACATGGAGGTTTTTGATACCTACAAATCGATTGCAAATATTTTCGAATTTGTAAAATTATTAGAATAGACGAGAAGGGTGTGGAGTGGCAAAAATATATAAATAAGTTAGAGCGCTGAAAATTAGGGTTGTTAGGTTTTGAAGCCTGATAAATCGATTGCGGATATTTTCGAAAGTACTGATTTATTAAGAGGGGCGGGAAGGGGGGCGTGCGCAGGGGTAAAAACAATGAAATTCAGATAGAATGCTGGAAAATAGTATTATTAGGTTTAAAAGCCCGAGAGAACGGCTGCGAGTATTTTTTAAAGTCTAATAGTTAGGAGGGGCGGAAACGGTAGTTGAAGAAACATGCCCGACTTGCGCGCCTGTATACACTGCTGCAGGCAGTGGCGGCCCGGACCGATTATCCCACCGATGGGAGCTTTTTTCGTATTTTATATTTATGTTTTTCCCTTACGACAATATAGTGATTCATTAAGAGTATCGAACATAAATGCGGGCACGCAGCGCACAATGGCCTGCGCTGCCGAAGGCAATGGGGACCCGGTGCGACATTTTTTCCAATCAGAATTTTTGTTTTTGTTTTTTCGCATGATAAAAATTAATGCAATCTTGAGAATTCATTAACTATAGTGATTCACTTAAAAATAGTGACCAGCGAAGCGGGCGTAGCCTGGTAGTCTATACATATAATAAAATAAGATGTTTGTGTGTGTGTGTGTCATTAAATATGTATTTCCAGAGCTTTTTAAGAAAACGGCTGATGGCTAAGCTACAAAAATTTGCATGGTGGTTCGAAATGACCTCTCCTGATGCACCTCGAAGCCCGATTTTCGAATTTTGTTTTAGTTTTCTTTTAATTAATTAAAATCCTAAAATAAAAACCTTCTAATTACTGATAAATTGGCCATTTAATTTTAATCCTTAATTTAATTGTTGCCAAAAAAATTATCATTATTTTTTCGACAGAAAAAAAAAAAAAAAAAAAAAAACGTGAACAATAAAAATTACATTTATTTAAAATATTTAATTTTAATCCTTAATTTAATTGTTGCCAAAAAAATTATCATTATTTTTTTGACAGAAAAAAAAAAAAAAAAAAAAAAAAAAAAAAAACGTGAGCAATAAAAAATTACATTTATTTAAAACTAGCCGCCTTCGGCGAACAGCTGGTTCGCGATCCCTGAAAAATCCGACTTTACGAAACTCCCGCTCGGTGGCGCCTGCAGCGCCTTTTTCCCGTTTCAGGTCTAATAACAGCTTATCGATATATCGTGAAAATAGCTTATTGAAAGCGCAGTAAATTCTCGTGCGGTAGCGCCTTCGGCGCCCTCTTCCCTTTTCAGTATCTGAAACATCCTGTTCGCTCACCATGTTATGATCTTTCAAATTTCTGACTGTAGCTAAGTCCCGCTCGGTGGCGCCTGCGGCGCCGTATAACATTTTTTTAAAAGATTTGTATCTGACTTATCTGTGGTTTTCTCCAAAACTTGCTTAATTCCGGGCTATATACCGTTAAAAATTTTTGTACGAAATGTGAGCGAAAATCTGAATTTGAAACTCTGTAAAATATAAAAGAATAAAAATTTTCTGGTTTTTCCGTAGTTTTCTCAGAAAGTTTCGTACAGAATTTGAACGACTTATATCATTTTAATAGCCTGCAATAAAAATACTTTAAAATGTCTATCATGTATTACACTAATGATATCATGATTATTGTAATGATTATTGTAATACATGATGTATATCATGTATTACAATGATATATTTTAGACTCAAAATGGCTAATCTATCAAGGGCGATTAACGATTTCTATTGAAATCCATCTAAAATTTAAGAATTCCAAAACTGCTTGTTTACAACCGAATTCATAAGAAAAAAAAAAAAAAAAAAAGGAAAATAAAATCAGTATTATTCTGTTAAAAGTAACTCATTAACAGATGAAATTGGTGAATGGTGTCATTAACAGATGAAATAAAAATGAATTTAAATAAATATAATGTCTATTTATTTTATTTTTAAAGCTATACTTTAGATTTTTTAACTGCATACAGGTGAACCATAATGACGGGCAATTTCGAAGTTCTGCTTTTGATCGATTTTAAATTGAAAAATTTCAAAAACTGCTTTTTTTATTTCCAGTATACTTTGTCACGTGGCCGAAAAACGAAAAGCAACTTTTTCCCGACCTCTAGCACCTGGCACTAAAGAATCTTATTCTCTCTTCTCTGTCAAGGTCAGTTGCAAGAAATTCAGAAATGTCGATTCAGAATTTCATTGAAAACTGCCGCGATGCTGAAAATTAAAAAAATTATAAAACTCATTCAGTTTTTGAAATTTTCTCTCAGTCTTTTGGGAATTGAACTGTTGAAGCGAGATCTATATATATATAAAAAAAAGAAATGATTTATCTCTAAACGCTTTTGAGTTATAAAATGTTTTGTGAAAAAATCGATGTTTCGTAAAATCTAAAAATATGGATCGCTAATCCGTATTTTGTAAAAATGTTTATATGGTTCGAAAGAGCATTAAATGACCTTTTCAAATATACCAGTTGCTAAGAAATGGAACCGTTACTCGGTCGTATAGGGCGTTTCAAAAAAGATGATCGCGAAAAAGAAAAATTTTCGACCCTTTTTAAAACTTTTTTTAAAAATATAAAAAATCCGTATTTAAAAAAAAAAAAATTGTACCGTAAGAATCGGTAAGAAATGCTCTTTCTCGTGGTATAGGTGTATTTTTGATATTTCCAACAGATCGGCAGCGATCGCTTTAGAAAAACCCGCGAAATTTTTCTCTATCTGATTCCTCTTTTGAGGACCATGCTGAAAGGGCTGAAATTACGATCCGCTGGCTTTTTAATTAGACATTGGTCGACGTTTTAATTAATATCTCCGGAACTAATTAAGATTTTTGAATTCTTTTTTCACTATGCACTCGGGCAGGCTTCTGAGCACCCGTATGTCAAATTTTGTAGTTCTGCGTTCAGTAGGGACTGAACGTATAGATGCTCAGACAGACAGACAGACAGAGAGACAGACAGACATCTTCTTTTATTATTATAGATGAGGAAAGTAAATTAAAAAAATTAGAAATATCAGTCGTATCCGCGTTTGTAATGATCGATAGATGGCGCTTTCCCAACTGCAGTTGTTAGTAAATATAATAGCCACACGTGTATTTATTATTATTATTTATTGTTGTTCTATCATTGTTTCAGCGTGAAAGCTATCAGTGGTGTGATAATTTCACCTTAGCCCACCAGAGGGCGAGCATTTCATTACAATCGCGGATCGTTACCACTGAGCTGAAGAACAACTAGAGCAAATGCTTCCAATACTTTTACACAGTGTTCGTGCGTGCCAGTTTTTCTGCAATCGTTCGCCTGCCTTGCATGGCAAGCAACATTTGTCGGGTCGTCTATTACTATTATAATCTTTATAGAATTAAAATTTAAAATTGTAATGTCATGTTTAGCATATGGTTGTTCGAACAGACAACCTTTACACAATTTTACTTTGAAATATAAATATATCAAAGGCTTTTTGCCATGCAACGCTCGGAAGACAAACCTTCAAAAAACGACACGCGAAAACCGGTCTAGCATTTCCTCCAGTTGTTCTTCAGTTCAGTGATCGTTACAAATAAGATACCAAATGAAAGATGCAATTTTTGTGAATCCAACGGATTAAACAGCTTATCGATCGGACAATTAGATTTTTTAAAATTAACTAATGTATGTATTTTAGGTGGCAACAGCAGGATATTGTATGGAAACCGTTTGGAAATTTTTTAAAAATGTGCTACTCATAGAATAATAATAAAGGAAGAAGGAGTACGCCAATACTCTTAATGCTTACAAACACCTTCTAGTGAAATGCCAGCGAAAGCTACTTTTGCTCCTCTCAACCTTGAAGTAGGGAACCCATCCTCAGCGCTATTATCGCTGTTTTTGGTGGCAACACAACAGCTTATGTAGAAACACTTATGCTCCTTCTTCCTTTATTATTATTCTATGGTGCTACTAATTAAGTCGCATGTTTTTTTTAAGTGGGATTAAAAATTACAGTTTTTTATTTTTTTTAAATTTTCTTTCACAAACACAAACATATAGTATACAGCCTGTACAACACTAGACCAAATTGAAATTCAAATTTCATCAATATTTAAATAAATATATGAAAATAAAAATATGTTTAATGGGAAATATATATAACCATTAAAAGTTTAGTTGTCTAAAATATGGCAGAAATAGCGCTCATAGCATATTGTTACAAGGTATTAAGTCTTATTTTTACAAGGGATTAAATCTAAAATGGTGACAAAAATTCAAAAGTCGCCAAAGAGAACTATATTAAGGCGGTACTATGATCATGCTTACAAACTATGAATAATATATAACCACAAAAAATTAATTGTCTCATGCAACAGACGTAGCCGGTCATAACATATTATAATATTTAGCGTGAAATTGTTATCATCTTTATGGTTGATCGGGGATAAACAAAATAAACATAGGAAATAACGTAAAAGCAAGTATTATGTTCACCACGTATAGTGTTGTTCATATGTAACTGGGATTCAAATATAAAAGGGATACTTTATTTTTTTCGATACTATCTATTTCGAAACTGTTATCTAATAAGGACTTAATGGAAGCCTATTGGTAAACCATTGTCTCAGGTAATAGGGACAAGCGCCCGAGTTTTAGCGGATGACCAAATCGCTACCGAAGGCAGCAGGGATCCGAAGCGAGCTTTTGAGCAATTTTAGTATTTTATTTTATTTTTATAAAGCTATATAGAAAAGAGTTTCCTTTTAAATTTAGTGACCAGCGAAGCGGGCAAAGCCTGCTAGTAATAAATAAATGAAAAGATGAAAATCATACATGTAAGGGTCTATACAAATAAGAAAATTACAAAATGTATTTAAGGTAGTTAAAAGTTGTGGGGCAAGATTACTAAAATATTGCAGTGATCAAAAATGAATACAGGGTAATTTAAAATATACACTATCTGCCAATACACTATCTACAACTTTGGAATTTAGGCGTTTTGTCAAATATCTAGAAAAGTTCTGCAAGAATCATCTTGAAACATTGGGAGCAAAAAGGTTTGTTTTGAAAAGGAAAAAAAGGCAAGTAAAAATTTAAACAAAAGTCAATATGTTTTGGATCACCCTGTAAAAAGTAATGCTTGAAATACGATTTGGCTGTAGCATTTGATTATGAAGATTCTTCTGATTATCTGTATAATATTTTGTGAGGCTACCACATGTATTCGTGGAGATATAACGGTTTCCAAGAAAATGTTCCACTTTTTTAATTATAGTAACACGTAGGGTAACTTCAAGAACTACATTAGACACAACATACTGCAAATAGAATGCAAAAATGTAAAATATCTTATGAAGTACGAGCATTTTTACTAACTAATTTTTAACTGCGCATCCGCATGGTTTAAAAAAATTTTCATTTGCATCATTTAATAGCCAAAAGTATAGAGCTACTTATATGAAAACTACAAACAAATATCATGTTAATTCAAAAAGTTATGAGAGATAGAATGAACAGAAATTCAGTTCCTCTCAAGAAAAAAGAAAATGATAGAAGATTTTATCAATATTTATTTAGAGTCAGCGAACACTGTTTTAACATTGGGCATTGATTGAATCAAAATAAAAACTTGAGTAACCTCGTAATAGTTTAGCTTTTATTTTGAGAATAATTGAAATTCTGTTCGTTCTATCTCTCATAACTTTTTTAATTTATAAGATATTTGTTTGGTATTTTCGTGTGAGTAGCTCAATACTTTTGGCTATTAAACTATGCAAATGAAACTTTCAAAAGCTTGCGCATGCGCAGTTAAAAATTATTTAGTAAAAGTGCTCATATTTTGTAAGGTATTTAACATTTTTGCATACTGATTGCAGTATGCTGTGTCTACTGTATTATGCCAAGTTTCCTGAAAATCGGTTTTCACTGGGTCTAATACCATACGTGTTATAATTAAAAATGTTGAAATTTTTGTTTGCAACTTTTTAAAGAAACCCTTATATCTCGACGAATATTTGTGGTAGCCTCTTAAAAAATCATTCAAATAATTAGAAGAATCCACATAAATACATCCTGCAGACAAAACGAAGCATTAATTTTTACAAGGGGATCCAAAACATTTTTACTTTTATTTAATGTTTTACTGGTCCTCTTTTCCTCTTCAGGACAAATATTTTGCTGAAATATATGGAGAATAACATGTTCTTTGTACTCCCAAATTTTCAAGATGCAGAATTCTTCTAGATATTTGGCAAAACGACGAAATTCGAAAGTATCCAAATGCTTTCGAAGTATAGATAGTAGTAGATAGCGTATAGTAGTAGATATCGTACATGTACAAAAATCGTCTCAGAAAAACGTTTTATAAGTGTTTTCGACATTTTTATGAAGACATGGCAGAAATAAGTGTTTCATTTTTTTAAATGTCTGCGAATAACTAAGTTTTCATTAAGAGGAGAAAAAAAAAAAAAAAAAAAAAAAAAAAAAAAAGAAAGAAAAAATGGTGATTTCGTAAATGTTGAAATTCAATCTAGCGAAGAACATTTATAAAATTAAGTTTTCACAATGTGATATCTCAACACAAACGTTTTGGTATTTAGTAAAGCTTTAGAAAACAGTATTTTATCAAGTATGGGAGATTTTGAGCTGTGTAGAATGTTAGAAAACAGTAGAAATGCACAGAACCACCCCGTGCAAGTTTTTATATAAATTTATTCATGTGAAGTATATTACAGATCACTTGTGCTTGCTATGAGCGTTGCTGCTGAAATTATTTTTAAAAATTTGAACATTCTCTGAAAAGAAAAACTACTTGAATTACCCATGAGATTCTGCCGGAGATAAGTCATCGATAAAACGCATAATCACTGGTGATGAAACATGGGTATTTGTTTTTGATTTTAATGTTTGTGGAGAGAAGACTACAAAGATTAAAATTGTTTAAAAATGAGAATGTGTGTTTTCTTTTTCTTTGATTATTTTACCATCATGCATCTTTTAGCAAAGAATACCATTTTAGCATGGGGAAATACAGTTAAGCAAAACAATGCATAGAATGTATTAAAAAAATGTGGGTGATAATTCAGGCATAACTCTTTCTGTCCATCTATTTTTGACCAAACACTCAAAATACGATATGAAGAGCATTCAGATTTTCCCACATATGACTTTTTCTTTTCCTATGGTAATAACGTATGCTATTAACGTTTCACATCACCGTTTTAACAGTAATAACGTAATACAAATTTTAATTGGTATCTTAGAGGGTTGGTTGGTTGAGTTTTATGGCGCAAGATCCAAAAAGGGATATGCTGCGCCAAACGTAAATTAAAAAGAAAGATAAAAAAAGGTATCTGGATGGGGGGGCAACCCATCCAGATTGTCAAAAATAAAAAGCCATTACTAAAATGCTAAAAACAAAGTCAGAGAAAATAAACGTGATGAATGGACTTATAGGGATTAGAGGGATTTTCAATGTATGATAACAATATTTTAAAAATTGTTTTCCATTAATATAAATTGGCTAGATGTATATCGATTCTGTTATTCTAAGTTACGAACCATGTATTCTGTTCTATTAATGGTTAATCAATTTAGCTTTCTAGAATTCTCAGATTCTGGTTACGTTCGTTATATTTCATGTAATGTGATGTATGATTTTAAAGGATTTTATATCTATCTATCTTTCTCCATATACATACAGCTACATACATGTAGATATATAGCTTTTAAAACAGTACATTTTTCAGTTGAAAATTTAAATGTTTATTTTTAAACTAAATTTTTCATTAATGAAGATAATTTCCTAAATGAGTATTACTATGAAATTCAGTGATAAATTTTCATTGGTGTATTTTTATTTATAGCACACATTTTGACGACTTTAATCTTTCCTGCCCAATAACCGCAATGATAAACAGATCGCTAAAAAAAAAAAAAAAAAAAAAAATGTTCTCAAATATTTTTTCTTTGTTTGAGTTTTAATTTGGAAGCAATATAATTTTTATGTTCTGTGGATATATAATAAAAGCAAATAAAATAACCAATAAGTTTAACATCAATTATTTTATATTTTTATTGCATTATTCTTGAAACAGAATATAGGGAAACTGAAAAAAATTTCTTTTTAAAGAAACAAAACGTACAAATATATTTGTATTTGACATTTTTTCATAAAAAAAAAAAAAAAAAAAAAAAGAGGAAAAAAGAGGTTTAGTAAATTGAAAAGACCTAAAATATGAAATTTGAGAAAAGAATTGTGAGTTTCAAATGCCATAAAGATAAATCCATTTCGAATTGTTCTCTCGAATTAAAACAAGCTCTTCTGAATGTTCTTCATGTTTAAGAATTTATAGTTTATGTCAAACAATAAAATAACATGCGTTCAATACTTTAAATGAAATTATAAAATATTTATCCAATACGTTCAAAAAATATTATTTTTTAATCGATGCATTTAAATTGTAGATAAAATTAATCAAAAATATGATTAACAAAACTTCTATTTCTAAAATGACATTTTATTTTAAACGGAAAAAGTTAACAAGTTAATTTGAAATCGTAGTAAAAATTTAAAAATTTTTAGAATTTCATAGCGTTTTTTAGGTTTGGTTTTGCTGCTTCATATTAGAGTTAAGAATGTACTAATTTTACTCAAAGAAAGAAAAAAAAAAAAAAGAATAAAATAATTAGAAAACATTTTAATAATCGTGACACGAATCATTAATTCACCAGTTTACTGTTATTTACATATATACATTTTTTTTTTTTTTTTTTAAATGATTTTGTATATATACATATATATATATATATATATATATATATATATATATATATACGAGGGGTGATCAGAAAAAAAGGTTACAAGCCGCAGAATTTGAAAACTACATATTGTGGTGAAATTTTGTTTCCCCAGACTGGAGAAAGATGGTGCTACTTGTCATACAGCTGGTGTGCATTTAGGTAGGGCAAGTTCCTAGATAGTTCAGGACGATTTAAATGGCAAGATGCTTAGAAAATTGGTCTCGTGTGGAAGGGCGAACCGTGATTCGATTTTTATGGGCGAAGAATGTGTCTGCATCTGACATTCACAGTCAAATCGAGGAAGTTTATGGGGAAGAAGCAATGAGCAGACAACAGGTAGCGAAATGGTGTCGCCTTTTTCAATCAGGCAGAGAGGATGTCGAAAACCGCAATATGGCAGAGAAAGTCCGGCCAAGTTCTTTAAAGACAGAAACCAACACGGCACGAGTTGAAGAAATGATTCAAAATGATCGACGGGTAACTCTGCGTCAAATCTCGTCAGAGCTGTGAATGAGCTATGGTAGCATGCAGCATATCGTTTCTGATGTGTTGCGATATTCCAAGGTGTGTGCCCGTTGGGTTCCACGTGCGTTATCCGATGAGCAAAACGCCACACGAATAATGTGCAGTCTCACATTTCTTCAGCGTTACCATTCTGACGCCCAACACTTCATCGATCACATCATTACAGGGGACGAAACTTGGCTTCATCATTTCGTCCCCACAAGCAAAAAAGCAGCTATGGAGTGAAAACAACCTGGATCACCAACGACAAAGAAATTTAAAGTTACACCCTTTGCCGGTAAAGTTATGGCAACCATATTCTGGGATTCATGTTGTGTTATCCTGATCGATTACCAGGAGCGTGGCCAGGCCATAACGCAGATCGTTATTGTGCCACTTTGACAAAGTTATGCGAAGCCATCCGACGCAAACGGCCGGGCATGTTAAGGGAAGGTGTCATTCTCCTGCATGACAATGCCAGGCCCCATACTGCTCAAGCAACGCAGGGATTGTTGCGACGGTTCAGGTGGGAAATCTGGAGTCCCCCCCCCCATACAGCCCATATTTGGTACCCAGCCACTATTTCCTGTTTCCGATGTTGAAGGACCACTTATCCGGCACACGGCTCTCTTCTGGCAGTGCTGTGAAAACATCCGCCGAGACCTGGCTCAATGGACAGGGACCTGATTTCTACCAAGACGGGTTAAACAAGTTGGTTCTGCGTTCTGATAAATGTCTAAATAAACTTGGAGATTATGTAGAAAAGTGATATGCACGTATGCCTCTTAATTCCCTTTTGTATTTTCTGTCTATTGTTAATAAATATTTCCTTATTCGACTTGTAACCTTTTTTTCTGATCACCCCTCGTATATACATTGATGTCCATAAATTAAGGATAATGCTAGCTGAAGCAAATAAAGGTTCAGAAGCAAAACAAACATGACTTATTCATAAAGTCCATTTATTAAACAAAAGATCAAGACCAAAAAAAGATGGTTTATGTAGGATACCATTTAAAAAACTACGATTTTTGCTCCCTGAAATAATTACAAAAAATATCTCCCTTACAAAAACTTAACATTTCACGGTTGGTATGATGGTTAATACATTGTATGTCTCTCAGATGATGAAATACAGTCCTTACAACGCCTATGAATGCTGAGTTTTAAATTATTGATCTGATCTTGGGGAAGATTACTCAACTCAGTAAGCAATGCTCTCCGAAGTTCCGGTACACATGTAGGAGGTGGTTGACGGACTACCATTCGTCGGAAAAGCATGTTCTACACATGCTCTATCGGATTCTAGTCAGGTGAGAATGCTGGCCATTCCATACGGGTGATAACTTCAGATTGTAGGCATCCGTGTACAATGTTTTCACGGTGAGGACGCGCATTGTCATCCATAAGCACAAATTCTGGGCTCATGGCACCCCTAAACAAACGTACATGTTGCTCCCAAATAATGTCCTGATGAATTTGGCCTATCA